>JACDQD010000011.1:14962603-16162603 GCA_019843655.1 Lethocerus indicus
CATTTGAATTATTATTAATAATTACATTAATACGCACTAACAATGTAATAAGTTTTGTTTTATATGCCGTAGATAAAGAATTATGCATATCACTTATGATTTTGTAATAGAAAAATTAATATTCTTATTGTACAAAATAGTATGTTTTATATGCCATAGATAATAATAATCATGTATGAAATAAACAACTATGCACTTCATTTTTGGTTATGTACTAAAAAAATTAATATTCTTATTATACAATATGGACCATGCTATTAATTAGGTATATTAATATTGTCTATTAAAATGAGTTACTGCTGGTATATTAAAAGCAATATTAATAAATTAATAAATAATTAATTCTATATAATAATTGAATTAGTTGCAAGATTTAACTTAAGATACAATATGTTAAGTGGTGCATGGGTCTTAGACTTTTCAATTTATTTAAAAAAAATGCAAATATGGATTAAATATATTATTTGCGATTTCCATTATATCTTTATTTTATTTATTAATCATAAGAATATGGATTGTTGCATTTACAGCATGCACAATTATATTCAATGCTTAATGCTTTTCCTATATTTATTCATCAGAATAATAATTGTTATTTAAAATTATTTTATATTGATTCAGTAGCATTGTATTAACCAATTTCAAAACACAGATTACAACCCCTAAAATAAGGATCAATTTTAAAAGTTTCGATTAAAGATTGTTGCATTTCCATAGACACAATGAATCATGTATAGAATAAAAAATTATGTATTTGGTTATTGATTCTGTAATAAAAAAATGTATATTCTTATCATACAAAATAGTCTGTGCACATAGATATATTAACATCATCCATTTAAATAGCTTACTGCTGGTACTTTACAAGCAATAATAATAAAGTAATAAATAATTAATTCTATATAATAAATTAGTTGCATGATTTATTTTCTAGATATAATATGTTCAGTGGTAAATGGGTTTTAAAGACTTTTCCATTTATTTAAATCAAATGCAATTAGGGATTAAATATATCATTAGGGATTTTCTTTATCTCTTTATTTCATTGAAATATCAGAGTTTTAAAGAATAAAGGTAGGTTTTACTACCCTATAATTAAGTTATATAATCAAAAGAATAAGCATTGATGCATTTACTTCATGCATTCTTAACAGCCGTGCTATCATAATCAAAATAAATAAATAATATTTAAGGTACCCTGCACCACTGAGAATCTGTAAGGAGATATCAAAGATATGTATCTTACACATATCATTACAAGTACATTACAAGCAATAATAATAATTAAATTAGTTGAAAGATTTATCTTTTAGATATAACATGTTCAGTGGTGCATGGGTCTTAAAAACTTTATCCATTTATTTAAATTAAATGGTATTAGGGATTAAATATATTATTAGAGATTTCCATTGTCTCTTTATTTATTTGAAATATCAGTGTTTGAAAGAATAAAGACAGTTTTTACTATCTTATAATTGTTATATAATCAAAAGAATAAAGATTGTTGCATTTACTTAATAGTCGTGCTTTCACTTATTTATTCACCAGAATTAAAATTGTTATTTTAAAATAATATGCTATCATAATCAAAATAAATAAATAATATTTCAGGTACCCTGCACCACTGAGACTCTGTAAAGAGATATTAAAGATACATGCATATTGTCAATATGAAATTGTATTTGGTTTGTCCTTGTTTTGATTAACATAGTGTCATTTTGTATTAACCAATTTGATATCATAGTTAAAACCCCTAAAATATAGATCAATTTTAAAAGTTTTCTATGCTCAAGGTCATATACAATATTTCAATTTGTGGACAGTACTCTAACTGGTAGTTATCGATAAATATATTTAGAACAATCATCAGTTTCATTCCATAACGTTACTCAGTTTAATGTCCCCTGTTTCTAGCATTCTAATATTAAATACATATCAAGTTATATCTGAATTCAATATTACTCATAGGGTCATGTTAATATTATCATCTCTAATATGAAACATAGATTGTAATAAATAGTACAATTCATTACCTAGTACCTGGTAACTTACATAATATAGAAGAAATGCGATAAATTTTGAGCGAAAATTTAATTTGAAGAATTGAACGCTTAATGAGAAAATCAATACGAAAAAAATATGGCGGAACACTGGTAGTGAATCGATTCTGCCAACTTAACATCGGTACTGAAAATCGATATTTGTTATAGGAAAAGCGTCTGCGCATGCGCCTAAAGTAGGCTGAGTCCCATCAAATATTCCTAGTATTCTAAGATTACTAATAGATTTGAACACATTTTGTTAATTCTTTCCTACCTTCGAAATTATAATAAATAACCGTAAAAGATGTATCATTAACTCATTCTAAATTAGAGGATATCATTCAGTACCTTACTAAAGTGATTTAAATCCAGAAATAAAATGATCTGCCTATGCCCAAAATATTCCTTTTATCTAACATTTTTTTATAAGTAGCTTATTTCAATATAAGTATATTGAATTGTTGAATCATGTCTCTTATCCAACTACATCTATGTTCACTAATGTATCTCAGAAGAATGACAAACTGAATAAATAGCAAGTACTATTAATTAATGAAGAATTGTAACTTGTGTGTTATTTTTTAAACCAGAATACAAAATTGGATAACTACGATTAAATATTAGGTCAAATGAAATAACATAAATTGAAAGGCATCACATTCTTTTCAAATATAACCATTTAATTTACACAATATTTACTATATTTATTTAATTTATAGGTTAGTTTAGTAAATTATATTTAATTTCCATTTATTATAAACATGACTTGTAAATAATGGTTCTAATAGAAATTTTAAATTGTTAATAAATGTGAGATAAATTGTTTGCAGTTTAAATAACTGCATATATCCATAGGAGCAATTATTTAATTCATATTTTATATAATATCAATGGAAATCTAAGCATATTACATAACTGCTGATAGCTTAATTAGAAGTTTAATTAGACAATTAAATAAATATTAATATATAATCAAATTAATAGTGAAATGGTTAAGTGGATAAACAAAATGAAATATATAATTACACAATTCAGCAGTGAATGTAAAACACTACAAATAATATAGTGATGTACTTACATATTTTGGCTGCAGATAAAGCAGCCAAACCCCAACCAACACTTCCACTTCACTTTTGCACTCGCGAACCCCCACAAAACGCACCTGAAAAAGAAATAAAAACATTTATATTAATCACATTTGAATTGTTAATAATCATTAGATTAATAGGCACTAACATTGTTAAGGAAATTACATTTGTCAAAAATCTTGTTTTATATGCTGTAGATAACATAAATCATGTATACAATAAACAATTATCCATGAGGCTTTTGATTGTGTAATGAAAAATTAATATTCACATTATACAACACGGACTGTGCATTCACACATAGATATATTGATATCGTCTATTAAAATAACTGAATGCAATTGTGGATTAAATATATTATTAGAAAATGCCTCTACCTCTCTAATTATTTTTACTTTGGTGAAGAAAATTACGTTCCATTCTTAATTATTCATTAGAATTATAATTTTTATTTTAAAATAATATCCTGTCATAATCCCAAAATTTAATAATACAGATAACCTGACACCTGTTAGAATCTGTAAGAAGATATTAAAAATACATATGTATTTTGAATATAAAATTATACTATTTAAGTTAGTCCATGTCTTGATTAATATAGTACCTTTTTCTATTAACTAATTTAAGACTATAGCAACCATAACAAATAACTATTGCATAATAGGTCAAATTAAATAACACAATTAGAGACATCACATTTCTTCAAATATCTCATTGTAATTTACATTCTACCTACATAATTTATGGGACATTTGTATAATTCATATTTAATTTCAATTTATCACAAACATTACTTGGAAATAACGGTTATAATAGACAATTTAAATTTGCAATATATTTTTCATCATTTCTTTGGAGTTCCTTGTACAGATATTCACATATCCTTTGGAGCATACTTTTTATTATTTTTTTATATAATATTAATGAAATATGATATACCACAAACATTTCATGTAAATAAAGGTTTATTTAACAGACAATTTAAATTTTTAAGAAATGGTTAACATGTTTTTGGACTGTTTCTTTGTATATGTATTCACGTATTCTTTTTTATTTCTTTGTTATAAAATATTCATGTAAATTTAAGCAGAGAACATCAATGCTAATAGCTCAATTGGCAGTTAAATCTCACAATTACACATGTAATAATGTAATTATCAAATTAATAGAATCTACCATTGTGGAACTATAGTTTCAGTTGCTGTAGTTAATACGAAACCAATATGTAATAAATAATTACACATTTTCCCAATTAATGTAATGATAATAAAGGTGTATTAACTTAATAACATATGAGGCATTTAAAATGATTTTATAAGGTTATAAGAGAAAATTTTAATTGATAATAAATTGTTCACATTTTTTGGACTGTTTCCTTGAACATGTATTCATATATTCTTTTTTATATCTTTGTTAAAAAATATTCATGTAAATTTAAGAAGAGAAATGAAAATATTAATATTAATTACATTTGAATTGTTATTAATAATTAGATTAATAGGCACTAATATTGTTATAAGTTTTGTTTTTTATGCCCTAGATAATAAAGAATTATGCATTTTGCTTATAATTCTGTAATAGAAAAAATAATATTCTTATTTTAAAAAATAATCTGTGTGCTCATGCATGGTTATATCAACATCTATTAAAATAACTTTCTGCTGGTACAATAAAAGCAAGATTAATAAATTAATAAATAATTAAATCTAATAATAATTCAATTGGTTGCATTATTATATTCTAAATATAATATGTTCAGTGGTGCATGGGTCCTAAAGACTTAAAATTATTAAATTGTTAATTTATTTCAATTAAATGCAATTAGGGATTAAATATATTATTAGAGATTTCCATTATCTCTTTACTTATTTGAAATATCAGTGTTTGAAAGAATAAAGGCAATTTTACTACCCTATAATAAAGTGATATAACCAAAAATAAGGATTGTTGCATTTAATATGTTTAGTATTGCATTGTTTAAAGATTTTATTTATATAAATTATTATTTTATTTAAATTATATGCAATTAGGGATTGAATATATTATTAGGGATTTCTATTAGCCCAAGATTAAGAACAATTTTGACTACCTTATAATTAAGTTATATAATAAAAAGAATAAATATTGTCCATTACTTCATGCAGAATTACATTCAATGCTTAATAATTATCTTTTCCCTTATTTATTCATCAGAATTACAATTGTAATTGTACAATAATATCCTTTCATAATACGAATAGATAAATATTTCAGATTACCAGACACCTATAAGAATCTGTAAGGAGATATTAAAGATACATATATATTGTCAATATGAAATTATAGTTGGTCTGTCCTTGTCTTGATTAATATAGAGCCTTTTTGTATTAACCAATTTGATATCACAGTTTACAACCCCTAAAATATAGATCAATTTTAAAAGTTTTCTATGCTCAAGGCCATATACAATATTTCAATTTGTGGACAGTACTCTAACTGATAGTTATCAATAAATACATTTAGAACAATTATCAGATTCATTCCATAACGTTACTCAGTTTAATGTCCCCTGTTTCTAGCATTCTTATATTAAATACATATCCAGTTATATCTGAATTCAATATTACTCATAGGGTCATGTTAATATTATCATCTCTAATATGAAACATAGATTGTAATAAATAGTACAATTCATTACCTAGTACCTGGTAACTTACATAAAATAGAAGAAATGCGATAAATTTTGAGCGAAAATTTAAATTGGAGAATTGAACGCTAAAAGAGAAAATCATTAGGAAAAAAATATGGCGGAACACTGGTAGTGAATCGATTCTGCCAACTTAACATCGGTACTGAAAATCGATATTTGTTATAGGAAAAGCGTCTGCGCATGCGCCTAAAGTAGACTGAGTCCCATCAAATATTCCTAGTATTCTAAGATTACTAATAGATTTGAACACATTTTGTTAATTCTTTCCTACCTCGAAATTATAATACGTAGCCCTATGACCGTAAACAATGTTTTTTAGACTGATTCCAAATTATAGGATATCATTCAGTACCTCAGTAAAGTGTTATAAAACCAGAAAGATATATTCTGCCTATATCTGACTTATCCCATTTGAATCCTCTAGTATTTTTTTATAAATAGCTAATTTCAGGATTAGTATATTGCGCAGTTGAATAAAGCCTCATTTCCATCAACATCTACTTTCATAATTAGATCAAATAAAATAATATGAATTCAAAGACATTACATTCAAATATATTCATTTAATTTACACGATATTTAGTATATTTATTTAATTTATAGGTTAGTTTGGTAATTTATATTTAATTTCCATTTATTAGAAACATTACTTGTAAATAATGGTTCTAATAGAAATTTCAAATTGGTAATAAATGTGAGATAATTTGCTGTTTGAAGTACATATATTCACATATCCATATGATCATTTATTTTACTTATATTTTATATAATATCAATGGAAATCCAAGCATATTCCATACCTGCTGATAGCTTAATTAGCAGTTTAATTTGACAATTAATAATATTAATATAATAATCAAATTAATAGTGAAATAGTTAAATAGTTAAACAAACTGTAATATATAATTACATATATGCCCAGCGAATGTAAAATGTATTCTATAAATAACATAGTGAAGTACTTACATTTTTTGGCTGCAGATAAAGCAGCCAACCCCCAACCAACACTTCCACTTCACTTTTGCACTCGCGAACCCCCACAAAACGCACCTGAAAAAGAAATAAAAACACTAATATTAATTACATTTGTCAAAAATCTTGTTTCATTTGCTGTAGATTATATGAATCATGTATACAATAAACAATTATGCATGTGGCTTTTGATTATGAAATGAATACATTATACAACATAGCCTGTGTGTTCACACATAGATATCCTCTATTAAAATAACTGAATGCAATTGGGGATTTAATATATTATTAGAGAATACCTTTACTTCTCTAATTACTTTTACTTTTGTGAAGAAAATTACATTCCATTCTTAATTATTCATTAGAATTATAATTTTTATTTAAAATAATATCCTCTCATAATTCCAAAAAATTAACAATACAGATAACCTGACACCTGTGACATTCTGTAAGAAGATATATATATATTTTGAATATGAAATTATATTTGGTTAATCCATTTTAAACTATAATAACCATAACTAATTACTATTAAATATTAGGTGCACTAATTAAAAATGAAATTAATATTTTATTAAAATACGTAATATTATCTATGAACCATTTAATTTAGATTTAAATTGAATTAAATTAATAGATTACAACTACTAAAATATAGATTACTTTGAATGTTATCCTACGTTTGATGAAGTTATATAACTCAATCTGTCGGGAGTACTCAATCTGGAAGTTGCAGAAAAGTATATTTAAAACGATCACCAGTTCTGTGCCCTAAAGTACCATGTCTCTCGCATTCATATATTAAATACATCTGGAATTATATGTGACTTCCATATTCTCAATAATTAAATGATTAAAATGAATAAACTTCTAGTTGTAATATATGCAGTGGTTAATGTGTCTGAAAATCTTACCCATTTATTTAAATTAAATGCAACTAGGAATTTCCTTTAACTATCTACTTATTTGAAATATCAGTGTTTTAAACTCTAAAGGCAGTTTCAATGCCTTTTTAATTAAGTTATCAAATCAAAGAAATAAGGATTCTTGCATGAAGTAAGATAAATTCATGTTCCTTGTGATAATATTTGCAAAATTCCATTACAGAAATTACATTTGATGTTTGAAGGTATGTATGTATAAAAAAATGCATTCCATTCTTAATAGTCATCTTTTCCTTTATGTTTTGACCAGAATTATAGTTGTTATTTTAAAATAACTTTGAAAATCGCAATAAATAAATAATATGTCAGGTACCCTGATACCTATGAGAATCTGCAAGGAGGTATTAAAAAAAATATATATATTGTTAATTTGTAATTATATTTGGTCTTGATTAATATAGTGCATTTTTCGATTAACTAATTTAAAACTATAATAACCATACATAATTAATATTAAATATTAGGTCAAATAAAATAACATTTAAAGATATCATATTCCTTTAAATATCTCTATTTAATTTACACTATATTTATATAATTTATATTTAATTCCAATACGTTAGGAACATTGATTTAAAGATTTTATTTATATAAATTATTATTTAATTTAAATTATATGCAATTAGGGATTGAATATATTATTAGGGATTTCTATTAGCCCTAGATTAAGGGCAGATTTTACTACCTTATAACTAAGTTATAAAATCAAAAAAATTAAGATTGTTGCATTTACTTCATGCAGAATTACATTCAATGCTTAATAGTTATCTTTTCCCTTGTTTATTCACAAGAATTGTAATTGATATTTTAAAATAATATGCTTTTATAATCAAAATAAATAAATAATATTTTAGGTACCCTGTACCTCTGAGAAACTGTAAAGAGATATTAAAGATACATATATATTGTTAATATGAAATTATAGTTGATCTGTCCTTGTCTTGATTAATATAGTGTCTTTTTGTATTAACCAATTTGATATCATAGTTTAAAACCCCTAAAATATAGATCAACTTTAAAAGTTTTCTATGCTCAAGGTCATATACAATATTTCAATTTGTGGACAGTACTCTAACTGGTAGTTATCGATAAATATATTTAAAACAATTATCAGATTCATTCCATAACGTTACTCAGTTTAATGTCCCCTGTTTCTAGCATTCTTATATTAAATACATATCCAGTTATATCTGAATTCAATATTACTCATAGGGTCATGTTAATATTATCATCTCTAATATGAAACATAGATTGTAATAAATAGTACAATTCATTACCTAGTACCTGGTAACTTACATAATAAAGAAGAAATGCGATAAATTTTGAGCGAAAATTTAATTTGAAGAATTGAACGCTTAAAGTAAAAATCAATACGAAAAAAATATGGCGGAACACTGGTCGTGAATCGATTCTGCCAACTTAACATCGGTACTGAAAATCGATATTTGTTATAGGAAAAGCGTCTGCGCATGCGCCTAAAGTAGGCTGAGTCCCATCAAATATTCCTAGTATTGTAATATTACTAATAGATTTGAACACATTTTGTTAATTCTTTCCTACCTTCGAAATTATAATAAATAACCGTATAGCAGAGAACATCAATGCTAATAGCTCAATTGGCAGTTAAATCTCACAATTACACATGTAATAATGTAATTATCAAATTAATAGAATCTACCATTGTGGAACTATAGTTTCAGTTGCTGTAGTTAATACGAAACCAATATGTAATAAATAATTACACATTTTCCCAATTAATGTAATGATAATAAAGGTGTATTAACTTAATAACATATGAGGCATTTAAAATGATTTTATAAGGTTATAAGAGAAAATTTTAATTGATAATAAATTGTTCACATTTTTTGGACTGTTTCCTTGAACATGTATTCATATATTCTTTTTTATATCTTTGTTAAAAAATATTCATGTAAATTTAAGAAGAGAAATGAAAATATTAATATTAATTACATTTGAATTGTTATTAATAATTAGATTAATAGGCACTAATATTGTTATAAGTTTTGTTTTTTATGCCCTAGATAATAAAGAATTATGCATTTTGCTTATAATTCTGTAATAGAAAAAATAATATTCTTATTTTAAAAAATAATCTGTGTGCTCATGCATGGTTATATCAACATCTATTAAAATAACTTTCTGCTGGTACAATAAAAGCAAGATTAATAAATTAATAAATAATTAAATCTAATAATAATTCAATTGGTTGCATTATTATATTCTAAATATAATATGTTCAGTGGTGCATGGGTCCTAAAGACTTAAAATTATTAAATTGTTAATTTATTTCAATTAAATGCAATTAGGGATTAAATATATTATTAGAGATTTCCATTATCTCTTTACTTATTTGAAATATCAGTGTTTGAAAGAATAAAGGCAATTTTTACTACCCTATAATAAAGTGATATAACCAAAAAATAAGGATTGTTGCATTTAATATGTTTAGTATTGCATTGTTTAAAGATTTTATTTATATAAATTATTATTTTATTTAAATTATATGCAATTAGGGATTGAATATATTATTAGGGATTTCTATTAGCCCAAGATTAAGAACAATTTTGACTACCTTATAATTAAGTTATATAATAAAAAGAATAAATATTGTCCATTACTTCATGCAGAATTACATTCAATGCTTAATAATTATCTTTTCCCTTATTTATTCATCAGAATTACAATTGTAATTGTACAATAATATCCTTTCATAATACGAATAGATAAATATTTAAGATTACCAGACACCTATAAGAATCTGTAAGGAGATATTAAAGATACATATATATTGTCAATATGAAATTATAGTTGGTCTGTCCATGTCTTGATTAATATAGTACCTTTTTCTATTAACTAATTTAAAACTATAACAATCATAACTAATTACTACTAAATAGTAGGTCAAATGAAATACATTTAGAGACATCACATTCCTTCAAATATCTCAATTTAATTTACACTACATATAATTTATATGACATTTGTGTTATTCATATTTAATTCCAATTTATCACAAACATTACTTTGAGAGAATAAAGGTTCATAGATATATTGATTATCCATTGGGTATTCTAAAATAACTGAATGCAATTTTTTTTGTGTTATACAATAATAATGATGCCTCATAAATTTTTTTTCATAATCCTCCAATTACTATACCTACATAATTTATTGGTGATAAATTTAAATTGTTAACGTGTTTTGGACTGTTTCTTTGTATATGTATTCACGTATTCTCTTTTATTTCTTTGTTATAAAATATTCATGTAAATTTAAGCAGAGAACATCAATGCTGACAGCTCAATTGAAGTTAAATCTCACAATTACATATGTAATAATGTAATTATCAAATTAATAGACTCTACCATTGTGAAACTATAGTTTCAGTTGCTGTAGTTAATATGAATAAATATATAATAAATAATTACACATTTTCTCAATGAATGTAAAAATAATAAAGCTTTATTAACTTAATGACATATTAAGCATTTAAAATGATTTTTATTGATTTATTAGCATTCTATAAATAATATAGTGAAGTACTCACATTTGCTGACTGCAGATAAAACCTGCTAACCCCTAACCAACATTTCCACTTCATATTTGCCCTCACGAACCCCCTTAATACGCACCTAAAGAAGAAATGAAAATTACTAATTTTCTAAGATTAATTTACTAAGAAATGAAGAATATTAATTACATTTGAATTGTTATTATTCATTAGATTATTAGGCACTAATGTTACTATAAATTTTGTGTTTTATCCCTTAGATCATAAAGGATTATGCATTTTGCTTTTAATAGAAAAATTAATATTCCTATTATAAAATATGTGTATGTATTTACACACAGATATATTAATATCATCCATTTAAATAACTTACTGCTGGTATATTAAAACCAATATTAATAAAGTAATAAATAATTAATTCTATATAATAAATTAGTTGAATGATTTACTTCTAGATATGACATGTTCAGTGGTAAATGGGTCTTAAAGACTTTTCCATTTATTTAAATTAAATACAATTAGGGATTAAATATATTATTAGGGTTCTTTCCTTATTATTTGAAATTGTAATTAAGATGTACTGATTGTGAATAATTCAAAAATAACTTTCAGTATGCATTATAAAGATATATATATATTTTATTTAATAATTATTGAATATATTCAAGCAATTACATTATCAGACTTATAATTTTAAACCAGAATAAATATTGTATGATACATTTGCTTAAAATCTATACAAGGAGATATTAAAGACCCTACCTATAAAATCTAAGGAGATATTAAAGATACATATATATTGTCAATATGAAATTATAATTGATCTGTCCTTGTCTTGGTTAATATAGTATCTTTTTGTATTAACCAATTTGATATCACAGTTTACAACCCCTAAAATATAGATCAATTTTAAAAGTTTCCTATGGACACTCAAGGTCATATACAATATTTCAATTTGTGGACAGTACTCTAACTGGTAGTTATCGATAAATATATTTAGAACAATTATCAGATTCATTCCATAACGTTACTCAGTTTAATGTCCCCTGTTTCTAGCATTCTTATATTAAATACATATCAAGTTATATCTGAATTCAATATTACTCATAGGGTCATGTTAATATTATCATCTCTAATATGAAACATAGATTGTAATAAATAGTACAATTCATTACCTAGTACCTGGTAACTTACATAATATAGAAGAAATGCGATAAATTTTGAGCGAAAATTTAATTTGAAGAATTGAACGCTTAAAGTAAAAATCAATACGAAAAAAATATGGCGGAACACTGGTAGTGAATCGATTCTGCCAACTTAACATCGGTCTGAAAATCGATATTTGTTATAGGAAAAGCGTCTGCGCATGCGCCTAAAGTAGGCTGAGTCCCATCAAATATTCCTAGTATTCTAAGATTACTAATAGATTTGAACACATTTTGTTAATTCTTTCCTACCTTCGAATTTATAATAAATAACCGTAAAAGATGTTTTATGTACATACACATACATTTTATGTAATTGTTTTATGTACTCAGTACCTTATTAAAGTGATTTAAATCGAAGAAATAAAATGATGCCTTATATATGACATTTGAGTCTCTAGTCTTTGAATCCACTAGTAGTCTTTATAAATAGCTAATTTCAGGATTATTTTGTCTTTGTTTATAAATGGCTTTTTCAGGATTAGTGCACATACTGCACAATAATTTAAATAGCCCTTATCCATCTACTTCTTTCAGGATTAAATTTGCAGTTGAATAGACTCTGATCTACTTCATAATAGACTACTTCTTAATTATTATAAAGTATGGTAAACACATACATTTAATGAAAGACATCTCATTTCTTCAAATATCTCAATTTAATTTTATTCTACTTATATAATTTATGGGAAATTTTATAATTCATATTTAATTCCAATTTATCACAAAGATGACTTGGAAATAACGATTAAAATAAACAATTTAAATTGACAATATATTTTCACAATGTTTTTTGGAGTTCCTTGTACAGATATTCACATCCATTGGAGCATATTTTTTATTTTTGTTATAAAATACTAATGAAATATAATAAATTCGTAATAAATTGCATATTTAAGAATGGTTCTAATTATTTATTAACCTCTACGAGGTGTAAACTATCTGCTGCAATTCAATACAATATTTCAAATATGTCATAAATATTACATTCATTTCTAACCAAATTTAACCCTAATTGCATATTTAATTGTAAATTATTACAATTTGAATAAGTTCTTAATAATTACATTCATAGGTATTACCAAATCAAAATATATTTAGCTATAGAATCCATTATTTATTTATTATTAATATGTGCTTTTATTATATACAATTTATTTACAGCTCCATATAATCATTCGGAATTATTCCTTTTATTGATAACAGATTAATTAAGACACCTCTCTGTATTTTTTGAATTAGGACGATTCAAAATTAATAGAATTTATATATAGGGTATATCTTTGAATATGGGCTGTCCAATGTCTTAATTCTAATATTTTTCAAATTTTAATCAATTGTAATATTGGCGTTCTCATATTTAAAGTTTCATATGATACCAAGCTAACTGGACATATATAGCGGGCGCTGGTAGTTCTAAAAAATGTCACTAGGTAGCAGTAGTGCATGGGAAATGTTTCAATTAATTTAAATAATTAACTATATTATTCATCGAATGCTACTGAATCAATATAAGATCGTTTTAAATTCTTCATATTTTAATACGTTACTAAAGCATTATTATTTTTACATTCACTGGGAAAATGTGTAATTATTTATTAAATATTGGTTTCCTATTAACTACAGCAACTGAAATTATAAAACTATAGTTTCACAATTTAATAATTACATTATTACATTTGCAATTGCGAGGTTTAACTGCTACTTAAGTCTTCAGCAGTGATTTTCATGAATATTTTATAACAATAAATAAAAAGGAATATATGAATATATGTACAAGAAAAAGTCTCAACAAATAAATAGTGAACAATTTATTATCAATTATAATTGTCAGTTATAACGTTTATTTACATGTAATGTTTGTGTTATATTAAATTTTCATTAATATTATATAACAATAAATAAAAAAGTATGCTCCAATGGATATGTGAATATCTATAGAGGGAACGTCAAAGAAATTGTAAAAAATATATTGTAAATTTATTTGTCTGAGGCAGCAGCAACAGAACTAACGATACTTAACAATACTTTTTATTTTTTTGTTATATAATATTAATAAAATATAATATACCACAAACATTACATGTAAATAAAGGTTATAACAGACAATTTGACTGTTTCTTTGTACATATATTCACTTATTCTTTTTTATTTCTTTGTTATAAAATATTCATGTAAATTTAATGTGCGTTATGTGGGGGTTCGTGAAGTTGGTTGGGGGTTGGCTGCTTTATCTGCAGCCAAAAAGTGTAAGTACTTCACTATATTATTTATAGAGTGCTTTTTACATTCCCTAGAAAAATGAGTAATTATATAGTACATTTGGTTTTACTACTTACCTATTTCACTATTAATTTGATTATTATATTAATATTTATTTAATTGTCAAATTAAACTGCTAATTAAGCTATCTGCTGGTATGTAATGTGCTTAAATATCCATTGATTTTATATAAAATATAAATAAAATAAAAATACCTGTGGATATGTGTATATATGTATTTCAAACTGCAAACAAATTATCTGATATTTATTATCAATTTAAAAATTCTGTTATTAGAATTGAGATTTATAAAATAACCAGTCATGTTACATTTTTCATGAATTAACAGAAGTTACTATTAATCCAGTTGGTCATTATTATTAAATTTATGAATGCAGGTGTTTTTTATATTTGAATTCTTATTATTCATTATAATAATAGGCACTAACTTTGTCATAAGTATTGTTTGTTCTTTTGCTGTTGCTTTAGACAATTAAATATACAAAATTTTTTAAAAATTGGTTTGGAGTTCCCTGTATAGATATTCACATGTCCATTGTCCATACTTTTTATTTTTTTTTTATATAATATTAATGAAAATTTAATATAACACAAACATTACATGTAAATCAAGGTTATAAGGGCTATATATAATGGGTAAATATGTAAGTCGATAATATATTGTTTACAATTTAATTAGACTTTTTCTTTTACATATATTCACACATTCTTTTTTATTTCTTTGTTATAAAATATTCGTGTAAATTTAAGCAGAGAACATCACTGTTTATAGCTTAATTAGCTATATTAAGTAATAATATACTAATACATATGTAATAATGTAATTTTTAAATTAATACAATCTACCATTGTGAAAATATAATTTCAGTTGCAGTAGTTAATAGGAAACCAATATTTAATAAATAATTACACATTTTCCCGGTGAATGTAAAAATAATAAAGCTTTAGTAACGTATTAACATATAAAGAATTTAAAACGATCTTATATTGATTCAGTAGCACTCAATAAATAATATACTTTATTATTTACATTAGTTGAAACATTTCCCATGCACTACTGCTATCTAGTGGCATTTTCTAAAACTACCAGAGCCAACATCAACATGTCCGGTGCAGTGCAGCGCTCTGGTGGGACTATTAGGAACTATCAATCATATATCTATGTGTGAAAGCCATTATAGAGTAATAGAAGAAGTATACAATTGTAAAGTAAATATTAATTTTGCAATTATCTACTAAGGGACATGACAATGTTGACAATGTTATGCCTAGTATGATTTTAGATGAAATTTAGAAATTTAAGTGTACTAATATTAAGATTAATACATATATAGGAGTAGGAAAGATAACTGGAAGTTTAAAGTGAAGTTTATCTTCATCTATGTAAGTATCCATTTAATACAGACATAGACAAGGACAGATCAACTCTAAAACTTGGATTCCAGGTAGTATTCACTGTGACTATTAATATATTAAGTGGAAAACCAGCTCCTAGTATGCTATGGAACTTGTCTTGTGATGACTATAATTAAGATTATTATAGAATTGTACATGATTTAAGTGAACATTCATTAGATGTTCTCTGCATATATTATTCAATCCTAATAATTTATATATAAATGCTATAGGTTAGAATCATTGCCTCTAGACGTATTGTTTGTGTATGTAAATGAAACAGTAGAAAAACAATATGATCATATATGGGATTTCTAAATGTACAAAGTAAGTTTTAAATAATCGAAAAATACTATAATTGATATATAACCATGATTTTCTTTTTTAACTATGATCTGGTGATCACATATTTAATCTTTCTTTAAATTGCGATATCTCAATACTTTTATAAAATCTATTATCTGGTTAGTTTGAGAGGTTTTCTATATTAATCACACATTTGGACAGCAATGTAATTTCTGTAATGGAATTTGCAAATAAAATATAATGAATTTCTTTAAAATCCTATAGCTACATATAAAAGGCATTGAAACTGCCTAGAGTTTTAATAGATGAAAATGTGGTATCTTTTAATGACTTGTTATTTGCATTATGATTTAATATTTAATAAGTTAAGTTGTCAGACTTAACCACTGTTATTACAACTAGATTTAGTGACCAGTCATTTAACAATTTTCATTAATTGGTCACTATGCCTAGTACGCACATTGTCATTCCAGATGTATTTATATTTGAGACATACTGGTATATGAAATTCTACTTGCTTAACAGGGCACTAGGCACAGATTTTGTCACAGGTTTAGTCTGTTATGCTGCTCACTAGTGGATTCTTGAAAAAGTTGCTCAGTGCAATGGATTAATTGAAACTAACTATTAGAGGACTATATTGTACAAATAAATGGTTGTGATAATACATTACGCAAAGAATACTCAAATTAGACATGGACAATTGGTGACAGACATATTCGTTCAGATCTCGTCCATTATCATAGAGAGTATATTATTTTAATAATTCTAAAAAGGAATTAAGAATGGAATGTAATTTTCATGAAAGGTATTGCATTAAATAATTTGTAATTGTATATAATTGAAAAGGCACATGCATAATTGTTTATTGTATACATGATTCATATTAGCTACAAAAAATATTTTTGACAATTTTAGTACCTATGAATGTAATTATTAAGAACTATTCAAATTTAATAATTTTCATATGTTTGTTTCTTTTTACGTGCGTTTGGGGAAATGTGTAATTAGTTAGTATTTATGAATACATTTTACACATATTTGTTTCCTACTACTGCAATTGAACTGAAAAGTTTATCTTTATTAGAGGTTATTAATTCGATATTATATATTAAATTTGTTTATTTATTTCATTCTCTTAAACTATAAATTGCTAATTAAGCAAGCTTACAACCAGTTGTTTAATGTGCTTATCTGTGTTCATCGATACAATATAAAATATGAATAAAATAAATGTTCCTATGGATATGTGAATATATGTACTTCAAACAGCAAACAAATTATCTCACATTTATTATAAATTTAAAATTTCTAGTAGAAACATTATTTACAAGAAAAATTTGTAATAAATGGAAATTTCATATAAATTACCAAACTAACCTATAAATTAAATGAATATACTAAATATCGTGTAAATTAATGGTTATATTTGAAAGAATTTAATGCCTTTCATTATATGTTATTTTATTTGATTTAATATTTAATAGTAGTTACTAATTAATTATTCAATTGTTCATTATTATTATATAAATTTATGAAAGTAGATAGAAATGAGGTTTTATTAAACTGTGCAAAATACTATATCTGAAATTAGCTATTTATAAAGAAATACTAGTGGATTCAAATGGGATAAATCATATATAGGCAGAATATTTTCTTTCTAGATTTAAATCACTTTAATAATGTACTGAATGATATCCTCTAATTTAGAATGAGTTAATGATACATCTTTTACGGTTATTTATTATAATTTCGAAGGTAGGAAAGAATTAACAAAATGTGTTCAAATCTATTAGTAATCTTAGAATACTAGGAATATTTGATGGGACTCAGCCTACTTTAGGCGCATGCGCAGACGCTTTTCCTATAACAAATATCGATTTTCAGTACCGATGTTAAGTTGGCAGAATCGATTCACTACCAGTGTTCCGCCACTTTTTTTCCTAATGATTTTCTCTATATTATGTAAGTTACCAGGTTAGGTAGCGTCAATTATGTTTCATATTAGAGATGATAATATCTCCCTAATTAATAATTCAGATTCTTGATATGTATTTAATAAGAACTAGAAACAGGGACATTAAAAGTAACGTTTCGCGCGCATCTTCTATATTTTAAGATACTATATTAACAAGGACAGATCAATTATAATTTCATATTGACAATATATATGAATTGTACTATTTATTACAATCTATGTATCACAATAGAGAAGTTTCATATGACCCCTTTTATATAAGTATGATAAAATAATAAATTGAAATCCTAATAATATATTTAATCCCTATCATTGTATTTAATTTAAATAAATGGAAAATAACCACTGAACATGGTCATAGTGGTAAATCATTCAACTAATTTATTATATAGTATTGGTATTAGAGACTGGCTAGCGCTAACAGAAACTAATGGTAATTAATATTCTTCATTTTTTAGTAATTAATCTTAGAAAATTAGTAATTTTAGGGCGTATATGGGGGTTAGGAGGGCTGTTAGTTATATATTTAGCAGTCATAGTATATTTAACTATATTATAGAATGCTAATAAATCAAAAAAAATCATTTTAAATGCTTAATTAATTAACTACAGCAACTGAAACTAAGTTTCACAATGGTAGAGTCTATTAATTTGAAATTGTTCTATATTGTGAGATTTAATCTCCAATTATAATACCATGAATATTTTATATCAGTTAGAGTACTGTACTATTGAAATATATTGTATATATGACATGTAATGTTTTGTATATTATATTTTCTTGACATAGAAAACTAAAAATCTACCGATCTATTTTGGTTGAATTAATATGTAACTGATATCAAATTGGTTGAAGGAATGTGATGTCTCAAATTTGACCTACAAATTGGTTAATAAAAGACACTATATTAATCAAGACAAGGACAGACCAACTATCATATTGACAATATATGTATCTTTAATATCTCCTTACAGATTCTTATAGGTGTCTGGTAATCTTAAATATTATCTATTCGATATTATGAAGATATTGTACAATTACAATTGTAATTCTGATGAATAAATAAGGGAAAAGATAATTATTAAGCATTGAATGTAATTCGTATGTGTATTTATTCTTTTTATTATATAACTTAATTATAAGGTAGTCAAAATTGTTCTTAATCTTGGGCTAATAGAAACTTCTTTAATAATATATTCAATCCCTAATTGTGCATATAATTTAAATAAAATAATAATTTATATAAATAAAATCTTTAACCATGCATGGCATACTACGTGCAGCAATCCTTATTTTGGTTATATCCTTATTATAGGTAGTAAAATGCCTTTATTCTTTCAAACACTGATATTTCAAATAAGTAAAGAGATAATGGAAATCTCTAATAATATATTTAATCCTAATTGCATTTAATTGAAATAAATTAACAATTTAATAATTTTAAGTCTTTAGATGCACCACTGACATATTATATTTAGAATATAATAAATACAACCAATTGAATTATTAGATTTAATTATTTATTAATTTATTAATCTTGCTTTTATTGTACCAGCAGAAAGTTATTTTAATAGATGTTGGTATAACCATTACGTGAGCACACACAGATTATTTTTTTTAAAATAAGAGAATATTTTTTTCTAGAACATTACAGATTATCTAGGTTACAAAAATGCATAATTCTTAATTCTAGGCATAAAAACAAAATACTATAATATTAGGTTGCCTATTAATCTAATTATTATTATAATAATTCAAATGTAATTAATAATTAATATTTCATTTCTCTTGTAAATTTACATGAATATTTTTAACAAAGAACATGTATTTCAAGCAGTCAAAATGTAATTTATATCAATTATTCTTATAATTAAATTTTCATTTTATAATGCTTATAATTTTAAATGCCGTCATCATATGTATATTAAGTTAATACACCTTTATTATCATTACATTAATTGGGAAAATGTGTATTATTATGACATATTGGTTTTAAAAGTAACTACAGCAATTGAAACTATAGTTCCACAATGGTAGAAGTAATACGTAACTGAACGAAGCATACATTATTACATGTGTAATTGTGAGATTTAACTGCCAATTGAGCTATTAGCATTGATGTTCTCTGCTATACGGTTATTTATTATAATTTCGAAGGTAGGAAAGAATTAACAAAATGTGTTCAAATCTATTAGTAATATTACAATACTAGGAATATTTGATGGGACCAACCTACTTTAGGCATGCACGAACGCTTTTCCTATAACAAATATCGATTTTCAGTACCGATTGTTGGCAGAATCGATTCACGACCAGTGTTCCGCCATAAGTAAGCGTTCAAAAATTAAATTTCCTCAAAATTTAGAAGGTACGTACGTTACAAATGTTTCTGACCCTATGAGTAATATTGAATCATCTGATATGTATTTAATATAAACAAAGTGGAATGAATCTCCAATGTCCACAGTACTGTCCACATGAAATATTGTAACATGACCTTGAGCATAGCTTTTAAAGTTGATCAATACCTTAATAGGACAGTATCTTTTACATCTCTTTACAGTTTCTCAGAGGTTGGGGTACCTAAAATATTATTTATTTATTTTGTACCTAAAATATTATTTATTTATTTATAAAAGATTATACTTAAACAAGGAAAAGAAAGCTATTACAATTCTGCATTGCAACAATCTTAATTTTGTTAAGGTAGTAAAATCTGTAGGTATATCATATCCCTAATTGCATTATTTATTAATTATCATGTTAAAAAATAAATATATAAAGTATGTAAATGCTCCAAAGGATATGTAGATATCTTTAAATGTTATTTATTTGACCAATATGTTTTAAATTAGTTAGTTTTATCTCCAAAGAAATCGATCAAACCAAATATGATAACAATATATTGCAATATTTAAAATTCAGGTACCTGACATATTATTTATTTATTATCAAAATTTAAAATCACTAATTAATTCCAAGGTAATGTTCAAGTAATTGATATGAAATGTAAAATTGAAATTATCACAAGGAACATGAATTATATCAAAAATGAATCCAAGAATCCTTATCTTTGATTTGATAATTAAAGGCATTACTTGTAAAACATGAAACTTATTAGAGTTTAACACTCAAATGTAGAATTAAAGGAAAAGTTGAGATTTAAATATGGGAAGATTTTAACCAGCATATATACAATGTTCATGTCTCCAGATGTATTTAATTGTGACAATTGTCGTTTAAATTACTTTTCTATCCAGATTCTGAGTAATTTAGTAAATTTTTCAAAGTCTATATAGTATAAATTATTTAATTTTCAGTATTTGGTTCATGAGTAATACGTACAATTTCTAATGAACGTATTTTAATGTGAGTCTAATTTTAATTAGCATTGCAGCTTAGTGGTTAATATTAAGTAGTTTAAAATGGTACTATTTAATAATTGAACCAAATATAATTTTCATATTCAAAATACATATGTATTTATATATATATCTTCTTACAGAATTCTAACAGGTGTCAGGTTATCTGTATTATTAATTTTGGATTATGAGAGGATATTATTTTAAAATAAAAATTATAATTCTAATGAATAATTAAGAATGGAACGTAATTTTCTTCATTAAAGTAAAATAATTAGAGAGGTAGGTATTTCTAATAATATATTTAAATCCACAATTGCATTCAGTTATTTTAATAAAGAGAGGACAATATATCTATGTGTGAATGCACAGGTATGTTGTATAATGTAATTATTTTTTCATTTTAAAAAGCCTACATGGATAATTGTTTATTGTATACATGATTTATGTATCTACAGCAAATATAAAACAAGATTTTTGACTAAATGTAATGTAATCCAAATGTATGATATATAGTGTGTTTTATTTCTCTTTTCAGGTGCGTTTTGTGGGTTCGCAGTGCAAAGTGAAGTGGAAGTGTTGGTTGGGGTTTGGCTGCTTTATCTGCAGCCAAATATGTAATACATCACTATATTATTATTTATAGTTTTACACTTTATGCTATTGTGTAATTATATATTTTATTGTATACTTAACCATTTCACTATTAATTTGATTATATATTAATATTTATTTAATTGTCTAATTAAACTTCTAATTAAGCTATCAGCAGTTATGTAATATGCTTGGATTTCCATTGATATTATATAAAATATAAAAAATAAATTGATCCTATGGATATACAATATGCAGTGTACTTCAAACTGCAAACAATTTATCTCACATTTATTAACAATTTAAAATTTCTATTAGAACCATTATTTACAAGTCATGTTTATAATAAATGTTTATAATAAATGGAAATTAAATATAAGTAGTTACTAAACTAACCTATAAATTAAATAAATATATAAATACGTGATTAGGCGCTTTTCCTAACAAATAATTTTCAACGGATTAATTTTCAAATTAAATTTTGCTCAAAATTTATCGAACTAGGTAGTCAACGTATATAACATGACCTGAGTAATATTGAATTCAGATATATGCTATGGGACAAAATGTAATACAAGTTGTCCATTAAATTATTGCATATTTGTATCATTCCTGACTAAAGTGTTGTTCATACAAATTGAAATTTAATAATATCTAATCTTTTATATAATTAAAATAATTTTATAAATTTTAAACAAAATAACTATTTTTTTTATAATATAGGTAAAATTTATTCTTTTCACTGATATTTCAAATAAGTTAAAGAGATAATCATTCATGAGATACATGAACCATTAGATGAATTTTTAAATATATATATATATTTATTTTTAAATAGTTAAGCAAAATGTAATAAGAGTATGATAATACAACCTTATTATACTGGAAAATGCAATATACTTACTAAGACTTCTAAAGAATTAAAATATCAAAAAAGTACTGAGGGAATCGTTAAATTTTCGTTCGCTCAAAATTTATCGCATTTCTTCTGTTACAGGTTGAATAGGAAATTGGATGTAAGAATGGGCAAGGCATCGCTAAAAAACAGACAGACTAAAAATATTAAGCATTGAATGTAACTAGATAATCTAGGGCTAATAGAACTCTAATAATATTCTGTTATTTATTTGACCTTAATAGATTATAAGGCTAATAATATACTTTCACTTTATTGAATCTATTCTCATCAAAAGAATCTTATTTTTGATTTGATCTTTCAAATAGAATTTTAAAGTTTCTATTTTAAACATTAATTATTATGGAAGGAGAGATGGTACTAAAAGAATCATATCTTTCTGTAATCTCTAGATGAGTACTCCTCTAATTTATAGTTGAGATGGTTCAGATAATTTATTTTTAATATTAATTTAATTTGTTTATTAAATTATAGTTTTAAATGGAGTATAATGCAGGTTATCATTCTCAATTTCTAATATTTAACTCAAATTCTATTTAATGAGTATAATAATATCTGCACAGGATGTTGTATAATGTAATTCTACATGCACGCAAGCCATATAAGATTGTAAAGAATTTACGGTAATTAATATTCAGCTTTTATTCAATGCTATTTATAGAATATTTATTGTTAAATATAACGGTGCTATAGCTATTATAATTTCGAAGGTAGGAAAGAATTAACAAAATGTGTTCAAATCTATTAGTAATCTTAGAATACTAGGAATATTTGATGGGACTCAGCCTACTTTAGGCGCATGCGCAGACGCTTTTCCTATAACAAATATCGATTTTCAGTACCGATGTTAAGTTGGCAGAATCGATTCACTACCAGTGTTCCGCCATATTTTTTTCCTAATGATTTTCTCTTTTAGCGTTCAATTCTCAATTAAATTTTCGCTCAAAATTTATCGCATTTCTTCTATTTTATGTAAGTTACCAGGTACTAGGTAATGAATTGTACTATTTATTACAATCTATGTTTCATATTAGAGATGATAATATTAACATGACCCTATGAGTAATATTGAATTCAGATATAACTGGATATGTATTTAATATAAGAATGCTAGAAACAGGGGACATTAAACTGAGTAACGTTATGGAATGAAACTGATAATTGTTCTAAATATATTTATCGATAACTATCAGTTAGAGTACTGTCCACAAATTGAAATATTGTATATGACCTTGAGCATAGAAAACTTTTAAAATTGATCTATATTTTAGGGGTTGTAAACTGTGATATCAAATTGGTTAATACAAAAAGGCACTATATTAATCAAGACAAGGACAGACCAACTATAATTTCATATTGACAATATATATGTATCTTTAATATCTCCTTACAGATTCTTATAGGTGTCTGGTAATCTTAAATATTTATCTATTCGTATTATGAAAGGATATTATTGTACAATTACAATTGTAATTCTGATGAATAAATAAGGGAAAAGATAATTATTAAGCATTGAATGTAATTCTGCATGAAGTAATGGACAATATTTATTCTTTTTATTATATAACTTAATTATAAGGTAGTCAAAATTGTTCTTAATCTTGGGCTAATAGAAATCCCTAATAATATATTCAATCCCTAATTGCATATAATTTAAATAAAATAATAATTTATATAAATAAAATCTTTAAACAATGCAATACTAAACATATTAAATGCAACAATCCTTATTTTTTGGTTATATCACTTTATTATAGGGTAGTAAAAATTGCCTTTATTCTTTCAAACACTGATATTTCAAATAAGTAAAGAGATAATGGAAATCTCTAATAATATATTTAATCCCTAATTGCATTTAATTGAAATAAATTAACAATTTAATAATTTTAAGTCTTTAGGACCCATGCACCACTGAACATATTATATTTAGAATATAATAATGCAACCAATTGAATTATTATTAGATTTAATTATTTATTAATTTATTAATCTTGCTTTTATTGTACCAGCAGAAAGTTATTTTAATAGATGTTGATATAACCATGCATGAGCACACAGATTATTTTTTAAAATAAGAATATTATTTTTTCTATTACAGAATTATAAGCAAAATGCATAATTCTTTATTATCTAGGGCATAAAAAACAAAACTTATAACAATATTAGTGCCTATTAATCTAATTATTAATAACAATTCAAATGTAATTAATATTAATATTTTCATTTCTCTTCTTAAATTTACATGAATATTTTTTAACAAAGATATAAAAAAGAATATATGAATACATGTTCAAGGAAACAGTCCAAAAAATGTGAACAATTTATTATCAATTAAAATTTTCTCTTATAACCTTATAAAATCATTTTAAATGCCTCATATGTTATTAAGTTAATACACCTTTATTATCATTACATTAATTGGGAAAATGTGTAATTATTTATTACATATTGGTATTGTATTAACTACAGCAACTGAAACTATAGTTCCACAATGGTAGATTCTATTAATTTGATAATTACATTATTACATGTCCACAAATTGTAATTGTGAGATTTAACTGCCAATTGAGCTATTAGCATTGATGTTCTCTGCTTAAATTTACATGAATATTTTATAACAAAGAAATAAAAAGAATACGTGAATACATATACAAAGAAACAGTCCATTGTCCAAAACATGTTAACCATTTCTTAAAAAATTTAAATTGTCTGTTAAATAAACCTTTATTTACATGAAATGTTTGTGGTATATCATATTTCATTAATATTATATAAAAAAATAATAAAAAGTATGCTCCAAAGGATATGTGAATATCTGTACAAGGAACTCCAAAGAAATGATGAAAAATATATTGCAAATTTAAATTGTCTATTATAACCGTTATTTCCAAGTAATGTTTGTGATAAATTGAAATTAAATATGAATTATACAAATGTCCCATAAATTATGTAGGTAGAATGTAAATTACAATGAGATATTTGAAGAAATGTGATGTCTCTAATTGTGTTATTTAATTTGACCTATTATGCAATAGTAATTTGTTATGGTTGCTATAGTCTTAAATTAGTTAATAGAAAAAGGTACTATATTAATCAAGACATGGACTAACCAAATATAATTTTATATTCAAAATACATATGTATTTTTAATATCTTCTTACAGATTCTAACAGGTGTCAGGTTATCTGTATTATTAAATTTTGGGATTATGACAGGATATTATTTTAAAATAAAAATTATAATTCTAATGAATAATTAAGAATGGAACGTAATTTTCTTCACCAAAGTAAAAATAATTAGAGAGGTAGAGGCATTTTCTAATAATATATTTAATCCACAATTGCATTCAGTTATTTTAATAGACGATATCAATATATCTATGTGTGAATGCTTGTGTATAATGCACATTTCAAAAGCCTCGTGTTGTATTGTATGAGTGATAAATTTGTTGACTATTAATTTGATTATTATATTAAATTAATTAATGTCAAATTAAACTGCTAATTGTATCACATGATTATGATTTATGTTATCTACAGCATATAAAACAAGATTTTTGACAAATGTAATTTCCTTAACAATGTTAGTGCCTATTAATCTAATGATTATTAACAATTCAAATGTGATTAATATAAATGTTTTTATTTCTTTTTCAGGTGCGTTTTGTGGGGGTTCGCGAGTGCAAAAGTGAAGTGGAAGTGTTGGTTGGGGTTTGGCTGCTTTATCTGCAGCCAAAAAATGTAAGTACATCACTATATTATTTGTAGTGTTTTACATTCACTGCTGAATTGTGTAATTATATATTTCATTTTGTTTATCCACTTAACCATTTCACTATTAATTTGATTATATATTAATATTTATTTAATTGTCTAATTAAACTTCTAATTAAGCTATCAGCAGTTATGTAATATGCTTACATTTCCATTGATATTATATAAAATATGAATTAAATAATTGCTCCTATGGATATATGCAGTTATTTAAACTGCAAACAATTTATCTCACATTTATTAACAATTTAAAATTTCTATTAGAACCATTATTTACAAGTCATGTTTATAATAAATGGAAATTAAATATGGAAAAGTCTTTTACCCTACACTAACCTATAAATTAAATAAATATAGAATTAAATATCTTTATTATTATTATCGTGTACATTAAATTGTTATATTTGAAGGAATATGATGTCTTTCAATTATATATTATTTCATTTGACCTTATATTTAATCGTAGTTATCCAATTTTGTATTCTGATTTAAAAAATAACGCACAAGTTACAATTTTTCATTAATTAATAGTACTTGCTATTTATTCAGTTTGTCATTATCTGAGATACATTAGTGAACATAGATGTAGTTGGATAAGAGATATGATTCAACAATTCAATATACTTATATTGAAATAAGCTACTTATAAAAAAATGTTAGATTAAAGGAATATTTTGGGCATAGGCAGATCATTTTATTTCTGGATTTAAATCACTTTAGTAAGATACTGAATGATATCCTGTAATTTAGAATGAGTTAATGATACATCATTTACGGTTATTTATTATAATTTCGAAGGTAGGAAAGAATTAACAAAATGTGTTCAAATCTATTAGTAATCTTAGAATACTAGGAATATTTGATGGGACTCAGCCTACTTTAGGCGCATGCGCAGACGCTTTTCCTATAACAAATATCGATTTTCAGACCGATGTTAAGTTGGCAGAATCGATTCACTACCAGTGTTCCGCCATATTTTTTTCGTATTGATTTTTACTTTAAGCGTTCAATTCTTCAATTTAAATTTTCGCTCAAAATTTATCGCATTTCTTCTTTATTATGTAAGTTACCAGGTACTATTTATTACAATCTATGTTTCATATTAGAGATGATAATATTAACATGACCCTATGAGTAATATTGAATTCAGATATAACATGCAACTAATTTATTATATAGTATTATTATTGCTTGTTGATATGTATTTAATATCCAATTTTGTAGAATGCTAGAAACAGGGACATTAAACTGAGTAACGTTATGGAATGAATCTGATAATTGTTCTAAATATATTTATCGATAACTACCAGTTAGAGTACTGTCCACAAATTGAAATATTGTATATGACCTTGAGCATAGAAAACTTTTATCTATGTTTCAATAGAGATGATGACCCTATGAGTAATATTGAATTACAGATAGGGTTTAACTAGGAATGGGGTTGTTATCTCAAATTTACAAAGGACATATTTTATCAAGATACAACTGGCTATATTTTGTTTTAAATAATTGACCAAATATAAATATACAAATGACAATATGTATGTCTCTTTAATATCTCTTTACAGAGTCTCAGTGGTGCAGGGTACCTGAAATATTATTTATTTATTTTCGTTATGATAGCATATTATTTTAAAATAACAATTCTAATTCTGGTGAATAAATAAGTGAAAGCACGACTATTAAGTAAATGCAACAATCTTTATTCTTTTGATTATATAACAATTATAAGATAGTAAAAACTGCCTTTATTCTTTCAAACACTGATATTTCAAATAAATAAAGAGACAATGGAAATCTCTAATAATATATTTAATCCCTAATAGCATTTAATTTAAATAAATGGATAAAGTTTTTAAGACCCATGCACCACTGAACATGTTATATCTAAAAGATAAATCCTTCAACTAATTTAATTATTATTATTGCTTGTAATGTACTTGTAATGATATGTGTAAGATACATATCTTTGATATCTCCTTACAGATTCTCAGTGGTGCAGGGTACCTTAAATATTATTTATTTATTTTGATTATGATAGCGTATTATTTTAAAATAACAATTATAATTCGGGTGAATAAATAAGGAAAAACACGGCTGTTAAGAATGCATGAAGTAAATGCATCAATGCTTATTCTTTTGATTATATAACTGAATTATAGGGTAGTAAAACCTGCCTTTATTCTTTAAAACTCTGATATTTCAATGAAATAAAGAGATAAAGAAAGTCCCTAATAATATATTTAATCCCTAATTGCATTTGATTTAAATAAATGGAAAAGTCTTTAAAACCCATTTACCACTGAACATATTATATCTAGAAAATAAATCATGCAACTAATTTATTATATAGAATTAATTATTTATTACTTTATTATTATTGCTTGTAAAGTACCAGCAGTAAGTTATTTAAATGGATGATGTTAATATATCTATGTGTAAATGCACAGACTATTTTGTATGATAAGAATATAAATTTTTTTATTACAGAATCAATAACCAAATACATAATTTTTTATTCTATACATGATTCATTGTGTCTATGGCATATAAAACAAATAGACTCCAATATAAGTAGATTTTGCCTAATAAGAATATTCATTTTGGTGTCTATTAATGTAATAATTAATAAGTATTCAACTTTAGTTAATTTTCATGTGTTCATTTCTTTTTCAGGTGCGTTTTGTGGGGGTTCGCGAGTGCAAAAGTGAAGTGGAAGTGTTGGTTGGGGGTTGGCTGCTTTATCTGCAGCCAAAAAATGTAAGTACATCACTATATTATTTATCGTATGCTACTTAATCGATATAAAATGATTTTAAATGCTTCTTATGTTATTAAGTTAATAAAGGTTTATTATTTTTACATTCATTTGGAAAATGTGTAATTAATTATTAAATATTGGTTTGCTATTAACTACAGCAACTGAAACTATAGTTTACTTCACTGTATTATTTATACACTGCTACTCAATCAATATAAATTCATTTTACATGGTTCATTGCTAATTATGTTAATAAAGCATTATTATTATCAGTAGTACTATTCTCCGCTTACAATTTCATTAATATTATATAACAAAAAAATAAAAAAGTATGTTGCAATGGGTATCTGAATATCTGTACAAGGAACTCCATACAGATTGTGAAAAATATATTTTCAATTTAAATTGTCTATTAAAACCGTTATTTCCAAGTAATGTTCCTAAGAAATTGAGATATTTGAATAATATGATGTCTTTAAATGTTATTTTATTTGACCTAATATTTAATAGTAATTATTTATGGTTATTATAGTTTTAGATTAGTTAATCGAAAAATGCACTATAGGAATCAAGACATGGATAGACCAAATATAATTTCAAATTAACAATATATATATATATATATATATATATATATATATTTTTTTTTAATACCTCCTTACAGGTTCTCACAGGTATCAGGGTACCTGACATATTATTTATTTATTGCGATTTTCAAAGCTATTTTAAAATAACAACTATAATTCTGGTCAAAACATAAAGGAAAAGTTGGCTATTAAGAATGGAATGTATTTTTTTTATACATACATACCTTCAAACATCAAATGTAATTTCTGTAATGGAATTTTGCAAATATTATGTTAGATAAAAGTGATATTTTGGGCATAGGCAGATCATTTTATTTCTGGATTTAAATTTCTTTAATAAGGTACTGAATGGTATCCTGTAATTTGGAATCAGCCTAAAAAACATTGTTTACGGTCATAGGGCTACGTATTATAATTTCGAAGATAGGAAAGAACTAACAAAATGTGTTCAAATCTATTAGTAATATTACAATACTAGGAATATTTGATGGGACTCAGTCTACTTTAGGCGCATGCGCAGACGCTTTTCCTATAACAAATATCGATTTTCAGTACCGATGTTAAGTTGGCAGAATCGATTCACGGCCAGTGTTCCGCCATATTTTTTTCGTATTGATTTTTTCTTTAAGCGTTCAATTCTTCAAATTAAATTTTCGCTCAAAATTTATCGCATTTCTTCTTTATTATGTAAGTTACCAGGTACTAGGTAATGAATTGTACTATTTATTACAATCTATGTTTCATATTAGAGATGATAATATTAACATGACCCTATGAGTAATATTGAAGTCAGATATAACTGGATATGTATTTAATATTAGAATGCTAGAAACAGGGGACATTAAACTGAGTAACGTTATGGAATGAAACTGATAATTGTTCTAAATATATTTATTGATAAGTATCAGTTAGAGTACTGTCCACAAATTGAAATATTGTATATGACCTTGAGCATACATAGGAAACTTTTAAAATTGATCTATATTTTAGGGGGTTGTAATCTATATCAAATTGGTTAATACAAAAAGACACTATATTAATCAAGACAAGGACAGACCAACTATAATTTCATATTGACAATATATATGTATCTTTAATATCTCCTTACCGATTCTTAGAGGTGTCTGGTAATCTGAAATATTATTTATCTATTCGTATTATGAAAGGATATTATTTTAAAATAACAATTGTAATTCTGATGAATAAGTAAGGGAAAGCACGACTATTAAGTAAATGCAACAATCTTTATTCTTTTGATTATATAACAATTATAAGATAGTAAAAACTGCCTTTATTCTTTCAAACACTGATATTTCAAATAAATAAAGAGACAATGGAAATCTCTAATAATACATTTAATCCATAATAGCATTTAATTTAAATAAATGGACAAGTTTTTAAGACCCATGCACCACTGAACATATTATATTTAGATGATAAATCCTTCAACTAATTTAATTATTATTATTGCTCCTTTTATGTGTAAATGCATAGAATATTTTGTATAATAAGAATAAATTTATTTATTACAGAACCAAAAACCAAAGACATTTTTGGTATCTTATTATGTATAATAAGAATATTAATTTTAGTGTCTATTAATGTTATGATTAATAAATATTCAAATTCAATTATTTTTCTTATGTTCATTTCTTTTTCAGGTGCGTTTTGTGGGGTCGGGAGTGCATAAGTAGTGTCAAAGTGCTGTTAGGAGGATGCTTCATCTGCAGCCAACAAATGTGAGTAATTTTTACTCTATTATTAATGGGATGAAAACTCCTTATTTCTTAACACTGAAAATCACATGTCCTGTCTTTAATTTTAGAATAAATATCAAATCACACAACTATATTCTTTGAATGTGCATAAAATATTATTAATTTTTTAGTCTGTGCGTTGTCAGTTATTGTTGTGCATTAGTTTGCCCAGTTGCCACCAGATGTTTCTTTCTGGAAATATTAAGGTAATTTACTAGTAAAATTTTTTACTGTATTTGGTATAAGTATAATATAATACTTTGTGGAACTCAAATTATTGAAAATTAAGGATTTTCAATAAAAGTCCATATACTTCATCTTGAGATTTTAATTTAGCAATAAATATATCATGTAGGTAAAGTACAACTAATGATATGTTTAACAAAGGTTAATGCAAATCATCAATCCCATGTATGAGTTAGATATTATTTAAGGAAATTATTAAATAAAAAACAACATTAAGTATGCTTTAGTACATAGTTGGAAAATAAGCTTTTCCTGGTATCTACAAATGTTAAATTATGACAGTAAAACAGTTTTCAGTTTGATTTTGACAGACATAAATACTTTTAATTTCTTTGGTGTCTATATTGAATATAATATGAAATTCATTTTAATTTTTTCTTGAATTTATTGGGACAGTAATTTACCAGTTTGCTCTTGTTATTGTTGAATCTGAGTGTGTAATAGTTATTTTTCTAATTTTTATTAGAATTAGAATTTAAAAAACCAAAAGACTATGAATTAAATGATTAAGATGGAAAATTTTTCTGAGATTTTTATTGTGACTGTCTTATATTAAACAAATTTAAATATATAAATTCTAAATATTCTTTGACTTTGACATAGAATATAAGACGACTTCCATCATGTTCTCGTATGTGTGGTGTGTAAATATAATCAATTATTTATATAGCATATTTTAATCAGTCAACACTATTTTTATACTATTTCTAATAATACTTACAATACTAATAATATTTATAATAATCTTAATATAAAAAAGAACCTAACATTCATATTGTTTAATAAACAATGTTTAATTTAGTATGAGTTTCTCAAATATAAGGAAAAAAATTCTTTCATTTCAATTTTATACAGATAATGTGAGCGTTTATTCCATATGAATTTCATACCGGGACAACTCAAATATCATAATAAATCATGTCACATCTTAAAATTTTTCCTAATATATTTTACATTTCATTCCAATTTATGATAACCTTAACTAAATATAATCCTTATATCGAATTTGTAGAGCACTCTTCTAATTTTTAGTGTTCTTATCTTACAGGAATTAATGTTCTTTTAACCAATGATTACTAAGTAACAGGAATTTATAAGTGTTCTTTTATTTCACAGCAATTAAACAACTTAAATTTTATTAATTACAAATAACCTAAGCTTTTGTAGAGGTTGAATATCTAAATGGATTACAGATTTTTTATAGATAGATTAATTTATTTTGTTGTAGTATATATTCTACATAGTCAATACTTGTTCACATGTTTCTCACATTGTGTGTCTTTATATATCTCAAGTGTTGAATATATCATTGACATTATGTGTATGTTATATTAATGTATTTATTTAATATTGAAAAAATTCATAATTGTTTACAAATTAGTTATTATGATTCTATGATTGTAATACAAATAAAAATAGAAAAGTGTGAGGAACAAAAACATTTTATTGGACAAACGTTTAAATAAATATTGTCTATATTTTTTGACAATATAATGTTTGATAATGTAGTGTGATAAATAAAAACAATGAGAAATACAAATTAACAACAATTTATAGGAATTCCTATTTGTTTAAATTAAATGATAAAAAATGTACTCTCATAATCCAACATTTGTTGATTCCTCTATAAAACCAGAGGTTACCATTCTTGAAAATTGGTGCATATTTAATGTTGTTTTTATGTTAGTCTTACAGTAGTCTATTTTTAGATTCTTGTAACATATTCCTCCCATTAATCTCAATTACTTTCAATCTGGGGTTGAGTTTTGTGCATTGGGCACGAATTTTTAACTTTCACAATTGTAAAAATCAAATTCCAGTCAAGTAGCACACAAAATATAATGCTCACATTATATAAGAATTCAATGCGATTATTTTACCCAATACTGAGGAATAAATAAGAAACCTGATTCTCTTTATTATCTACATATGTAGGACATGTGATTTTCTTTATTATAAAATGTTTACTGTTACTATGTGGTGGTTCGGAATAGAGAGAATTTCATTTTCCATTTTATACTATTTTTGAAACGTCATTACTAATAATTAGACACTGATAATTTATTTCCTATTTACGTTGTGTGCCCTGTCAGGAATGTTCCTGGAGTGCAATTTTCAGAATAACATGCTCAGCTTTTCTCAATAAATAATATCGAGGGTCATATAGTTACAAATAAATAACAATTTTTTATTATCCATTCAGTAATGCGAACTTGAAACATAAGTGTTTCATACATCAGATTATTTATTGCAGTTGATATTTTTATGGGTCCTAATAACGTCTAAGCTTGAAATGACTATATCTTATGTTAGGGTGTTACACTATCATTTCATTTACAGAAAAGTTCCACTGACCGAATTATAGAATAATTGTTCCTAAATTTTTAGAAATGTGTAAGAGAAGTAGGTTCAATATTATAAATTTGTACCCTGATTTCTCCTTCAAGTTATTCAGACTGATAGACTGTTTCGACTTTCCTTAAGATGACTTTTTTAATTTCACGTTAACGCCATTTCTGTTGCCTAAATTGTTATAGAGTAATGGTGGCACCAAAGCTGTAGAAATATGTAAGCATTATTACAACACCCATCACGTTTGCATTAGGTGGCATTGATGATAATTGATTTCAAAGTTAGCAAGATTGCTAACATTTCATTGGACGATTTCAAAATCATAATCTGCCTTTTTAGTCATGCGAATTTGAATGACGGATTCTGGACGTATTAGGGAATATCTATTGGCGGGTGGATTCTGTTGCGACTGTGTGCGGATGTCGACCCGCTTTTATCGTGCCGAGTAGAATCAGCGATCCGACCAGTTCGTACTTGGGGAACTGGGCAAATGTTCGAGTGGCCACTCGGGCAAATGAGCGCCGGCCTCGAAAGGGCCCGTCTGAACAGAGCGCAGAGCGGTGGCCACCGCAGTTCGGCAACCCCAACTCGGGTTAGGGGGCCGGTGGACCAGCTTTTTTTTCGTCGCAGAACGAACGGGGTGAATGAATGAAAAATCAAACTCGGTGGCTTTAGATAGGAAATTTTTCCGGTCCCTCGTATAAACCGAATCGAAAACAGTATTACCCTGCCTCTTTTTTCAATAAATAACGTTACTCCACTCGACGAATGGCTCCAATATTTCTACTAATTCCCCTAATTGCTAAGGGACTGGATTGTTTATATTGACTAACATTGTGAATATTAATTCGGAAAAAATCCCCTTCTTAGTATACAACAATAAATCCTGCACAATAGTACGACTCGAGGAAATTTCTGTTTCTTGAAATCGTCATTATAATATATACATTAATTAGACAACTGAAATTTATTATTCCACCTGGAAATTCGCACTAAATATATTTCGAACCAAATATTGATATTATTTAGTTTTTTGCAATTTAATATTTAAATGTTACTATAAATTGTATTTGCTTTATTTTAACCTGGTGTAATATTTTTTCCACTTCTGTACATTATCCAGTGCTGAATATCAGTTGATTTTTCTAACAACATTTTCAGTGTATTTAACGTTTCTCCACACTGAAATAAATGAAATATCGGTTGGGATTACTGGAACTGATGTGTAGGACAGGTTTGCCAAACGGAGGTCTCATTTCACTAAAAATAGCCAGAATGCAATGAATGTCTATTCTAAAAACAAATACTTCAATGATATTAGTGTAACCGTTATTTAAGAGTATCTTCACAGTTTTTAATCGAATGTAGTCACCATACAATACAGTAGGGGGTGGAGGTGGGGAATAAATCTTTTTCTACACCTCGCTATTTATTTTTGTTTATACCGCAACTCTCTTCTGTAATATGAAAAGTCACAGCATTACAAATGCGTTTTAAATTATTATCAATTTAAATATACCACATAATATATCATTACCTAGTTCAATAAGCGTGAGAAAAATGATTACCCAACATTTTTCCCGGGGCCCCACTGTGGGCATGAACACTATTGTTTAATTAGGAGACACATATCTTCTACATCAGGTGATATTATTTGGTGATGCTTCTGGAGTAAACAAGATTCAAATCTGTCTGGGTCATTGTCTGTCGGTCTTCTCTAGAATTTGGGAATGTTGTTCTTCCGAAGAGACTTTGTTCCTCGCGGTGATTCAAAGCTCTCCCCGTAGGACGGGTCGAAAAATAAACCGTTTAGGCGCTGTCAACCATGTTGAGGTTTCGGGTAAGGGAGGGGAATAGCTCGGCAGCGGGGGGAATATAGGGCTGAGCCGGCGTTATTATGATGGATCAGCTGAGCGGGCTGTCGACAGGTCAGATAGTTTAATTAGCGAACGGCCAACACGCATCAATCCATTATTCGGCTGTCAAGATGCCCTCATACCCCGTCACCCAGGGGTATCCCCAGTGACCGCCTCCATCCCCCTCCTCTCTCTCTCTCTCTCTCTCTCTCTCTCTCTCTCTCTCTCTCTCTCTCTCTCTCTCTCTCTCTCTCTCTCTCTCTCTCTCTCTCTTTGTTCTTCTGTGGCCTCGCCTCTCCTTTGTCTCTGATCACCCTCCAGAAGTGAGTCATTCCCCTAATTCGGATTCCAAGTTAAAAGGGTCCCGGGCCTTCCGGAATATAGGCTTGTTGTTGGCAAACTTTTCGGAAAACCCGTCGCGTCCTAGTACTTATTTTTTTTTTATTAGTTCTCCTATCGGCTCTTGATACTTGTCCACTCGGACTGATACTGTCTACCAAGCGGCCTAGTGTCACTTCTCCAAACACGTTATGGTAAAGAAACATGGGGTCAACAGGTGTTTTTAGTGTAAACAACAGCACATTATATCTAGTTGTGATTTACTCCCATAAAGGGATTTGTCCAGTGCCAAACCTAAATTCAAAGAAATCGATATTCTTGCCTATAGGAAGACATACATTTTATTATCTATTTGTCGAAACGATACACGCACAAACATACATGTTTTCAAATGGGTCGATCAAATCGAATTTTGAAATTACAAGGACAAAATATTTCACTGTATAAGTTGTTGATGATGATTTGGTATTTAGTGTACTGTATAATTTAGTTATGGTCGTTTATGTTGTATATCAAAATCATTTACAAATTAACCATTTCGTTTACGGGAAAATAATCTGATTTGTTCTATTTTCTGACCTATCTTGTTACATATCGTTCGTTTTTATTACTTTATTGCCCTTTTACTCAGTTTAACTTAAATAATGGATTATTACAAAATAAGGGTTTTAAAATGTGAACTTTACATATCTTAATCCCTACTTTTATAATTTGTAAATAATTGTGATACGAATTATTTCTTCAATAATCCGCCCTCGGTACACATATTTGTCGCACCCCTTCTCTATATTCCCAATTATCTGCCAAACCTCTCACTGGCACATTTCTAATCGCTGGCACCCTATTCACGGCTTATCCTCCGGTTCATCCCATTTCCAGCCCTGTCATTTTGACTGTTATCGTCACCCTCATTTTCCCCCGGTCTCCTGTCGCACTTCCTCCTCCTATCTTGTCCCCCCCCCCCCTCCACAGCAGGGCGAACACGAATAAAAATTCAAGCGGTCAAGCGGTGACTCACATATTGGACATGGGGTGGTTCCCTTATCTGCCACCCCGCCATACTCCTCTTTCCTAATTCTCCTTCCCGTCCCAAGGATAACCCCCCGGAGCCCCAACTACTTTTCTCCGACCCTCGCAATCCCTTCGGCGCTGGCAAACTTTGGGGGCCCGCTTTCAAATCCTCCGAATGGGTTTTATAAACATCTGGTCCCGATGTCCCGCCCGAATTTCAGATAGAGTCTGTGAGTACACTTTTGGTACAAAATTGTGTTGGAGTACGATTTGCCATTTTATAGGAGGGGGAGAGGGTTAATTCTGGAATGAATTCTATTATTATTATTATTATTATTATTATTATTATATATATATATATATATATATATATATATATATATATATATAATTTGGCTGATTAAGTTCATTAATTTCTCATGCTTGCGTCCTCTTGCTTTGTTAGTCCTATGTTAGCCAGTGTTTTTTCCCACTATCGATCCTTCACACCTTTTCAGCTTATCTACCTCCTATTTAGATATAAGCCGAAAGTTAGCAGTGGTTCCACAGTTTCTCGGGCCTTCTCTCCTCTCGCTTGTTTGGCCTTTTGCTAGACTGATTTCGACTGCTCGCCGTCTTAGGTTGCTCTTTCGTTAGTAGGTTGGTGAGTCGCTCGGATATGTCGGTTACTTTGTAGGTCTCCACAAAACAGTAGTGTTTATTGTCCATATATAACTCTTGCACTCAGAATGTCACCACGTACTAATTCCGTTCTGATGTTGAAATTGGTTTTCGTCTGGCATCATGGTATGAAAAAAATGAAAACAGCCTCGGCTACAAAATATACGAAATAAATATGAAAACGGCTTCCGATTACGCCTGTATACTTAGAACAAAAAATATGGGTTCGCGTCAGTTTAGGTTTAAAAAATTGTGCACTTCGCGAATTGGCTTGGCTTCAGATTTTGTGGCGAGCGGATGCCTCCCGCGCCACTTACTCCCGTAATAAATGTCCCCTCTCTTACAAGCCCCAAAGCGTTCGCCAACTTTTACAGAGGACGTTAAATCGTGGTCGGCGTCTCGCATTATTCAAATATAGTCCTCTTCTCTTCCGAGCGGTATAGATAGGCCTCACTAGGTTACGAACAAGTTAGCTACACATATGAATATATTCATGAATATATATATATATATATATATATATATATATATATATATATATATATATATATATATAAGCCTATATCCCTTCTAAGATTATAAAAATAAGACAATTTGCCGTACGAACAATAGGATACTGAATTATTTTATTAATTTATTCATTTTTTATATATATATATATATATATATATATATATATATATATATATATATATATATATATATATCAGTCGTCTTTCTTATACAAATTATGATTTTCATGATTTACATGATAATGAAAAATAATACATGATATAATACATAGTAGTGCGATGCGTACACCTTATGAATTACTTATAACCGGTACATTTTATAATTTGAAAGTCAGTAGTACTCCAAAAAGAAGAATTTAAACGGCAATATTAAATGTTATTACACTCTGTCGTGAGATTTGCTCTGACTTTCCTGTAGCGCTTATTATTTCAGTCATAATTATGATTCTCTGTAAAATGCTAATAATCAAAACGTCCGTGCCTAGCATTAATTTGTGCTACAGATATTCGAACGCGTCCGCTCGAGAGTCTCTGCTCGTTAGTGTAGCCCAGTCGTGTCAGATGTCGGTCGGGAGGAGGTTGCACCTGCCTGCTATATCGCCGTCAAGTGTAGGCGAGCCGGGTTGAAAGAGAGGGACGGGATCTGTGGGGACGGCGAGGGTGCGAGAGAGAGAGAGAGGGACGGGCGGGAAGGAGGCGGGGTGGTCGCCGCCCCTCCGGTCACACTATACCTCCGGGCCCGACCGATGTACGCCCCTCCCAGCTTTGTCTATAATTATCGGGTCTCGGGAACGGTGGTGACCTGCCAAAATCTCTGCTGGGCTTCGTTTGACTCGTCACTATCTCAGAAAAGAATGAAATTTGAATCGTTCCGTGGACGGGGAAAAATAAAATGTTTTCCGTTAATACGAAACCGACGGCTGTTGGCAAGACCGAACTGTCATTACGGGTGCCAAATGGTTCTTACGATTGTTCTTATTGCTCCCAATACAAAGAACGCCACTATTCTTGGTTTTAGTCGCTAATATTAATTCCCAGTAACAATGAGAAACCCAGAAATTGTTTGAAGGATTTGGAATTGTCGATTAGTGAGTTAATTTCAAGTTTCCTGAGTTTCGAATAAACATATACAGACATATATGTAGTATTTTTAGTCCATCATACATTTTTTGTGTTAAGAATAATTTAAGAAATTTAGGGTATTTATACGCACTAAAAACGCGCTACAATCGAGAAACAATTTACCTTGGGGTTTGTCTGCCACGCGAGTTCCAGAAACCTGCGCCAATTCCTGGTTTTGGTTTACGACGCGGCAGGAGATGCTGCATGCCAGGTAATTGTGAGAAATGTACGGGGGGGGGGTTTATACGCCTTCTCCTCGCCGCGATCCCTGGCGCCATTGCGGCACAATCACCACAAATCGTGTTAATTACCGTTGTATTTCGCCCCCAGTTTATCAACGGCCTGTAACTCAACCCCTGTGTATAATTAGCCGTAGGCCTGAGCAGTTGATATATATTTAGCATCGGCCTACGAATCCCAGTTGGATTCCACCGTTTACCATAAGTTATTATACGGTTCCGTGCGAAAATTCATTAATAGCGTTAGCTGATTATTGAGTTATCTAATAGAGAACTGGACCAGTTTTGCTTGTGTTATAATTCGGCAGTATATAATTCAAATTTACGAGGACAATTTCAATACCTAAGAAAGTAATGTAAATCATTCAAACACCGTGGAGCACATTCAGCGATAAACTCAATTTTATGATGTATCATGTGCAATCGTCGTGAGATACTTTGATTTTACTAGGAAGATATCTCATCCCCTATTCCGAAGAATATGGAGATAGAAATAAATAGAAAATCCCCACTGCGAAGGTTAGGTTATATTAATTTATTATTTCACAATGCAGTTTATCCAAACCAATCTGCCTAAAATCCAAAATACCTAATACTTTATATTAGAATATACTATCTAAAATCAATAAAAGGACTATTTTATTTTATAAATTGTGGTCTAAGGGCCAATATTAGCGTTGCATGCTTGTGCATGTTATAAAGACCTAAGGAACGGGGGGGGGGGGGGAAAGGACATCGGGATGAATTATAAACAATCGGAGAGAAACCGGTAACAATATTTTATACGGGCCCTCCTTTACTTTGTAGCGGGGCTTCTCCATATTTAAAGGCGGTCGGGAGATGGAAGAAAGCGGACAATGATTCGAGTAACCCTGGCTATTTGTCCGTGCAGGGAAGGGGGATACTCCCTCCCTCCTCCCTCCAAGGAATTAATCCTTTTATTGGACGGTAACCCCGTCCCCTTCCCTCACCCCCACACACACGGAACCCGGGCCTTGCATTAATTCGACCCCCAGGATTGAATCAAGAGCCCCCCTCCAAAACCGGTCCGGGGCCACATAATTGGTCAATGTATTGTTCACGTACACCCCAACCCCCGACCTCTTCTCCCTCGACCCAGCCCACTTTCAATGTGACCGCAATCACCTTAATCAGTTCTCTCTCTCATACATATTCCCAGCTCCTGAGAACCGGGAGGGGTAGGGGGAGGGGGCGGGATAGGGATCGCCAGCATAGAGGGGTGGAGGAAACTCGGAAATATATACGGTTTCGGATGGTGCTATTTGAATCGGTGGTGTACGAATTAATTCTCTTCCTGAATAACGTGTGTACTCTCTTGTCGGCTCAGTTTCACAGTTACCGTATATATAAAACACTATTATTAATGTTCGCAGTTGATTAATGATTCAGAACAGACAACAAATGAGTAATAGTTTCCTTTACATAGATTCCTTAGTAATAGATTCCTTTATATAAATATGTTTAATCGTTAAATCGTTTACCTTTTTGAATGAAACAGTGAATATTAATAATCCTTAATATATACTGCAGTGCCATGCAATTAAATTTCGTACCAGGACCTAAGAAAGCGATTTCAGAAGCCTCTTAAACCCCCATCTCTTGAATCATTATTTATTCCTTCGTATTCCCCGAATCCGAGTCATTGGATCTGCGACATTTTATTCCATGGAGGATGGAGAATATTTTTAAGGCTCTTTGTTTATTTAAGATGGCGCTGAAGAGTTTTAAAATAATAGTAATATTTGTAACAAACCTGACCCGGTAGAACATTAAGGCGTACCTAAAAATTTACAATAGAGGATAAAAACTTTAAAATTAAATTCTGGTTCTGATTGGTGATAGCGTTTTATTCGTTTATTTTGATATTAGAAAACGAAATAAATAAAAAAGGCGTTGATACTAAAGCACCATCATAGATGTGTATTGCGGGATTGCATTAGGTAGCCCCGATTAGATCAATTCATTAACTGCTGCATGTAATATAATTGTAATTGTGTATATTGGTTCCATTCTTACAAGACACTCTTTGCAATAATTAAAGTATTTATTTTTCAAATTATAGGAAGAATTTGATATCATTATCTCTGTTTTCCTATATTCTTCCTGGATGCCTAGGTCGTTATGGGAAATTTAAAATTTAATTTCACATTTGTTTAAATCGGTGTTGAATTCACCCCTCTCTACATTAAATTTATATATATATATATATATATATATATATATATATATATATATATATATATATATGCCTATGTTTAAGTTTAAAAATGCTAATACCACAAATCATGGAAATAATTCTTCAGTCTTTTAAGTTAAGTGGTTTTACTGCAATGTTTATTGCAATCTGCTCGAGTCTGGAATTGTCACCATTTCTACGCCCCATCAATAAAGAAAATCCACTAATCGGAATTGTTTTCTTGGTATCGATTAACCGGATTATTACGAAGGATCCCCCATATAACACCGATTTACCGAACTCATTTAACTTTACGAGGAGCAAACGCCAGGGATTTAGGTCTTTCGAGTAATCCCAACAATAGACCAAGTGTACGTTGAGAGAGTGTGTGTGTGTGTGTGTGTGTGTGTGTGTGTGTGTGTGTGTGTGTGTATGTGCAGCAGAAACAGAGACTGCCGCTCTAAGCGGGTGTTTAAAAGGATAACACAACTAGGTCTGGGAACACACCGTATATGTTAATTACCGAACAGCTGATGGATTAATTAAACGACTTAAGACCCAGTCTTGGACCGGGGTGTAAGTATATATATATATTAAAGTTTGGCTGTGCCTCAGATCACCTCAGTTAATATCCTAATTAAATAGCAAATATACCAAGACGGCTCTCTGTTTCGATAAGGCACAATAATTTAAGATAAATCCTTATTATCGAAACTGTGAACAATTTAATAACTACAGAATGGTTTTTAGGGCTTGTTAAATACCACTTCTTATGTAATGCTATTCCTATTTTAAATTTCCTGCATATGGGGTCAAAATTAAATAAATAAAGATAAGCCGTATTGTAGATACGATTTTGATGTATACGTTTTTATAAATATTCTCCTCCAAGGGAAACAGTGAAGGGAGTAATTTCGTAAGCTATAAAAAGGCTCATAATGTAAGGCAGGCGAAATAAAGTGGGGTATTCCTGCCCTGGAAAACATTCGTTACCATCTCATAAACACCTCTCTCTCTCTCTCTCTCTCTCTCTCTCTCTCTCTCTATATATATATATATATATATATATATATATATATATATATATATATATATCAGTCGTTCCTGAACAGATGCGGAGCGTAGGAGTTCAAAGATTTTAGCCGGACAATAGGAGTCGCAATTAGTTCCACTTGTAGCGTTAACTAGACTATATAGGGTCTGAGGGGGGTGGATGGGGGATAAAGCTCTGTTCATACGCGGCATAAGGCGAGTTCACTCCGTATCCCTTCTCCGAGTCCGAAACTTGGTTAATGAGTTCAAATTGTTAAAATGAAGGTTAATTTCTTTATGGGTTGTGGGAGGGAGGTGAGGAGACCACTCCGATGAGGAAGTTGGACCTAATGAACTTAGTTAGCCCCGGAGGAGTCGTATTCATTCTTTATTTTATTCCTGCAGAATTGTTATTGCCTCTGAGCTACTGAGGATTATAAAATTGCTTTATCTGAACTCAAATGGGGGGAAAGGAAGTACAGGAGAACGAAACAGTTTTCCAGGATGAATGGTTCAACAAACAAGGCCACTTTTTTATTAGGGAATTGGACGAAAGCAGTATAAATACTCTGAGTTTAAGGCACATAAAAGTCCGCAGATCGATTAAATATTTAATATTATTGAATAATACATGTAGCGAAAATAAGTGCACGGCTTTTCAACTTCTTAGAACCCGTATTTTAATTTGCAGGAAAATTAAATACTACTCGGTATAATATTTTAGCCGAGCTTTGCAGCTATAACTAAACTAATAGAGGAAACAACGCGTATGATAATATTCCGTACTATTGCAGACATAGTTGAAGGCTGTTGAAATTATTTATTTTATGTAAATTGCAAGGAGTGAAGTTGGACGTCATTTTAATGTCGCATGTTTCTTTACTTGCCTATAGTTGTTCCATATTGACGCGCACGACATTGTGGAAATTAAATTAACCGCTTCCTGTTAAAATATTAAAAATCGTTCAGCTTCCAAAGGGCGTTTGAAATGGCTATAGGGGTAGATTCGCTAAACGTTAATATTTATTTAAATAAATGTAAATGAAGATCGTAATTTTAGGAACCTGGTTACGGACAACAACGCCGCCGCCTCGCCGTAATTATTCCGAAGTAATTAACCGGCTCCCTTCAATTAGGGGGACAAAATGTTTTCAGGACCCCGTGACAACAATAAATAAATTTCTCCGGGCGTAAAATAACAGAGGCGTGTCCGGCCCGGGGCAGAGGGCGCGCGGCGGTGGCCGCGTTTCAAAAGGCCGCTCCGGCAATTATCGGAAGGTCTCTGACAAACGGGGCGATAAAATTGTTTAATTACAGGCACCGGCAGGTGGGAGGGAGGTTTCGTCCCAAGGCAGCGGCCGGTTAGTGTAGGTCGTCCCAGCGGCTGTAGAACACCGCTTCGGTCACCGAGCCCGACCCTGTTCAACACCGCTCAACACTAAATTCGGCCCGTCACCCACTAAATTAAGGCGCCTCCTTCGCCCCTTCTCCTATATGACGCGGCGCCATTCAGATATCAGACGCAATTATGAACATATAGCGCCACCGGTTTGTTTTAAGACACGTGAAACCAATTAGGGACCCAACGAGAGGAATTTTAATTTAAATTTCGAACACCGGAAGTCAGGCAACTTTCCAACACTGTCGTCAACAATGCGAACAAATGTCCCGGGCTTTATTAATAGTTTCCAAACCGCCTCGGTATATATATTAACCGGTTAATGGCCGCATTTCAGTCAGTGAACAAAAACAGCTGTCCACGTCCGATCAATTATGAAAATTTCCTTTTAATCATCTCCGACGAATTATTAATGACAGACCGACTTCTAACGCTACCGTTAAAAATGCGCGGAACTGTCTTCTTTCTTGTTGAACGCTATTTCGATGCACGGTTCGGTAACTTGATCAGTCCATCGACGCAAAGTATTTTCGGAATTTGCTTGTTAACAAATAAAAATATCCCGGTATTTGTGACTTTCTGTACACCGACACCGTGGAAGTATAAATTACACTGTTTACCGTAGACGTCTACGAATTTAATTTGTCTTGAATGTGTCATTTCCATAATATTCGTTAGCTATCGGGGATTAACTTTAGAAGAAGAGTCAGACTTACTTTTATCTTGGGAGTATTACTTTGATTATAGTATATATGCATCTGCCATGTATATTCGCTGTTAGAATCCTTTTTGAAACGGTGACGGAATTAGTTTTCTTCTGGACCCGCGAAATAAATGATAACGTATATTTTTAGCTCGTGCGTTTGCGATCTTTCCTGGTCATGTAAAGTTCAGACAGAAGGAATTTCTTTTTGGGATCTCCGCACGATCCTAATTATAATATCGGAACTCAAAAGATGTTTTTCTTTAACGAGACTTTCTGTCGGAGAGTGTCCCGTGAGAAAGAGCGCACAAAAATCTGGCATCTGCACGCTCCCGGGACGGTTTAAATTCTACTCCTCCCTTTGAAGGAGTCCCAATTAATTGTTAATCCGCATCATAAAAGTCAACGGGAGCGGGGCGAGCGTTTCGTCCTGTTTTATGAGGGCGGGCGCGAGGAGGAAATCGGGACGGGAGAAAAAAGCGGCGGTCTCGGGCTGTCGCCGGCCCCAGGTTAAACATGTGGTCAACGCGCGTGATTTAGCCCCCGGGGGCTTCTTACAAAAGCGTCGCCGATTGTTAAAACGCATTAGGGGCGATAAATTTACACGAGGTCGGGTCCCCTGTGTTTGGAAGCTCCCGACGTTCCGTCCTCCTGTATTTATCGCCGCGTCCATTCACAAAGGCGGGTGAGGGGGCGGGTGAGGGAGGTGTAATAGGCCGGGAGGTCGCGCCGGCCGCCCGCCCGAATACCTCTCTAAATCAGTCCGGCCACCCTCTTGATACTTCCCTGTCACTCTTTCGGCGCCTCTACCCGCCTCTCTTACTGTCCAAACTCGCTTTACCTATTTTGGATTTCAGATCTTATAATCTCGAGAGCCCCCGTACACTTACGCATTTACGCCGGATTACCACCCCTCCCTGTCATCGATTCTACAACACTTGTGTGTTACTTTGGGACACAAAAATATGCTATTGAGTATTGAAAACTCGAATTATTGTTGAATAGAAATTGTTCCAATACAACGATTTAGGTACACGAAAAATATAACCACATTCTCCTCTTCCGGACGTTGTGTCGAATCTCCTTTCTATTCTACTTTTCACTTCTCAACTCTATTGCCAGTTCTATTCCAAAACGATATTATAATTGCGGCCGGTTCATGTTTATTTATTGCTTTTACTTAAAATCGGAATTCATTCCTTCTTTTACTATCGGGCGGTATAAAATACTCTTATATTCAATATATTCTTATATTATCGAAAGGAAAGTTTATTTCTAACAGAAATATCGATCGCTATAAATTAGCTCTGCGGGGCCGAGTCTGGTCGCTATTTATAGATATCCGGTCTGGACCGAACCTTATCGGGGAGGAGGCCGCGGCGGCACACGGGAGGAAAAAAGCGGCAGGAGGGAGTAGATAAGGGGCGACAGAAAGGGGAGGCGGGCGGAGATAAGGGACGGACTCGGTTTCTGGCAGGAGGGCTAATTAGTTCGGGGGCCCCGGGCCGCCGAGGATTGACTTTCCGAGCCGCCGCACCGCAAAATGTCAGGATCGTCACCCGCCTCCCCCTAGCCTCCGCCACCCACACATTACACGGGCATCATGCACTGGAGTCGGGCGGGCCGCCCTCCTCAAATTGTCTATCGCTTCCCAGCTCCCGTTTCCGGGTTAGGGGAATTCAAATAACCCGGTCTAAGTGCGTCGAGCCACCCCCCCCCCCTTCCACATCGTCCTTTCGCTAATGACTTGCGATATTGAGGCGAATGTATTATTGTATTGTATAAGGGTTCTCTGTCGGAGGCATTCGGGCCGTCGGTCGTTTAATGCGGTACAAGCATCCGAGATATTTTTGTATTAACATATATAAAACTCCGGGATACCTTCGAGACATAGGGGAGGCCTCTCCATTGCGTTGAATAAAACATAAAACTCTCGGAGGTAAAATTAGATTGAGCATTCGGTAAGGGATAGTATGGGAATTGATCTTGAGATATATACCACCTGCCAATGCTTTTCTATCATAATAAAGATAGAAGTGAATTTCGGACACTCCTTTAGGATCCTCAAGAGTTCCTTAGAAATAGATGGGTGTGTGTGTGTGTATGTGCACCCACATATATTGTCTTATGTATTTTAATATATTAATTTTAAGTTACGATTATTATATTAAAACACTGTATAAATGCAGACTAAGTTGAAGTCGAAAAGCCGGAAGTTGAGTTAATGAAATTATAAAAATTTGAACTGATTTTTTTTTATTTGTGTCTTTTCTGTCAACAACTCTGTTGACGAGAAAAAAACGTTGTGTCCGATTTAGGTTATTCGAGCGTAAACATTTTCCGTACGTTGTCACATTCTGTTTCCCTCGTAATTGATTCATTTGAAATGAATTAATTACTTCCGGGGACAATAAGGCTACGTATCGGGTTTATCCACGGTGTCAGAGTACATTTACGACATTGGAGAAGGAAAATAATAGCTTTCCGAGTAATTTGTTGTTGGTAACTCCAATATGATTTAGGGGCAACGATGTTCGTGGACCGTTAATAAAGCGGGACCGTTCTTCGTTTGGGGATCCTGCCGAAATCCAAGTAGTAGAGAGAGAGAGATAGGTAGAGAGAGAGAGAGAGAGAGAGAGGGAGAGTGAGAGGGAGGGAGGGAGTAACTCCGGCAAGTTTCAGACTTCCGAGTACTTGGGGGCTCCTGGGACACTCCCCGGCCATAAGGCTGTTTTTGGCGTCGTCACACCTCGGTAATTCACGGGCGTGTTCCCTGCAACTTCTGTTAACATTTGCAATTAGATAACCGAATTTCGCGGGCGGCCGGAGAGGCGTAAAACGCCCGGAGGAGTCGCCGTCAGCCCTACTTAGTGGACCTTGTTTCATGACTGCCTACGAATTTCAGAGAACTTTATGACGTTGAATTTTGAATACTCCGGCCTGTATGAGACTTATATCAAAATTTGATGTTAATTTTTTTGCATTCGTATCGAATCGAATATGCTTTTACAGATGTAATATGACGCAACCCATAAATGAAACAGAAACAAGAATTGACCAATGTCAATATAAAGATTAACATATCTTGTGTTGTAAAGAGAAGGTTCATTGGCTGAAATAAGATAAAGCTTTGTTGATCTCTTTTAAACTTTGTATTACTTTGGATTAATGAGGCCTATATTTCATTACGCGTGGTAACAGCCTTGAATTTCTTGTCAAAATATCCTTATGTGATTAGGCAACAAATATTTCGTTAGTATCTTTACTTTTTGAAGAGCAAGGATGCGATTATGAGTTAACGCTATATGACTTAAAAATTATCTTTATTTATAACATACATATACTCATCCTTAACTCCATATTATAATTCATAATTATTTGTAATACATTATGTAATTACTTCAGGACGGAATTGATTTCTTATGCCAATTATGAGGCACATTTTCTTCTTTCTTACATATAACGCTAATTAAGGTTTGAGCAGCTTTTTTAAACATTTAGTCACAAATACTCTCTAACTCCAAAAATTTAGTGTAATATGATTTCCATAATCGGCTTGAATATCAATGAATATGACACAAATCTAGTAGTCTAATTTCTCTGTGATTATTAGTTCACAATGTATTGACGGTATGCAACCAGCATTATTACGTCATACACACTTTTTTAATCTCGCATTTTTAATGACGTATTTCAATGAGCCTCTCAGAGAGCTTCTTGCACTTCCACCAATCGGAAAAATATCATTAATTTATCGATATTCCCCAGTCTGCTTTTGTTTTCTTTCCATCTGGCAGATCGAGGATAGCGTAATAAATTGACAATGCCTCGTTAATATTGTAGCAGTCTTGCTTTATAAGGAAGCCGGTCTCTGACCCGGGGATATTTTCCGAGTTGTGCGGCCGCCCCTTGGGGAGTCTTAGTTCTCTCTCTCTCTCCCTCTTAAGCCCTTCCAAGGGACTAAATTGTTTTCCGTTACCGCTGTCTTGTTTTTGTCCAAAAATAGAAAAAATATTGGTTTGCCATTTCCCCAAACCTATTTACCTTGACTCATGCCACTGTAATTTTACCAATTTAAATGCAAGTAGTCATAATAAACTTTGTGTTTGCTTATTGTCAGTTTTCCAGTCAACAAATATAAGTAGGGAAATATCAATATTTATTTAAACGCCTACATTAGCCACTTTTTCTACTAGGATATTTGAAATTCAAATATATTGTGAAAGTATGTTGTGAGTTTAGTATTTCTGTAATAGGGAAATTCCTAAACATTACGACAATAATTTAGGACGGTTTAAAGGCCAAATATGAAGGTGTTTTTTTTTGGGTACAATGCGACAGTCCACAAACGGTTATCTTATATCCACGGGAAACCTAATAAAATACAAAGACGACAATGTATCGACATATCTCTGGAAAAATATTCGGTTACAGAATCTTTTCAATACCGTTCTATCTGGCCGAGCGTTATAACATTTCTTCATTTCGAGGCGGCCTTTATTTATCCTTTTCTTCTCTCTTTCGGGCCGCGACAATTCAATCGCGAACGAGCAAAAAGCATTGTCCCTTTTTGAAGACTGGAGGAGAGATTTAGAAAGAGGCCGGGGAGTGGAAGCGAGGCATTGACCGAGCGTGTGAGTGGTGAAGCTCGAGGGGGGGCATTGTGTTACCACGGTGGCACTCCGGGCCACGTCATCCGCCTAAAAGCACACGGATCGGGTGTCCCTCCGCGTCCAACTCCAGGACTCTAAGTGGTCACTCCTTTCTCCTTATCCAGTTACAACCGGGGTCGGTGGTCCACTCTCCTCGGCCATGTCGCAACTGTTAGCAATTAACCCATTCATCGATTGGGCCTTGATATACACCATAAAATATTAATTAGTCGCAGACAAGCGTTTAGAAAATTAAATTTCACGAGTCAATGGAGCAGAATCTCTCTACGTTCCGTTTCATCATTCGGTTCTCTAGATTGGAGCTATTCGCGGACATTAGTGGAACTCATTCTTTGAATTTATATTCTTTGAAAAATCTGACTTATTAATGTTTATTAAATAAGCTTTTATCATAGGTTCGGTTACTTTATCATGTACGCATCAAATTACGCATCCTTATAAAGAAAATATACTCGGAAATGAAATCTGAATCTTAGTTTCAACCGAGAAAAACTGCATAAAATAGCAACCTATAAATATGACGAATTATTTATGCAAAAATCAATATACTACAAGTGGTCGTGATAAATTGTAGTATCCACAATAAATGTTCAATATTAACAGTCTATATATCCTACCTGCCTTATTCTCTATTCAGTATTACCTCGTGAAAGCCTGGTCATAAAGCCCTTTTAATGTTATATCGATTTATTTGTTCATTAATCTCGAAATTAGAATAAGATTGACCGAACCGATTAGATTTTAAGGGGAGGCAAATAACGCGATCTCTATATACACCGGTAAATAATCGACGTTATTAAAAGCCGGGTGAGTGTACTCGAAGTGGGGTCCCCCGCCGGCGGTACGCTGCCCACCTAAAAGCACACGGGGTCGGGTAACCCCCGCCGATTTGGGTCCGAGCCCTGAGTGGTCCACTCCTTCCTCCTTATCCGGTTACACAAAGAGTTGTAGCTCTTTCCGGGCGTCCATTCACCCGCCGGGTATTCCGAACAATTGACTTCAATTGTCGTCGTGGGGCGGGGGTGAAGGGCTAATACCGGGACCCCGTTTTCCGGTACTCGATACTCTCCGGTTGGCACTTGAGCCCCGGATTGCATACCGCGGCCGCTCGAGAACGGTAGGAAGTTTTTAGGGGCCCCGAATACAAACTTGACTCTCATTGATTCGGTCCGTTGTAATGGTACAGAATTTCATTGAAAGTACATTTAGTGAAAAAAATAAAACAAGTATTTAAAAATACAATTAGTCTAAATTTTCCAATAATGAAATTATGTTTCATGTAATTAGGTATGTATGAATATTGTTTAAATATCTGTTCTCGGTATTCCAAAGTGTGCGAGCAAAGGCATTTGATTCCTACATCTCCAATTCACAACTTGTGGTGTGCAAAGTAACGCATGTCGAGTGGCTGATAAAATGTACAGGCGATGAAATGCAGATGTTCTATAACGCTCGCATAGCACTTCTAGCAGTTTCGGTTCTTTTTCTGTTTCCAACTCGGGCAGTGCAATATCTCCCAGTCCGGCTTTTATTTGTGCCGATACCCGCACTATCTGTTGTCTTTTATTATGGATATTAGAGTGGGTGGGGAGGCCCGCTTTTCCCTTATAGGTTATACACGCTCCTTACTTTCAGTGTTCAGTTGTGAGTTTTCGGTATAATGTCATGAGAACTGTTATCAGCGAGCGTACAGAGATAAGGGACTAATTTACAACATTATGTTGTATGATGCACAAGGTGCACAATTTTGTGATTGTTCATAACCAGGATTAGTTGTAGCACTAAATTATTCCAAACACGATTTCCACTAGAATTGTTCCTGTGTTATTATATTTATTTTCAATGTATATATAGTTTGTATGTATATATATATATATATATATATATATATATATATATATATATATAAGCATGGTATAGACCAATGATGGATCCTGCACTCTTCATCGTAATGCTATAGATTTCTTACTTCTCCACCTCAAATTGTCCACGCTTTTATACTTTTACTTATGGACTCGAAGAAAAATAAGGTTAAAGAGAATTATCTTAGGAGTAGCCAGCGTATCCTGGATTAAAATCTGAGCCAGTCGGTTAGAAGGAACTTGGTCAGACAAAGTTTAGAACGCATTCCAAGGGGCAAAATAAGTAATTACTCGCTAGTAAAAATACATGAAGGCGCGGGTAGTAATCTCAAACTGGTTAGTGAGTGCAAATAATTCTGTTCTTGATCATGTATTTTTCAGGTCAACACGTACACACGCTATAACACGTGTTCTAATGGTTCGGATAGTTTTGGTTTAGAAATGTATATTCATCCCTCCCCCGCCCGTCCATCGGAGTTCTGGGATGGTTGCGGGAGTCTTTAAAGTTCTGAGAGACTCACAAATTCAGAGCGGCCAAACTTCATAATGGAGTAGTTGACTCTCTTGGGATGGGAAGGAGGTGTGGGGCCTAATTTTGCACCTACTAAGTTCTCCTCGGGTGGTAAATAGGGACCCTTGGGGATGGTGGGGGTGTTGGGGGGCACAGGCACCGTCCCGCTTATGTGCCGCCCAGGATTGATGCGACTGCGTAATGCGACGATTTACAGGTCCCTCTGCCGGCCCCGTCACAAGTGCCTCGCGTCCGACGCTTTGTTGTTTAACGGTGGCTCTCAACTTCTCGGATCTCTAGATACTCTACACAACCAACGTACCGAGTTACACTTTACTCCGCGTCCACCTTATGGGTGTTGTATATGATAGGCGATAATAACATTTTGTAGAACGAATTTATAGAAAAACGATACATATATACGATATACTTTATTCTGTTGGAAATTTAAAATCAATTCAATCTAAAAATTCGTTTCCTTCCGACTGCTCTGTAAGCTGTTCTATCCTAATTCCCTGTGGATGACCCTATCCACTATTACTTCAGAAATATGATTTTTAAAGAAATTGTAAGATACGTAATAAACATTGTTTGTGTCTTGGATTTGAAGAAAAATTGGAACGAAAAAGTGAATACATTTTGTGGCTGTATCTCATTCATTGTTCAAAAGATGGCCCATTGTAAACGTTTAAAACAAGGGATGTTCGGGTCCGGGAATTGAAAAGGTCCGCTAGAATGCGGTCCCCGGAGTGGTTTCCCTGTGATCCATTGTGTCCCCTCAGGTTAACATGCGGTAGCTTCCGGCGAGGGCTCTTCCCAAACCGGGCCGACCCGCTCCTCCTTTTATTGCTCTGTTACCTTTCAGTGTGAAAGAATTCTTCCTTCCCGCCCCTCCCCATTGGTGCGGTTTTATCTCGGTTGCATCTGAGTTTATCCTTTTTGGAGCATTAACAAAAGTACATGCCTTTCGGCCCGGGCCTCTTCTCTCTCTCTCTCTCTCTCTCTCTCTCTCTCTCTCTCTCTCTCTCGTCTTGCCTTTCCTTTCCACCGCGACTTCGTTAGCTTTGTATGTAGAATACTTCCTTACTTTTTTTCTCCTCGAACCCTTATCTCTGCTACATTGGTTAATTAAAATTAAAAGTGTTCCCTTCGTCGGGGAATTCCCCGGTAGTCTCGGTACAAGGACCGATTACATTCTGGACTCCTTTTCGGTAAGAAAGAGTTTGAAAACTCCTCCCCCTAAAAGACGCCCTCCGACTACCACTAAGTATTGACGCGTAATTCATTAAAATGATAAAGTGAAACGGTGCCATTTTTCAACTGTCGCTGGAAGGAATTTCTAATGATTTTTTAAGCGAATTATTAATTACGCTTTAAGTTAAGCCACATGGAAGTGTTCCCTCAGTTATTTTTAAATTTAACTGTTCATAATCATGGGAATTTTATGCTTTACTAATCTTTTTTATTTAATCTGCTCACATTAATTATGCTCCAGTTTCAAATAGTTATAAATCGCATTCTTCAATAATTTTAATTGTTTGAAGACAGGATATATGAAATAAATAGCATCAGTCTTTCCATATTTCGTCTCTAACATCTTTACCTACAATCTGTCAGTACACATTTGAAACGTTCATGGTCATCGCGACCGTCGAGATTTTCGATGCCGGTGGCAGAATCGTTAATTTGAACTTTTAAATGTTTGTAATTATCGACTTTTGTTGCTCTCAAGAATAAGTAATAAAATCATAGTATTGCAATTTTTTTTTATAAAAACCATTGAATTGTGGCCGATATCATTATAGATACAAGGTAGGATCGTTATATAATTATTCGCACTTCTTCCAAGTTCGGATTGGAATATTTCTTTTTATCATCCTGCCCGAACATTAATAAAGTTCATCGCGGCGTGCTGCTTGAGAGGGCGGTATTGTTTATTAATTCTATTTTTAAAGTTCCCCTCTTTTCCTACTGGCCTTGAGAGGAAGACTACAAGCAGAGGCTTTCCTGGAATCCCCGGTGTTCAGGTGTCGTTCATTATCGGCGAGGAGGGGACTCGAATTTATTTCACGGCCAGTGTTAAAGCGGCAAATAAAAGGGAGCGACAAAAGAAAAAAAAGAGGGCGCCGTCGAAATACTCTGGCTGTCCAGCGCCGAGGCCAGGACATCGCGTTATTTTCGATAACAGGTTTTTCGGGACGGCGAAAAATGCTCAGTCCGATTTCTTTCATTATCGTCCGTAAAAGAAGTAAGCCTAATAACTCATAATTGACGGGATAGATCCTCAAGTAAATTTAATTAAATATTTTGTTCCGAGCTATTTGAAATCATTATTTTGATACTCTAATCTTACGTTTCCAATCGAACATTTATGTTGGTATTAAGAAAAGGGAAAATATTATCCGAAATGCGATTCTGTTTTCTGGACCTCTCACGTATATACCTCTACTATGAAATGTGCTTCATGCCTAATTAATAATAGAAACTGGTAAAATTACGAAGAACTGACGGGAGTGTTCCGAGTGATAGGAGTATCTATTATACCATAACACTATCTCTCTGAATTCTTACTCTTAGACCAGCACTAACACTATATTACCTTGTAACATTAACTATTGGGTTTCCAGTCTGCTTCTTTTCCCATCGATTCATATTCTCATTTCATAGCAATTTACCCATCCCCAATCCAGTTTTCGCTAAGCATATGGTTTCCACAATGATATCATCGCCGTAAAAAATGCGGTCTAAAATTAGGGGGGTGTCTCATTTAACTGCTTGAACTGGGTCATTACCGCGCATTAGTACGTGGTCCGTATATACTGAACACTACACGCACTGAAGATCGCAAGACGAGTGAGCCGTGCACGCATGAAAAGCACTGTACAAGCGAAAACTGATAGGACATTTCGACGTTTTAAAGGGCTGTCAAAATTGTATCTGTATACCGATCGCGAACTGTGCGATCAACTGGGCCCATTTAATTACTGCTTTTCCCCGTGTGTGGCTCAATTATTCGAATCGGCAGGAGGGGTGGTCGGTGATGGGTTCAAATTGTCCGCTCCCAAATTTATTTTCTCGATTTCCCTGTAAATCCGGGGCTCTGATCCTTTGGGGAGAAATTATCCCGGCCAGTTTACATTTTTTCCATAGCAATTCGTAGGTGCCATTTTTTCATATACACTCATGAATTTGACCTCTTTTTTTATGCACTTTTTATGGTTCGAAATAATTTACGTGCACATTAAAGTCCATTTCTTTTATATTCAATAAAGTGTTTATTATAAGTTTCCATCCCTGTGGTTTTGGTGAATTTTAATTGACATGATTTTATAAATCATTTAATATAGATGGACTAATGAAATACTACTAAGTAGCTAATTTTAAGTATAAAGTACAATTTTTAGAAAACATTACCACTTTACCATAAATGATATTTCTACATCCAGCGATAGACCTTAGTATTTATTTATAGTAACCGGTGATAAAATGATTCAATCGTTTGTATAACAATATAATGTCGTATAACGTAGAAAAAAATGCTGCCTAAACCCTCCTTTCACACGTTTGTGTTCCAATCACGATAGAGACGTGGGGCAGGCATGTTGCGGCCTGTCGTATTGAGGTCTCTGGATAATGGTCGGTGCTAATTAGTAAATGGAAACGGACTGCAACAGAGGGAGGGAGGGGAGTGGAGAGAGAGAGAGAGAGGGAGGGAGGGTGTGAGAGAGAGAGATAGAGAGAGAGAGAGAGAGGGAGGGAGAGAGAGAGCGGAGCCGCGAGTCAGCAGCTTACAGCCGGGTCTATACCGCCCGCTCATTTAGATACATCTGTTCATTTAGAAACACAGCTTCTGTACCGCTCCCCAACTTCAAAGTCGGCTATTCTCCCCATCGGGGGCCCTATACCTTACCAATAGATTTACGATTTGAAAGGGGGTGTTTATTTTTTGTTAAATGATTAAAGCAGTAAATTTATTAAGCGATAAAATTATACACGAAACGCCTGGCGTCTATAAGGCACTGTTATCGGCAGAAACCGCGATTCTCTTTTCTCCCAGTCCAAAAATATAAAAGGGGTATATAAAAGGGGCTCAATTAAAGAGTGAAAGTCCAAACACTGCGGAGTTTAAAATCCGGCTTTGGGACCCACTCCCTCTTAAAGCTCGCGGTCCCCTCGCCAACTTGGCTGCGGATTAGCAGTTAACAGTAAAATCGGACGCGGTACATCCGGCAAACTGAATTGTCGTGTAAGTTAGCAAATAAGAGGCCGCTTTTCGGCTCAGCTTTTGGGAATTGGTGGGGGACTTTGCCAATTGCTTTTTTTTCGTTTGGGGGCGTAGCCGGATTTAGCGCTAAAAATCTGCAGCACTCAGGAAATCATCGATTTTTTGCAGCGAATGTGGACAAAGAAAGGAAGGGTTAAATCGAGGAGCAATCAGTTGTCACAACTCGATGAACTCAACCCACATTTTCCTCCTATCGTTGTTGGATCTGAAATTGGTTAAATTGTAATTGTTATTTACATTAGTAAATTTCCAATGTAGTCGGAAATCGAAATTAGCCCCCTCGAATCAATGAAAACCAATGTTCTTGTGGAATAGTGATTGAATGGGTTTACCACCCTGCCCATATGGGCTTGACACAGGGGGAGTGAAAGGGAGATGGGGTAGTCACCCGCGGTGATCGCGGGATTAGCTGGTCTGGAGCTAATTTCGGCTGCATTATACACGCTCGGCAGACGTCCTTATTGGATCATGTAAGTTTTAGGCAACTCTAGTCACTACTCCTCGACCCCCTCCCTCACAGTTCTCCAACTGTTACAAAGTGGAGCACTTTCACTCGCCCAAGACCGACTAAACGCATTACGCTTTGATTACTGGCGTCGTCCGAGGCTACCATTCGGGAATTGTCGAATATGGGCTCGATTTTCGGGCATCCTGAAAGGTTGATAAAAATCCAGCAAAATTAAAAAAATTACATGCGTGTGATGTACATACTACATCTCAGTTGTCCGTACAAAACATTGCTATGACATAATATATTTCAGTCGAGGTATTTTTAATCAATTTCTACTTTCGTTGTACAACCTAATCATAAGAATGGAATTATTAAATAGAATCAAAATTTGAATCAAATTAGAATCCAAAAACGAAGGCGGAAACGATTTTTAAATAGAGCTACGGACGACAAAGGCACTGGAATTGTTTTTTTTCGAGAGGGTTAGTCGCGGCGATTCGAGGCCCAGAGGTAATTACAGTGGAGCAGGGGTGAGCTTAGTGGGAGTTGAGCCCTCCTTAAAGGCGGGTTGTGTTTCCCGGCTAACAGTATCAATAAAAAGAAGAGGAAAAGAGGCCGAAGAAGAGGGAGAGAGCTCGAGAAGGGGATGAGGGGGGAGCGCTGCTGTAATTTGGCACGTCCCGAATCAATAGGGACGCCGAGGAGATGACAATTCCCCGGGGAACTCTTGAAGGCCCTGTGTGTGGACTGCTAATTGGTAAGTCAGTACTCGCTCTAATCTCTCTCTCCCTCTCCCTCTCTCTCTTTCACACATACACTCAACACTGCCCACCCTTTCACCACATCGAATTAGAGCAGCGACCCAAATGTCATTCTCATCCACATACTAGGAGGCACAAATTTTAATAGAAGGAATCGAAAAAGAAAATTTCTCACTTATTTACAAATAAGAGTTGGCTAGGAATGCCTAATGTTGCGGGGAATAAGGAAAATCGTTGCTGTAGGTGTCTTCTTACTGACATCCCAATGGGAGGACATTAGTACAATTAAAATGTGCCCCGTACTGGAGGAGCTTAAGGTGAAACCTTAGGAAATAATTGACGGTTGACTAAAAATAATAATGTTCTGGACCTAACTCAGTTATACCTCCACCACCAGTTATAACTCTGTTATAACTCAGATAAGGCGACCTATTATTAAGTACAATAATAGTAATAATAATAGGATATCGTATAGTTACCATATTGTTTCCAACGAAGCTGAGAATTTTCCAAACAGTGGAGATTTGTGTCTAATAGCCGATTAAGAATTGACATTATGAAATGGTCAAATGGGAGGACGCAGAATTTCATATTTTTCCATTTCTTGCATTTAGATTACTCTTATCATACACATATCATATATCTATGATGCTTTTAGAAGGATAATGTGATATCGGTAGGTTTTTGTGCAGTATTATAATTAATGTATCATTCCCTATATTGAAGTAAAATGTGAGGCCACTGTTAATGATTTTTTACAGAGGTCGTTTCCCTACAATCTTTTATATTTATTCTTGGAACTTGATGTTGAACTATGACGACTCATAAAATCTAAAAAAATATTTTGAACGGAAATAGATAGGATAACCAAATAACAGGACAATATATGAAAAATCATAGATCGTCGCCAGGTAGCTTTGTGAGTTACTCCCGGATGTTAGGCAGTCCGAAACGTAAACTCAATTTAAAGCCGCATTGAAACAAATGTTCGCCGATTAATCAGGCACCGACGACGTAAATAGGACGTTCGAGAATAACATAGCGGGAATTCCACGTGTCATCCCGCGGCTCAAAAACCCTATTTGTTATATATAAATTGGAATCATTTATTATCCTCAGAACAAAGGGAATATTGGAAGTCTTTCTTCTCTGTTCTCTGAAACTATTTAACGAGTGTCAATGAATTATCCTAGTATGATTTACCGCTGTTCAGAAATCGTCCGTTCGAAAAAAAATGGACCAGCTGGCATATTTCTTTGAAGTACCCGGTAATCACGCGCCTAATATATAACAGGTAATTTAATCTGCAGTTGATGACTTCAAAAATAAAATGAAAACATTTACAAATGTCTATTTACGGTTCTATCATCGTATTTTTTCATAGCGCCAAACAAACAGTATCGCACTTAATTAGAAACTTTAAAGATGAAGTTGCACCGTAGATCTGAATTGAATTTTTGTACATGTGCAAAGTTCTCATCTGTACATGTCTTTACACCCGCCATATGTCTTGGATGTATTTGGGATCAGTTTAACCCCAGAAATTGTCACACCCTTAAAATATCGCAGGCCGCTCCTAGTGTAACTGGTGGGCGGGAGCATTGAAAATAAATCACAAGTAAAAATAATTATGAGTTGGAGGATACCTTCTGTCCGCTAATGAAATCGCGCCCCTCTGGGGGCCCGCCTCGCAGGTAACTAAAAGATTTACCGGCGTGTAATAGCTACTAATGCGGCGTTCAACAATGGGACGATTTAGATTTACAGCGCCGGGGCCCGAGTGGTATCGGATCGTAAGGGAGGAGTGAAAAAGCTATTAAGCCGTGAATGGAAAAGACTCCGCGCTCTGATCCATTACTCTTTGGCGTGGCCGTATATGATACAATGGGAGAAGCTACCGCCCTATTCAGGCCCACGGACTACCGTGGGACGTCCAGACTAATAAATTGTTATTGTTACCGCCGAGCCGTTTCGAATTTGATTCGCTCGATTATTTCTCCTCTCGGGTCCTCCTTCGGTTTTTTTTTTTTTTAATTATGTTATCTTTAAACCAGATTATAAATAAAAGTGCGCTGTTCAGTCTAAAAATGAAAAATCCGATTGCCCGTCGGCGGAAAGAGTTATTACGATCGGCCCAGCGTCCCTTGAATGGGACTGGAACGGGAAAGACGAGGGGCGCCGTTAACATTTTTATGTGGTGGCATTAAATCAATGGGCCGCCTTGTAAATGTTACGGCATTCGTAACGACCGACTGGAAACGAAAATAATCCGGCCATTGAACGAACGGAATTTATTCTAATGGAGTTTGAATCGCGTTATGCCTCTCAGAAATAAATCTTATCTATTTTCTCTACAAAAAATTAACTCAGGTTATACGCTTAAATTTCATCTGGAATCTGGAATCTCTATGCTGGTACGCCACGTTCAACTCGGCAATACAGCTAGAAATGCAACCTTCATCACAAGTTCATGATTCCAATTATGACTATATTTTTACATTGCTCCATATATTAAGAGATTATTTATTAATGCGTGTACTGCAGTATTCTGTTATGAACATATTGATATTTTAGTTTATAATTGACTGTGTTCTGATGGACTATTTCATAGGCATAATTTTGGCAAAATACGGTGTCAAAATTCCTTCTTTGACTAAGAAAGTATCTTACACTTTCACTTACACTTCTTACAAAGAATACTTCACTCTTGACACAGTCCCATAGTGGGATGTCATTATGAATAGGGCTTGGCAGTTGTCCGCGGCTATTAGCCGGTCAGTCTAATAGAAAACAAAAAGTTAAAAGAAGAAATAATCTCTCAGAAATAAATTCGGCCCCCGACATTCATAAATCCGGGGCCGGACCCGAAAGACAACTGTTCTTATAAATCCTCGCGTCGGTCCCGCGTAAATCGTGGAAACTATGCAGCGTCTCCTCCATAAACTAAACGAGTTCATTTCCTCTGTCCGGCTCGGGGTCCGAGCTCGGGGCCTCCAGCTCCCATCAAGAGCGACAGATGACCGCGCACCGAGAAGATATATAGAGCAGTCATAACACTCCTCGCTGTAAATATAGCCTCCCTCCTCCTTGCCCGGCCCCGGTTGTCTTTCATCTTCTTTACTAGTGGGTAATTTAGAGACCTGGAATAGATCAAAGGATCACTCCGCCCTTACAATATCTAACTCCGGGCCCCGCCACCCCTTTTATAAATATGCCTCGTAAATTAGAGGCGGATGGACGACACAGCGTTATTACGGCCAGCATTAAGTTTACAATTTGTATATGAATTCCCTTAAGCGACGCTTTTAACCTGACGATTTTGAATGCTTCCTCCTTAGAATTTCAGCGAGTGTTAGGGAATGAAGTATTTTGTTCCTCCATTTTTATATTTTATATTGAAAAAAAATGAGAATTTAGACAATAGTTTGTATGTCAATATTCGTTCTAAACGAATTTCACCGCGATTATACGAGTTACTATTACAGTAAAAGTATTTTTACGCCGTATTTGTTCCGGTGAATTCCCTTACTTTAAAACGTTTGAAAGGTATAGCAGATCAAAGATTTTAGACGAGTTCGAGCTTTCAGCACTGACTTGTAACATATATGAATCAGAACCGTCCTCACCATCCGTCCTACATTCCCAGATATGTGAGATCTCTCATCCACGTCTGGTCGTAAACGCCTGAAAATATTTTTGAGTTCGCTTAAGGAACAAGATAACTATTAAGCGGCTGTACTCGGACGTTCTTTACGACTGTTTACACTTCGTATTTATTTTTAGGTCTGCGGCCGGGTAGAATGTTGGCGGTTTTCGTGAGTGTGTTTGTCGGGAACGTTGATTTACACCTGGCACTGAAAATTCTATTCATAGTCCAAGAGACGAATTTAGTTTACTGGAGCCAGAGTCTGAGTTCAATACTTGTGATCGGGTCCCAACCTAATAGAATAATCTAGCATGGGCTGTACGTTAATTGAACGAATACTGGAGTACAAATTGAGGTCAGGGTGGGGCTATTCTAAAGGACATATTCACCTACATTTCTGTTTGGCGAAGAAGCTTTGCCGCATTCATTGCAAACAATAACGTGATCAAAATCTGTCCTATCGATACAAAGCAATTCTAGGCTAATAACATGTGTAACCATTCAACTCAAATTCCTTAACTGTGTTCACCGGTAACAACGCTGAAATTGATTTCTAATTCGCGCCTTCTATTTTATTTAATTTTTGTTCCCACCATTCTGCGGCGCAGGGAGAACTGAAACGGGAATGCACCATTTAAACCAATTATTTCATTTGACCGTCGTTTAAACATCAGCTCAGCCCGGAGCGATAGTCCCAGCGTGTCTCAATAAAAAGGAAGTTATAGTTCCAATTTAGTGTCCCAGGGAAGACGCATAAAAAGGGAAAGAAATTAAAATGAGATCACAAGGGTTTCTTGTATTAGCGAAGTGAGAGGGGAAGAGGAAGAAGAGAAAAAGGGTGATTAATGGGGGGCAGGAATTTGCCGGGCTTCTTGGCGTAAATGTATAAATTAAAAGTTGGGAGTGATTGAAAACAAAGAGAGGAGAGTGATTTTTGCGAAACTAGGAAATTGTTAATAATATATTGTTTAGACTTACCGGGGAAATTCATCGTTTATTTTAATATTGTTATTATAATTACATTTTACGGACCACCATAATGCTTTCATTCAGCCTGGCGACCTGTTCTTTAAAATTCAGGTTATAGCCTAATCATTTTCTTTTAGTTGAGCGTTCGTTCTTGCCGCTGGTTCCTCCCCACGAATCTTTTTTAATTTTTACGCTCCTACTATTGATTGAACGAAAGTAAAGAAAACTTTCACTGTTGCTATTAAACTGGGGCCACTGTTTTCGAGTACGGAGTGTTGTGTAGACTGAACTAATCGGCCTAATAGTGTTGTGAGACTCTGCGGGCGTTGTGTGGGAAAGTAATCGAGAGGAGAGTTAACACAGGTCCTCGGGTAATAAGCGGGAGATGGCGAGGGGGTAGGGAGGGGAACGAAACGCGACTCGAACACTGCTGAACCGAAGTAAAGTAAAAAAAAGGGGGGGAGTAAGAAACCGTGTGTGTAAGAGTAGGGCCGAAACACATGCGACGAGAAGAACACATGTCCCCAGACTAATTACAGGCACTGCTCTCCCACTACGGGTGCCGGTGGGAGTACTATCGACTGCCCACGTTTTACTTTTTTTCTACTTTCCCCCAGCCTAACTATTAATTAACCCATAATTGCTGCAATCATCGAGCTTTCAAAACAGTAAGCCCATTTAACCAAATAATAGTAATAGGCCGATAATACTGAAATTAGCGTTATTAGATTTTTCACTGCATAAAAAATACTTATAATCGATCCAAAAGGTGTATATTCATGTATATTCATCATCTATACATTTGTTTCTAAAAATTATATAATTATTTCAGTAAATTGGAGTCGATAGTAAATAAATATAGGTGAATTTTTTGTAATAACAGTACGCTCCCTGTGGATTCGAAAGTTTCATTCACGAGTTTCCTAGATATTTCAGGTGATGAACAGATGGTTACAACAAATAACTGTCCATGTTTTATAAAACAACACGGGTTTCGGTTCAAATTATGCTTTATTTTAAATTATTTTTTAAGTATATCTTCGTAATTATAATCATAGTTTATACATATACGTTCTCTTTTATGATTTATAGTGGCCGTAAATAATCTCATCTCATCTACACAGATTTAACATTTTTATTGCTCGGTTTGTTGGGAATAAAGTGATTTAGAGGCAAAGTTACAGGGGGAGCTCGTCTTTAGACTATTTTCATAAATTCCATGCCAAAAATAGAATCCCCACGTAGGTTTTATGATGCACTTTTTGTATACAACTTTATGGGGTCGTGTAGATGGGTGTCGTTGACAGCTAACTTATCGAACCCACATGAACACGAATATGTTATTCTTCGACGCTTCTTTAAAATTTTCTTCGGCCTTTATGTCGGCCATTATTGTGTACTACCAAAATAATCTTAAAATGGTAGAAGATTATCATTCTTAAAAGGTTATTTTTTCAGTTGTAGTAGGTAAAGAAATTATGAACTCTCTACCCGCTAGCGATATCCCCCCCTCAAACTGCAGCTTTACCGATTTTTGGTATTTTTATTTAACATATATTAGAGCAATATTCAAGTGCTACATTGGGTTCAAGAAGTGACGTCAAAAGAAGGCAGTCGTTTGGAATAGGGCGATGTTGCCGAAGAAAGTGCTCCCATCCGAGTTGTTTAATTTAACTTTTCCCAATATTTTGCATCAAGTGTACCACACTCGAGAAGGTCTAGCCCTCAGACCGGCCTCTCCTGAAAATTGCCCGGTCCTTTCCTTTATTTGTTAAATCCCATATTACTTCGTTGGGCATAGTCAAGGAGTTCTTTCTTTCGACAAATACTTGTTAACTCTTTTTCGATTTCACTATAGTCTGACTTATATGACAGTACAATTATATTTGAACATTTTGAAGAATATTCGGCTGCGTAACAGATTTGTTTCCCTAAGTTCCTTTTTTGAAGGTATTAAAAATTGTTAAATTTCTGCGAATACACTGAATGTACATACACTGTCGATATACACGGATTATTGTTCTTCCATTATGAAAGCTAATACAGAACAGGATATGGAATTTGGTGGAAAATGAAAGTATACGCGAACAAATTTTCCTAGATCCCGTTTAGTGGTTTCAAACGTTTTGCTTCAGTTGGTTTCAAGCGGCAATATAGGCTTATTTCCGATTGAATAAAAGGTAGCTACGTGGAAGTAATTAGGATTGGAAGGTGGGTGCGTAGGAGCATGGAGGACAGTGTGGAGGGGCCCCGGGTCTCTAGCCCTAACCGGAGCCGACGTGACAAATTGTCGCTCAGCCTCGCTAGACGTCCCCCCCCCCTTCCCGCTAAACACAATCTCCTCCAACACCTCTCCCTTCCATTCTCTATATCCTTTCCGCTTTTCCTTCTGTATTCAACAATATTACTGCGCTTTGGCAGATTTTATTTTCGCTCCGTTTTTTCACTAGTTTTCGTTTCACGAAAGGAAAGCTTGAAGTGATCGCTGACTGTTTATAGTTATTTTGAGACTACTTGCTGTATGTAAAACCACAAGTATGATTCCTAACGAGACACCAGAAGGATTTTTAAAGAAAAATTCAAAATTTGTATGTCCAATCTCCGGCCAAGTCGATGAAGGTTGTAATTGTATCTCACTGTTACTAATGGAATACGATTAAAAGAAATCGAAGTGTCTTGATAATAGTACAAACCATTGATAATAGTACAAACCCACCGATCACGTTACGAAATATGATTTCAAAATATTCGACTATTTCTCATCTCTCTAATACTAACTTAATGCTAGTTCACTGTCGCGCGATTCTTGTTAGTTTCACGTATCCCACTGAACTCTGTTTTTTAAACTTGAGACAGGCCGAGACATTTTTAGAAAACTTCTTACAGTAGTTGAGGTTGAGCAAAGTTTAAGCAACTCCGCGTTAGGGACCACACTGACACCAGTTTTTAGTTTTGTCGCCGAAATAGTTCCATCTTGGAATATCTCGTTTCCAGAAGCGCAGTTGCACGCTTTTTTCCCTTCTTCCAGTCTTCCTCCTTCTCGCTCTTGCTCGCCTTCTCTCGGTTCATGTTACCCCTCCATTTCCCGCACTCCTCTTTCTCTCTCTCTCTCTCTCTCTCTCTCTCTCTCTCTCTCTCTCTCTCAGGGTAGGGCCGAGTGTCGAACACTTGACTTCATTCAGCGGGCCCGGCCCCCTCACGCCTCCCGCATACACAAGAAATAGAATTATTGCCGACGGTTGTCCGCATTAGGAGAACACAGTGTGCGCCCCCCTCCTTTTGTTTCGGTTCATTCTCCGCCGGCCTGAATTGTACAACGCCGCCCGCTGAATTCGGGACGAGGATCTTGGGTCCGCTCTTGCCGACTGCGGGCATTTTTTATTCCTTTTGTCCGGCGTAAATATGATGCTTCAGGAAAACCTAATTCGATATATTTCCTTTTAAACTTCAATGGTGTTAGATACGATTAATTTAAACCCTAAGTATAGTACAATATTTGTTGCCAATAAACTTTGGTTTAATTATAATCGCACTAGGGTTCCGCTGGGTTTTGGGATAGTATCACCATGAATATTTCTCCTTCCACTAAGTTGACATGGACCTAAATCTGCATTTTCGTCAGTATACTTGGTCAGTGTCGGTTTCATAAGATAAATTTGAATGTGTGGTGTACGGCGATACACCACCCATTACTATATTATTGCCGGTATTTGTGTAATTATTTCAAATCAATATAAATATTTATTACTCATATTACCTATTAAAGTAGGGTTGTACGCGAATAAAAAAAATTGTTGAGAAATATAATTTGATTCTATTCACAAAAAAGACTCTTTATTAATTACAAACAGAACGTAAAATCCTAGTTAATTAAAACTGTTATAAACGGGACTAGAACTTTTTTCTAAACTAAAATAGTACTAATAATAACACAATTTCAGTGTTTCACTGCCTTCCCCTCCGGTTTAAAGCACATAAATTAACTAATGCCCTAATTAATATTCACATCTTGATGGCGGGTCAAACAAATCTGGTCGTTAGCAGGGGCTTAGCCACGTGTTAGAAAATATGACAGATGTTGAAACATATTAGACGGGAAAATAAGACGAGCACATATTTAGTCACGTCACAATAATGGTTGGAATATTGTTGTAGTACTCGTTAAGGGCGAAAGAACTTATAAATTTGAAATTATTGATATTAGATTGTTCAATTCAAAAAGGGTTTGTTAACAACTAATCTATAATACAGGTGATTATTGTTTGATATTCTTATTTACATAATTGCAAGACCGTAATTAAAAATTTAGGATCGTATCCCTACCAATCAATACCGTCACATAAGAACCCAAATATTGTACCCCATGGGTAACGTGTTTTTCACGTTAAGTTAAAACAGAGTTCACTTAAAATAGGTTCACTTAGAATAATTTTTTCAATTAACCTGTTTCGGAATAATACATTCCGAATAATATTGCATCTCGTTACGGGTGATAATTATTTTACTTTAAACACTCTATAATCCTGAACATTTTAATGATAGAAAAGTTCATAGATAAGGTTCATCAGTGCATTCATTTACCACAAGTTCGGTCGATCCAAAAATATGTAGACGTTGTTCCGGCTATTTTGTCGTACGAGGGCACGCAAATCGCACTAAACGAAAAAAAGGCTGGCGGTGGGAATGGGATCGTTTTCAAAGGGTGCAATTCGATAATACCTCCTTGAAAAAAAAATGAAAAAATATAATAAATAAAAGCGGCAGGTAGAAGGGGCCCTATAGCGGGTGGGCAGCTCGGGGCTTTTCATCGGCCAATAATTAGGGCTATTGAGCCTTGGCCGGACTCTTTCAGTATTTTTAGAGGGGAGGGCCGCGGCACCGCCCCTCGACATTGCCGAAGGGATGCTCCCAATGGCGGGTAATTTAGGCCGGCCATTCAGCCAGGACCGACAGCAGGACCTCTCAATAGGTTTACCCCTCTCTATACCCCTCTCGCTCTTTCGCTTGTCTGGCCCAAAAGAGCATTTCATATTTCACGACCCCCCAGAAAGAACTTTATTAGCGCGAGTCCGGCTCCAGAACCGGCGGATATTATTGACACGGAGTTTCAATGCCCTTTGCGGTAAGCAGGATTTAATTAAATCGTAGTTAAATATAACCTCGTTCTCAACTCTGTAGCACGTGCATCTGCGATGATTTTGATGATTTACTAAGTTTCTAAATACCTAACGGTATTTAGAGGATTATAAGGGAATAAGGGGTGAAAATTTCCGTTTTATCGTAATTTAAACATCTGCTTTATTGTTGATAACAAATTCTAATGAGTTTATTGGTTAAATACCCTGCTACGAAATTCGATTTAGCCTCAAATTCGGATGGATCTTATTCAGTGAGAGAAATTATGTTTCGTTTCTTGAGAAATTGTAGAAAAATTGGTCTTTACACCAATGTTGAAACACCTATTATGCTACGATTCATAATAGGTGGTTGAACATTGGTTTAAAGACCAATTTTTCACATAACGAAAAAATAATCATCGTTTATGTCATTCATCAGGTTATTCCCCATTACCTTATGAGGTTTGATATTTCGATTATAAAATTCGTTGGTGAAATCTTCTTCTTATGAAGAAATGTATAGTTACTTTGGTTCTAGGCATTTTATATACTTACTGCAAAATGAATATATAACCAAGTTGAATAAAATTTTCGTAATTGTAGGAGGATTAAATATAGACGTAACTTTAAGATATTTAAATTGCCGTGTGGTCATTGAGTAGGTATTTAAAATTATATATCATATTTTACCTGAAATGACACTGAAAACGAACACCTGTTTAATTGAAACCTCCATAAAACGACCACTATCTCCAAGTGCTCAATCAACCGGATCAAACTTTAACACAAACCGCTCAATTGTTGTAATCTTCAGATAATGATTGTTTGTTCCCCATATTTTTCAGTCCTATTGGCACCGCAAAAAAATGACCTAACCAGTATTATTTCATCTAAGACAATCACGTTTACAACTCCCCTTGGTGACGTTGTATGATTACTTTCAAAACTTTCGTATTGGAAAACTAAAGTTTGAAGTTGATATTTACATTTGATACTTTCAAGTAATTATCATAGGTACCCCTTCTATACTGGGATTAATAATTCAAATAACAAAAATTATATATATCCTACATTTGTTTAAATTATGGGTAATATTCTTTAGTAGGTGTAGTCCAAGCAGTTTCAGGGATAAGGAAAATTGTCATATAAAATACAGTAATATTGTAAATAAATAAAAAGAAGTAAGTGTATAAAAATATTCGTTATATACATATATAAAACAGTTTTACCTCTTATTATCCCCTTTATGTACAACATTATCGAAACTTTTACAAAAACCCCATTTCCGGTAGATTTATACAGAACCCTGTAAGAGGGAATTAATGCTTTACCTTGGGGATTTATTTTCTTATTGTCAACTTGAATATTTTAATGGCTCCAATATGTTAAATGAGTTGTTTACAGATCACAAATTGTCTATTTGTTTGTAGTACAGTTTTTTCCTCCTACTATTGTTGGCGCTGTTGTTGCCTTGTACTGTAAACTCTTGTGGAAGGTCCTGTGACACTCGCTATAGTTGTTATGGGAGGCTCTTCAGTACTCCCGTTCGACTTCTTTGGGTTGGGTTGACCTGAAAAGAAAAATTTAATTTTAAGTATAATAAATTTATTAGGTTTTGCAGTTTATTTGTTTGTTGCCAATGGTCTGAAATTAATTTCTTACGTTTTTTCTTGAATATAATGTTTAAGAACGTGAGGAATGGCGACTCCATAACGAGTGTTAATATCATGGCGCCCCATATGGACATCACTAAGTCGCCTAAAAATTGTTCGATCTGAAAATATAAAATAATTATATAGTATTTACATGGCGGTATTAAGTATACCGGTACTTCTTTTTTGTAGGAAAAGAAGTATATAAGAAAGTAAAGAAGTATTGTATGTAAGACTAAGTAATATTTAGAACTTGTTATTTGAATTTGTTATAAATGAGGGTCCTGTATTTTATTGCATTATGAAAACTTTATTGGAGCGTTATTCTTACAGAGGGGGGCTGCAAGGATTACCATTGTAAAAAAAATGTTACCACTGTGATGATATCAACTGAAGCGCATTTTGGGGTCTAAACTCTGTGAGTTAGTAGTACTAAGAGTAGGAAAAAGAATGCAATTCTCTTGCTAGCTTATACAAAATTATGTTGTCAAACTTAAAACTAAACTTCTATTACTGGATCCCGTGGCATTCAAATCAGCAATGATTAAAATAATCCATCTGCTCCCCCTTGAGGTAATACCAGGGCAATTGGGCCCTAAGAGCTGGTTGCAGTGGTAACAAAAGGCCATTGATATGTTTCCTGTTTATTGTTCGAAAACTTGTTTTATTCTGTTGGTTCCTAACGCTATATTGCAGCATCACAATGTGGACTATGCATTAAAAGCATTCGTCCGTGTTTATTAATAAAGTCTATTTTATCTGAACACATTCATCTTTCTCATATTACTGAAATGATCTGAATAAACTATTTTATGCATTTGAAGTCATAGGGGTCACGCGTTTTATTATGAGGAGTAGTTCACAGACATGGGGACTTTATTCGGAATCGAACGGGGAACTACATTAACTAAGGTTTTAACACCCGGTTTTGTGATGGGACGTTCCAGTGGGGTACATTTGGGTCTCTTAATGTACACTTACTTGGCCGTAATCGTCGAGGTACATTGCCGTCCTAATGGAACCCATTCTGTATAATATGACTGCAATGTGGGTCAAATAAATGCAATAAGTAAACCTCCCTAGGGGCCCGAATGGTGCCCACGAGAGCATTTGGTCCACAAAACCTGAAATATACAAACCAATATGGTAATATATTATAATGGAGGATTGTATAAACAATGTGCTATTAGTCAGAATCATTCAGAAACTGTCAATAAGAACAATGACTATTAGTTTGGATATAATCCCGCTGGGATAACTTCCTTTATCATTTTAACTTCCTCAATATTGAACCCATACTTCGCATCGTGCAGCGATAAACGTTTGACAGCTCATAACATAAGATGAATTGCGCTTTTAATGTGCCATCACGATACACCCGGATTTAATAATAATCATCGGCCAATTCTGAGACGGGCGCTTGTTGAGATATGGAAACGACGGTACGCAAGATATGACGAATTGAGGATGATGGAGGATTCATAATATTAACATTTTACATAATTTAATGTATACTGACCTCCGTGACCAGAGACACAGACGAGAATAACCCAGCTTACTCCTAAGGCCCAAAAGAGCCTGTAGAAGCCGAGATAGAGTGCATCTTCAAGAAGTGTATACGGGTTGTCCATTTGGAACAGCCAATAGCAACCGAAGAGTGCATAGAGCATAAACACTCCAGCAATAATCCACCCGACGATTCCGATTATCTAAAATGTATAAAGGCAATTGAGCAATATTCCAGTACACATACGAAATATTTTAATTATCTTCTAATAACTTGATGGGGACTTATCTGATTTACTCGGTATTGCCATATTCAGTTTTATCGACATGTATTTAATTACAGTTAATCATTTCCATCAAGTTTTGGGATTATAACCCTGTGTAATTCACTGTCACTCACTAAGTTCCATTTAAGGATCCACTTTTTGCATTTCATCTTCTGAACGAGATAACCCAGTAAAATGCCGATGACGTATGCGACCGTTTTGGTATGCGTTGGAAGATAGAGCATGTCCATTTCTCTCGATACTTTTACATTACTGCAAAGCAAACCTTGGTTATTAAAGATTTACGAAAGAATAATGATCTGTACCCCGAAAATATATTTCTTTATAACTCGAAAATGCGAATTAAGAAGAATCCTGTGTCTTGCACAATCTTCAGTGAAAACAATTGGAAAAAATTTGAAAATGTCCTCGATACTACATATAAATGTTCGTAAATCTGAGCTGAAGGGATGTGAGTAGTGAGGACATTTTTAATTATATTGTAATTGTGAAATAGGATCTACAAGCAGGTGTAATATAAAAGGGAAAAGAACTATTATGATGATCATTACTCGTTGGAAATAGGAATCGGTTCCCGGATGTCATAAAAGTATGAGACGAGTACAGGCGCTGCTACTGATGCAACGGTGCACAGGAACAATTCTATGAATCCAAATATTGGCCATCTCCACAGTGGGTAAATCACAAAAGGCGAGAGCCAATACATCTGCATGTCCGCAGCTAGGTACCAAGACTGCATCATACACTGAACAGAAAGTTTTTTCATTTTTCTATAATACTTTCTACATTTCATCTCAGATCATCTGATTCCAGCAAGATGAAAATTTGAAAAGATAATATCGTTCTATGAATATATGAGTTTATTATACGGCAAAATACAGAAATTAAATAGAATTTACCGCTGTTATATTTCGGTATAAGATATATACATTTAAGTAGCTGAAAGGGAAATGTTTGAGCCAGTCGCGGTAAAATATGGAACGAATAGCCGGCAGGGTAGGTAGGCAGGGAGCGAAGGGGTTTTTTTTGAGCTGTCGCCCTGAAGAAGCATGACCGTGCAATATAACGCCAAATTTGGGACGGTTGTCTGTCACGAGACGTGCGGGGTCAAGGACGGTCTCGGCAGAAAAACACCGGGCCCACATAGCCATTGAGGCGTCTCCTTGCATGGAGTTTAGTTAGTCTCAAACCAACTAATTATTATAATTTATTCGTGAATAGTATTACCCTTTAACGTTTAGAATGAAGAAATGAATTATTTGGATCAAATTATGATAGTAAGAATGACGCTAATTCTGAACTTTAATTTCGCGGTGTTCAACTTTGATTCCATGATTTACTAATATAATTTTATCATTAAAATAGAAATCTGAATACTCAGCCTAGAGGGATTAGAATTCTGACGTTTTATTATATACTCTGAGTTTGTATATGAAACTAAGGTTTAAAAGAATATTAAATAAAAGTATGGTTAACATTACGTTTGTATCGGGGTTGAGGTAATTATTCAGGTATATTATATTGGACCACCAAGTCTTCTGACAATTGTCCCTCGCATCTCCCACCAGTCTGTCCCAAATGGGACCGTCTCCGACTCGGTATAGCCATGTGGCGGTTACGGCTATCATTAGCCAATAGGCCGGTGATAACCTGGAAAAAAATCAGAAAATGTCATCTAGTTGTCTTGAGGATAATTGCCTCATTCTTTCCTTTAGGAATAGGAAATTCGACGGCGCCGTTTTCTCTCAAATAGCGATACTTGGCTTTAAAGTAGAAATCTGGACAAACGATTTTCTTTTATTTATCAGTAAGTCGATATCACCTAACCATTCATTTAGTGACACTTTTCATGTTATATGAAAACAGCGGATTAGTTGTAATTAACTTTCATCCCTCAAGTGTCCAATACACCGAAAAAGAATGATTTATCCATCTATCTGCTTATCGAAACGTCATACAACAGGAGAAAAGCGGAAGAATTGTTGTACAATCATAATGAATTTGATTTTTCCCAAAACGTTAGACACCGTATCTAATTTAGCAGATAAAAGAAGGATGTAATTATGTTTCCATCAAATGTGCTAGAATTACCCGTTTTCAATCAATCGGAGAGATACATTCCTAAGTAAAATTAGCACTTTTTTAAATGGTTTACAAATATTTCGCTTAAACTACCTTTAAGATTTGCAAATTCATTTTTTTGCGTACAAATTGTCATTTTGCCTTAATAATACCAGGCCCCCAACTGCGTACTATAATAAGTAAAAAACACAAGGCACATTACAAAAGACTCAACACAACATCCAAACGGACTTTCAATAAAGCCAGTTGTAATTCAAATTGCCTATCACATTGTAAATTTAAGAAAATTTAAGGAACGAAATCTGTTTGTTACATTGTGTACACTGTTGAGAAGGCTTTAGCCGAGTAGTTTCATAAACGGTATCTTTCGAGTGGGTGTTCATACAACCAGATTAATATCGATAAGGATGACAATAAATAAAAAAAAATAATGTTGACAAATCGTCTCAACTAATTATATTTATACATTTTTGTTTTCGGTGTAATTATACGGTTCATGAGCTCTACAGACGCGTATGTGCTAAATAATTAGAATATTATTATTATGAAATTATATAAAATGATTCCATATAATGCAAATTTTTAATTATACGTCTTTAAGAGCTTAAAATTGATATATCAGTTAGTTTTCGGAATACGATAATCTAACACAATCATTATACACAGAATGGAAGTGTTCTTCAATAATGAAAGTATTTCATTCTTGTTGTGAACAAAGAATACTCTAGTTTCGATAGAGTTTGAAGCAAAAGTTTTAGTCCGGATAACGACTAATATTATTATTAATTGCATGCATTCGATTAATAGTTGGCTCACCTTATGTAGCGGAAGACATATGAAATTATAACGTCCAGGATTGTATATCCCTTTTTTTTATCCATTATGTTGAGGACACTGTAGGCATTCAGCATGCCGGAAATTAGGAAGAAAGTGTCGACGGAAAGGGTGGCGTTCAGTAGGAACATTTTCGTCCACTCTTTTATGATCTGGAAAACCATTGGGGAATTAGTTGAACATCCTGCGCGGAAACTGCAATAGCCGAGCTCCAGTTTAGCCTCGGGTTCGGGCACATTCTCGGTCGCCATGAATCAATCGCGGGAGGCCCCCTACCTCCACCCAACCCCCAGCACTTAAGTTCGGCGCCAAACCGATTAATGTATGAGCCTGGCTAAGAAATTATGCGCAATAAATTTGCGCTCGTAAACGGTCGGTGATTATCGTAAATCGCCTGCCGACATCTGGGGTTCAAACATAATCAGTAGCGTAATTTATTATTGAATCCTTAATTGTGCTAATCATTTTAATAGATGAGTAAGATGATGTGTGTTGTACGAACCCTACTAAATGAAAAAAAAAACATTGTCTCGACTGAATTGGACCGGTGTATTTTCCGATTTAAAGTTAGGTTTATTTGGCATTTTGAGCTACGAGTAATGATCATCCATTAATAAAAAGTAATAGTTTTTTAATTTTCGTAAAATGGTCTTTGTTTTGCTTAAATTAAAAACGACAAAATAGTTCTTTGTAATAAAATAAGCTTTCAAATTATAATTGATAAAAGTTTAACTTACCTGTTTTGTGGTCTGCGAGGGGTTGGAATACCGTAGGTTTGTGGTGTTTCTACCAAACCGCTGGTTCGCTAGACTGGTCTAGCGAAAGACTAAACCAACGAGAGGAGACAGAAACTCCACAAACCTACGGTATATTGATTAAACTTTAAATGGACATGCATATACTTGTATGCATGTATATAACCATAGATTATTATTTTAATAAGCTAACTACATTAGTAGTCCTTTAAAATGTATAGAACATTTTGATGCTTTTAACCTTCAAGATTATTAGCGCGTCAGTATACTGTAGCTGAAGTGGACTAAATAAAAATATTGATGCTTTCATTGGTATACTACTTACATCTGGTACAGACAGTAGGTTGACCATTGGCTGTTGAACCGCGTACCTGTACCTATGCCCGAGAACGACCCAAGCGATGCTGAGGAATTTCATTCCATTGATCGCTCCCATCTGGTCGCTGTTCGCCTTCACTCCTAACAGTTTCCTGCCGTTGAAAGGAAGCGAAAAGCCCCTAAGAAGTGTCTCGACCGATGTGATGTTGCCTGCGACCGGTCGTATAAATCGATCAAAAAAATAAATAAACGTAAAAATGAATTAGGAGTTACATAATAATATACAGCGTTTCGGTACCGACCTCCATTCTTCAGACGTTTCTCAAATATTAAAATGTCCAGAGCCGAACATAACAGAACGATGAAGACTAACACGGCGCAAATGACACTGTAACATATTGACATATTGAATACATTACATATTGATGACATATTACGCTCTGAAGTATAAAAATATTTCTACGTGAACATAAATAACCGTATTGCTATCGGTGACCCGACTCACATGACGACCCATTCCTCAATTCTGAGAGGTCCCCGGACCTTCATGTGGCAGTCCCTTTCGTCTACGATGACCTTAAGTGTGGCGTCCTTGTTTTTGATGAGTATGTTGGCCGGCCTGACCAAGATGTTGAGAGCTTCCTCGATCATGTGCGGCTCACACACGGACGGGTAGCACTGGGACCCAGTCAGCTTGATGGACGTACCCCCGAGAAGGTCCGTTATTGGAACGTCGGCCCCGTTAATCTGCAAGTCCATAGTATGTTACCTTAATAAACCGGCGCCTGATTTATCTTCGCCAGAGTGCTTCAAGTTCATTGTAGGCGTGTTGGCAATTAACTTACACTTTATAGAAAACACATCGTCAAATAGTTCGAAAAATGTAGACTACTTCTATAGTATTGAAACGTGCTCTCATATTCCTATGTGTAGGTTATTGACAAAAAGTGTAACTCTTCTTACACGATACGTAAGAATGGACTGTTAAAGAATATTTAAACTACAATTGAAAACGCGTATTTACAAACCATACCACCTTATTACACCTTTATAAATTGTGTAACGCAAGGGGCGGTGCAGAGTCAAAAATTTTGTTTTAAATAGCTGCAATCTAGTTATAGTTACGTTTATAGTCATGTTTCCCAAACTTGGCATATCGAGGACCAACTGAACGAGGCAATGTTGGCCCACCCAGGCCGGTCTCGAATTCGATCTGTCGGTGTCGACACATTCGTCGTATTGTCCCAAATCCAGGAGATTTCCCTGTAGAATACCAGACGGTATTTTAGTCCCAGAATCCACCACTGTAATTAGATTGTTAAAAAATAGTATGACAATATATTTTCGTATTGCCAATTTCAGCTTAGAGAATTTAACCTTAATAATAAGCGCAATGTGGGGATACCCTTTGTCTATCATTCTCAGTCAGTTTCAGTTACTACTTTATCGCCTTTAGAGTAAACTCTTCCTTACAAATTAAGAAGTATTTTATAATTAAATAATTATATGTTTCGAGTATTCATTTTTATTTATGCGAATGCTGTTAATTATACAACTAATTTCAATGTACGTAGTATGAAAAATTAATTATAGCTAGTTGTGGTTCATTTAATTTATAATGTGCCCCGCATTATATTTATTTTGCAGTATCATATTTATACATAAATTAGAACTTTCTACCATTTTGGAGGAAGACAATAATAAAATAATAAGTTGGGATCCCTTTAGTCCTATATATAGTTGAGCCATCTTTCACTGATTTATTCTTTCAGCCTCGTTGTAGCTATTTTACTAAAACTAATTATCTTGTAAATTAAATGTTTTAAGTTTCTACTCAAATTAAATTTTATGGCTTTATCGCAAGGTGATTACGTTTAAAGCATACCCTTACGAGACCATTGAAAACATTGAACATTACCCTTTTCAGAGCTGTCATTGAACAATGAACTCTGGTCGATTATTCATTTAACAGCAGCCCGATTATTTTACAATAACAATTAATTTTTTGTAGGAACAAATAAGGTTTAAATGTATTCAAACAAATAATAGTTTTCCCGCCAGATTCTATTAAGAATCGGCAGCAGTCTATCTCAAACAAATTTGTTTTCGTTACCTTTTATGGCCCATATCTGAAAATTTATTACTCCGCGAACAATATCCCACAATCCAAGGGCGCAGGTTTCCCACTTAACCCAATCAACCTTAAAGGTCCCGAGGGCTTCCGATTCCAGCGTCGATCCGTTGTTTAGCATCAGGTGTTGGGCGATAGAGGTCGCCGACATGTCCACTTTCGTGAACACTTGCTGAAGGTCGGTGAGCACGCTCAAGAGTGGGTTGTCCGCGTTTTGTTCCATGGCCGAGACCGAAGAGGCGAACGCCAGAAGAGCTAACAGCGTTAGCGATTTGATCTTCATTTCGACTTTCAACGGTCACTACTTCTTCATGCGTACTCCTCGCCTAATAAACTGGAATGCCGTCCGAGTCGCGCACTGTCCCCTCTGTACAGGTGCGCGCACTCCTCTCTCCTCGTTCTGAACTGAGTGCGATATGCTGCGACGGTCAAGTGCTCCTATTATCTTATCGGTGGACCTCATCATCGAGATAAATCGGCCAAGTATGCTACACAACAAAAGCATTTCGTCCGCGACGAAATCTCGGGTTTGCTAGAATTTAATAATATATTCAATCGAATAGCCCAATAGGGGCACTGTGCATCTGACTAATTGACAGGCTGGTATTTATAAATAGTATTGCGCAGTATATTTTAAAAATTATATGTTTCGGGAAATCTGATTATTAAATCCGCCGTATCTAGATTTACTCAACATTCTAAAGAAGTCAGCAGTTATAAAACAGAATATACATAGTATGTTACATATTTGTACCGATACAAACGAATAGTCACGCGAAGAATAATTATAATTATACATAAAACGTGTCATGATAGATTAGATTTAAGTGAAATTCGAGAAAATTCCAATCGGCAGTTTTTATTTCTATGTTCTCTCAGTACTAGGATAGCGTTGGGTATTTGACATTGATGCGCGCTTCAGACATGTTTATGCAGTTCCCTCATTGTGAATCTCTTTTCCTTAAGCCTCTGGGCCAATCTATCCAAATAAACATGGAACGATTGCCCCTTGTTCTGGACTTGGGAGCGGAGTATGGATCCCAGTTCCCGGATGATGCCCGGCGGCGGGGAGCGCTCAGTGATGTTGATCGCCGCCTGCAATTGACTACCGCTGCTGCAGTTGTACGGGGAAATTTGTGCGTCCACGATCCTGTACTGAACGGACTGGATGTGTTTCTCGGGCGGTAATCTAACGTCTCTGATTAGGGATTGGATGAAGTCGCTGCACCTGAGTAATTTCCATGCAGAGTTTCGTCATTATTATCAAAGCATATGTCATTAATAGGTCTATTAGACATTATTGAATATAATAATCTTCATAAGTGAATCTGTATAAATTCTAGTATGCGGAAAAATAATTTTTATAACCAGATTATAATATTTAATTTATCATAATTCATAAATCTTTACTTAGGATCTCCTGGTCCCTCTGGAACGTTCAGTGTATATTCAACCTTTTTACATTGCCGAAGATTTGTCGTCGGTAGCCGACTATGGAGCAAAGAGTTGACTAGCTGACAGAGGACCTCCTTTTCTCGATTGTTCCTTATCTTTGCCGTCTTTTTGATGATAGCTAAAGAAGTGAAATTTATATATATATATATATATATATATATATATATATATATATATCTGACGCGATCGATTCATTATTGCGTTATTCTTATTGAGTTTTTAAAAATAATTGCAGTTCATTTTTTGGAGATAATGTTCGAGATATTATTAATGTAGATGTAATGTTTCATTCAAGGAAAATGAAAAAAAACATTGGGAAGGAAGAATGAACACTAATTTGACCAAGAATATGAACCATGTCTCCCAATTAATGTTTTATACCAACAGCACTTTCTCAAAACAGTAGTTGAAAGTGCCCTTTTTGGCGGAGAACATAAGCTCTGTACTAATGTAAACATATTTTCCTTAGTCGACTTTTGCAATGAGTTGGATAATTCTTGTCCCAATTTTCGCCACTCGAACTATTCATTTCCCTAAGCAGCGATGATTGCTAACACCCAAAGTGAGATTTCGATCTGAGTTTACATTAGAGGGCGGCACTACGATTTGGAGCCACTCGCGTGACGATAGAGATCCCTTCAATAGGCTGTCGGGAAACGATGGCGGTGTGTAATTTAACGTTTAGGACCCATTTGTGCATCGTACCTGATTCGTCGTTTCCTGGGACTTGTGTTTCATTCCGATAAGATAAAGCGTAAAATGCCAATTTTAATAGAATTAGGAAAAAATTCAATACCAGCATGGCGGAACAAGTATTGGTTTTTACCGCTGTCTTGATCCTAAAAAAAATTCAAGAACCGATACTTACGTTCCGTGCCATGATACAGCTGTTGGATAACAATTTTTTGTTATCGCAGCTGTAACACGGATAACGTTTTTTGTTAGTATTTGTCTGACAAGTCTTCATTTTTAAGATGTTATAAACAACACTAAAATTATGCGTCATGCTTATTATTGGAATTGTACATGATTGCATACCCGTTGCGTACTTCATATTCGGGAATAATCCTAAGATTTCTAATCGAATTCCATTTAATTATTTGGGAGTTGTTTTTATCTGGATTTCATTAATACTTTGCGCAATATCATAAAGAATCAGTTCGGTGTCAGATCAGAGCTATGTTGTAACGATTTATTGACGGTACCGAAAATTCTTAAGTAAAGCAGGACATACAACTTCCTTGACTATCGTTTCCTTCAATAACATATTGTATGCACTTTGCTTAAAAAGGGAATTCAGTCGAAACATAAATGTACTAAAATAAATATTGCAAAACCAGAATGGATCCAAAATATGAACGGTTATAAATGGTTATGCTGAGTAGAACATAGTGCGAGCACTCACTACTAGATGGCACTCGCATTCTCTCTAACTATCCTGCCTTCATCAACGCCTTCTGCTCCTTTAAACTTCACAGGAATGTACAGTTTAATACCTGTAAATCTTCGCAAAACTTATATATTCAATGTTTCTAATTATATCGTGATTATTGTATGACAAGACAAGGAAATATTAGACTGAAATACCAACATAATAATTCATTACATAACTTATTTATTGATGTAACAGAGAGCATAAGAGACACGACAATTAATTTCGGAAATCAGTATTTATAGAGATCACCACCTAACAGAACTTTGCCTAACAGAAGCGCTCCTTTCTGCCAAAGGAACCATACTGATGTCGTAATGCCAAAGTGCGACCGAGTCGTCTAGACCAATTAACGGTTGAAATTAGAATATGGGGAAGGTCCTTGTCTTTGTGCGAGTGGCAAGGAGCGGCAGTCAAAGTGGAAGACCAGTCACCGCCCGGGGCACAGACTCCGGTGGTACTCGGGCCCGGGGGCAAAGCCTGCATCGCGCCACCTATCTCCCTCACATTCCCTCTCCCTCTGCCAGCCCTTCTGTCTCCCCCTCATACTTCTCTCTCTCTCTCTCTCTCTGCCTACCTGCAGCTGACAACCCCCTCTCCGCTTTGTCGCCCCTCCCGAGGACCCGACCGGGGCCTCAAAAACACTTTCGCCATTGTATTCAGATGGGGACTGGCGGCTTTGATAATTATGCGGTATTGTTATTAGGGGCAAATTAAGCCCCCACTCCTACATGGGGCTGGCTCCTCTCCGGTGAATGAGAGATATACTGCCGTTGTCGTCGTCGTGCGTCCTATCTCAAGGCGTTATCTCGGTACGGGCACGGAATTAGAACTACTTTTACAGTTTATCGATGGAATTAATTAACATGGAAACATTTATGTCATTTGTGGTAGGAAACTTCATTTTTTAAATTTTAATTTGATTTCCGAGCGTTAACTGTTGTCCGAGGGAATGTGCGTTCTCACCAGAGTAATTCTGCCAACATCTTAGTTGGCTCAAGACAACTGACGCTGTATTCCAACAAAATCAACTTTACAGTTTACAGGAATTACCGCATTGAGCTTGCACTTGTGTCAATGTGTTAACCCGATGGCGGCCTCGAACATAACAGTTGGTACCGTGAACCCGCGATAACGCGCTTTAAACGGAACTCAATTAGGGGAAGTTCAAACGGAATTAAAGCACTAAAAATACCGACCGACCGCCCCTCGTGACTAAAAGGAGGAAGGGGTGGAACCCAAAGAGAAGGCCGGAGCGTGACTCACACATCTTCTTTGATGCGGGAGCAGGATCGCGACAAATTGCCCGGGGACCTTCGGCCAATCGAATTTACACTCGATCCTTCCAGGATCAAAGGACATGCCCCGAGGCCGGGGGGTTGCTAACGGCTTCAATTTAAAATGCGATGTTTGTAAACACTCCTCTAAGGGAGAACCCTTCGGCAGCTGTTAAAATAATTATGCTCATGTTGTCCTATCGTGCGTTTCATGCTTTTGTCCGATCGTTTAAATACCAACACCGTCCTTCGATTTGGCAATAGTGTGATTAATAGATACCCGGTGGGGTCGCTTCCCTCGGATTGCAGGAGTAACAGACAACAGTGCCTTGCTACTTGTTACAAGTGACGGTAGTAGTAGTCCATTTCGTTACTGCCCCTATCTTGTACTATATCCATCATCTTCGACTTTTTCAATTGCCAAATATTCCAATCAATCAATTAATGTTGGCATTACTTTATTACAGAGTAGACATTGTTTTATTATTAAAATGAACAATAGACAGGATTATTGTACCTACTGCTAAAGTTGGAACAAGGGTCTTTCCTGCAAATTTCCTGGGGTATTTTTTTTATTTCCCAGAGTTTTAAATCAGGAAGGATAACCATGTCAATATTTCAAAACACCAATAACAGGGTATTTGCGTGTTCCGGCGATGATCAGCTGGCTTTTAGAAGGAGACGAAGAGAATTGAAAGGGACGCTTAAAAAACTAATTATCGAAAGGGGCGGCCGGAGGGGATGTGACGTCTAAGCCGCCCTCACGGGAAATCTAGGCGCGTTAGCAGGGCGGCAGGGACCAGTGTTTACTAATCAAAAGGGATAAGGGTCCCGGCCCCGCCGAGGGGTCCTTCCCCGTAGCGGAAACCCGCACTCTTGTTTGGACGCCCTCCGCGCCTTGAGGTTTTTACAACAAAAACTCGCCACTTCCCGATCCGCTCCCAAACCTCTCTACTTTTATCGAGGCTTTCCGAGTCCCCCTATATGTCGCCCTTCCCCCGACTAAACAAACATGTCTGGGTAACGACGTTTTAATTTATAGCACAGTGGATGGTGGAAGGGCTGAATTTATTTCGAGGCAAAATATCGCTAGGACTATTTTATCGGAAGTCGACCCGATAGTTATTAATGACCCTCCTGGTCACACACTCACTCCTTTTAAGAAGTGAGCAACGCGTGAGATAAACTGAACAATAGGCTTTTACACGCTGAATTTGTTTTATGTTTAGTCACACTGCTTTCGATAAGCGAATATTCCATCATACTGTTTCTTATAGAATATTGACGGTATATTATACTCATATACTGATTATAGATATTATCCAATTAAAATATTAAGAACTATTCGTTAACCCCCTAACGATACACATTTTATGACGCGTAGTTCATCAAGCAAGCCCGACCTGAGAGTCTAAGATTCAGATCGCGACCTCGGCAGCAAATAGGAGGTCCCCGTATTCGCCCGTGCCGACTTCAAATGAACCAGGTCCCACAATTATATTCGCCTCGTTCGTTTCACCGGTCTAACGACTTCTTCAGCCGCGATGTACCGCGTGGGGATCGCGGCAGTTATATCATTTTTTTGCAACTCACTCAACTCCCCCCCCCCCCCCATTGCACCACTCGCTGCCACGGGCACAATTATAACTTGGTCTACTCCTAGGCCAAGTTGGGAAGGAGCTTTCCCGCTCCTATAATTGCCTCCGGTGGTTCTACCGGCGTTCGGCTTCCCTTCTAATTAACGGGAGGTTAACTCGGCTGTGTCCGTCACCTTGGGCGGTAGTTAAACCCTGCTGAGAAAAGTCAGCTACCCCTCGGGGGCATTTTTAATTGCGTTAACTCTAGTCATACTGTCGGCGATATCACGTCCGAAGTATTAATAACTTTAATGTATGAAATGAATCGCTTACCTGTTCTCCTTTTATAACTGAATGGCACTCAGCTATTAAAATTAGTTTTCGTTTTAATCGACCGTCCTATTATCCCACAATGACGTCCTTTGACATACCGACACTGACGAAAATACGCAGTTCATTCTTCATTATTAAAATAAACTTTTACTTAACCAAAACCAATAACTCATATAGTATATGAGAACATAGAATAGATAATAATGACAAGTAATAAATATTAAAGCTATTCCAAATAATTAGGTTTTCAGTATGTTTGTTAGTATTATTATTAATGTAGCTTCCGATCTACCGAACATGACTCAAAACTCGATGTTCTGTTCCTAAATTATGAAATTCGAAAAACCGACCTCCCTATAAAAGCGCCCGCATAAGTAGCCGCTGATCCAGAGGCGGACTGCGGTCACGATCTCAAAGCGGGTATTAAATGAATAACAGGTCGGCCGCCGCATTGTCTGCCTCTATAGAAACGAAAGTGAAGTACGTGGGATGTACGTATGTGGGATAAAACGTGTATGTCGAGTGACTTATCGCCCTCCTGCGGGTAGTTGTTAAGTTGGGAGTTTGTGTACTGGGCTCGGGGCCGGGTTTACCGATGCGGGGTCCGGCCGGCACGTGGCGTCTCGAGTGCCGCGATACGTTCCCTCTTTCTCCCTTGTCCGTAATTACGGTGGCGGTGGAGACCGATATACGTCAAGTTCTACCCTATCGATCCCCCTCCCCCCGATATTTGCCAGCCCTGTCCGCCCTCGTTTCCTTCGTAAACAGACCGGCTTCCGCCGGCCGAAGGCCGAATAACCGCTCGGCTGTAAATTTCTTGCCCCAATATATATTGTAATATATATTGTACAATATATTGTGTAATGTGTTGGTATGTAGTATAATTTGTTTAATATCTTGTGCAATTGATTAAATTCAATTGCATCGAATGTCAAATATTCTGGTGGATAAAACAGCTATTTGATTACTCATCCTTGGTGGATCAAACCAGCCTTTACTTTTTGCCTCTATCCTGCCTTGTTCTCAAAGCTTCTCTTCTCCTGTTCCTGTTTTCCCTTCGCTGTAGTAATCATCATATTCCCGATTAAGTACGTCTCCTCTGCTCACATTATATACCCTGACCCTCTCAACTTTTCCAGTCTGATATTTTAGGTTTAAAGCAAAAAGGACAGATATTTATTCCCTCAGATTAGTAGAAATCTAAACAGCTGAGAAACGAACATTACAAAAAGAAGAAGACTAAAGTTTCTGTGTTCGAGTAGATACTCAAAATTACCTTACAGGGCATTACAGATGAGGGTTAAGCACTCGAGACAATTTAAAAATGTTAATGTTCATCCTCTCTGGCCACAACTCAAAAACCAGGCGCTAATACGTTGTAGTGGGATTAGTTTTTAAATCGCCCGCCAGGAATATTAGTGCTTGAATTATAAGCTGGAAAATGACTCCATATTTATCAAAGATATATTAGGGGGGCGGTAGTATCTTTCAGTCATTTCGAGGTTTAATCAGCTTAACCCGGATCCTAATAGCGTAAGGAATGTTCTTTGTCCATTAAACACTCCTAAGTTTGAGTTCTTCTTATTGCGAGTCTTCGGTAGGGTGAGCGACTCTCGTCATTTTGGGGGTCGAACTGGAGCTGTCCATTAAGAAAATTATGGCGATGCTCCTGGCGGGTGGAAATAACTCCCGAAAACTGCTATTAGCGCTCGTTTCGGGATTATAAATGTTTGAAAACAGAAGAACACATGGGAGACCTCGTAAAATTGTTGTTTTCAATTGGAAATGATTAACGGACAGTTAACGACGCGGCCAACCGACGATGGTAATTAAATTTAATAATCATCACGCTTTTGTACTACTCTTGGGAATTAAACTTAGGATACTAATGGAACTGGGCGTTGGAGTAAAAAGTTCAGCAATAACGATTATCTTATAATTAAAATGTTAACAATATTATTTCACTGTGGGTGCCAGGAATTATTATTTTTATATATAATGTACGTTTTCCCAAAAACAGGCTGTCTGATGATTAAGACTATTATATATGCAGTTTCCAACTAGAGACTATATATTATTTGAATGATAAAAACCTAAATTGATGTATAAGGTATACTGTAACAATATATTAATAATTAATAATTACTGTTAGTTGTTGTGGCAGAGAAGCGAAGGTTATTTATTATCTTAAATAAAAACAATCCTTGTCTTATCAACAATACAAAGTTCGTCTGTTTATTTTTAAAGAACCAAAACATTTTACAATTTTTTTTGTTTTATTCATAGGGTAACTACCAATTTCATTTAAGAGCCATTATATTATGTTGTTACAACTGCATTTTAAAATGTTTAAAAAATTTAGTTTTCTAACTACACAGATGATTGGGCCCAGGTGATTGCCCCACGCCAACCTCATCTAGTCGTCGCCGGGTAAAGCGACTCCTGAATAATTAAAACTTGTTGAGTTTCGTCATAATGAGATTGCGCCTTTCTTCGAGAGTTTTACTTCCACCCCTCCCCCCCCCATCCCGCTTTTCAGATGAGTGGAGTAAAATGGCTTTTCTACTTAACTTTCGATCATTCCCTACTTTTTTTTCGCCATTATCCTATTAGTATCGCGGGAGGGGGGCTCTGCGGGTCAACGCGGGCTCGGAGCCACTCGTGCTCCGGCCGAGTCTCCGGTTTAACTTCAACGGCCCAACTTGGAAAGAGGAAAGTTCCACTTGTAATAAACCGTCCGTATATACGGCCCACAACCTCGGCAGGTAGCACGAAATTATTTACGGGGGATTCACCGGTTTTTTCGCTGGGGGTAGGGACCGCCTGTAAAAGTTTGGCCCCCGGCGCTACTATTAACCCCGTCGTCCCACTCAGCTCTTCCCTCCAAACGACTGTGTTCTGACTGCGTACAACTCTGTCCATTTTCATTCATGGAACTTTTATCATCGAATTTTTATAATAAACGGATCAATTAAGAAGATGTAATCGTCTCATGATACACTTAGATTCCCCATCCTTTCCAAATGACTAATAAGATAAATGATCGACAGATTACACTGTGAATAAATGATTAAACTATTTACTTAGTTCCCGCGTTCTCCCTGATCGAATTAAGACAATATAGTGGTATATGTTGTTAATACAATCGCATCCCTGAAGATATGTGAACGGCGATTCATTCGAGTATGATATTATATAATATACCTATAATATCGAACAAATTCTGTATTCTTTCTGAACATTCTTGATGACCGATCTTAAACACACTGATAATATCCTTAAATCATTAAAATACAAAAGTATTTATAGTATACATGAAGTATTTTGTCAACTGTGTGGTATTGCCTATTGCCTAAGGCTTTTACTTGCATGTTCAATACTCCAATGATGTATGCAAATGATCTCTGTAGTGGATGAAACATTCCCGCCATTTCCTTGCCCGTTGATTGACCGTGGCCAGGTTATACATCAGCCTAACGCTCGCATCGTAATTCTCTGCAAATTTCATTCTCTGAAAATAGAACGATAACCCGGAATGTGGACTATTGGCGATAGGAATATCAGCAACGCGCATTTACGTAACATTAGTCCCGGTTGAATAGCCCCCCCGTACCCGTACGATTTCAAACGGTTCCGGTTGAAAATTTACACATAAATTGGTTGGTTCAATACAGGTATGAATATTCGTTTTGGAGTTGTAGCGGACTATAAAGAGGAAAGTTTAATATAAACTAGTGAGTGAACCCGGCCGGGTAGGGCCAGAGGAAGCGGCGTTACTCCGCATAATACTAGTTGAGCCCAGACCAACTTGTTTCTGGGACAACAGTTGAGTTTTATTGCGAGTAAGCGTAACAACAATACCAATTAAACTTCAAATCGGACGAGGGGCCTGAATTATTTGAGATTTTTTTTGTTTCCGTTTTTGTTCCTTCCCCGCTCAATTTCATCAATGAGAAGCAGTAAAGTTTTTCAATATAGACGATGAAATCTCAGCCAGAAAACGCCCTGATTAGAGCGCACAGAAACAAAGTCTACTTTCTAATTTGTAACCCATATCACTTTTCCAATGTTTCTGAAGGGCACTAGCGTTATTGTAAATTCTTATACTGCGATCACAATGATTTGTTTATAATATGTATCGGTGTTTAGATACATGGAATGAATCCTGTACGGAGGGGGACATACGAAAACATAGAGCGAACCGTGAAAATTGCACTTTTACCAATGCTTATTTCACACCTTGTTGGCGAGCGCCGATGCGAAGATTCGATTCGCGGAAAAAATCGCTCCACTCCTTATCGAATCGAGAGAAAAACTGTTCAAGGGTATTGCTATTTTAGTTCAGTATTTCACAAGACAGACCCCCGTATTCTCATATTTATACGAGTTTTTATTGATATTTAGCTGCTATTTATAAAATACCTACCGATGAAACCATGACTCTTGAGGTGCACGCAATTCAAGCATTGCGAACGAACTAGTTCATTAGAATGTAGTAGTAGGAAAAGCTTTCTTTTATGATAACGCAGCGAAAGATAACAATGGGCGTGCTGGTGATCGGCCGACTCGTAAGGCGGTGTTCTCCCAAATTTTATACATCACTGGAAACAGCACTCGGGTTACTCGCGCCGATGCCCAGGAGTTTTTTCCCTCCGAACACGGACAGGTGTACTTGAACAAACTTTCTTTCTCGAGCGCCCCCCTAGTTCCGCTGGTAATTAACCAATTATTCAAATAAAAAAGACCCGTATCTAAGGGCCCCTTTTCAGCGTAGTCTGTTACAAACCTGTAATTTATGGAGATGGAATCGGTACGGCAGCTCTATGGGTCTGGTAGACGAATCGCCGGGACCAGATGATGACCGATTAATCCGATCTGGGTACGGTTCGAACCCCGCGGCCTCTTTCCAAGGACGCGGTACGAGATATGATCTCGGCCGAGGCCTGTTCCTACGTCCGGATTTAATTGATTTTTAATATCCCTTATTTATAAAAGTAAACCCCATTTGCATTTTACTACAAGCCTCTGAATCTTCTGTATACATTTTCACATTCATTTGAAGTTTTACGACTCTCAGACCCGCTGCCACACCTCATACCCATTCTAATATGATTCCATAATGTATGAATATCTGGATTCTTCTCTATTATACTTCTTTCGGTAATAGACACGGTTTGAAATAAATTTCATATAACTGGGGGTTACGAGGGTCTGGTAATTTATTGAAAAATGTACACATTTGAATTAACATCATTTGTCTCTGCCCATTACACATTGCACTCGGCAATCTCTTAAGGATATTATCTTGAATATCTCGCCGTCATCATTATGTATTGTTTTGCCCTATACGGTGAAAACTAGATGAAGGAAATTAAACCTTTTCTAAAAAAATAAAGCTGGCACAACAGCCATGTGCTGCTCAAAGAAATATGACGAGTGCAGCGATAAATCCACTCGCTCGGAAAGTTTATTAAAATTCTAAATCCATATGCAACGACAGTTCTTTTACAATGAAACCAGGCCAGTGACGTTTCTGTTATGAATTAAAAAGGTATTCACTCATCTTGATTTATATTCCTTGGCTTTAGTTTTATATTTTCTCCGTTTTATACCTCAACAAATTTGCAGGAGGTTCGCTAAGATTTATGGAAGTTATTTATGGAGAAGTTGAGTTTTCCTCGATGGTTCGGATTTAATTTACGCTCGACATGTCTCAGGCAAGTGGTTATTTTAAGAAGGCGCTACTCACTGCTGCTACCGTGCAATCTAGAGTCTGGAAAACTTTACAGATTTTCACTTTTGAGTTGGATATTGTAATGCCATGTTTTATAAAGTAATCTTTATACTAGCTGTCAGGGCATATTGCATTCGAAACAATACTAGCTTCTTTGGGGGACGAACTTGAAGTAATATTTTCTACTGAATTTCTATCGGGATTCAGTTTTTTCCGCAATTATCATTTGCAATGTGAAATAAATAGAGATTTTTCGTGATTTATAGGTATTTTTCATTCTTAAAGCGGTAAGAGATAGCCATAATCATTATTTCTGGATATATTGTTGGATTGATGTATCTTAGCGCAACGGTCAGGGTGGACTTTAATGACTCCCAGATCAGTATATCGCATTGGCAGTTGTAGGCGCGGGTACGGCCGTGCAGTATGTCGTCGGTGGCCCGAAATGACTTCCCGCATGCTAAAAGAGAAATAACTTAATCATATTTTGTCGCTTGCATGGACACGTATAATTTGTATTAAATATTTCCAGTCTTAGCATGGTGAACGTACAGGTCAATGTCTGCGCTCAGATATGTCGGTATTCAAATTCAATAATTCCCAAAATACGAACATCTTTTGGTATCAAAAATGTTTTCCGGACGACTTATGACAGGGAAAAAATTGTAAGCGACGGACCCGATTGGTATCAGTTGAATGGCAGTTCTGAAGTATATTTTTGACTCATTGCTTGCGGTAATAGCCATTAAGGGCATTTAATTGGTGGCCAAGCTCTGGAGATCCGTATCGAGTGACGGATGCACTTGTAGCCCTCGTCGTTTGAACCGGACCGTGCAATATGTCTCTCCCCTACCCGCCACTCCATCACAACCCCGAAATAATTCCCCTCTATGCTAATTCCCCTCCCTCCACTCCACATTTGCATACTGATCCGACGAGGGCTGGGAAGGAATATATTTTTTTGTCCCGTCCTGCTGTAGGGGGAAAAAACCGGGCTTTTGTCGGCCACGCAACCCTGAACGGTCCAGCTCCCGTTCGGCTATTGTATAACCGTATTCGGTAGCACAGTATCCGGTTGATTTTGTACGGGACGTTTGGCCGTAAATTTGTACTGTCCCGACCCGGGATACAGAAAATATTCGGACATCTGCTTAAACAATTTTGTTTTACGTGAATTCAATCGAATCCCCAAAGTTATGAAATATGGCCGGGAATATGAAGGAAAAGACTAGTAAACATTTACATGATTTAATAGCCGATGTATGAAATCTCAATAACCCTGGCTCGGTTCACAAGAAATAACAGTAATAAACAGGTGCTATTGTTATTGCTATTTATAACACATTTACGTAGGAATTGAATTCAATTTATCAAGCGAGTATTATCGATAGCGAGTTTATTCCCTATTGTCAGTTAAACAAGATAATAGAAGGCTATAGATTGAAAAGCCATCTCTCACGATTTCATTGAACTGACTAAATCAATAATACCCCGGGTTGATAATAGAGACTAGCGACATGACGTTACGCCAATTTTCCGAGAATTTGCAATCTCCTGAAGTTTGTATTCGGCCGAATGTAGAACCGAAACAGAGAAATAAGTCCAGGACCGCACCGGGGAAGACGTCGGCGGGGGGGGAAAAATCGGATTTCCACATTCGGAGAGTTTGAGAAATCAAGGAGATAAACGGAAGTGACAGGTGGATTATTGCGTGGATAGCACCTGCGCCTTTAAATGAAAACATCTTTCCGTCTTCTTCCGTATTATCGATCAAACGCCCGTGCGAACCTGTCATTCCAATAACCTTTTACGAAAAATAATATTAAATCCTGAGAGATGATCAAATTTTCCATTGGGTTTCGAAGCATTGTCAGGAATGAAAAGCGAATGAGAAATTGACATTGGATGACAGCACAGTATTGGCTATTTCATTATAATACGTTGCTTCAAAATAATCTCAGTGTAGGACTGTCGACTGTTGAATTCGAATATTTATTAATATATATATTTAATATAAATTAATAAAGTGACGATAATAATAGTAATATTAACTACTCTAAGTACTTTAATTTGTGCGTATTACAGTAATTAATATTTGAAGATATTACGCGATCCCTCAGATTTACGTGATTTAAGTGATGCATCATAAACCGTACTTGTTGGCACTATTTGGGATTATAATAACACCTTTAAGGCTATATTATTATGTATGTCTGTTTGTAAGTAATAATTAATATCCTGGTAGGGCTTATATTTTATAGCAGTACGCCCCTTGTACGGTAAGAAACTGAAGTGGGGATGGGTATTTCTCCTTTAATATATTCATATTTCATGAGCTAATGATGTTCCATCGCGCCCATTAGCTATGCCTCGACAAAATGGATTCCGACATGAAGGAATGGCGAGTACGTGGAAGGAACCGGTATTGGGGTAACGGCGAGGAAACGTCGGCCGGCTCGCGTTCCGCTCATGCATAAAATAGAGGAATCCGGAGTGGGAAGTTCGAGCGTAGGAATCGTGGGCGGAAACAAAAAGGCTTCGGAGGCGGAAACTTCGACCTACAATATGGGACGCGTGTGTATTTTGCTGGGGCGGGGAGAGGAAAAGGGGACTTTAAAATACAAAAGGGAGCCCCCCCCCCTTCAACGGGTATCGTAAAGGCCGTGAAGTCATTAGCGACGGTACGCCGCCAGGTATCAAATACTGGGACCGTGAAGCGTTCTTGTTAAATGGAAACGCCTCCGGCTCTGATTTATATATGTATATTCGGCTTGGGAAGATATCCTGGCGGAATTGCGCATCGTCAAGTGCCGTCATTTTTGTTCGAATACAATTACGGTGCTACGTTTTGTTCGTTCATTTGGAAAAGGAAACGAAAGGGAATGTGTGCATAATCGTTTCCACTTTAAATTGAAGCTTGTACGCATCTTCCGAGACTCCGCAATCATTTTAATACATTTTACACGGTCGACATTTCTTGTTATACATTTTCGGTACATTAGGATGTTTATGTTTTTCTTTACTGGCGGTATCACGGTGATTAAATACAGTATATAAGCATATCGGCTGCCGATCAAGCATTCTGTACCTCTCATTATGGGCGAGAGAAAACGCAAGCGGCTCCACGTGCCGAGATATGGGTACACTACAATGGGATTAATAATACAATGGCTTCATTACTCTACATTTATTATGTGTTAAAATACCAGTGTATTTTATCAAGTCGCCATGGAAGTAGCTACTGGAAGTAAAAAAGGTTGTTGTCTAAGCTCGCATTGCCTCTTTTCTTGTCCATTTTTAAGTTTATAAACAACGTTTTTCGTTATTTTCTTCTGCCAATTACTCCGCTCTGTTCCTGGGATATAGATGACCGAACACTTTTCAATCCGGGCACAAAGGTGACCGAGTATCGATTTCCTCTCGCCACAGCCTCCAGCTGAGAGTCGCGCGGACTCAATCATCGTTAATTGCTTCTAAATAATTAACCCCTTAACCCGAGTTTGGCCCCCCGGAAAACGGAGTTTCTGTTCGGTGCAAAGTTTAAATTGGTGCCCGCGATCGGAGGGGAAAGTCGGATCCAATTTTGGAGTCGCCACCACCGCCAGTTCGGTACCTCGTCAATCGCCCCATCCGTCATCTACGGTCTTATAAAAACGATTTAAACCGTCGTTTAGTCCTACTAACTGTGCAACGTTCGTTCTGAGGGGGGATTAATTTTTATTTTTCTCACTGGCCGTTTAGTTTAGGATGATAATGCTGTCGCCGAGTCCCTTGGAGTAATGAATGAAATCATTTTTGTAGATAGTTACTTCCAAGCGAGACTATAGTAGTATACCGTAGATATACTACTAGTTATTGATTAATAAGAGGCAGAATTACTTAAGTTATACAAAAAGAACAATTGAACGTTCTGTTTTAATCGAGGGAAAAAAGGAACTAAAGTTATCGTCCTTAACGTCGATTGAATACAGGACGGCTGTCCCGTATTGCCGGGAACGTGTAGGCCTGTTTTCCCCTTTTTTGTCGGTATCCGCCGGCGGCCTACTTGTAGACAGGTTCTGGAGAGCGGCGGCACTCTTCTTCTTGTTTGCGAGAGAGACCAGGCCCCGACCTTCATTGTCACGACTACCAGTGTTATGCGCTAAGTGAATAAAAAACAACGCCCTCCCCTGCCCTAACATCCTTGCATACTCCGGTCGTTTCGTGTTTTCCGTTTCAATTACACGCGGCCCAATGTTAATGAGCGTTCCATGTATTATTGACTCGTCGGTCGAGCGATCGTGTTTATCCGACTGTGAAATAACAAGTCAGCGGCGTCGTCTGCTCTTCGTCCGCATGGCCGCTAGTTGAAATCGCGTTATCGCGATTAAGAGACTGTCATCGGTGATTGTACGAGACCACAAAAATTAAGAAATATCTTTCCGAATGTATGTGTCACTCACCTAGTTACCCTCCTCCGGCTTGGAACAGCGCATGTCAGTTATAACGGGGAATTTACCTTTCGGGCTTAATTCACTCGCGAGATTAACCGAATGACGCAACTCCGATTGAGTACGTTTTAATAACGACGATATCTATTCTGACTGTTTAACGTTTTTTAATGCATAATTTGATCTAAAACAAGACCGAATCCCATATCCAGATCTTGATAAAAAGAATATAAGTACTGTAGTTTGGTTAGAGGAACTAGCTCCCCAACCATGTACCACCCGGAGTTAAAAATGTGCAACCAGCTGTTATAACACTATCATCACTCTTGCTCTTAGTCTCCAATTTGTGAACGCACGAAGTTTACTTGCAGGCTGTTAAGCGAATGTTTTCCTTATGGGAAGCACAATTAATGTTCAGCCATATATATATATATATATATATATATATATATATATATATATATATATCCGCACGAAGTCTATAGAAGGAACTTATATTATTAACCTTTCGTACCCCTTTTATTTCTGATTCGAAATAATCGGATTTTAAATATAGTTGAAACCTTCAATAGCTTCTTCCGCACTGTAATGCCGGTAAATTGTTTGTCACACAGGCTTAGATAATTATTGGGTGGCCTACGGAAGAATTGCATTGCCGGAGGGTGGGCCGGGAGGGGGAGGGTCGAACCCTACCGTCGGGCATCGGTCCGGGTGGCAAATGGGAACGGAGCGCGGAGGGCGGTCAGCAATTAATTATTAGGGAGGGGCCGGGCACACACCCGGTCAGGGCCCGATTCCATCATTGTCAGTGCCAACCGGTCGTGTCATCGGTCCAGCCCCCACTGGTCTGCACATAAATTAGAGCCCAACGCGCCCAGTTCGCGCCCGCGGTACCCCTACCATCCTTCCTCCAATGCCGGCCACCGGCTTGATACATGACTTTTTCAATTACGTCCCTCTTCTATCCTCCACACCACTTTGAGTCGCCGAACTGTAATTACCGACGGGCCGGTTTGTGCGGGAGAATAAAAAAAGGAGGGTTAAATTGCTGACGGGCGGGGTTCCTCGCTTCACGGATACGCGATGACCTCCGATCGTGATCAGCGGCATCGTATTTGTCGGGAATATGTTCTCTTACGGAGACAATGTACAAATGAACCGTGTGTATGACCCTGGATTCCTGTTGGAATATATTTTGTACTTTTGATTTTTGCGGATTTGGTTGAGTACGCAAGATAACTCTTTGTATATGTAAGAATCATGTCAAGTGCACTCGAAAAACGAACCATTCAATAAATGTACTTATCAACATTTCATTTATTGGGTGTTGAGCAGGTGTTGTGAGCAGTTGCATTTAAAGAAAGAAGGGATTGCACATTCTTTATATGTGTGGATTTGGAGATAATTATGCATTTTTTGTTGGAAAGAAATGTTGAAAATTGTACTAATGATGCGTAAGTTTTGGCTATTAACACGCAGCGAACCGCTCTGTTGATATTCACAGACGAATATTAGTGACTTAAAGTTCATCCGCGAAAGTGATTTTTATTTGAGACCTTTCGCTTTCTACGAGGGTAGAGATCGATGGAGCTAGGCCGGAGGCGCTCGTCGATAAATCCGGAAGCGGCGGGCTCAGACGCCGTGTTAAGAAGATAAATGTCCGTCAAAACACATTCGGAAACAATGGCCAACATCCCTCGTCCCGGCTCTCTTGGAAAGAGGGTCCGGGATAAACAGTAGGGCGGAAAGGCGCGAATGCCCCAAGGAAGGGCCATTCAAATGTATGCAAGTCTCTTTTCTCCCCGGCGACGGGAGACAATGGCACCGCTACGGCATCATTTGAAATTCGAATTGTATTATCTGGGCCTGGCTACCGAGGCCGTTGCCGAATACTCCTCGGCTATCCATTTCGTTTCTTGTCCCGTTTACTACGATCGCTCTCAATCTCCTCTTTTTTTGTGCGATTTTAATTCTCTCGCACTCCTTTCTCAAATATGGACTCAGTTCAGTCCGACTATGAGTTGCGTCTAATACTCTACGGTAGAAATATATTAGCATATATGTGGTTGTGGTGAAGATGGTAATAATTGTTATATATATATATATATATATATATATATATATATTTATAAATAGTTATTTGCACAAATAATGTGTTGTGACTGTATTATTACGTGTTTGCGACAAGCGCTTAGGGCGCACCAAAGAGTGAATTGAAAAAAAAACCGATAAGAAACCACGGTATAAATTCTTCTTGATAATAACCATTACCAATAAGGCTTAATATCACAACAAGGAAATCAATCTGACATATCTTACAACTGATACAAAACTCACAAGAGTGATACGACATTCCCTCGCGGACATTCCCTGCAAATATTATCCACTGTATTTATTTAAAACGAGCAGTTCATATTGAGGACATGAACATTTCTCAAAGTTAGCGAATTATTCATAAATTGTCATAGTGATATATTACTATGAAGTAATCCTGGTTTTAGTGTAATTTAACTACCTGTATTTAAATATATTGCGACCCGAATGTGTCTGTACCAAGTCTAAAAAAACTTTAAGGAGACACTGTAATCCAAAAATCATGTTACCGCATTTTGTATCAAATGTAATCTCCCTCTGGAAGGCGTACATACATATACATAGGTCGCGTGCATAATACGTGCGCTTAGTGGCGCTTCGAAACGCTAGTATAAAAAAAGGGAGTATCTGCGAATATTAATAAGCGGGATGTGTATCTAAATATTTGCTCGGGTCGTGTACAGGCATCAGTCTCTACCGTCGCGTGTACGTCCCAAATAAATCAGTTCCTCCAACCCACGATAATAAAAGAAAACACAGCAAACATCACTTGCTGAGCAGCAGACGGTAAATATCATACTTTAGGTGGACATCTTGGTTTTGAGACTGTACTAATGCCATATTCGTGACTCATAATTTAAAAGTAAAACTGACGTTGTGACAATTATGACGTAAGATAATGAAATTTATTAATGCGGGGCAATTAATATCCGCGCTTAAATTAATCGGCGGTACGTTTTTTCTTTTTTTAATTCTCTACGGAATCTCGTGAAAAATTGTCATTTGAAACGGTTGCGTAAGCAAGCACCCGTATACTTAGAGTAATTAAGTAATTAATTTGAGAAAATTAAATGGGTTAACTATCTGATTTTGGAGTAATTTCTAACGATGGCACTTATCAACATTCTGACACTTATACAATCGTAACATGCGAACGTTTAGGCTTGTACAGGAACTGCTGACAAGAAAATTTTATTTTAGTTATTAAGTCACGTAGATTGAAATTGTACTAGAATTGTATTGCATGTTATTCTTCTGGTTTGGATCCGCAAATTTAACCAGGGTATTAATTACAAAAATGGATCTGATCGCATATTTATACATTTTGATTTCATTAAATCGATTCGGTTTAATCAATTTCATTTTAAAAATTAAAAACATTACTATACCTTAGGACTACATAAGTTATGAATTCTGTAATGGGCCATAATTTATTAACACTTGTGATTTTCTCTGTTACAGGAGTAGCAGCGGAGACGAGATTCTCAACCACCGGCCCGGTGAGTACGCTTTCACTTAACAAATTGATTGTATGTTACTGAAATTCTAAATACAGAAATTAGCATGAAATATCGGACGTTATTAAATATACTTACAATTCGTATTTGCATTTAAAAAGCACATTCGCTGAAATTCATAACTACAGAATTAGTTTAACATAACTGTGAAGTAAGGTTTCAACAATTCGACTCCCCCCTGCTTTTAATATCAGCCGTAAGGGCGACCCGGTGCATGCATATTTGGTGCCGTTCGGAGTCGAAACCTGCGGTGAAACTGATTCAGCCAAATGGCGCTGAAATATTTACCGAAATTTCGCTGGAACCGTCCGTGTGTCAATCATGCCCCGATTTGGTCCTCGAAAATACGAAAGGTCCGTGCGCGGCCGGGCAATTTAATTGCCACCAATTTCCCGGGAAAGCGGTTTACAGTCTAGCACGCATTGTTCCAACTGCTAGCTCGACCTCCCCAATTTCCAGAATACCTGCGAAAATTTACGGTCGTGCGTTTATATTTTGAGAATTTACCAACGAAAACTGCATTCATAACAGATTTTACTAAAATCTAAAAGACATTCCTTTACAACATTCTAGTTCGGACTCTTTATTATCCACTTTTCTTGTGCTTATAAAAGTGTAATTTTTCGAAATAGCGAATTTAAAGTACCTAAGAGTGCAAGGTGAATAGCTTGGAGCTTATTTCTTTGTTTGCTTAGTCAGGTTATCCTATTGAGAATTATAGTCGAATATTTTATGTTATTGCCCTTTGGATTTCATTAGGATGTACTAAACATTTAGATGCATTAAACGTTACTTATTCTGATTTAATTATTTATGTCCGAAAAGCGTCCACGTGTTCTTTATGTTTCTGGTGAGCCTGAAAACTGCACATAAATTTAATATCTAAATAAAGCGGGAATCTTATTTTGTAGTCGTAAAGCATGCAGGTCATAATGGTTGTAAAGTGTGGTCTCTGACCTTTCCTCGTTTCTTTACGGCCCACGGACTCGGGGCCCAAAAAATTTTGTTTTCGAATCGTTAAAAACCATACACACAAATAAGAAAAATGGAATCGGTATCGGCCGGTGGAAAGACAAAAAAGAGGAACGGCGGAGTACCGGGAAGCTAAATTTAAGGGCTCGGGTATCGTAAAACAGTTGCCGCTTAACGAACTTTTTTTCCGCTACCGCTCCCTTCTCTCTTGCTGGCCCCCGAGAGGCATAAGTCGGGGGCGGTTTAACTAAAAAATTTATGTCGCCGGAGAGCGACACACACATACACACACACGCGTGAGGCTGTTGGCGGCCGCCCAAGCGCCGCGAAACACAACACGACTGAGGTGGGCGGGGTGTCGCTTCGAGTGGGGGCCCTCGACAAACACCGTAAACGACTCCTCTTTCCCATCGGAAACAGGCCTGAAGTATAACACCGAAGCGACCTCTTCTCGCCGTCCCCCAACCGTTCCTTAACTGCATAATTGCGTTAAACAATCTGCCGTTGTCGATTGTTACAAAGAGGGGAGTAGTAAATCCCCGTACCATCTACCAACAAAATCGCGGTAAAAGCAGGGATACCCAGTTAATGCTTAAAATAAGAGAGAGACAGCTTATTACCCGTTAATACATATTTCAGTTACGTAGCAGATATAAAGCAGAACTGATGATAGCAAAATAAAATATATATTGATTGAAACTTTTTTATTTACTAACAAATTACATAGTCGGTAGTTTTATTAATTACAATTCAGGAAAGGTCAACAGTGATTCGAAGCGCTGTTCCTCTGTTGGTTTCGTGATATTAATGCGTGAGCGGGAGGCACTTGCAGGGAGGAACCTTCGGGTCGGAAGGCACTCGAGTGCCGGGGATGGGATTCATTGGGGTTCCCCCTTAGCCCTCTTTGCCGGCTCGAGTGTCTCTCGAGTCACAGCAGCCCCCCCCCCTCCCTTTTGGAGAGCGGCGACCCGCAGATTAGGGGATAAAAGGACCGTCGCACGATAATTATAAATCATCCCTTGCGTTCGTCGCTTCCCCACGGCCTCGCGGCGGAATATCGCTTGAGCGAATCTTTCAGAAATGCCACCCAAAAAAGAGAATGAGCTAAAGAACATATTCAATGAATAGCCTATTTACTCTTTAACACTAATATATACACAATTCAGCTTTACAGATGTATGCGTGTGAGGGAATAAATGGAAATGTACGTAGTACACTTATAATTTACATTGAAAAAAGATGATCATTTTTGGAGACAATAATTTCATACACACTTTCAGGTTCCATGAACACGGGCAACAGTCAATCAATTTATTTATCTGTATTTCGTAACCACTAACCCCCCGATTCAAAAAGAGGTTCAATACAATAGAGATTCAATTTGGAGGAATAAAAGTGGAAATTGAATCTTTCTAAATGAGTTTTCTACAGCGTTGTTATCGACAATTTTCTTCTGTATTAATCGGTGATATGAATTGTGGAAGAGAAAATAAGAATGGTATACATTTGCTTCCTAATGACGAATTATTCATTTATTACAATAATGAGTACGTCAACTGGCTACGGAATTCTCTTTTGACAAAATCTGTATGGTTCGGTATCCTGCCGGTAATGTGCCGTGTTACTTATTATTACCTATAATTTTTACTACGGGGCTTATAAGTGGCCCCAAATTTAGGCAAAACCCTGCTTTGGTTGTTCCGTCAAAGTGTGATCCTGAACAGCCCGCCGGTCCGGTGGAAGTGATCAGCGCTGTTGGGTGAGCCACGTGGCCGAAGGCGTATTTAATAGCGTTTCCGCCGGCCTTCGTGGGTCTAAGAGCTACCTCTTATCGCAGCTTTCAGGCGGCTACCAGACGGCCCTCTGAAGTGCGCAACCCGCCCCCCTGTCTGGTATTTCTTAACCCGTTTGTGACCTCAGGTTATGTTCTATGGATTATATCTACCCTGAAAGTACAGACATGTCTGGTTACCGTTTCCTAAAACGATTTTATTTTGTATTAATTTTCAGGCCGTATATATGCTGACTTATAAAGTCATCACAGTGTGTTCGTTCATTTTATAAATTACGTTAACACTAATTAACGTGAACAGGTCACTAATAACTCTGTATTTATGGGTCAGAGAAAATAAAAATAATTTTTTGTGTCGTATAAGTGAACATTTATTTAGGGCCGTTTGAATAATTGCTCGAACAATTTCACGCCGCTTTTAATCCCCCCTAAAGAAATTGAAAAAAAACTGATTTAATTAACTCTCGGGAAAGAAGTCTAAAAAGAAGAAATCTCCACTACCCAGTGGGGAAAGGTGAGCGTGGGGGGCGTTTTGGTATGTTTCTATCGATTGGCGCTCCGGTCATAAAGAGCCGGGTCTCAGTTTTACGGCCTTATCTTAATTAGTCTGGATCAGGAGGAGAGGGACCGCCGGAGCGTAGCGAATGAAGTTTAACTCGTCTCCGCACCCCGCCCCCACTATTTTACGATGACCCGGTACCCCCCGCCCTACCATCAGCTTCGATAGTAAATTAGCTCTATTTCAAAACTTTTCGCCTTTATTGCGAAATTTTGAAATATTACGACGGCCCTGGAGTTGTCATTAAAGTTTGAGCATACAGTAATTATAATTGTGCTTCGATATCGGAATTAATCTGCTGATTTATTACGGTCAATTGACAAGTTATTCTTGTCGACCGAGTAGTTCACCTGGAATGTAATATATGGTGCTGTTATTAAACGTGAAATTAGGTAGAGGTTATTCGTAAATATTAAAATATTATTTATGTTTTAATTTACTATAAATCGTATTAATTCATTGGTGAAATCGTCTTATAACTTCAAGATTACTGTCAATATGCATGTGTTGGATTCAGTATTATATCAAGTAAATTTTTACATGAGGGAATATATGTATAGAATGAAGTGGAGAAATAATACCCCATAACAAGATGTTCGATAACTTTTAAAATGGTATACATGGAATACAAGTAATAATTATATGTTACAGTCAAAGAATGTTTACGGATTATGTTTTGGAAATGAAATTTGCAAATGCATATACTACACATCGATTGAAGCAAGTTTCTCGGAAGGTGGAACTAGGCTTGATCTGATAAGACAGAAAACATCGTGTAATTGTGTTAATTCTTGTTCGTGTTGTTTCTTTTTTCAATTTCCAGGCCTGAACCATTTTATCACAGGTTTATAACTGAGGTGTGCCGATTATTAACGGCTTCGCAAATCGTCCGGTCATGCAAAGCCACAAAGTAAATAATTACATGTGTGCATTTGGCGAAGGTTCGTGCGGTTAATAACATTACGATTTACAGCTTTCAGAAGTCATAACTTCCAATTAAAAAGAAATCAGTTACTTTATGCCTCCGATAAAAGATAGGAAACAATGGCACTCATTTAACTGTAATGAGGCACGTTTTGGCTGCCTTTAATACTTTCCGATAACGAACGTTAATTTTCTCAAAATGTGTGAAAATAATTCGATATTTCTATAAAACATTTACTATATTTTCTTCTTAGTTCAACACCACTAATACCCGAATTGTTACTTAAATATTATTGCAACTGAATATATTAACACCTTTTCTTATGCGTTGTAGAAATTTGAGAACCCCATTTCTTCGACAAACCACCTGTTAGGGAATTCGTCCGAGTGAAGGAAGGAAAAAAGTCTATAAATTATTATTAGGGACCAATCAATAGACTGGTTTTTGGGGGTGACGGGCAACAGGCTCCGTCGAATTTGGGTTCGTCCGACAGGCGATTAGGAGTAAACCGCCCTTCGGTTGTCTTCGCGAATGAATCTCAAAACTCTACCGGCTTTATTTAACATTCCCCTTTTCGGGGCACGCCCGATTAATCCGTTCCCTCCCAACTTTCTTCCTAATAATCCAATTAACCTGCGCCCGTGGTAAGGGTTAAACAACTTTCCCTGTTTTCCTATCCTTCTCGGCCGGATCATTTATTCAAATTTGAGGAATCATTAGCGAAGCAATGAAAAACGACCGCAACGATTTATACGCATTATATTTTCATTTTTTCCTTCACCACTCCACCACCCCCACCCTTCTTGTCGATCTTTCAAAAGGGCATTAATATTCAGACTGGACAACCGGTCCCTAATAGACTCTTGAGGTCAAACTTAACGAGCGGTATCTCGTTTAAAAAAAATTATTGACTACGCTTCGATGACTTATGAAATATAATTGAACTGATTCTTGACTTGAATAGCCGCATCGGTAATAATTATTCCGTGTGACTTGCCTCTTTACTAAAAACTGAGACTGATGACTAACAGCCACTGTGACTAATTGGCCGCGGGAATATAAGTCCGTTTGAAAGTAGAAATTACTATTTTATCCCTGCTACGATCAAGATTGTTCTTTCATATGTTGACTGAACTTGATATTTCACATTAAAGCTATTTCTTCCAACAACGACACATTCTTCTGTTATCGACATAAAATGTATACATGTCAATCGAAACTGATTCATATCAATACGTCCGCTGTTCGTTACTTTGTGTGTATCTTAATTCGGTTAAGCTTGTATAAGGATAAGGCATTTATTTCCCCGATTTATCTTTATTATGATGAAATGTGGCGACCATGGCGGATATTGTTTAATGTGACGCTGGAATTCGTTTGGTCCACTATCGAATACATACTTTGGAATGGTTGGAATGCATCGAAAGAGGAGGCGGCGGAGTGGGCCTTGGGTCTGTCCGAGGCGGAGGCCAAAAGCGGCCTATTAGTCAGCGGGGGAGCGGCCGCCTCCTCCTAATTCATCGCCGGCTATCAATAACCGGGGTCGGACAGGTAAAGTAGCCGGTTACTACCGGGCTCAATCTTGGGCCGGGGACGTCGCGGCACCGAGCACCGATATATGCGACCGCATTATGCACTCCCACCGAGAAGAAACCTGGTCGACTCGTAGATTGTTATGACAAGTGAGCCCTCCTCGAGATTGATAGCGCCCTCTTCTCCGGTTGGCTACTTACCGTGATAAATCGGCCTCGTTTATCGGTACCTTTTAAATTGATCAATTTAATTTTTAAATAACCACTCCCCGAGTCTAACAAATCGGTTCGGGGTGGGGTGGTGGAGTGGATAGGCGGAGGGGATAAATTTGCCATTGAATTCGACCGGGTTGGACAAACAATCGTGTGAATTTATATTACTTATCCTGGAACATACCAGATTAGTCTTATTTTCTCTGTGAAACAAATTGCCCAGTTCTAATGCGATTACACATTTTGATGTAAGACAACTTTGAATGAACTTTCGCAATTAAGAGTGCGCGAACTGTAACCCGCGGTCGGACTCGGCTGGACGGGACGGAGGATTATGTTAAATAACTCTAAAAGCCCCCTCACCGGGAGAAAGAGACAAATTGTAAGCGGTAATCTGGAGGTGATTAAGAGATTGAAAAATGATCTTAACTCTCCGACGCTTTAAGTTATATATCATGGATTTGTTAAGACGACGACGGCGAACATGCTAGGAATTATGCGCACTAATCCAAATATATTTTGAAAGATCAGGTCGGACAAATTCTGCATCCTGATTGCCAGTCCGTTCTTTAGTCCTATTAAATTGTGTTTTACACACCAGAATGCTGGTAAAAATTAGATAAATTGTGGATCCAATCAGTGAGAGTAAAATATTGACAATAAATATTTTTAATATAAGATCATTTTAATATAATTTTTTCAGATGAGTTTTATACAAGCCCATAGGATTATTGCGAAACCTTCTGTGGTTGTTAATCCTCTTTAATAAATTTTATTATTTATTTTCTGTTTTTTTAGGTTAAGGTTTTATCAATGCAGAAACAACAGTTCACAGTTGGTTATTACAATTGATAAATGTATTAGTTAATGGCATGTAGGTACAATTGATGTGATGAAAGCAGCAGAAATGTTTATTGATGATAATTAAAAATTCGCTATCCACTCCACTTTAGCTAACATTAACCTCTTTAATCTAACTTCTTCATTAAATCACTTCCCTTTGACATAATTTGGCGGCCGCGGTTGCAATTCGTATAATTCATCGTGCCATACAATTGTTTCCTGCATGCCCATCTAAGCGATCTATAATAAGACCAATCGCGAGACTATCTATTGGAGATAATGCGTGGCCTCAGATTTATGCTTAGTGCTTCCTCCCCCCTCCCACCATTCTCGGGGGCCACCTTCGTAAGTAATATGCCATCTGTGCCCCGGGCCGGCATTCGCCCGGTGAGGCCACGTAGGCCGCTTGTATCGGAGGAGCGTGGGCTCGCGGTTGTCTTGTAATTGAAAATTAAATTAAAACGATTCCGTTGTAGTCGGGTGTCGTGGACGAGATAGCGGTCGGACCGAGGAGTCGGGCCCGGATGATTTATAGGGGGAGGGGGACCCACAGACCCCATCGTGGGGGCGACAAATTTCGGGCAGATCTAAATGCCGCACATCGGACCCGGCCGGCATTTCACACCCACTCTTGTTCACGCTGTAGGGTCTGATAGTCAAGTGGGATAATTTTTGTCAAATGTGTGATATAATTCCCCCCCTAGTGTTTTTGTTATAAGAGAAAACGATGTTCCATCATTTTATTCTAGACCTCCATCAGCAGCATTCTATTAGTATTATAATCTGACCACTTAAAATGTACCCATTTACGTGAGAGAATGATTTACTAATCGGCTGTTTTAGTAATCCATTGCTGGAAATTAGTGACGCATAAGCCCACTTGCGGAACCCCTAATAGGTAATTCGAGTCAGATTTATTAATAATTGACTCCGATACATTCAGTTTTAGACATCTTATTAATTCGAGGGCTTTAACTCTCATTATATAAAAAGAAATTATTAAATTATTAGAATTTAACTTTTAGTTAATGCACTATCTCCGACCTTTGAATTGTTCAGTATTCATGTAAACATTGTAGTATTAATAGCTAGGCGCGGGATCTTAAATTAACCTATTCATATATTTTTTTTGTCCCGGGCAGGCGACTAAACTCTAACTACTCCTAGGTTGTACCGTATCAGGGTCCTACGGTCTTCTGTCTCAATAAACCGCGTCGTACCTTTTGATACGGCCCGAGGGTTAGTCTGCCTTTTTTGCCCCTCCTTGTCGAAGGGGCGGATGCCTCCGTTTTTTAATAATTGCTCCAAGATATACGACTTTCTTAGTAATTTGAATTTCACGGGCCGCCCCATTCAAAAATGGTGAGGGGGGGGGCAGGTCTGTTTCTAATTATATGACTCAGCACCTGCCGCATTCTCTGGGTCGATGAATTATCGTTCACGATATATTCGGTTTCTCATTGCCCCATTAACGCGACAAGTAGAACGATTTTGATTAAGAGTTAGTGTTCCGGTGCTTGCGCAATCGATTATATCTAGTGTGAAGTCGTTAATGTACAAGAATATTTTAATGATTGAGCCCTTCTTATTATCTATAATTTTCTATAATTAAATACTCTGACGTAACAGAAGTAAATTGGCACTGTTAAGAAGTTTATATTTTTTCCCTTCTTCGGTGTTAATGTCGATATTAAATTATAAATGTTTCATTTCCTGATCGGATGAATGAAAATTCTAACTAGATATTTTGTCACTACATGGAATTAATCTGTATTGAACTTTTTTATTGGCTTGAATGAGAAGGACGTTTCCTCACAGCTTCAAAACCGAGGAAAATCGAAAGTACAGTTGCGGATAAGCTGTTCAGGGAAAGGAGGGTATTAAGAAAATACGCCCCACCCGGCAGCTCCGTTTGATCATACGGCCGGAAGAGAAATAAACAGAGCCGTAAAAGAAATGGCGGAAGGAAAAGGTTATGTGAAAATTTGATATGGGGTCCTCTCCCCCCGCCCAGTCTACAAAAAACGGTTTGAGTCTGACTGCGGAATCCCTCGGAAATAATATAACGGTTGGGGGTCTGCGATGGTAAAGGTGGTCGGGAGGTAGAGGCGAGAGAATATGGAATTAGAGGTCGGTGGGTGGGCCGTCTTATTTTTTCGAGAGGAAAAAAGTGAATTGTGTTGTTTGTAGGAGATCAAGGGGCGATAGAGTCCTTTTGGCAGCCACCAGACCAAACCCTTGTCTTGATTGCATTGCACTCCGCGCAAAACAAACAGCCCGCTTTCCTTTTCTGAGGCCACCTTACGCTTTATCACCGTTAATATAAAATTTTCTTGGACTTAAAGGATAATTTTCCATTTGAACCGCTCCTTCCCAGATAGTTCTTACCAGAAATATACCTTCTATAGAATCCGCTTAACTCACCCCGTCTTCACCTATATCTTGAAGGACAAATCTTCTTGGGATCATTCATTCTGTCCCCAGAATGCAAGTCGCCATACGCATTGAATCGGAATAAGTTTTTGAACAAACTGTTAGTCGTTAGTCTGATTAATTTTTTCTTGTATATTCACTAGATAAACTTTATCAGTTTATCATAACTTTAGGACTGTCCACCATATACTGCTGGAAAATATTTAGTGTTATTCAAATAATATTGCAACATGTAAAAAAGTATGGTTTAAACGTGATTATTCTAGTCATGTATTTTTTATGTCCAATTGCGCGTTCGAAATAACAATCTGAAAGCAGTATTTTTCTGCTAGCTGTCCTCATCGGAGTCCACGTGTCGGATACAGGAGCCCTTTACACCTTGTTCACTTTTATCCCTTATTTTGAGGGTAAACCTGGCTTTTTTTATCCGGGTTCTCTGGACGGGCCCCGAAAGAAGGGGGAGTTATGCCGAAGAACAATTCAATTATCTGGACTGTATTTGGGAGCGTTTATTAGGAGGGCGCCCTGTCGAAGGTTTTACCGCTTCATCTCCTCGCGCTCATCTCCCGGCCCTGATTCCATCGACCGGCAATGAAAGAAAACATAAACCTGAATTGTCTCCAGCCTATCGAAACCTTCTTTCCCCCCATTTGTAACAGATGAAGAGAAAATGAACAGATTTTACAACTGGAAACGTCTAAAAAGAGAATCTCCCCGGAGTAGGAGTAAATCCGTTTTACCTTTATTTTAAAATTCATTGTTCAGTATCGAATTTCGAATGAATGAAAATTAGACTACTTAAATCAGGCAGGCTCGATAATATTGGCTTCAGCTTACGTCAGTACGCATCGCGACAATGTATTCATTTTCAGTAGGCAATGCATTCACATGGCTGGTCCAGAGATTGGGTAGTTGCTCAGAAAGGAGGAAAAATATCCTTAACGTTGATTCGCGGGGAGGAACAAATGGCTGCAATGACGTTAATCTTAAATAACAACTTTGTAATGTGAACAGAACTTTCACTGATGTCAACTGGAACAGAGATTGAGCTACAAAAACAACTGTACCATTTGTATATGGACGAGGCCTCCGTCTCGAGCCTTCTGACTCCTCCGTTCCCAGGGCTTTCTTCCCTTTCTCGGGCGAGATCCAATTTGCGACCGACGAGAAGTGCCGCGTTGAGCTCGGCGTGGGACAGGTGTTCGGCGGGCGCCTAGAAATTAATTTACAGGGCCCGGGCAACCTTCCCGCCCGTTTGAATGTCAGTCCCGAGCGTCAGACCTTTCCCAGCGTCACCGGCCTAACATTTGCCTTTGCCCTTTATCGCCGCCGACGCCCAGAGATCTTCGCGCCCGTTCTTAGTTTGGGACTCATTTTACGCCTAAGGTGGGGCAACACTTGCCCCCCTGTTTGTACCTCTACTGTGCCAATTCGGGACTACTGTTCCACGCAAATTAAAATATCCCATGGAGAGTATTCATGGTATTCGACTTTTAAATGTTATCTTCTGAAATCTCTAATTACTTCAAATCCCCATTTTTCTTAAATAACAAATCATCCGTTTTTGGAGAAATAAAACTATTCCGTAGTGCCCTAAATAAGTAGTGTGATATGTATTACTTGTTTTCAAAATTATTGATTCCGCTTTATTATTGCTGTCTTGCACTGGCTTTGGACAACAGGTTTTGATTATGTAGGGTTCATATTCCGAGAATATATAATGGGTTATCCTATTTTAATCACTTACATTTACAGTTAACCACTACAACTGCCCAATAAATCCTTTTAGGCGCGTGGCAAAGGGATTCAGATTAATCAAGTTTTATTATTTATACACTTCGTTCCACAATCAGATGAGGCCTACGCCCGCGAGATGGCTGAGTGTACCCGGTCGCTCTGAATATTTAATACGAGTGCATTTGTTGATGAAACAGGATCACCCATTTTACTTGAATTATTGCTATAGTACTGATATTTGTTTCTAGGAAATGTTGAATGTTCCACTGTTTTCCTTAACCGCGTAATCAAATTTCCTACACCAACCAAGTGCCGTGGTTATTTTCTGAAATTGCTTTCGCAATACGGAACATATTTGACGGAACAGCAATTTATTCTTAATCATAATTTCTGACCTCACTCATATTTCTGAAGCATTGAAGCCTACTTCAATCCTTGTAATTTAAGTGATCTGAAATTCAATAGTTGTAAAATTTTATATCTCTTATCTGTAATCGTACCAAGGTTGAGTGCTGACATTTTAAAATAGTATCTTGAATAACAATATATAAATGCATACAATTTGGCTCTTACATTTACTAATTGTTCATATTCGCCATCATAATTGCTAGTTATACTCCAATTTGACATTTTTGCAGGTAATTTCCTAATCAAGCTTTCGAAGTTATCTAACAATCTTATATATACACTTATCGAAGTTTAAGGATATTAGCGTTGTTATATTCTGGTTTTCGTCACCAAGTTCGTTTGTTTATTCACATGGAGTCACATGAAAATGGTGATTAGTAATCATTATCGATTTCGTTGATGAATCTGGTCGAATTTTTCGTACAGCAACATCAGTAGCAACTTAGTATATTTGACAAAATATTAGATATCGAATGAATTTTATGAAAACAAACTGGCTGGGGACCCTCAGACAGTTTTTGTAAACTGTTTCGACCGGGGCTCTGCCCGTGTTGGCTGGAGGGCCGAAAGAATTCCGAGCGGGAAAGCCAGTGGGCAGAACGAGATAAGAGAAGAGGAGGAGCGCGGAGCCCCCGACTGTTATTACGTAGGCCGTTTTATAATTAATGTTGGGCCGTGATTCGCACCGCTCCGATGACTATCTGTGTCCGGCGACCGGGCACCGGCATCAGCATCCAGCGGTAGAGAGAGAGAGGAGAGAGAGAGAGAGAGAGAGAGAGAGAGAGACAGCCTTTTGATGAAGTATTCAAACAACCGCAGGCCATTTGGGCGGCGGATCTGGTCCCTCCGAAACCGGCGGACACTAAAAGCGGATCTTCGGGGCTTCAGTTTGTATATTCAAGCCTTAGTGAAGCTCGGATAGCGTCACCGGCAGACAATAATGGGAGTCAAAATTCCATTGAAACACTGATAATTCAATCATACTAACAATTTTCAATTTAGGCACTGCGTCCAATAGTAATCTCATATCAATGTAACGATAGTAACATTTGGGGGTCTACGAGGGGTTGGTTATCCTATCTTCTGACTTCACTCCTTAATTTACTCCGATTCTAAACCAATTTCGGTTATTCGCTGTCATCGTCAGTAGAGAAGTATCTGGGCTCCACTGAAGATGGCGTATGATTGAAGAATACAGATACGCCGACGTCTGCCAAGACTTATATCACACATAAACATCCTTATCCGGATCATTGCTTTGATGAACCATTGTCATAAACCGTTCTACGCTAAGAGGGCATTCGGACCTTCTCTTTGTACAATAAAACGATATTACAGTTGAGAGTGGGCGCAAGTATGTCGTCTCTGGGGATCATCACTCCCTCATCGCTGCATCGACGCCATCTAGGTCAGTGCTTTGATGATGTATTCAGACGACCGCAGGCGGCCATTTGGCCAGAGTATCTTTAGCAAGATGTGTTCCCTATGGCGGTTAATGGACGTAGGTAAATATTTGTCAAGGATAAAAGTACGTCGGCAAATTATTTTTTGGTAATTCTTAACATCCTGTATTCATCTATTCATTGTCCTCCCTACAATATAAAATTATTTGTCAGTGTTCCTTCGCCCCGATTGTTTCACTGAACGTGTACGCCTAGATGGTGAGGAAATTTATGTGATGCAACATTTCAGGAAAATTAAATCTGTATGTTTTCGCTGACAGGATAAAATAATAATCACTTTCATTTATGTGCACGAATAACTCGTGATGATTTGAATGTTCGAACTATAGGAATAAATATGATGTCACCACTTTCGATATTTAGATCAATCAAATAACTTAATTAATTAAGGAAAAAATAATAAGACGATCAATTAAGATTCCGGTGATACATCACTGCAGTTTAGGATCGCAGTTGTGTGATACATCAAAGCGCCGTTTTAACGTTCCCATCGTGCATGGCTGTATGGAATAATAGAATCAACTCAGCGGGAGATTCGGGTCCGGGCCTGGCAATTCATCAAATGGCCCGAAGGCCACACTGTAAACAAACTATAAATAAGCCCAATATTAATAAGTCGGAAAAAATTGAATCGGGAGGGGCGCTCCGGGTGAAGAACAATTCAATCAATTTCGTGATTGAAATCGCCACCGGACAAATATGCGAATGGCGGATGGAAATGGCGACAAAAAGCCGTCCCGCGCGGGCCTGTTTGGTCAGACGGTCGTTGATCACTGTCGCGATAGTTATCGGCTCATCAGATACGGCGGCCTCCCGGCCGGCCTGCCTCCTATGCATTTACAAACATCTGCCGTGTAACACAAGTTTTTGATAAAACGTTTTATGGCCTACTGTCCGTTGCAGAGTGTGTCGCTCCTTTATTTTAACTCCAAAGGACGACAAAAAAAATAAGGATTCCATGTTTAACATTTTACGTGTGTATTGTGTGCGTTCGATAGCCTTGGATTATTGATATTCATCGACCGCATACCTCTAAGTCTGATACCATATAATCAGCTTCTGTTAATCGCGATGGGGACAGGAAGATGGACAAAATATGGGGGTGAACGTGCTTATTTCGAAACAAAGCTTATTCCACTTTTCAATCTATTTGGTTAATCAGATATATACAATTAAACGTGATGAGCTTATTTCCTATATGTAGAAGCTAACAGTTGTCATTTTCATTTAATTTATTGGAAAAATCAGATACGTGAATTAAAAAATGGATTAATACAAACTTTAAAACACCCATGTTTGTTTATATTAAATTCTTTTTTCAAATAAAACGTCTGAATGAGATGAAAATGTTAGTTTTGTGAAGCCATCCGTGAATTTTCTACATTTTGATTTGAACGTACTCTCGTTGGGAGAATGAGTCTTTGAATAGAAGATATTTAACGACCGTTATTATCGTAAAAATTAATGTTCACGTTTTGTAGTCATATGTGAAACATTGGATTACGAAGTATAAGTAAGCCAAAATTTCGTTCTTCCCTGTCCACAATTTATATTCGGTTTGCACTTTAGGGTTTATACCTGCTCTTCTGTTTCACTTGCAATCTCCGATAAATACGTTCTCAACTGATATTCCTAAAGGCCGTTAATGCAAAGGTTATATCGTATCGTATAATTTTTAAACAAGCGCCCTAGACCGCCGTTTCACACGTGAAACGCAATTTGTTGAAGCGTGTCGGAGCAATTTCGTCCGAGGCTCGGCCCGATAGACAGAGGCGGTCGTGAACATAAAGTGTCCATTTATCCAAATTGCTTTCGCGCGGTATTCAAGCGTCGATTACTGTGGATTCGGTTAGATTATAAAATGTGGTCATGTTATATAAAATGACGACCTTATACAACTTTGACCGCTCGTGTTTTCCGAGTAATAAATTGTAGAATATCCACTTATTTCTTGGGATGAAACCTTGCTCCTTTCATATCGCTATTCATGGAATAGTATTTTGGGAGCTGTATGTTTGGGGTTCGCTATTTAGTAAATACAGTAAATCCGATTATGTATCTTCGCAATTTTAACGGCGTGTACCGCCAACCACATATATTCTTAAGAACCCTTTGTTCAGTGAGGCCTACTTTCTAATAAGAAGTCGGAACAGGTTAAGGAGAATTGGTTTTCGGTCGTGCCGAGAGGTATTCGCTAATAACGTCGGGTCTTGTGCCCGACGGTTTCTCGAGGTTTTAGAAGTTGGGAGGGCCGGGGGGCGTCATACCCTCGGAGGAGGACAAGGGACCTGAGGAGACGATAGGCAATTCCGCGTTATCCCTCGGGGGGAAATGAATTACGCGCTTCTCCACTTGTTGAACCGAGCCTGTACAACAGGGCCTCTTTATTGGATGTTCAGCGGTTAAAAGGAGAAAGGGGGGGTCTTTTCACGGCCAAATTGTCAAATACAAAGGGAGTGCCCCCTTTCGCGAAAAAGGTTGTGGGGATGGCCGAGGTATTGGCCGAGTTCCACAGATAGAGATAGGAAGTCGTTCCTAGAGAGCCCTGGGAAGACACAATCCACCCTCCTCCCCCCTCTTATAATTGTCCCTTTAACCTCTTACACAATGTCTCGTGGGGGTCCCAATGTGTTTCCGGACCCCCCCTTCCACCTAATACAGGATTAGCCCTGGGGAACATTTGTCCGCTCCCCCTCCTCTTCCAGTCGGCACTCACTCATCGCAAATCCCCGAGGATTATCGGGACCGGCCCCGGGATTTAGTTTTCCGCAAAGGCACCGTGAGCTGAATAAGCTGACTCGTATATTTTCCCGGGACGCGGAAAACGATCGCCAGCTCGCCCTGGGTCAGTGCTGCTGGCTTATCTATTATCGGGAGAGACCTTCAGTGACGAAATTATAACTTTCTGTACATTCTGCAAATCGATTGGCAGCTAGTCTTCACTAAAACTTGCACTGAAAATTTTTGTCGTACGATTCCCGATTGGTTCATTAAAGTTATGTCTGATATCACGGTAGAATAAACTTTTCTGTTGCATAAATAATCGGATTCTCGTTATTAATTATAACTACCATTAGGTACTACAATGCAGCCATCGTCCACCATTTCATATATCCCGATTGGGGATTCGCGAAAAGATCAGCACTTTTGCAATCTTGTACCGCTTATTTGGTCCTTTGCTAGACCGGTTTCGGGCACTAGCTAAAGGTCCTAATAGCTTCTTTTTATTATTATTTAAAACACAAGAAAGAATCTAAGGGATAATTTTCGCATATCCAAATATGGTATTTTTGTATATTCAAATGTAAAGTTAGTTACAAAACTAATTATTAGCAGTAGCTGAAACGATACCTCCAGTAATGAGGCTCCCTGAACCCGAAGCACGTGGTATGCCCACTACAAACCGTTTCGTGTTACTGAAAGGGCGTCCTCTCCAAACAAGGAACTGGTTTCGTAATAATTGTCAATTGCATTGGTCAATGCCCGCGTTTATGTCCTTAGGCGTGGACCAGGGAACAATAGCGCCGTTCCCCCTCGGAGCACCGTTACGCGTTCCGCATCTTTACCGCCGTGTTACAATGGTCTGCCAGGAAACGCTCACTGCCCATATATATATATATATATATATATATATATATATATATATTGGTCTGTTAAAATTAATTAGCTATTGAAAATTTTGAAAACCAGGAAGTTGTAACACACTAAACTGTAAAATAGGATTTGATAAAATGTTTATATATAAAAAAATCGAATATAAAAAATTAATTAAATTAGCTGTATACGAATTTTTATAATGGAATTACGTTATGCTCTATATATAATATTTACAAAGTAATAAATCAGAGAGTAATAAATTAAAGTTGAAGGGATTACAGATTTGCTTTGATAGGACTTGTTCTTCAGTTTTCCCTTGGAGTGATGCCTAATTATTTTAATGAAACCGCCAGTAGAACTCAATTCCATTGTCATATGGCACAATAATTGGTTATAATGAATTATTTCGTTAACAAATATTTACTAGAGAGGGATTGCTCAGTGATAAAAAAATGTTTCTCAGTTTTAAACCAAATATAAATTTTTGTTGGAAGATTCTTGTTAACGATAGCTAGAACCCGCAACAGGATATTATGACGGGGCTTACAGCTATTGATCGTCTGTAACTCGGTTTCAACTTCCACCTGAACCGTGGTCACGGAAAGAGCAATAGCCGGCTCCACAATTTCCTCCTGCTCGGGCCGGCAATCTGGCCGACCGTCGCCGGCCGGGAGAAGACGCCCGGTTTAGAGGTCGTGACACGGAATTGTTGAGGAGAGGCCACTCACGTAACAGCCCGGCCCTGTGGCGCAAAACCGCTCTCTTACCTCTACTGTCCCTAACAATTCTTATTCAGATCCTATTTTTCCTATTCACTACTCATCCAGTCGTGCTCAAAAATTAAGAAAAGCATAAATTACACTGTAATTCTTAACTGAAAAATTCTTAATTATATTGTTGCAAATCTCTTGCCGCATTATATTGCTATTCTGCCGCTGCCTTTTTACACTAATAACATTGTTAATGTAGTACTAAATAAGCACAGATCATTTTACCGTAATAATGTCAGGATACCTTTCGGTAACACTAAGAATGAGCAAGACATCCTTAGGACGCTGAAGAATTGCTTTAATTACAACCAAAGGAATCAGATTCAAACTGGTTAATAAATTGGCCCATAGACACGTTGTCCAACAATGGTACGGGAAAATCCAATTGAAAATTTGAATAACAAATTTGTGCTCATGAATGTTGCCGAAGCCTATCACCGCATTGTTTCGAGATGTCTTTATTAGCGTAATAATCCCCCTTTATCTATACCTATCTATATCGATGCACTCATCCGCAATTAACGAAAACATTTTCTGATACAGCGATTGATTGAAATAAATTAATGAGTTTGTTTCACGCTTAATGTTGATTTAAAGCTTCTAATCGAGATATTTATTTTATCTGTAGGACTCTATTAAAAATAACCGTTAAAATTAGGGACTCGATAATCCTGAAAATGAAGCACGCGTGAAAGGTTCGGAGCGATTGGTGGGCTTTCTGACGCACAAAAGTGAGAGTATATTCGCATTATGTAAACTAAACTAGTCGGAATGTAGATCGCGTCCTAACCATGTGCACTGACGCCACATAGTTTATAGCAGTTGGGAAGTTTCTATTTAATTTTTATAAGGTTTCCTTCAGTGACAAACAATACGAGTCAACAAAATTTGTTTACTACGTAGACTGTGTACAGCTTATAGAGATTAGTATTCTGTTAATAATTTAGTGGCCTAGTGTGGATCAGTTCAGTGACACCGCTAAGGGGAATAATATAGAAACACCCTGCGTTATATTTGAAATTATACAGACCATACCACAGTTCATTCACGTTTTGTCCTACATTGAACCGATTCAGTTACGACGACGAAATACTGGCACTTAACAGATAAACTTTTCCCAGTCGTATACGGTACTGGGAGCAAAAAACAAGGAGTCGGAATGTCCGCTAATTAGAGCGAACGTTTTATGCCCATAAGCGGCAACGCTTTACTAATTGACAGGGAGAGTTTTGCGACACTGCGGTGGCATTTTCAAATCGGCCCCACGGTCCCGTTACTTTCCAATCCGGGTCTCTCATATTGATTCGACCATCTGTCTGCGACCGCGGACCGGTGCTAGCGACATCAACCCGGTATACCCGTTAACGACACCCAAACGCGCACCCAACTTTCGCCATGTCCGATACCAATAAACGAATCCCCGTCGACTAATGGATTGTTGAATATTGATGGATCGGTTGAAATGTTTTTCTCTACAAACGGTCCGGCCCCATATGATCTTAGACAACCGTATATTTTGACGTAATTTCAACTTGATCCTCAATTAATTATGATTTTTAATTGGTTCTAAATGTCTAATTAGGATCCTGAGATCAGCTTGCATGTACCAAACATCATTTGTATATTTTATCAGTGATGACTCGGCTTTTGAAGTTCTCTAGTTCGGTTGTGTCATGCGTCAATATTCTATGATCGACGGGTATGGAATTAGATTATAAAATGACTTAAGCGCAACATAAAATCTGTCCATTGTACCAACCAATATTAGAAACACCCATAGCGATCCAAAAAATCTGACGGCTGCATAGAGTAACATTAATCGTGAAATCAGCGAAATAGGTTCCGGGCAAAAGTAAAATATTAAGGAGAGTTATATATTTATATCAAAATTTACTCTTTTAAATTGTGTGTTATGAAACTAGAATTCACGTGTCCTGGTCTTTCAAATATATATGGCATGAAGCGTGGAGGCACATGTGAGTCGTCAAATTAACTAAATTAAGATTATGAGGTCATAAATTAACACTCTATATACTAACACGCAATTATACACTGCATGTTGTCACGATACTAGAGAAACACCGGTCTCCCTATAATGTCATAGTACTGTAACAACAGACTTCACTGAAATTTCAGTATCACCTTATTATATTCACGATGCCTTCTCCGGATTTAACGTGGTTTATTTATCATTTATCATTTTCTTATAATTACTATTATTCCTTATCTAAAGGAATATATTCGTAACGAAAACCGTCGAGATAGATCGTGTTGACTAATATTTAGCAGATTTAACTCTTAGGTTGTTGTTGATATGAGAGGTGTGGCAAAGTAAAGTACTTAGCTTTTGTACTCACGAAACATTTCAGATTTAGCCTACATTTTACATCAAAATTCAATTTCATTGTCCATTTTTTAACAGATTATTATTAGATGTTTCATATTTTGCGTTTCATACAGATCATATTTTAAGGAATGAACGTATTTCACTAGTATTAATTGTATAAGAACAACAATTAGCCGGTAGTTGTAGTTGTTACATCTGAATTTAAGTGGCAATTACGAAGAACATATTACGTAAACGTCGTACCTTTTCCAATTAACCCGAAAACAAACATGAAAGAAGCAAATTCATTCGGGACAACATAGGCCCGAGACATTTTTTTTTTAGCTCAATTTCTTTTCTGGTTGGCATTTATGAAAGTTTTGCTCTCCGTACTGGCTGGCGATTACACAGCCGAGACTGCGGGTTAATGTTTTGCGTGAGTTCAACAAAAGATAATTGAAGCGAACATTACGCAGTTCAATAGCTATCTTGGCGTCGACACCATGACCTAGATTCATCACGAGTATTGAATTCCATCAACTAATGCTTACACGCAAAGGTTTATATAATGCTCGCCTTGAATTATCATGCGAGATTGTCATCTTCGGCACTAGGAATGTTTGGCCAAGTTCGACTTCTATCATATGAGCAAGGGAATAATGAAAACATTCTGAAAAAATACAATGAAATAATTTTTAAATAATTCTATATAAATAATGAAGAAATCGAACGTTGGAATTACTGGTGATTAAAAAAGGACCATTTTTTCACATTCTATGACCATGAATCTACAATTAAATTTGTATCGATTTACTACATTTCAATGTGTCCATTTACAGTTGCTTGTGCAATTATATGTAGTTGAATTAAATGTTTCTAGAAAATGAAGGAAAGTTGTACTTTCCATAATAAAAAAGTATAATGCATTATAACGACTTGCTCTGCTCAGTCTATTGATATTATTTAAAAGGAAAAGGGCGATGGCATTGCCCCACACAGGAAATTTCGCATGCAAGTTTATTTAGCTTTGCCACGACACGGACCTATAGGACCTGTTTGTTTCACCATATCTGATATTATACCGATTGTTTAAGAGGTCGTATAAAAAGCTCATGACAATGATATTACCGTATTTTAAATAGGTAAACGGACGTCACTTTATATACTAACGCATAAAGCTTTTCTTTATTCATTATTGGTATTAATGGCCCGGTGTCATGCCACCCTATTTCACCGTTTGACGCCAGTCTGTTGTTTTGTCGCTCTGTGACTTCTACATTTTTCAATTAAACGCAACTGAACCTGTATCTTATATTCTTACGGTAAAATTATTATTGTATTCAGTATATAATTTTGTCTAATCGACACCTTAAAGTCTTATTATCTTAACTAAGCGCGTTTATCAGTGAAAAACGTTTCAGTCTATGTCAATATAGGTGCATTGGAATATTAAGCTCCTTAAGTTTGATTAATTGTTAATGCACATTGCGCAAATTCAAATTGGCTTATTCTGAGTAATTAGCATTCCTTATTTCCTCTTCACACGAGACGTAGCGTGGAACTCTACCGTAAAAATAATAATTAGAAGTAAGAGTAATTTGTAAGAGTTCATATTTTTTATGCTTCTGTTCAGAGAAAGATTCACATATATATTTCACTTCTCAGGAATAACATTTGCATTCATTAGTAGGTTTTATAGATGATTCCACGCGGATTTCCAATCGGGGAATTCCTTATACATTATCGTCCAATAAATCTTATAGTTTAGGAAAAATTTTATATTTGATTTAAACTTTCACCTTCATGCCTTAAGTACAAACAGTACTCACAATAATGGAATCAATATCAGACAAATAACAAATTACTGACGAAACAAGGGAAAGGATAATAAAATTATCAGTTTTTAAATTAAACGGGTGAAACGCCCAGTGTGAGTGACAATGATTCCCTTGTTGAGAGGTGGAAAAGTGTTCGAAAGAGAGAAAGAGGCAAAGCGTTCTATATATTTTTTCCTATAATTACGATCCTGTTGCCCGTGTATAGTGAAGAGGGTGGGGAGGGGTCCCAGTATGAATTGCCCTTTAATGAACGACTCATGCCCGGCTGGAGAGAAAAGGGAAAAAATATTCGACAAACGAATGGCGGAATACAAACTGGTTCGATGTTCGAGTGGTTCTGTTGAAAAATCGGACTCACCGACTCCATTTGGTTTCCCCAAGCCCCGTCACATCGTTTCAATTAGGTCCACCAAACTGATGAATAAACGCGGTCCGGTTGGTATAGATTTGAGCATTCAATGCCAGAATAAGGGCTTCCTTTAGTGGTGAACAATTATTTTGTCTCCCATTATAAATTAAATTTAGGTTCGACGATGTTGTTAGTTAATTTCAATTGAAATAGCAATCCGCTTCAACAATAAAGAGTTTAATATTACGCAATCGTGAAAAAAAATTCTCAATTAAAGTACATTATTGTAGGTGAACAAATAATGGAACAACTATTTAATGTTAGTCTCAGGAAAGGATTAAAGCATAAGGCTACTAAACTGATGCCAAATTCATAAGTATTTGATAATATATTGAGGACGATTGTTATATAATAAATCAACTGCTACTGAACGAGTGCAAACAGCCGAAATTGGTAGAGCATAAGACGAAATCGGAGAGGAGACAGAAGAGTGTTGAATAACGAGAATTACTGTTTGTTGCGGAAGTTACTGTACTGGACGTCATGAACGAAAATTGCGTCCATGCGATTCAATAATCCTCAGAATCGTATCCGATCGTCAGCATCCTGTAATTTTGGAGACAAGTGAAAGCTGGGTCTCGAACTGAAGAGACTTTCGCAACGGGCCAGGAGCCCAGTTCTGGACCGAACGTTAAAAAACGTTAACAAAATAAATATAGAGTTCAATTAACGGCCGCCCCTTTTTTTGTCCGCCGCCGACTTTAGAAAGCCCGCGGATCGGATTTGGCAACGCGGGGAAGAATCGTGAGCTTCAAGCGATGAGCAGGACTTAATGGCACGGAATATGCCCGGGGACATCAAACGTTTAATGACGCCAATTGCGGAAGACAGATTGTGGGAATGAATTCTCTCTCTGTCTAATCTTCGTCTGCGTTGGAAATGCCTGCCCTCATTTTTCATTGTAGGCTATATACCTCCTTGCTTTCGCAAAACAATCACTAAAAGCTTTATTTATTATTCCTGTTTGATAATTTGACGAGAACGGCTGCACTATATCAGATAAAATGCTTGACATTTCTGCCGAGTCGCATGAATTTCAGGTTTCCTGCTCGAGGTTTGATCTTTCCGTGGTTAGTCGGCCCTTATTACTGTAATTTTAGCTGTACGAGACCAATTTCCGTCGCATGTAGCCATAATATTGGACCTAAATCATAGGTCTTTTTATCGTTTGTTTAGTGCGATATTTTTTCTTGTAAAAATTATGAAATCGTGATAATTATAACAAATTTGTTATAACGATTATTTGTGTTATAAATACTTTTAAGTTTAAAGTGTTAGAATACAGGGCAAAATACGATTGAATTTAACGTTATTCCGTTCAGACATAAATGTACAGGTATGGTTTTTTAAAAAGGCCGGGTTAGTGAACTGTATTTCAGTGAATGAGAAATACATGTCACACCTGCGCTCCTTTACTCTGACTATCTTGTTCTTTTTTCTCTTTTTCGGTAAAATATCGATCCGATAAATAAGAACCATAATTCCGGATTCATTTCATCGGACATTATCTACCATGACAGCCATTACTGAGGAGGAATCGAACATTCGTTATTCCCGAGATCGTCCGGTGTTTGGTCCATGACCGCGATGCGAAACTCCCCCGTTATCGCGGCCACCAATTAAACCATAAAACATTAAGACGTGCACCGTCGGTCCGGTTCATAAATTTAATTTATCGCTCCTAATAACGTTACCGACAACGATAAATCAACGGAAGGAGAGGGAAGAGAACGCGTATCGGGAGCGAGCCCCGTCGTGTATTAGAATTTCCATTAGGGCTACGGGAGAAAGAAAATAACAATATCGAAGAAGATTTACCGGCGTCGGGCTTACAGACAATGGCTTCGCGTATCGGTCCGAGTGTAATATCTCGGTGGCTCCCGGCTGCGATTTTTCGCGAGGGAGTTAGACGGACAATGGGCGCCTCTGTCCCGGCGTAAATCACCCCGACACCGGCGTGGTTATTATCCGCAATTAAACACCCGTTTATTGTTAATACGTGAGAGGCCGAAGGGTATTTATTGGTGGGGTGGGCCGGGGGGGGATCGAGAGCGGGTTTGCACCGTGATGAATGTCCGTTGAAGCCCCGCACTCGGAGGGCGGGCCATTCGTGATGCTGCCAACCTAAATAGGGTTCTGGGTATCGGAGGATGGAACGCGAGTGGGGCCGGGCCTCGTGATCCACTAAATAACAGGCCAAATTGACAAAGCTCACCGGATCGAGACACACGATCCCGACCACCAGATAATCCTCACTCCCCCGGGCGAAAATAACGACTGGAAATTCGTATAATACATTCGCCGATAAATTTAACGGGCGCTCTATCATTAAAATCTTCTTCGAGCAATAAAGCTTCGAATATATTGCTATCGCATGAACTCTACGCTCGGAGATGCTCAAACTGAACAACCCACAAGGTTAAAAAACGTGGTTTCCTAAAAATAGGAATCGCAAATGGTTCTGAAAGTATAGGAAAAAAAATATAAGGTCTAATAAGATTGGCGATTGTCTTTCCTCTGGGGCTCTATATTATTGCGGCCAAATTGAAAGAAACATTAGTAGCCTAAATTGGAAGCATCGGGCCCGGACGAAGCACTCGACCCGAAACGTCCGAGAGCCGTGACACTGATGAAGACAAAACGTTTATTACGGGGGGACGACTCCCGGGGAGTCTCTTTTTCCGACGGGTGGAATTGAGACGGCGACCTCACGGCCTTCCAGAGAAAGAGAGAGAGAGAGAGGGAAAGAGAGTGGCCTTCGGAAAAGTCGAGGGAAGACTAGTAATTGAAACAAGAGCCGGGGGCACAAATAATGGGCACGATAGAAACAAAAGACAGCTCGGTCTAAGACAATGTGTTGTTTTAATGGAATTACTCATCGGCCGCCGAGAGCCCCCCGGGCCCCGAATTAACTAATGAATGCGACCCGGAGGACTCATTATTCTCGTAATCAAAGTGTGTAAATAGGCCCCCTCCGCCGTTTTATTAAAAAAAAAAGAAAAAAGGAGTGGAAGGGCGAAAACGCGCTTACGACCCGGGGTTTTTAATTGTTGGCCCGAGAATGGCGCTCGGGGGATTGGATTAACGACAAGCCGATGATTCGGACAAAGAATATTTACGGGGACCCGGGGGCCCCGAGCGAAATTAAATCAATTATAGCAGGACGATGAACCCTGTTGCCCCGGTGAAAGAGAACGCGGCTCGGATAGTGAACGGCAGAATGATTCGAGGGAGTTAATTAAAAGATACAAATATTCACAATAGGAAGAACTACATGTGAAAGGACAAAAGGGACGGGGGCGTCCCATTATACGGCCGCTTTTTAATCTGCCCGGCTCCAGACTAGAATACCAACCGTCCAAATTCCAACTCTGGGGAGTTGGCCCTGATTACATCTGACTCCCCATCCCCCAAAATGTCTGTATTACGGTATTGGAATTATGAGCGTAGATCGTAAAGAAACGCATCATAGTACCTGTCACAAAAATATGTTTCTATTACAATGAAATACTGTTAACCTGTATTACACCCGTAATAATGCAATGCTTTGCCAATTATTATTGCAGGACTATTTATATATACAAAATGTATGATTGCAAAAGTTAAAATCCCTTCCTGAATCCAGCTCGGATTTCGAATTGGCCGTGAAAACAAAAATAACACAAAAGTCCCATCAGGTTTTTATGCTTGCTTTAAAAAGCTATTATAAGAATATGACCACTACGAATAGGGAAAACGCTTTCTGACGTGCTTATCCGGTCTTACGGAGAATAATTGCAAGATAAATGCAGGCCAAATTGCAGATAGTTATAAGAACGTTGCAAAATTAAGACCAAAACTCAATTTTTTTGGTAGAAATAAGAATGAAATGTTGAATATTTGTGTTACAATGACTGTGAACTGTTCGAACAATAATTTTATAAAACCAATAAACTCTTGATATTCTGGATATCATCAGAAAAGTTGATTAAGGGTATTGAGTGAAGGATTTGGGAGATTAAAGTCTTTATGATGGGCTATCCAGATGACGGTTTCGGTTTGTTGCCGTCACTGGGATAAGATAATAAATAATTGTAGTAACTGATCATTGATTTGTTGTACTTGAAACTAATCACTCTTAAACATCCGAATGTGTACTCCTACTTGATTTATATTTGCTCTACCCATTTTCCCGTTGAGATCAAGAATATTCTTCGATTTAACAAGACATTCACTTGAACCCTGGCAGTTGTCCCCGTTCTTAATATTTTCCCGGCGTCTCCCGCATTTATTTTCGTCCCGAACGCAAACTGAATCGCGTTGCAACAATCGTAATGCAATATTTTCCCTCCGCCTTTCCTGTCCCTCTTTCTTTTCGCCGTGTTTTACAGCAGTTGGCCCCCTGGCGCTGCATTGCACAATTTGTCGGGAGCATTCGGCTCACGTAAAATCATGATCTCGGGCCAACTCGTCACGTTGCCTTGGCGGGGCGGGGACTCGATCTCGTCACGGGAGGCCACGATCGTCCCACATAGCGCCCGCCACCCAATGATTTCATCCTCGGTTTACCCCCGACGAGCAGAGAGAAAAAAGTTTATCAAAAGCACTAATGAACCGCCGGCGACCCAGTGACAGCCTCCCACGAGTACCCTCTACATTCTGAGCTTGTTATTTACTATTTTCCTCTGGAATGTTATCGATAAATATGTAATTTCATTTAATGTTCTCTAAATCTAGGCATTCGCTAAACTCGATACGACCAAAGAAATTCAGGACTTCCACTATCAAATCCAATAATAATTATTCGTTATTTCTGTGAGCATTTTTCATGTTCGACGCGTATCAAATTGATTTTATTGGTGTTGAGTCATGAACCGTCATACAACTTCTGTTATAAAAATAGTAGCCTTTTGTTTGCTCATTATACGATGGTTGTGATACAGTCAGCAAATATTAAGTATATTATTTTATAAAATCCCTTTGTTTATTTATTATATAAGCCATACCGATGGTCCTCACGACAACCACCGTAATTGTAGTTCAGTACTTAAAGGAGCGCTGAAGATGAATTCATGTAACACCGCTTTGAAGGCAGGATCCGGTCACAAGTTAAAATGTCTCTGTAGGTTCGGGAGAAGTTCAAGAAGTGGATAGTGGGCACGGTCAGAGAGTATCATTGTGCGGTGGAATGGCCGTGTCAAAGTCGCCTTGGACACAATAGCGCGTTCACCCCGCGACTGGGCGAGTGCGAGCGAGAGGGGACGAACCGGTGACCGGCCGGAGAGAGGAGAAGAGAGAGCGAAGCTCAGCTCCGTTACCTGCCAATTATAAAGCAACTATCTCGTTCTTACAGTTATAATGGCGACCTCAGTTCTCACTTCCTGTCGGACCCGGGACCGACAAAGGGACCAGCACTTTTACAGGACTAAGAGCCAAAATGTAAGACTTCATTCGATCACGACTTTCATGCCATATTGATTTATGTCCTAAGAACAGCCTCTGCGGATTCCATTTGAATAATTGTATGCCCGATATATATTATTCCACGTAAAATATTACATAATTTTGACTGCTTTCTTACGGGGCATTCCTTGTGTCTAATGTCAAATTACGTCTGCATTGAAATCCATCTAGTTTATTTGGGTGTTATTATCTACTTTACAGTACAATATCTGTAACAATTAATTTGAAATGGGGTTGTTATTCTAGGGATACCGCTTAATTTTCAAGCAGCTTCCGCTTCCACCTAAATTAATGAAACGACTCTTCTTACAGGCACCATTAATGTCGTATAATTATACTAGCGTTGACGGGTATGAATATTAAGCGGTAAGGCTGAAACTGGTTTTCTAAAAATAAGATATTGCCGCGCAGGAAGCGGACTAATCACGGGCTTGGAAGATAAACTTTATTTTTTAATGTTGCTAATAGGTCTCCATTGAGCTAGGCTTTCAATTGAAAGGAATTCGTTTAGTTAATAAATATTTACATTACATTATGTAATATTGACTAGTTGAGTAAATAAATTCTATTAAAATATTATATATATTATTAAATTAGTTTATATAAATGAAAACTCTTTTAAAAATGATATGAACGCTATTTATTGAATCAAAAGGATATGTTATCGACTGATTATAAGCGCCTGGGTACCAATCGGGTTCGACAGACGCCGAACTTAGATTTGGTTTTATATATTTTACTTCCTTAGCAGAGAACAGTTTTCCTTCGTTTTATAAATGTGTTTTTACTAATATCTTATAACCATATTGAAGATAATTAGTAATGCGCCATTGGTACACCGAAAACCTGCGATCCTCGATTTGGGTTAGGCTCCCATCCGAAGGTGATCCGGTGTGAATATCAATTTCCCCACTCCTACGCGTTATTACGCCAAATTTGAGCTCATTTGTCAGCATTAACACGGGCCCAGGCCTCGGTTGGAAATTAAATATGCTTTGAACCTGACCGTCTCATGAATAATTCTGCCGGGATAATTATATTGCCCGTCGGACGCTTCGTGGCCGTGATTGACATTTTCTTTTCCTCGCCCTCGGCAAATTGCCTTCCTCGGACGTGCGACACAATGTTAACTTTTTTCGGCGATGTTTCCTTAATTAATTCTTTTTCCCTTCAAGCCCGTGCGCCACTGCCAATTCCAATCTGTCCTTAAGACGTCATAGTTTCACCTGGCTGTACCTGTTATGAATATCACATGAATAGGGAGGGGTTCTGTGGCCATACGTCAGTTAGTAATTTTTAGTAAACGTAACTTAGGAATTTTATGATTAAGTGATATTTTATAAAATTGTTCAAAAATTAAATTAGCTATATTACTTTTTTAATGGTAATATTGATTATTCGGTCAAGTACAAACGTCCAAGGCAATTTACATTTTAATTCGACGTTATTTCTTCGTAGAGATTTGGTGCGGTTTTGAATGGACTTGAAGCCTCGGGGCCCGAGCTGAAGGTGAACATTCGGGCGCCGGGATGAACATTAATGTCTGCCACTGGTGTTTTAATGAGGCGTTTTAGAAAAATCGCGTGGACGCAGTATCTGCGGGTTTAATGTGGAAATTATTTTAAAATAACGACCTCATAATTGCCCGCGGACGATGACGGAGAGCGAGGGGGGAATTTCTCGGCGGGTAATTGGCGTGTATAATCCCTGGCGGTCTTTACGTTTTTGTTGGGGACAAAACCCGAACTTTTCCTGCGGTGGATAACAATGCGTCACTCTAATACGATTGGTCATAGCGGCGTGAGACGTCTCCTGAAGAACCAGTTTCCTTGACCATTCGGTAACGTGTCGAAACAGTCTTTTGTTCAGAATTATTTTTACTCCACAATTCCCACATTATTCAATACTGTTGTACGATGAACTGGCGGTTCGAGATATTATTGATGGATGCGGACGGCCAACGTATAGCTTAACTTAAGAATTTCGATTAGTAATGGATTCCTCTCAACTGGGGTCTCACGGAATGGTATTTTTGAATTTTCAGTTTCACCATTTTTTCCAATGACTAATATGTCATATATTTACGCACACAATATTCACCAATACTGAATTTACAGTGTCTAATTTCTCACCTACATATCCGGAACACTTACCAGAAAAAGATTTAAATGTAAGATCCTAAAGAGACGCATACCTGTACTATTTCTTCTCCCTCCAAGCCAACCTGAATAATTCATTTAATCGTCTCTTAAGTTGAACTAGTCTCTGCTTCCTCTCTCCTTTAATCGCACTAATATATGCCGCACAGCTTTATTGGTGCAACCGATAATGGGATCCATGGAATAAATCGAGTTTCTGGGCTTATACTGAATAATGAGCGTCCTTCACAGGATTTACTACTGTGTCCGTCGCATTTTGTTAATTCCGTGACAATCCGTGTGTAATGTAATTGTAAAGACCGTGTAATATTCCGTGAGGCCCCTAAGCGGGGCGCTGTGTCCAATCGCATCATCCGTCTGTCTGGAGTCGGATCACAGACGTGGTTGAGAACTGAGAGCGGATTTTCAGAATTCGGTTGTGACAACCAGCAGAAAGAATAAACTAGATAAAAAACTATACCCAGGTATTGGTGTCAGATAAGTCAGTGAACAATGAAAATATATCATATAATCTGTAAAATTGAGCAATAATAAACGAAGCATGAATAGAACGAACTCGGTAACTATCAAAACTACCGGAACTTCTTATTCGATGCGTCTAGTTGGGGTTAGATGAAAGGGAAGGCGGAGGACTATCGTGTGAAAGGAAGGGTGCCCGACGGCGGGACTCGGACCGAACCTGGAAAGGGAACGGGTATGGAAGAGAGAGCGGGAATCCTTAAGAATGGAGATTGGAAGCGGTCGGCCTCATTATGTGACACGTTCGGCTAACTACCTGTGACGAGCGGCGGTCCATTTCTCCCCGCCGGCCGGGCCTAAACACCTGGCATTAATTCTCTCCGAGGTTTTTTTCGCCGGCCGACACCCGGCCGTCCCACGCCACCGACTCCTATTTCATTAGAATTTGATATCCCGACATCACGCCACGGATGAACCGCCAAATCGGTCCCAACTTCGAAGCTCCAGGCCGAGTTTTATCATTTATAAGACCTAGTGCCCCTAACCGAAATAATGCTATGTGTTACCGAAAGTTTAGTTTACCGAAGTTTATCTTAATTTTTTCTTGTCGCTTTTGTAGTCGAACGCTAGAACAGTTTTGAATTCTGGCGTTCGTTTGGCATCAGGAGTAGTTATTACATTCTGTTTTTTCTTATTTTCAATTTTTTCCATTATTTTGGCACTTTATCTTAACTTATAAGCAGCATAGCGTAGCTGCTCTATGTGCTACCATTTTATTTACTGTTATTATTAATAACAAGTAAGTTAGACTGGATTCATTGTAGTGAACTTATTTCAGTACTGGTTCCCGCGACAGTAATACTAGACGTCCAAGTAGGATCACACGCTGATAATAATTATTAAATAATCTATATTCGTGTATATCTCTTCTCTTATTATTTACTTTACTCTAGTATTATTTACTCTATAAATAATATATAATTAATACGGAATACACGATTTTATAATAGTAATTTTATATTTTATAATGATATACATTTTGTTGATATTAACTAATGGTATTTACAGTCTGAATAATAAATAAGATCCTTTTTGATTAATATCCTACGTCTAACATTCAATTAACATACATTAGGTATGCAACACCAGGACATGTCGACCGATACCCACGAATTTTTGTGGCGTGAAGCAAGCGATATTTTATAATTAGGAGGTAAAAATAAAATGTCAAATGACGTAAGCACGAATACTACTATAGTTGATGATTGTGACGCCGGGTATTATCCGGGCATTAAGTTGCGACGAGACCCGTCATTCCGTGCCTTATAAACACCGGCCTTAAGGGGAAAGCGAAAATACCGCTCGGGTGTTTTTATAGTCGAATAGGACGGGCCTTATCACCTCCGCTCGGGGTCAATAGGCATTTCACAGTCGGCGATTGTAGACCGCGGCCCGTGTTTAATCCCTCGCGTCTAACCGCCTCTCTCGGAAAGTGAGAGTGGACGCGGGGGGAACTGGAGCGGTCACGAACCGTAAGGTGGTGCGGCATGCGGGGGCGGGGGCGGGGGCGCCCTACGCTTTCTGTCAACATTGCAACACCGGGCCCCCCGGGGGAGGTGCCCTACCCCTTCTTGCCTAATTGCTCGCTCGGTTACCGCCGGGGAATTTACAGAACCTGCATGCTCCCGCATTAATACTCCAAACAAGTACGTTTACTTCGGGCCAATTAGTGTTACGGTCCCACATTCTTCATAGCAAATAAAGGCGTAAAAATTACAAATTGTATCTCCGTATTAATGTTATTTTATTATCATTCAGTTTTAAAGTATGTAAAATATTAAAAAATTTAATTTATGTTTGTATAATGGCTTGGTAGGGAAATGCCTAAGTTTGTAGCCATGTTACCGCGTTCAATCCTAATTTAATTATTAAAACTATACACTGGCTTTTGGTTTCAACAACCCGTCGACCTATTTTCAGCCCTAATGAACAAATAGTCCATCTCGAGAACTGATACTATCTTCTTCGTACATGACACGCACACGTGTTATAGTCATTGAATGGGACGGGTCTTATTACTTTAACAAATGGGATTATTCCATAGCTCTCGATTTTTTATACGGACAGTCGATTTCAATCGAGCTCACGGTTTTCAATATCCATTCAATATGAACTCATTGTTGGAGCACCGGAGGGAGCCGTGGGACACGGGGGGCTCCTAATAGCATAAAGGCTGCGAGGAGGACGCATTAATCACTGCGAGGTGTTTAACCTCAATACCGAGAAAGCCGCATTAATGCAATCTACATTTCAAAAAGGGAGAGAGTCACTCTGCAATTTGTTGCTCTTGATTGATTCCGTCCCTTCAGGTTTCACTACTGTGTAAGTCAAGCGCCTAGGATTGGGAAGCCTTGAAATTCGGCTATCCTTTAAGACGATGTGTTACTTCATAGAATTCCGGACGTACATATGATTATTTTACTATATGTATTATATTATTGTACATTTATATTATTGGCGACAATACAAAATAGCACATTTATTTTTTTCTCTAAACCTTGGACAAGCCACTGTAATGTGGCAGCGTCGAAGAACACGCTTTACGTCAAAAATAAGTCTTTCTTCAGAGAACTAAGAAAATGCCGAAGCGAATTCACGCGGGAGTTGAGTGCATTATTGTTAAGATGGTTCGGATGAAAAAAGAGAACGCCGATCCTTGTGGGGATTCGCGGCTGAACCCATCACAGGTAAAAGGATCTGGAAATCATGTGGATGACGAAGATGTCTTTGCCTTGCTTACGCGTTGCAATATTAATATCAAAGCATAGAAAACATGTTTGCTGAGAACATTTGATAAACTGTAGAGGCCTGAATTAGAAACATGAATGCTGTACAACCTCAGTAATTGAATGTAATCTTCAAAGAGTTCCCCGTGATGAAAGGGTATGTAATGGAGAGATAAATAACATTTTAAATCGAATAGTGTTAACTCTATTTATTTTTAGGCCTGCTCGTGCCGGGAACACAATTTATCTTGTTTTCCATGTTTGGCCCCTAGCTAGACTTGGTTATGTTTCTAGCATAGGTATATTGTTAGTAACGTCACATATAATACTGCAATTATAATAATGTGGCCTTTACCATTATTCTCATAATCCTCAGCCCACTCACTGATTTCATCCTATGCTATGCCGGTTTTGTAAGATTTCCTTCATGTAGAACGCTGATGTAACATCCTGTCTGCACTCCCACCGCCCCCTCCCCCACATTACAAATTACTGCAAAAGCTTCATTTGAGATTAATATCGTTATTACCATGAGAGGAGATATAAAACGGTCGCTCGCAATGGTTTCGCCCGGTGTACCGTGAGTTGAACAGAACGAATAATAAATTTACCGACCCCAAAACGGAGTCGGAGCGTTTCGAATATGGATTGCGCAAACCCCAAGGTGTAATATAGAGCGGAAAGCCCGAAGGGGCATTCTCATATTTAACCTTGTCCCGGCGGCGTGGGAGGGGCTCCGGGCCCGGCGAGGACGGAACCCCGCTGTGCACAGAGCACGCTCTTATTTGATCTCTTGCGGGCCGCGCAACTATGACATCTATATTATCAACGGACAGCAGAACACTTTGAAATAGAAAATATGAATCGGTGGGCGTAATCTTGTCGGTATAGACCGGCGGCGCGGTGTTGTGCATACAAATGACCGCAGTACTTGCTCCAAATAGCGTCTCTGCTAATTTCATTCGTAAAGAACCTCGTTCAGATTGAGTATAATAAATAATTAATGCCGTAGTTTTTTCCTCTCTGGTTCGCTCTTTTGCCAGACCGGTTTCGACTGCTGTTGTGAGTCAATCGGGTGTGTCGGTTGCTTGTGGGGCGTCCTGTCCGCACTGTAACTTAACTTTTACTGTGGAAATGTACCTTTACAGCACCACTTGGATTTAAATTCACAGACTGAAAGATATGACATTTTCACCGCTCCCATCAATGACGTCAATAGTGCTTGTCTGTGATAGTATTGTTACACAAGAATAATAGCGATGCATTCGTTGCATAAAATGGCGAGAATTCGAGATCGGTTTCGCACAGGACTAGACACACGAGTGGGGACAGAAAATTACACCACCGATGGAAGATACAAGAAAGTAAGGTCCGAAGAAGGTGTTCTACGGTCGAAATGATTCCCCGCAATATACAGAGAACTTTGTACCGTCGATAAAATCTCAGTTCTAAATAAGCAAACAAGTGTTTTCCACGAGGGGCTTACCCGGCCAGATGGTCTCCAGCCGCTCCCCCACAAATGGACGCGGGGTCTCAAATGCAACGCACATATCTACGTGATAACCACTCGCGTGCTACCTAAGGCCGAGCGGCAACTCCTCATAATTCGTCCGAGATCACAATCATTTCCGCCCCAACAGAGTACCGTCCGCCTGAAACAACAGAGCCCGCTGTCGATAAACGCTGCGAATAAATTATATATACGGCTCTCTGAATGCGTCTAGGTTTCAACCTCCCTGGTTATTTGTCGGGCAGTGAGGGGAGTTCCATTAAAATTCCGACGAGGAAGTTCAAAATTTGCATTGGCAAACAGAGAGCTCATTTATTCAATATGCTTTAGCCAATTCTAACCTACAAACTGGCAGGTCTGCATTTATTTATGATTAGTTGTATACCTTCATTCTATAAGACACAGAAACTATTCCTTGAATGAAGAATATAGAGATGAAGAGTACAGAGAATATTGAGGAAGGTCTTAGGATTTGGACGTATAGACAAATTAAATATCAATATTTTTCATAAAGAATGCATGTCTAACGTTATGATTCAATTATATCCAAATGAAATTTGTGCTAGCAAATGCGAGTAATACTATATAAGTATGTTCTATTATTTAATTTATAATGGCCCTCGATCATTTTAGTTTACTACCTACTATAAGATTAAAGTATGAAAAACTATTTTATTCTCATTAAAACCTACTTTTAACTTCGAATTATTCATTGGGGTTACCCTGTAGGATTGTGAAACAAATCGAACCTCGAGCTGGGAAACGTGAACTTATAGTTTTTCACTCAGCTTTTGCCAATCTAGACCCAAATATTGTTAGGTTCATGGAGTCAATGGAGTAACAGAGTTGTCAAATTAAAATTTTAGTAAATTTACTAAATTAGCAAATTAATTCATTTTTTCAGAACATCGTTATCCAGCCACATGAATTTAAATAAAATATATATCGCATAGTGTACACTTTACAGTACAGTGAATGGCACAGTGTCGATTCGGTTTGACCTGAATCGGCGACTTTCCGGCAATGGGGGCCGACACAGTCTGCAGCTCGGTGGGCAGAGAGAGCCCCAGGCTTAATAAGAGCCCCGAGTGGAGGATATTAACCGGCCGATATAACAAGGGCGTGGGCGGCCCCTTACCCCGGGTTATACACTTGCCTCATTACCCAATGGGAGACACACCTGTCATAAATCACGGCCCCTCCCCTGGCCCGGCTTTAATGGTTTTTTCCATAATATATTACATATTGTTGCTCTAATTCCAATTGTGAAATCGATACGGCACCTTTTAATCAGGGTCGGTGTAGGTGTCGACACAATCAGGGAGTCCCTTGTTCGCCGGTAATAGGGGACGCGTTTTCCGTTCCCGCTACCGCTAAAGAATCGTTAAATTTCCTATATTCATCATTATGTATTCAAAAATATATATACATATACACTACTAATTATTATGTTAATTACCGTGCAATATTCGGTAGAATTTTCACCGCCTTCTTATGAGTCCCATGTCCGCTTCTTATGGGACCCAATATACTACGAGCGCACCGATCTTAATCGTTCGGATGTTCGTGATGTAACGGTCGGCTGAAGCACCCCGGTGGGTGGCGGATCCTAGTGATGGCCGGTTGATGTATTGTTGTTATATCACAAAACTATTATGTAATGGCTTTTATTACGGCGGCCCGATTGAAAGATATACACGATGCCTCTCCACGCTCGATTGGGCAAAGAAATGTTTGGCCCTATGGAACGTATAAAGGTCCTGTTTAGAATTACATAAGAATTAAATCGATCGCCGAGCTTATTTTTTCTGGTCAATCGTGGTTGCCCCATTATTCGCGTTGTTTCAATATCACGTGCGGCAATACGCGATAAGTTATGCCGGGTAAACATAATTACAGAAAACGAATGCAATTTATTATTACTGCCCACCACGAAAGCGACATCTGGGAATGAGGATCTACCGTGAAGTACAAATATGCATTTATTTGTGGGTAACACGTTAGGTAATAACAAACTTATCAAGAACGAACGGTCATAAAATGAAATTTGAAAGGGCATAAGAATCTAAACTTGTAAAACGGAGCAAAAGAGCAGCTAGTGCTCCGAAACGTCCCTCCAAAAAGACCAAAAATGAATGTTACAAAAATGAGGCTGTCAAGACTGCGAAGAAAGGAATTATTTCCTTCGCCAAATTTGAATCTCCGGTTTCGGGATGCGACGTTCCAGTTGGCGCGGTGAGCCGGGAAAAAAACACCCGAAGGGTGAAACCCTCCAAGTTTTGAGCTTAACCGAGGAGGCTTTTAATTTAGTACGAAGCCCGAAGCAAGTTGAGTAGGGAGAAGAGAACGGAGGGAAGGGTGGGCGGTTTAATTCACTCGGGGGCTAATGACAAAAATACTCGTCCGAAGATTGACCAACGACTGAGGGGTAGATTAAAATTTTCGCCCCTCTTCCCACAGTCAGGAGATAACTAGTTCTCTCAAATTTTTTAATACCGAATAAAGGAGAAATTTTCCAATGTGTCTAAGATTATGCAATAAAGGAGTTCATTTAAACTTCCCAGTTATTTCATACTTGTTTAATTCTATTACGTCCTTCATTTGATGCACGTATAGACAAATATTTAGATTTCGACGAATTCGAATGATCCAGAGTGACAGCTTATATTTCAAAACTTGTCGCCGACGTGACGGTTGTATCCCCAATACATAGAGCCTTCCCGTTGTGAGAGTTGCAGTAACGTTTTTTCGATACAAAAGGCCCTGTTCATTAATCCCTCCTTTCCTATCTGTCGGTGTACTAATATGATGTCAGATAGCGTGGGTTTATTTGTGTCATCCCGCGCCTGATCCCCGAGGCTTCAATTAATCACTGCCTGATTGGGTTCCCTGGGCACCCTACAGACGATGGCGTCGTTTTCTCTTCCTTGTTATTCTTCTTATATCTTATTTCTTATGATGACTTGGGGCCGCGGCAACGCCACCTGTTGTCCGGCCGCTCCGGCTTCTTATGACACCGCCTCACCGCCTTCCCAATGGTATTTAAATTATAATCTAATCCCGTACTATGCAAATGGAACCGGGGTGAGTACAAGGGCGAGAGCAGGTGAACATCCCGGCGCCAATCTATGTTAATCCTGAGAGGAACCAATAAGAAGAAGACCTGACTGGAACTTGCCTTATGGAGGGTGGATCCCCAAGATCAGATAAAGACGGCCAACGTCCCTGGCCTCAGCCGGACGTTCGTTTTGCTAAATAGAAATTCGTCGGTCCATCGCGAGTATGTACACTGTATTCGCCCTAATAACACAAATATATGCCTCTATAATACATATATCTTTAAGAAATATTCATATTCTTTGTTCTGGGTTGTACTCGTGTAGTCAGTCTTCTTTCTCTTTTCATTCTCCAGTTGGATCATTGTCACATCCTGAACTAGCACTGTGAAGACTTTTTTGTCATATTATTATTAGTAGGCATTGTAATATTGTGTGCGTATTAATACACGGTTCGGAGATAACGAAATGATTCATCCGGATATCTAGTGGATGATATATCGCATCGAGATGGAAATACTCGAACCGAATGTAGACAAAATGTTAAATGCCATTATCCTAAGTGTGGGACATCAAGGCTGCAGTTCCCATGTGGAAGTCAGAGCTTCTAAACCATTCGTGATTGCGGCCGGATACCTGGAAGGTTTTGAGTTGCCTGGCCGTTAATATGGAATCAGGCGTTTTAGCCAGAAATAACTGCCGCTTTTTAGAGATTAATTTTCCCACGACACTCGGTCCGGCGTCACTTCGTGTGTGCCGGGGGGTGGGACGGGGGAAGCGGATTTCGAAGCGGCGGTGCTAAAACCTCCAATTTTATTTTTTTCCTCCCGTTTCCAGGGCCGAACCCGAGTATCGGGGGCATCGCGGAATGCCCGAGGAATCCTGACGGCCGTCTGGAATGCGGTGCCAGGGTCCGGATTCTCCCACCTTTCTTCATTACCTAATTATTTGTTTTCCCTTTCGCTCAAGTTGGGACGCCCGGTCCGAAGGACCTTGCACATTCAAGGATGAGGAATGCCGTAGAATATTACTGGCTGTTGCCATCAAATCGCCTGCAAATCTTTTCGGAATAAGGTTTAATTCGTCGTGTTTATTTTTCCTACTATTTATTCGTAATATTATTTATCTGTACTATTTTATTTTTCGTCTTAAGGAAAACTGCTTTTAAATGTGTTCTATTGGTGTCTATTTCAAACTTAGTTCTAACAATCGAGAGTGAGATTGCAGGAATTACTACATTGAAACCCATAAATGGAAAAATATTTAGCAGGTTCTAACAGTAGATCCCCACTATACGTTTTAGTGCACTTCAGCAATATTTTTGTAATTTTCTTTCCTATATTGTCTAGTGTGTAAATAACAACTTACCTTGGCCCCAAACGGCTGTACGTTGCTATTAGAACGCGATCAAAGCCATTACAGAGATAATAGTATCAAACTATCGGGCCATCGATTATTTCACATGTTGATTTCTTTGTTTTTTCCTTAAGAAGGAAATGAAATACATTCTTCAGAACAACAGGTGAACGTAAAATTCGAAAGTTGAACCAAACCTTTTAATAATCGCCTCAGACACGTTTTAGCCGCTTAATTGAACCCTTAGACCGGTTCGATTGGTCCTCCTTGCAATCCTTAATTGAATAACCTCAGAAAAAAGTAATGCGAACAGGCAAGAACGAGCGAAGTAATTACTTAAGATAAACAACTGATGAAAGACAATAGACAATGCGATTCCGATGTTTATCTTTGAAAGGGACACAAAGAGAACGAGATAAGTCTTATGCTAATCCCCCATTTCTTTTTGGATGGACTTGATTAGGTATTCCAAATCGTTGTAAATCGTAACTTGTTCACATTACTCGGTCCAATTTGTATATTGTGTTTTTGTTGCTTTTCCGCGGCCGTGGGAAATTCTCGAAATACGATATATATTCCTAAAAAACGTAATATCGAATATATTGTAAGTAATGATTAACACTAGGAGTCTGTTATTGACTTCTTATACAAAGGTAAAACTTAGCGTATATTTTTACATGGTCGTTTATTATAATTGGACGTTGATTAATACGGAGACAACCGAATATTATTTCCCTCGGTGTAATGCCGGGTCCAGCGCGGTACTTCACAATCCTGGCAACGGGGAGCGTAACATTGTTCGCGCTAATTGATTAGCGGACACCGCAAGTGCCCCCCCCCCCCAACCCTCCACGGCCGGTCGACACAGAATTTAGCGCGGGATACTTTACCGCGGCGACGTGTAGCGATGAGCGGGGAGAACACACACCCTACAAAATACAGGGCCGCAAAACAAGCGATCCGGATTACCCCGGGCCGATGAAGGGGATGGTAGGGCTGGGAGGGTCGAAGGGGGAGGTTACCGCCCGACAAAACCACTCGACACGGCCGCAGATAGAGATTACACATTCAATGGGAATTAACGAATGGTTTGCGGCCGGGGACGGGGCCCTATGAAAAGTTGGATTATTGGTCGTGGGCGGGGTAGGCCTAGTGAGTGCGAAACGTTTGGATTTCATCGCAGGTGCACACACACACACACACACACACATCCACACCATAATCATCCCAAACCCTCTTTGAAACTTTGTTGTATTTGTTCTCCCGACAGTAATTGTTATTTCGTTAATATGTAATAATTGTTTGTAACTAATTATAATCATTTCATTCTATGTACCTGTATCTGTTTTGGCCTCTTTGTGACCTGCAAATTGAATACTAGTTATCATTCGTTTTTTATCACGTCTGACGCACAAATTTCGGAGGAACCAGTATATTATAATTAAATTCCTTTAAAGTTTTTAGGGTATTTCTTAACGTTATACCAATTTATAACAAATTCCACAACATGAAATAACATAATAGACAATTAATAGCCTGTAAGTTTACGTCAAGAAAGCCCTTCCTCTTTCGTGTGTGAGAAATTTTTTTAACGATTTTACTAAGTGCAAAATGCATTGTTCTATAATAACGGTGGGCCAATTATTTTTTCCTGCTTTTTAATTCAAGCATTTTATGTTCGATCGCCCCTGAGGCGGGCAGTGAAAGAGGGCTGTTTTACCCCGCGGGAATATTGTTTAGGGGGAGGACGACCTCCATCTAGTTTTCGATCTGTGTATTGAAAGAATCACACACTCCATTGAATAATTATAAAACATATTCCCTCTCTGGGACCCCTGTGTATATATTGCCTGGGCCGTGGGGCTGTATTTAAATGTAAAATACCGGGAGGGTGGCGAGAGGGGGCGTTGTACACTGCGTGCATAATCAGCTGCAGCCAGCACTTCGCATCGGGAGGGTCCTCCGTTAATATTTTCTATGCCTCAATACTCCACCGAGGGGAAAATAAATACTTCAATTTAAATGCTAAATCGTGCGTTGGAATCTTTTTATATTTATCAAATCGAATATTAAATAAGGGGAATGTTAAATAATAAGGTCATATAATTTCAAATCGTCGATGAAGGGGTGTCTGAAAATGAACGCTGGTAATATAAATGAAGATAATATCGCTCTACAGATTTTCTTTACTTTCGTTATTGGTTTGGGCCTAGTCCATCCCTAGTGGCCCTATATTGGTTTAGGTTGTTTGTGAATATCGCCAGTATCTTAATATAATATTTCCTCAGTATCTCAATACAATACAGAGTGCTACTGACGATGGAGGAAGTAACAAGAGGGAACCAATTATTATTATTCGTACTGTACGAAGGTTTTATAATTTTTATACCTGTTGTCTCTGTGTGAGGTAAAATTGCAGGATATCTAGAAAAATATTCACTAGAATTGTGAATATTTACAACAAATCATCAAATAAGTTTGTAATTTCATTTACAATTAAATGAAAATATTTTTTATGTAGTACAACAGTTAATTTAAGAATATTAAATGTTAACATCTGGTTAAGATTGTAAATGCAAACTTTATGTACGAATTTATACTGCAAACAGGATGGAATACATAAATAAAAAGAATGGGGTTGTCAAGAGCTTGTTCCTTAGAATGCGGTTTGATTCCAATGGGTGGATATTGTTTTTCCTTTTCAAGTAGCGTATCACGCCTGTCTTGTTCGGTGACCGGCGACGCCGGTTTCATATTTCCCTACCAATCTCGTCCAACGCCCCGAAAATTTCCCACCGGCCGTCTTCACAGGAGTCGACGTAGCATGAAGGGGGGATAAGTTGAACGAACGTTGAGACTATACGAGGAATGGCAAAATATTCATGCGCTCATCGCGGTTGGCTCTACCTTCTTCTATTTCGTATAAACTTTATCGTTTGTCGGTTAGAAATGATTCATCCGGGCAGTCATATATGTAAAGTGGATATTTGAAGTCTTTTGAATTTTATTAGTAACTTTTTTTATGTTAACTTTTTCTAACAATTTCTTTTCTGCATCACGTAACCTAAATTTACTCTATTGTATAATGCAATTTTAATTAAATAAAAGGGACTGTAGTATGCAGTAAATGCTACTTATAAGTATACTCTGATGATAAATCCTTTCTCATTAATTCGCTATCAATCGGTTCATTTTCTATGTGTGATAGCGAAATAACGCTAGTCAGCGGACTAAATCCTAATTTAGGTTTGTTCAGAGATAGGGAAATAAACTCTGGCGGTTTGTGTACGGAGTGGAGAAATGAAAGGGTTTTAAACCCCGTATTGGAAACGGGCAATTCCGATTGATCCGTGTTCAGCCCCGGGCTTTTGTACCGGCCTCCTATCGCTTTTTACAAGCGTATAAATATTTAATAAAGCTTTACCGCAACAACTGTTTGACCCTCATTTCAGGCCGGCCTTTAATACCGGCCATTCTTAAACCTTGGTCGAACCACTTGATATTAAGCAAACGGCCCGTATAAATTTGTTAAACCTACCTTACTTACACACGTCACCAGAAAATTGAATCCAACATGTCATACTCACAATATAAACGTATTATTGAACAATATATATAAATTCCTTCTTCTAATGCTGTGTATTATACGTGATAATCGTAAAATGCACATTACACTTTTCAGAAAAATCATTACTCATCATTTATTCTATGTTTCAGGAGGTTTTCCTGTGGCGCAGTGCAGAATATGGTGAGTCATTTTTTCAATAATTTATATTTCATTTCTTTTATCGCTTAGTTGGGAATTATGAAATGTACTCTGTAACAAAGAAATTAGTAGCCGAGTTAATAAATCTTAATAATTATTTAGGATAGAGATTCAAATTGATGAACTTAGACGATACACGCAGGGCTTTGGTTCCTCTTAAACAAGTTAATGTCTTTCCGGCACTACTCTTGTACAACATATTATTTTGTTTATTATTATCACCCCACTGATATTCCCGTGTTCGTAAAAGTATTTTTCAAGGCGCTGCTTGACTTTATAATTGGAAGAAACGGAGCGGGCATGGGGTATTAATTAAAAAAAAAGAATCGTTTTAATGCCCCGAGCGTAACGTGAAAGTTATTGGCGGTGGAGCGGGGGCATCAATCACCTGTAAGCGATAGGAAACGCGGTGGAACGGGCCAAACTCGGTCCACCTCTCTCGACCCTATAAATCAGGAAATAGTAGGCTGAGCACTTGTTGGCAGCCCAGCGATTCTGGAAAGCGAAAACCATTCAACCCGTTCCCGTTCCAAAATGGAAAAGGTCGCGCCCATTTCTTTTTCTGTTGAATTTCAATTTAACGATTCTGGCCCGACAGTCGATAATGACACTTAATTGACGCGTGTAACCGTATTTGGCCTCGTATTTAACAGATATATTGCCATTAGCGAGCGTTATATTTTATTTCTTAATTGTCAATTATATTATGATTAATACCGCTCGGTCGATTTCTCTCTCCCTTTCCGTACTAATTAAACCGGATCGTATCCGTGAAAGTTGAAACGTAACCGATTGCCCGAATTTATTGGCCTTTATCGGCATCTGTTGCCCGGCCGTCCTCGGTTTGCGATTTGACGCCGAGATTGCGCCACGGTCGATCGTCACGACGGATCTCGGGAGGAGCTGCCCAGTTGGAGTCGTGAAATTATTTTTTGAGTAATGTCATAATTCACGTCACGGCGAATCATGCAAAGCGTGTTTAATCGTCACGACCCCTTTTTGTGTTCGCTATTTTGCTTATTCTGTTATTGTGCATTTCAATGCGATCGAAAGGCTCGATAATACCTAATAACTCTTCGATCTGATGATGCCCGTTGTGATGCATAGATAAAACATATTAAGTGAGACATATACACTTCTAATGTCTGTACACCACTCGTGTATGTGAACTCCAAAAATATATATACAGATTGATATGTACAATCCTTCAAAGATATATGATACTAGGGGTTATACGATAAAAGTTATGGCGCATGGTTTTTTTGTACATCACGCTTTGAGTGTCACTATAACTTATTTATTCGGACGGAAGAAAAATTTGGTGCTCTCCGCACCCGATAATACGAGGCGGGACGATGAAATACACTATTTGTGTGTGGGTGAGGGGACAATCGATATACAAACAACAGGGCTGGGTTGAGATGGGTGTCTGAAACCAGATTTCCGCCCCATTCTAATTGGGGGCTGATGACGCACTGTGCTCTACCCCGTAGACAAATATGGACTTTACAGATGGTAGGACCGGGAAAGGCAATTAGAAGGTGGAGAAATTCAGAGAGAATATATTATTTACCTTATAGAATCCTCAAAAAAGATACACATATGTGAATATTTGCCCCATTTGAAGTATTTTTTCATCTAGTTTTCACGTTTTTCTGTCTCTTCTCACTGGTTTTTGGTCTTTTGCTAGACCGGTTTCAGCTTCTCGCTACCTTCCCCTACCTTGTAGGGCATCCCAGACCTACTGAAAATTCCGCATGATTACAACTCATATTTTATACTATATTAAGAAGAGGTGGTAATCAAATTTATTTTCGGTCATGTTTGCAAAGCTTAACAAACTCTCTGTACGCCCCCGTGCAATAATGTAGAAACAACGATTGTTTGTATTCCCTTTAACGACAAAAAGCTAGATCGACCCCTTATTGAAACAAATGGATTTAACTTTCATACAACCCCATTCTCTCGCCTCAGAATTACAAACGGGGAATTTCGGTAGGGAGAACATATCTGCAAACATTTAATTCCGATTTTCCCTTTGTCTTTTGTCCACCCGGGTGGGTTTTTTTTCGGTCGCCCGTTGTCTTCCTTTGTTTTTGTATCGGTTCGGTCACGGGTCTTTTTAGCGCAGGCTGGACGTCAATAGCAGGCGGTGCCGGGGTCACTATTGGCGAACAAATAATGTTCGGGGCCTCCCTAATGGAGATGGAGCGTCACCCCCGGCGAGAGACCGCGCTGTTTTCGGTCCTCCCTCACCCCTCCACACCCCCTTCGCGGGGGAAAACTGTTGTGTGACAGTTCAATTTAGAGATTTTAATACGGTTGTCAGTTACGATTAAAAATAGGCCGGATACCCGGCAGTTGTACAAACTTGTACGGCCTGTAAGAGAGGGTTTTAAAAATAATGGAGAAGTGAATTTTTTCCTTTGTTCTCGTTTGTCCTTCTCATGAGGAAACGTCAGGGCGTTTTTTCCACGGTGCAACCGTCTTCTTCGTTTTTCTTGACGTTGTATGTAATATGTATTCTGTATTCTTTCTTACAAGGTTTCCTTTCATTCGTTTGCTAAGATCATAACCAAACAAACTAATTACTTAACAAGATTAATTCAGTTTTTTAAAGATATTTATTTAACAAATTAATTATAACTCTGACGGTTCTACTTCTTATTATATATGCGATTAATAATAATTTAACTTTTGTGGATCTAAGGCCATAGATGTAATAAAACCTCTTATATTTGAGGAGTATAATGGAACAGAAGAATAAATAAAAATAAAATATAGTATCTTTACGCGCATAATATAATATATTTCTTAAAATATGTTTATTTCTGAAATCATTTTCTGTTCCAATGAATCACTGTCTAGGGATTCACTGAATCTGTCTGAGCTCAATTCAACATCAGTATGATCCGGTAACTGTTCGAATTTAGGCAACGCAATACGCCCTGTTTCGGCGGACAAAGCAACTAATAACCGAATCGAGCGGTGTCCTACTCTCGCGGACCTTTTCAAAAATACGACACCGCCTCGTTAGCGCAATTGTTTTGCCAAACGCCCCATATCAAAGGTCCGCCCTCAAACCCTGCAGCCGCGTCCCCGCAATTAGCATAATGAATGAGCCGTGCCGGACACGCGGGGCTAATTATAGACCCCCCCTTCCTCCTCCTCATCCACCACCTCCTCCTCCTGTTCATGTTCACCCTCTCGAAATAACTCAAAACCTAGGACCCCACCCCCGGCCCAACAAATTACAAACAAAGCGTAATTAGGGCTAAACGTTACTTTGAAGGGAGATTGATTCTTTCAACGCTTCGGGAGAGGTGAGCGTGCTTTGGTCCCTGCACGATTGCGCAGGGCCAATTTGATCTCGACCGACATGTTTGATTTTTTGAGATTACATTTATAGCCGGAAGTGTACATCTGCCATAATCTTATAAACGGTTGTTATTTTCTCCTCAAATAAATCAAAATAGAACAAATCAATAATCGAGAAAGTGCAGAGGAAGTGATATTTTCAATAATAAATAAATAATATTTTCTATGTTACGTGTGAATATTGACAACATTCGGAAGGTTGGATCGGAGGAACTGAGCGGTGTTGGTGGGGGAGTTAATGATTATTCGTGGCTCTTGTCCTCCTGCGATCGAGACGGCGGTATCCACAGGAGTAGCGGGCACCGTGTAATGGATGCGGTCCACAAAGAGTACGGAGCAGGGTCAGATAGAGAGAGAGAGAAGGGGTTAGAGAGTGAGGACGATAGGGCACAATCGGCAGAGCGATAGAAACAGAGGTAGAGGGGGTCGCAACCCCTCTCGAAGGTGGCCCGAGTTAATCTAATCAATGTTGAACTTGATTGCATAAACAGATCAGAGACTCCCCGAGGGTTATGTAATGGAACTTTTTTCGATCGGGAACTCCCATTATACCTTTTGCCGCAGAGTGTAGGAGATGAGGGAAGTTTAAAAAAATGAAATATAAAAACGCGATCCTTGCTCTAATTAGAAATATTGGGTTACTGGCGTTTGGTAAAAAATGTCTCACGCTGATTTCAGTTGGCAACTTTATTACAATTTCCACTTGTCGAAATTAATTCGACACTAAAGCCTTTCGTTTCACGATGTTGTTTAATTGAATCATTTGAATTCACCACATAAAATGTGAATACCTGACAGGATTCGTATTTCTTTTCAACTATGATATTTAAACACTTGACACTTCGATAACTGAATTATATTGTATGACTCTAAAAATATTTGATATAAATAAGAACGTCAGCACAGAGGTTTTTTAGATTTATTTGGACACTTCTTTTCACTATAAGCTTCGTAATTCTTTTATTTTCTTTTTAAAACGAAAAATATGTGATGGCCTTGTTGACAACGTGCCCATTCAGGCTCTGTAATTGGGACGAGACTGAATTGGACACTTCATCAGAGCTAACCAATATACAACTAAAAATATGAAAGGCCACACTGGACCCCCACGGACGAACAACCGTCCACTGATCAATCGAACCCGTTCGCACAGCTTTATCCATATTTTCTCTCTAGGTTTCAAATGAATTCTTTTGTTCGGATGTCACGGTAGATACCGGTTATAGATTTAAAGACACACTTACGGTGGGACAAATTAATGTGTAATCTTATGTCTCATCGGTTAGAGCGTTTTACTCGCTATTGGAATCACCGTAGAGAGACTTTTTAGTCTAGAGAAGCTTTAATTAATATTATTGACACTACTTAAATGAATAAAGTATTACAGTTTTAACTATTTATTACTTATTACTTTATTTGATTGGCGTTATCCCATTCGTGCTTCTATCTCTACTCGCCTGTTATATCCTAAGTTGGAGAGCGCATAGGCTTTTCTCCATTATCAGTTACATACCGTTAACAATGGTGGTAGGCTGTTAGTGAGGCAGATCCCTTTTCCAAGTCGACAATTTATTCTTGTTCATTGTGAATATACCCACCCGGAAAATGCCTTAAACGCATTAAAATATTTCGTTAGAAGCTACTATTATTTACTACTATTCTTTTCGTATAAATATCACCTAATTATTCGATAGCGTGTATGGATTTGATACGAACAAATATTATACAGTTATAAGTAATTTTAATAAATTTATATTAATGTTACTTGTCCTTCTTACCCCAAAAGAAGAACTTCTGTGCGCGGAAAACACTGAGCGAATCAAATTATGAGTTGAAACTCGGCAGGAATAGCGATGCGATTTGAATACTAATAAAATACAGTTACATCTTGTGACTGGTCCCCTCTGAGTAATGATCCCCGGGGTCGGGGCCTTAGTTTGAACACAAAAGGGCTTTGAATAAATTTCGGCTTGATGTTCTCACCGCCCGACGGGGGATTCGACGCCGACGCGTCGTCCGGCAACGCGAACTTGATTCTCCGGCTCCATTCCTGACTGTACGGGAACAAACGTTGCATTCCGTATTCAAAAACTTAATATTCCTCATAGTCGATCTAATTACGAGGCTTCCTCTTTACATGGTATTCAATAATAGTATTAGCAGTCCCAAATTTATATTGATAATTATAAACTACAGAAACATTCTAAAGAAAGACAATTCTGTCCTAATTATTATTAGATCATAATACATTTTTATTAATTGCAAATACCGTTCATATAGTATTTTAATATTTTTACTTCAATGGTTTAATCACTTTTGGGGCCCGGAGGGTTTTCATTGATAACTACCTAATATCACCTGACGCTACTACTGAAATTCAGAGAAGTGAAGTCAATTTGCGTATGATATGAAAATATTTTTTTAAATTTCATTTATTAAAGTATTCACTAGTATTGATGTATTGCCAAAACTATCGTAAAATTTGGCTACCCTAGGTTACATCAATGAAATCATGGGTTTATTACTTTCTTTCTGTTTGATGAAGACGTCGTTACTGAGAACCAACATAACGGGTTAATTACTCGATTAGAATTTGAATTGGTGGAAATGTTGATTGGAAGATTCTGTTCTAATGAATTCACCAGTTCAATACATACGGGTCAGACCATTCCCATGAAATCTACGTATTTCCGGTTGGCGTTTAATTTTCCCAGTTCCGAATTCCCACACCTCTCCGCTCTTTTCACATAATCACGGTGTCCCAGCTTTGATTCGGTTTTTAATACTAGATAGATCGATTAAATTTATAAAGTACACTCCTTAACCAGGCGTACGATATCTTCATTAAAAACTAGCGTATTTTTCTCACTGGAGGAATTATAAAATAAAATTATATCTAAGTCTATATTTGTGTCTGTGAAAGCTACCGTAATAACATCAAATGTATTATCTAAATATTCGCGAAAACTGTTTGAATATTTAATTCTAATTAAAACGGCTCAACGATAATGGGTCCCTGCTTGAAACCCACTTGGTTTCAATTGATGTATACTTATTAAGTGCTGAAATTAAGCTAGCACTTTGAAGGAGAAATAAAATATGATTTCGTGGAAAGTAATCGTGAAAAGTATTTTATATTTACTAATATCATTTCTAAAGGAAGGCCGAGACTGTGCGCACAAACATTTGGTTGAGAAAAACCGGAATTTATCGGGACACAAAATTCATCTCAAGTGATACATGATACGGTGGAAAAGGAATGATGTTAAAATGAAATTTATTCTTATATTAATAATATTTATTTTTTCGGAAAGGAAATTTTACTAATCATGTTCTTGCGAGATAAATTGCTGCACCCGATTTAATTACCCCCACATAACGGATCGTCCATTCTAAAAACGTCCGACAGTGTGTTGTCCAACAGTAAGGCGTCGGCGATAAATTTTTGGGCTGAAAACTTGGTCCAATGGCATAACTCTTTGTTTTTCCTTATAAACAAACCGAGCGTTCCGCCACCCTTATATCCTGGATATGAAAGGATATTAATTTTATTGTGAGCCAAACTTGTTTATGGCGAGTCGTATTTAGTACCGATGTCATTCTTTCTGATATTGTTATTAATTAAAAATTAGTTTAGAGAAACGCGGGAATATTAAATACATTTGTACAATACACTAGTTTTGTGCAAACTAATTATATTAGTGTAATAGAAAATATAACAGAGTGTAGGTTGTTGAAAACATTCATTGTCGATTTACAAATCGTGTCTTATGTCACACTATATTCCAATAATATGGCATATAAATGAGGCTAGTTCGAACGCATTGCTTGCTCGAAATAACATCTGACTGCTTACTGCATTGAACAAAACGGCGGGGTCAAAACTAATTCATTAATCTAAAGAGGGGCAACATTGAGGCGCTTTAGGTTGTGGATCCCAAAATTAGTGGCGTGGTAGGTGTGGGACAACTGTAATTCAGAAACGATAAAAGATTCCCGCCTAAAGTGGAAGGGACAAACCTTCCGCGCGGCCTTTGTATCGTGAACGTTATTTGTAGGCCTTGTCGCAAGGGGACGAGGTAGGGAGACCCAGAAAACTTAAAACTCCCCCGGGCTCCTCCGCGGTACGGGATCGGCTTAATTTCTTCGGCGGGGATTAATTTCCTGGCAGCGGACGACGGGAGAAAAAAATTACGAAAGGCCCCCACAGGATTAGATACCCCCGGATCCGTGGGACTCCGAGCGCGGTGTCGGTCGTCGAAAATCCGAAAAATTACAAGTGACAAGCATTAGCGCGTGATAGATGGGGCATTAGGCGCCGCGGCCCGCCCTATAAGGAGTTCGTTGTTTTGGACACCGCCCGGGGTATTTTATCCGACCGTTTATAAATCCGGACTCCGCCGCTGACGGGTTTTAGCCGGGCGACAACAAAAATTGGCGATGATTTAATATTGGCGTAAATTATCGAACGGTCCGGTGGAAAATGGGCCGCTAGCGGCCGATGAGTCAATAATGCGTTCCGGTTGGGCGTCACGAACGGCCAATTTATCATAGCAATACAGTCATCAGACACACTGCACTAACTGAGAGAACAATCCTGTGTTACATGAGAATTAACTATTCAGGTCATAATGATACCGGCCAGAGATAGTGAGTGTAAATCAGAACGCATTGTTCAAATACTTTCTGAAATAATTATTATTTGGAGCCCGAGGTTTTATGATGGCAACCGGACGCTAGAATCCGTTTAAAAAAATGTAATTCCTCCGAAAAGAAAATAATTTCATAAACTACCTTCCTTTATGGACATGAACATTATAGAATTGTATTCGAATTAATGACTGAATCACAACATTATTATTACATTAAAACAAAGTTATTGCAAACGAGGTTCGATAAACCCAGTCTCAATATTCATTTACTTATTGCCTAACAATAATTCGAAATGTGCAAAAAATTAACATTATTTAACGTTACGTCATTTCCAGTATATACGTGGTTGAGCAAGTGTTTTGAACGGCCATTACTTGCCAATATTTAATTTTATATAAGATTAAATGTCTATCTTGTTGACGTATCGCGGTCGAACAAAAATGCTTATATTCAGGAACCCACTTAGGGACTCGGAAAATCAATCCCATTTATTTTAGTGCTCGCGTGTTTTGCCGGTGACGGCAATTCTGCATTTCGCCTAAATCACTAAGGAAACATCTAAAATTGGCTACTTTTATAAGCTTTCACTTATAGGGCTCTTAGCAATCAGTTAAGTTGGAGAGAGCGCATTCTGTTATAAAACCGGTATATACATTTTTATTTGGGCTCCTTCATTTACAGGAATACTCTTGAAATACTTAGGCGGTAAATTAGATGTAGGTCTGTGTGTGTGTGTGTGTGTGTGTGTGTGTGTGTGTGTGTGTGTGTGTGTGTGTGTGTGTGTGTGTATATATATATATATATATATATATATATATATATATATATATATATATATATACATAGAGGGTTATTTCACACAACTTCTGTATGTATTCCTTAATAGACATAGCTTTAGTGGAAGAATATGGAATAGACGGAAATATGATGATTGTTGGTATATTTGTCGTATGCAATATTACTGCGTTCATTCGGTATCCTACTTTCCAATAGAGGAATTTTATTTGAGTATGAAACATTTTCGTACATGGTTTAACTATCACTGAATTTTCCTTCGGGGAAGTAAGCTGAGCTATACGCTGACACCTGTGAATATGAACAGTACAGTATCGCTTTGCCAGTGAGAAATAAACAAGAAAATGATTCAGACTATGTACACCCTAAGGACAGAAATATAAAATTATATTGAAGATTATATTACATAGTAACGGAACTTCTTAAATTCCGGCGGGGAACGCGTGGGCGTTAGTAACTACGTAGCGTCCGCCGACGGTCGGGACACTCATGCAGATGTAATTGGATTTCCCTTTAAGGTCCGGACCTACTTGTCCGACCCCGATTCTCCTAATCCAATCGGCGCCCCCTCAGCACCGTCCCCGGACCGCCGCTCTAGTTTGACCGGTCCCTTGATTGTTTCAGAATTGAAGCACCCCTCCCCCCTTAAATCGGACGCTGGCAAAACCCTCACGATTTCCTCTCTGGGCCCGATCGGCTATTTTCGCTGGTCCCTTTGAGAGGACAAAGCCCGCAGGAAAACCCACCCGCCGGCGCAGCCTACGTCCGGACAATGCGGCGCACCGGTCACAAATTATATTATAATGATTGTGGCCGACCTCCCCTTTGACGAATAGGGCCGATTGGATTTTCCGTCCTCCGCTCTCGGTATTGTGTACGGCCTCCGGCGTTGAACAGGTTATTCGGGGGGCCGCGCTGTCGCTACGACCGCTACGATTTTCTTTAATTAACGGCTCTGAATGGACCCCGAACAAATGGAAAGTTCCTTGTTTGAGCTAGACAACGGATTATATGTTTCCAACGCCTCCGACATGATTTAGAACGTTTAGGGGCAGGTACAGATAAGCCCTATATACATACATCATTTAATGTAGATATAAATGGCAAAAAAAGTATTTCAAAGAATTATTAGTAGTGCTAGTTTGAACGTAAAAGACAATTTTCACGGAAATAATGGCGTAGTCTTTTAAATTGGTACATATTTCAAACATTTCATTTGGAAATCACGTTTTCCAAATATTATTCTAACTAGTAAGAGACTTTTCTGTACAATTAAACAAGAAATAAGGTAGAATTCAATCAATCCTATGGAATCCGAAACGGCATTTCTGATTATGGTCCCGCATTCTTTAAGCTTAACCGAAGCTACCGCATTTGACCTATAGTTTGGTTCCTTGCCAATAGGATGCGCAACTTTCCACTTCAGTGACTGGGCCTGTCCACTGTGCCAATTCCTGGGGGCTCAGATTTTTGTACCCTGTGATTTTCTGTCACACGCAAAAAAGGGGCTTTTGCTGCAGCTAGGAAACGGAATACGTTGCAGTCTTCTATGAAATTTTTCAGGAGGGCATTTAATTAGATAAGTGCCATTAATACTGCCAAATATCGCGCTCTTTAACATTTCACTTATGCTTCTATTTGCGGGATATAATTGTTCATTATTAGAGTTTCATGAGCGATAATAAGCGAACAGATAATGTTTGGTCCGCGAGGTGTGGACCAGAGGTATAAAGCCATTGAAATCTAGTTCGGAAGGTGTTATTGTGTACTTAGGAGATCTTCGGGTCACACATAATTGTTGAGAATGGATAAAGTTACTTTTTTTAGAAAAGAGTTCAAGATATACCGATTGCTCATTTACCTCCAGACATAAGAGTAAAAACGGCGAAGACTATTACTATTATTATGTAGAAATTCAAACTTTACCCTCTGCTAATTATATCAAAATATGATTGGCCTTGTTCTTGTAGGACTGGTGATAAATGTGTATAGATTATTTCCCAGTGTTAACCCAATTTTTAGATTTTTAAAAGACATTTGTGTTCGTTGTGTAATAACAAATAAAATGAAACGGCCTCTTGGTCGCTATTTTAAAAATTTGTTACGGAACAGTAAAATATGATCAGGCATTACGTGATACTTTGAAAGACATATATGCCCGTATAGCACCTGGAAAGGACGCTAAATAATGGTCGGGGTTGTAGCATTGACCCAATGACGAAACTGGGCCTGCAGTCATGGAAACTAGTCTGACTTTTAGCTCTCGCCTTTCAGCCAGATACAATAGTACTCCAACGTTTAACCTTGCCAAGTTCGGTATTGCTTAAGTACAGAGGAACGAATAACTATATTTAGGCGCATTTATTTTATTGGGTAAGTAAAATATATTATCGTCAACGGAATTTCTATTGTTTTGAGAATACGTCGACCTACGCTCCAAAATCCGAAACAAGCCCAGACAGTATTGTTGCTCTAGTATTACATTTCTAAATGAACTGAAAAACATATCATTCTCAATTATTACTCGTATTATATATTGGAAAAGTTTAAATAAGGCTTTAAACTTCTCTGCATATATGACAACGTATACAGTTATAACCCTAACTCTAATGACGGCTTTCATATGTAAATTTCAATCCGAGCAGGTATCAATACGGAATCGATTAGTTGATTGGCGCCCCTTATGAATACAAAACGGTACAGACGGGCGTTATTGTAGGGCGCGGGGTTGTGTTCCGCATTTCGGGTGTAACACGTGTACGGGCTGGAGACTTTTCCGCCGCTCTATGTATCCGCCTGTACCCGATTATCCGTCGATTAGCCGGTGGCCGGTTAACGCTCACCTTCCTCTAGAACGGTGTTGCGATTTGTTCGCGGCACAGCCCTCTTTCCCAAACAGCAGTTGTAGAATAGTTAAATAATTATATAACGTTTAATCATATTAATTATAAGCAGCATCGGGTATCAACCACAGTAAAAATGTCGGGAATTATTTCCACGGTAGTTTCACTGGAAACACTTTTGTGGTTTCTCTCTTCCCCTTCGAAGTTTTCAGTTCGAAAATCGAAACACATTTTCAACTAAATATTTATTATTATTGACTATATTTATCAAATTGATAAAATAATCCTTTCCTATTACATTTCGTTCCATCAAAGTATCAGTTGTAATTCTTTTATTCGGTCGTCTGCCGAACTGTGTATTATATCGTACTGTGTCGCCTGTGATACATTCATATTATTTGGAGCCATCAATTTACATGAATAACATAAATAACTTTCTCTAAAATAACTTTCTCAGGGAAACTGTCCCCTGGCCGTTGAAAATTCTCTTGTTTCTGGGAGGGTCCACGGGGAATAGGATAGGACGGAAAAGCGACCCTGTGTGTCCGCGAACGGAACCCCTGATCTGTATAATCCCGCTACAAATATATACCGGGCGTCCAAACTGAAAAACCCCGAGGTAAAGTTTTATCGGCGTCGTGAATTTACTTGTAGGGGCCGAGGAAAATATATGTACACGTCCCCCGGGGAACAGGAGCCCGAGGAGGAGGAGGATCCTTGAGCAAAGAATGATTTACTCCACGGCCCGCCGATGGAAAAACCGACCTCCGGGCATATATTAGGATTTCCACTGACATAATATCATCCGTGGGGGCGGGCAACCTGAAATTGATATTGATACGGGATTTTAAAACGTCGGAACAATTTCGCTACCTCGAAACACGGGTAATGGGGGAAACATTGTTCCGGCAAAACCTCTTCAGGTGAACGGTAATCTTATACGTCTTCGGTCTTGTTCAAATCTCAAAATTCATTTCAGAAAACAATTTTTTATTTATTACGATTCCATTTTCTGCATGTAGTCGAATGTCGTGAACCTGGTAGGAGTTTCGAATACTATTGAAGAACATTATTTTTTGTTATTAATTTATTAAGGATAAAGTTTTAATAAGTAATAAAACGAAATATGGTAATTACGCGGCCGGGAATATTCGGTTTGGGTTTTCCTTAGATTACTAGTCGATACTACATACCAGTAATATTACTTTAGATTACTACTCGCAATAGCTCCATAATACATATGAATATAGTAATACCACTACAATGAATTATTAAAACATTAAGCGAAATACGCCCATAAACTGGTTTCCAGGACTCCCTTATAAGCGTAATGTTTCTTTTTAATCCTCTTTTTCATCAATCAGATATAGTCTCAAATTATTTCGAAAATATTTCATTAAAATTTGGTCCAAACAAACATACACGATGTTGGCTTCGGTTTAATAACAGGGATTTCCTTGGCCCTATCGCGTTTCCATCATCCGTCCTACATTTTTCTTCGAGGAAATATCTTATCGAAATCCGATCGAGGCCTTTGGGGAATGCACCAGCTGGTCGGGGCCAACTCGTCCGTTGTGGGTAGGCATTTATAAAAACCTGTCGGCAGTGTTAGGGGAGTACATAATTATCTTATTCACGTGTAATAGAGACCGCGGTCGGATAAACGAAGAGCCGCTTTCCTTTCTCAAAAAAGAAAGGAGTAACCGATTCTGCGGGAATTAACATCAAAAATGTTCCAATTGAATAGCCTGCGGAAATCCGATCGTTTAATTTCAATACGGACCGTTTATTCAAATAACTCCCTGCCACTTGTATTCCACAGATGCTGCTTTAATCTTGAGCGTAGGGGAGAGGAAAATTTATGGCTCTTTATTACCATATTACTTTTTATTGCGACGATTCCTACTTGAAGGAAGCTCTACCCTTGTTTCTTATTCTATACTCTTCACATACATTATGAAAGGCGGCGGTTTCCCCACCGGCGCATAAATGAATAGTGGATCCCCGATTTTTTCCCCCATTTTTTTCCCACTTCGGATTCAAGGTGTGATATTTTAAAACCATTCGTATTGCGTTTAGGCGTTCGGCAGTAAACTATCACAGATTATTGTTTCGGATTCGAAAAATATAAACCTTATTTAAATTCGAAGCGCCCGTCGTTTGTTCTTTGTTCAAATATTACGTACTTATCAATATTTATGAGTACAAATTATGGTTCCGGCCGGTAGAAATAGGGACAAGTCCGACTGGATTGATGTTACCCACCTGTTAGGACAATGACTTGTCCCTACAGTTATTTTTTCGTTGCATCTATAACTCCTCATGGTGTTTTATATGGAGAAATCGTGATTATTCGTGATATATGTTGTCTACCTTTTTCTACTCTTAAATCTATGTTATTACTGTATTCTTACGACCTTAGAATCCATGGGTCCGAATGTTTTGTCTGACAGTTGAAGAGCGACGTACTCGGTCTTATTACACGTTATTAATACAACACACCAGTATTTAAAACAATGTAATGTGAATAATTTCAACTTAGTTATTCCACCAAACTGTAAATAAAATACGAGAAATAAAATAAAATAATCGTAACTTGTAACATGATTTCAGCAGAAAAGGCTTATCATTCTCCGAAAGCAATTTATATAATTAAAATTTACAAATTTCACCATTTCGTTTTGAAGCGGCGAGTTTAAACATTGCATGATCAATACATAATTATATGGAGAATACTTTTGTTTAATTATTAATTAAATATAAATGATTCCTCTTAACCGAAGTGAAACAATTATATCAGGTTTGATGTAGGTAGCCGGTCGCTGGCCGCCCTATACGAGGCCGGCGAGGTTGAAATAATGTAATTTGAACTTTCGAAAATTAATTTTGAGTTCCGTACTCGATAAAGCTCGATGGGAGTTTAACGGAATAACCGATCCGGAATCATTTCCCGGAAGGTTGCCACACCTCTACCGTGGAATCATTGAGCCGCGTCGGTGAATGAATGCAACCTGACCCTTTCGTTAACCGCTTAATACGCCTAATTGACGGTATACATTATGTACGCTTCATTTCACTTTTAGCACTTCCGAACATTTTTTTGGGAAATTTTTCTCGGAAAAAATAATACCCACATTCAAATTTCATTATTAAAATTATTCATTACATTTTATATTATAAAATTATGAAATACGCGTGCACCGATATTCCTTCAAGATTCACTGAGCTTTAAGTAGACATGTTTTTCTCTTAACCGTCAAAACAGAAAATACTTTAAGTTAAACAGAAAACTTAACGTCATGAAGTGAGTTTAATGAATTTATTTATGTCTTTAATGTTACGCCCATTTTTTCCCCCTACTCCATAATGCTAATCCAAGTAATATCTCAATCGTTTACTTCTTCGGTGATTAAATTTGCATAATACGGGATACGTAATAAAACTTAAATTAAAGGACGTAATTGGCGGTCGGAAGAGCCGACCTGCGAATAGACAATGGGATATGGGCTCTTCATTGTTCCTCTGGCAGTGGGCTAACCTTTCGGCCAGGGCTCAAACGGAGAAAGGGAAGGTAATTTTGCCAACGTTCGAACCTCAAATAGGTCCCCCTCGACCTTTTTTTCTCTCCCTCTCGTGTTTTCAATGGTCGTTATTTAAATTTTAAATAAAATGCCCGTCGGCGTCGTTTTAACGACCCACATTTTATGTACGCCTCGCGCGCCCGAGTCCATTGTCTTTTTTAGGCATTCCACGCAACAGTTATTTCTGAGTCTGACCCGCGATAATGTCGATTTAGTTAACCTTTTGATTTCTGCCCTCCAATAACAATATTCTTTCTCTGCTTTACATTTATCTCTTAGAACAATCTTGGCAGCATCCGACGAATGCGTAATAATTCCGGCGCGATTTACATAAGTCAGGTGCATTCATATGAAAATCAGGCTGATGATGTTCTCCCGTGAATTTCATTTTCTTACTTGGAAGAAGAGTTATTGCAGTCAATGAAAAAGGACTGGACGAAAGGAATATATTATTTTCTAGATTAATCATCTTGACCTTAATCTAAAGCGAAAAATACATCGTAATTTAAAATGGTATTAATGATGGACAGAAGATAATAAACTGGCCGTACTACTGCTGAAGAGTAGATAATTAATTAGGCAACGATAACACTTACGAAATCAAAGTATCAATCAATTAATATATAAATTAACACGTAACTACAATCATCATTTAACTAATTGTAAAAACGTGAAATATTAACCTAAACTATTATATAATTATTCGGAAAGGTCATGGTATGAAAACATGGAGGGAATCTCAACTGAAATCCGCAACCCGTCGAGGGCCCGGCCTTCGGAGCGGCTGATTGTAAAATACACCCGCAGTAAATTTCTTTCGACAGATTTTAAACTTGCCAGTAGCGCTGTTCCCAAAACTTTATTTCTACAATCGTAAAATCGGATTCACTCCTTAATTCGGACGACCTTTCACTGATTTTCAAATCTTATTTTCATATTAAATTAACGTGAATTAGTCGCGTAAATAACCTCAGCAAAAAATTTGCGAGTTGATGAAGACGAATTAACAACGTTAAGCAGAGAGTAAACAAATTAAGCGCCACTGAGGTTTTAAATGTATGTCACGTTAACATACGAGGTGAGATTTCAGTACAGCTGAGATATCAGATTAGAACGACAAAAGTATTTCTGTTGGAAGTGGTAATTTTAATTTATAAATGTACAATATTATGATTATTGTTTACGCGCGAAATACTTTTTCGGTTTTGGAAAATGTATTACTCGTGGCAAAACTCGAAACGCGGATACAATTGCGTTAACGGTTTACTAATTAAGCAGCGTAAATAGCGTTGGAGTACGAATAAACAGAAAGGTCGGGCGCAGGGTGGGCCAATGTTCAAATGTCAAATTTGCGGTTGTTTAATAATTAGTGGGGGAACGTAATTATCCGAATGTATCTCAGAATTTGAAAGATGTTTTACACCAGCTTTTCTGTTTCAAACGTAATGATGAAAAACATTAGAAAGCCGTTTTATGTGCTTCAATATATTTTTTAAAAGATATACTGCTCAACAACGAACTATGTAAATTTAAATAAACTTTCATTTTTATTAGTATTTTGGTAAGCATTCACTTTTTATCCAAATACTTCAACATTTCTCTTAAATCAACAACCAATCTCCTTTCAGTTTTATCGTTCCAATTATGAAATCTGTACAGAATTCCGCAATAAGATTTTCTTGAAATGGTTAAACTGGTTTAGTCAACCTAGACATTTATTTTCCACAATCATTTAATGCTGGCAAATGTTCGATTATTTCGTAAAAAACAAACATTTTTATTGGTAGAACAATGTCCGTGCAATTTTGCTTTGGTCGATATTCACGAGGTGAGGACTATATTAAGTTGTCCGAATCCGTTTCTTTTATTAATTTTCGTAGTTGTTTGGTGTTTATCATTTTCTAATATTTTTTCATTTTTGTTTCATTACGTTGTTTGTATTCGTCGATGAATTTGAACTTTGAATTTGGTTTATAAAAATATTCGTGTTGCAAATTTACTAATGTCTCGTTGCATACCTTCTGCTGACATCATGAATATCACCCTTTGTCGGGGACGTAGATTCAGGTTAGCATAGTCCACGTCATCACCCCGCGACCTTTATCACACTTTGTGGAAAACATTTGTTGATTGTACAAAAATGAAGACAGAGAAGTTAAACTAAATGCAATTTCAAAAAATAAACACTGTGTCCAGTGGGAAAAAAAGTAAATGAGTTGGTTAAACAAACTACTGCCTGTTTCACAAACAAATAAATTCGCCGGTCAGCACTGGCCAGTTGTTTAATTTGAGCGCGTTTAATAATTTTCGAAAATCCAAGTTGCGGATTTTTTTTGAACGAGTTATAAATATCCCCCTATTTACGGGGACGCTCTACGGGGGCCGGGGGAGTTTAAACACTTTTATCACGCCGGGGTCCCTCGACCACCCGCCAGGCGATAACGGCCTGAGTTATCGCCACAAGCCGCGGTCCTTTGTCCCGGAAGATTATTAAACCGAAAATTCCATTAGACACATCAAAAACATTGCCGTTTTCCTATCTCGTTCCCACCGAAGAACCGACAGGTTTCAGACGCGGATGTTCCGGACGGATTAATTATAGTATCATCAGTGTCGTTACATTATTAAATTCAATTGAACCTTTCAATTAATTATTTCATCAAAGAAAAAACTACTTCTTTCATGTGAAAGTAGAGGTTTTGCATTTCTAAACGATATTATTCAAGGCAGTAATACTATAACGTTTACATTTATATGTAATATTCCGCGGTTTATGAAAACACATATAGGTACATAAATATGTAATTTACAAAAAGGAAGGTTAATTTGCATTGAATTCACATCTGATGACTCAATTATTCAAATCATTGACATTGTTATTAACGAGTGGGGAGGCGTTCTGAGACCGCTTTTATACGAAAAACAAAATCGTAGTTCCGGTGAGAGACAAACATAAAAAAAAATAATGGAACACTTTTCTAGTATACTCTCTCCCAAAAACTTTCTATTTGTTGACAGTGGCGCCCTGTTATTTCAAACTGTTTATCTTGAGGGGTCGTTCGACATTCGACAGTAACCGTCGTCGTTTGAGTTATGCAAAAGTTCCCTGTTTCCGGTTTTTCCGGTCGGCTGGATTTTCCCCGCTGATAATTTCACTTTTTGAATTTTGCAGGGCAGATTCGGACAGAATAAATATCAAAGTACAGATCTCCAAACACAAATTTTCTTTCGCACACCGCATTTAGACTGCATTTCCCCCAGAGTTCAAAGCGAAAGTGGAAAACAGGTCTTCTCTAATACTAGATGTTGTATCCCTAAACAAATATGTATACACACATATATAAATGCATAATGTATACATATTACGTACGTGTCCTGCGCACTAACCTCGTGCATTCGACCCCTGAACAGAATATAAGTGGGTCTGCAGCTTCTTCATGACAAAACACATAACATGTTTACATTTCCTGTATCGACACGCCGGGAATAAAGCCGGTAAATATTCTCGTGTCCGAGATTGTTTCGTGGAAATCGTTTAAAACAATGAGAAACTAAGACTGCTTTGCTGACGATTTAAGGACCACAGGCAAACCTTTTCCTTATAATAAGACTCACAATAAGGTCGACCCAAATGAAGTTAAGGATGCCGCCCAGTCAGTCGATTATTTAAATCAGATGCGAGCCCTTATCGAGTGATGAAATTTGAATCTTTTTCATCGCTCGGCTAGAATCGAACGATGTTGCTAGAATGGTTGGGTTCATCTTAACGACCATTCTTTATCTGCAATGGGGAGATGAATTACATGGGATTATCATATAGTTGTCTGGAGTTCGGTCGTGGAAGTGTTGTTTGGCCTCGGCTTCGTTGATCATATAATCTTGAGTTATTGATCTAATATGCTAATTCAGAATTAGTCGTTTGCCGTTATAAATCAATCCGCGATTAATTTCGATCGCGATATTTGTTTCTTTGTGAATTTTTCACAGAATCAGTACCTGGATTGGGAAAACGAGATTCGAAAAACAAGCTGTTTTTTTATTGATGCATCGTACACACGCAAATCCTCATTTCTGCAAATGTTTTTATGCTGCCGATTCAATATTTTTCGGCGAACCATGCCGTACAAAAGGTCATTGAGTGGGATACCACGCTCGATTGATGTTTCGTTATTTCTGTCGACAGATTTCATTTACAGATAGCTTTAATTGAAAGCAATTCGCTGGAAGTTAACAAAAATTCCCTTTCTGTATCCAATCAGCAGCTATTGTATTATTTTAAAGAGATCATTAATTTTTATCAAACTGTTTCAATAAATAGGATGAATATATTGAAATGTTTCTGTAAAGAAAATAGCGTTACGAGATGAAAATAAAATGATACATTCAGGGCTTTTTACAATCTTTTGATTAATTCTCAGGTAACGTTTGAAATCAGACATTCAAATTCTTTTTGAGGTTACATCATCGATGCTTTCAATATTCATAAATGCTATCTGTAGGTCATAATTATTTTATTTTTGACTTGTTTAGGTTGAACACCAATTAAATTTTACCGACTTTCCGCTAATATAAGCGAACGTACCCTCCCCTCCAAATGTAGTAAACGATTATTACTAAGTTTTGCCGTTGAATAAATTTAATCTCGATCTTGATTTTAGTGGACAGTTTCCTCACCTTTCAGAATTTAGATGACATTTATAACCGACGATTAAGTCCGGCCGTCGGTCCGGCGGGCATTTTAATGGTCCAGGCAGAATGATTACGACCACGGGGAGAGCTTGAATAAAGATTCGCCTCCAGTGAAAGATTGAGCAATATAAATCGGGGTTAAATCATGTCAAGCGTAAATTATTTAATTTTTTCTTGTCTCGGCTGCTTTTTATCACTTCGTCCTTGGGCATGAACATTGCTTTTCGTAGAATATAGCGAGGGGGGCATTTTTTTACTATTTTCTGGAAAGGAGGAATGTATTCGTTTCATTCTTATCTTATACGCCGACCGCTTTTATGCCCTATACACAGGTAATGGAATCCTTTTACGAGCAAATATTTTCTTGTCTTGTTGAAGAGCCGCCCATTTGTCCAGTTATCCCACGTTACTATAATGACTCACGAGTATCACCGCCACTCATTACACGTAATCGAAATTGGATTAAATTTAAACTTGCAGTTAATGTCAGTGTGCTTCTTATTAAAACTGTACACCGGAGCCGAGTATAATGTAAAGTCGTTGATACTATATAAATTTATTGAAACATATGATAAATTTTTTGTGGGTTGTCAAAATTCTTATGCCCGTCCAAACTCCCAACCAAAGTCAAAAAACATTTCTTTTAATGGATCAAATTCCTGTTGCCAGTCTCATTTAACAGCAGATGCTGAAATCTATAAAAAAAACCATCCGCCCAATGTAGATTCGGTTCGGTTCGGTCTGAATAGTCATCACTCGATGATAGCAAAAAAATATGAACCCAGAATGTGTTTGCAGAATTATGCACCTGCCGCTTTTTTCTATTGTCCAGTGTGACATCATTTATTATAGTTTTCCCCTCGTATTTTAGCAACGGTATTTACAAAAAACAACAATGGTGAGATGGAGCAAGGGTCGCATCCAATGTCTGGGAATGAGTCGCGAAAAACCTTTCTAGTTGACGATGTCTTTTCTTCACAATGACTTGTTCAGTTCCTTAGACGCGTGGTTTTATAATACCATACAATTAATTAATTCATATTCCAATTTTCCGTTGCTTTTATATTTTTCCTTAGAAAGTCAAAGGTTAGATCATGAATTTATAGTTTGTGATACATTCTGAGTAGGTTATATTTCAAACATTTGAATTCAATGTATGCATCATACCTGTGTAATAATTCTACAGACTAGCAGCCCCTCATCCACTGCCCCCATTCTGTTAGCCTAGAGTTGCGGCCGCCCATTCGTTTAGCGGTAGTGTTTGCACACAAAGGCCTCCAACAATCGGTGAAGGAAGGCTCACACTGGGAGTCAATGGCGGGTGACGAGCCGGGGTAACTCCCACCAGGGGAGAGCCACCTTCCTTAGAATGGCGGTAAAACTTGTTGCGCCCCCGGGACCTCAGGCCCCACAAACTTTCAGCTGTCTATTATGTTGGAACTCAGTTTGGAAATTTTTTTCAGTTATTCAGTTATGTTTCAGTTGAAACTTCCGTTCGATGAGTATGTTGTACACAAAACACATTATCTCGACCAGTCCTTAAACCCTCTTGGCTTTAAATATTCGGCGATTTATTGAACATTAGTACGGCAATATTTATTGTAACCTATTTGTTAAAAATAATTAACTGAAAGTACCGTTCTGAAGTAGTTATTAGTGGCAAATTATTTGTGTATCACCGATTCTGGCATAAACAATAACTTTTGTTGCGAAAGCATAATTGCTACAATATAGGGTATTAGCGTTCGCATTTGTTTATAAAATAAGTCCAGTTCATGGAGTGCTCGGAGGAATCTCCGCCCAGCCATTTAGTGGTTTACCCCACGGGCCGAGGGTCAACAGAGTCAACGGTGGGTAACGGAGTGAGGGGTGACTTCTAGGAACCCTTCCTACTATGCCTTTGAATACCGGTCTAACTTGTTGGTCTCTCGGGAGGGCTGCCGCGTCTATTAGCGATGTGGTTCTGCCTGCGGAGGCAGCTGGGGCCGCCCCCGGTATCCGCCACCACATATCCCCCTCACACTTTTATTGCTCATGGCGTGTTCAGTCTTCCGTTGCCGGGGATGAAAGGAAGTCGGTTAACAATGAGAATTCGGCGGTAAGATTGTGGCCGTGGCGTTTTATTTATAGTTCGTCAATTGCGGTGGGGAAATTTAATTGTCACCGGAGAGTTATTGTTATTGCTCGGGCCCTCCGCTCCGTCCGACTATTAATATCAATCCCGCTTGATGGACGCCTAATGTCGGTGACGTGTTGAACTCATGTTAATAGTCCGAAACGGAGTTGAAATGAGCATAAATAGTCTCGTTAATTTATTGTACTGTAAATTTAGTGGTTTTTATTACATCTTTAATTCGGTGACATCACAATCCGCCTACATCATTTATATGTGGGGGTGGCAATTTGCTCGTTACTTCTTCAGCATATTCTCTGGCTCAGGGCATAATTAAATATAATGATTATAGTTTTCGTTGAGACAATCAAGTTTTTAATTTCATTTGAGATTAGACGTATGATTACTAACTTGTTGAAATGAGTAATCAAGATGGAAAGATACCGGAACTGTGCACAACCGTATACAAGGGGAATTCGTATTTGAAAAATGGTTTATGGTTATAAAATTAGTTTGATCGGTTTTTCCATTCAACATGTAGGACTTAAGGTATTGTTAGCTTTCTGAATGTAAGACTTTTAGATAAGAATTAGTACTACATTGTTTTTAAACGAAAAAAGTTAGGCAGAGACGAGTTAGTGGAGAAGTTACCGGCCGCCGGCCCATATATATTGAACCCGGCTCCCGCCAAGAAGAAGAAGTCTACGCCGCCGATTTAAAATCTATAGGAGTCGCTTCTCCTCCGGGCGAATTCCGCGATGTTTCCGGACAATAGTTCGGTAAAGTATTGGCCCATTTTTCTCGGCGCAGCTCTCCCCGTGGAAGCGCGGTTATGGCTCGGAAGGGAAGTGGGCAGTAAAGTTGTTGCCCCGATGGGCGGAGGAAGGGGGCAACGGGCGTATAACTCCTGCAGGGAGAGACCGTAAAGTCAAGTCGCCCAGCCACCGAACAGGCCCTGCCGATCCTTATCTAGGACGGTCATAGGGTCTTCTCGATAAGCCAGACTGATGGCACCTATTCGCACCCAAGCCGTTCTGACCATCCAAGTTTCATCCATTAAGAAGAATAATTAGTCTTATTAGCGCGTTATTTTATCACTACGGTGCATATATTACACTGATAGTAAAACTTAATATAAATAAATTAAGTTAATAGTTTATAAAATAAGTTGTAATAGAAAGCTACCATGGATTGAAAATTAGTCATCTGAAATGATACACTGATGTAGGCATATATAACCAATGTAAATAAGAAAATGATGTATATTACTATTTGCAGTTGTCCTTTTCTTCTTTTACATTTATCTGAAATACAATATATGAGTTTTTCAAAATAGCTTAGTTAATTATTTCTCTAAACTTGTTTAAAATGTTTCTTACATTCATTCGGCCGAAAATTTGCAAGGTACTGACTTGAAATACGCCCGAAAACCTTGTCCGTGCTTTCTAGAATGGCATTCTAATGCGAGAGAGGCGAATTAGCATTCTTTCAACAGGAATCTCGTAGGATGAATACATTACTAAATACGTGACCGACATAATAATTACGCCTTTGGTAATAACTTCGGCGGCAATTATGCCGAGAGGTTGGTACCTTTTTTTTGAACTGTGAGCCACTCTGACAACTGTTAATTTTAAACTTGCGTACGAATAAACTATTCTGATAAATAGTTTCAATAATGAGACTAGAATTTCGAATTTCTTTTAGACTTTTTTTTACCCTACAGACTAATATATCTCAACATAAATCAAATATATAATGATAAGAACGTGTTTTAATAGTTATAAGAATGTGTAAGAAGATCTACCAGTGGTGGTGGTTAAATTTTTTTCTCCTCTATCAAAAATTAATTTCTAAAAGAGATATAATAATATCTCAACAATAAATACAAATTTTATTCAAAATATTATTTATAAATATTGTAGTGACTTCCGGGTAAATATAGAAAACGTCTAAATATTTTGTCTGAAAGAAACCACGAAAACATGAGTTATTGTATATCGGAAATTTTTAACAAGGGGAGCTATTGGATCTTTTATTCAACAGGGGCTGAATGTTTGAACGCGGGGTTCGGGACGAACGAGAGTGCTCCATATTGCAAGGATGCAGTCCGATATTAGTTTGTTCTCGCTTGTAGTTTCAGTCAGAAAGTTTATTTCTAGAATGTTTAATGTTGTTTATTCGTCGAATGAGGGCGTTAAATTTACTCCGACTCATTCTGTCACCGAATTTTTTTTCTCTTATATGTCGTCACATTTAGAATGTCGTCCACATTCAGGAAAATTGTTAGTAATCACTCTGTCTGAAAACACATATTCAGTGAAGTTTTTCTTATCACCTAAAGGGAACTTATAACCACGTACTTATATAGTAATTTTTACAGGTAATTAATTATTTAACCACAAATTAAATGCAACTTAAATTTGACGTTCACAATATTGGAAGATTAAAATGTGTATTGGTTTGAATAGTTGTGCCGTAGCGTACGCAATTCATTCCTATAATGTAGTTATTTTAATACAATTTCCTGGTGAGCATTCGGAACTTGTTTCCACGTCGGTCTGTTTTCCATTCGTCCCACGGACCTAGTCCCACACAGTTTCTCCAGCATGAGATCGTGACACGCAAAAATTTAATTATTATTAATGGCTGTTACATTGTCGGATGGACGAAGTTACTTTCGGGGGCTATTTTAATTTGTCTCTGTAAATATCTCGACAGGGGCATTAAATTTTATTAAATCAATTCTCGGTGCGGACAATTGTGGCGGTAACTACAATGCGGGTAGTCACCTCGATATTAGATTAGTAGTGATAATCGGAAAATGTATGTAGAAAAATTATACTCCATAAAAAAGTAAATAGATTATAGTACATATTTAGGATTATTTCGTGAAAAAATATTGTAAATTGAGATATAAGATACCGTTTAACGGTCTAGGTCCGAACTTTTGTTCTTGGTTGACCTACTGCGGGGGTGGACGGTGGACATAAACGTTTTCCTCCCGCCCCCCGCTCGGCGGGTCCGCAAATTGTCAGTGACACCTGGTCCCGATCGGCCAAAGTCCCATTGTTGCGGTCGAGCCCGCGGTCAAAATGTTAGTATTCCAACAATCGCCAGGTAAATATTTCCCGATGTTTGGACCCCGGAGGCTTGGACAATGGGGCCGGCTTTGTTGGGAAGGCCCCCTGGTTCCATTCACCCGGGAACGGGCTCCAACAGCTGGACACGCTTCCAATGTGTGAACCGTCCTTACAAGGGGGTAAATTTAGCGTGTCGCGGGTAGACCTGTAGATCGTCGATACTTCCTGCGTTTTAGAAATGTTTCCCATCCGGATTTGTGTAGGCTTAACGTTATTCACAATATAATAGTAACAGCTGAAATGTCTAGCGTACCGTTTTGTGTTGTATCTATGAGTTTCTGCATGCTGTAAACTTCACTGTAGTTTCTATATTAAAGTAATATGATGACCTAATGTCCAGCACCTTAACACGCTCTCAGTGACCCTGGGGATGAATAAATTCAGTGTGGTACGGACAGACCAGGATGTTAGATGTTTCCTGCCTGTCGAAACGGTTGTCGGAATATTCAAAACATATCGTACATAAGACATAATTCCTAATTATATTATGAGGCATCTATATTCAAGAAAACTCTTGTGAAGACGCATATCTCTATATGTTTCTTAGCAGCAGCACCTGGCGACGATTCTAGGTTGAACCCTTTTTAACCCAATTGTATTCATAGGAATAAATTTAGCGTGTTAAGAGGGACGTTTATATCCTAGCAATAAACAGTAACAAACAATAAATCATTTACATTTCCCCTAATGGTGATCAACACTTCAAAAAACTGCTTCCTCATTTCAGTTAATAATTTCCAGATTGTTTGTGATTTCCAGTCTTAAAATCCACCGTTTAATGTTTAATGACGAGAAAACACGTTGAGGGACCCGGCTAGTTACTTTGTCGAAATTAATTGCGTCATCTACATTCCGTCCAAACGTGGTATTCATTCATGTCGGTTCATTAATTTGCAGCCATTACTTATGCATATGACTTCACTTGAGACGACGACATGATGCAAGATAAGGAGGAGGAATCCGAACCCAGCCTATAATTACGAAGGAAACAATATGGTTAGTTATGCTATCCCTTGACGTCGACCCTTACGCCCACATCCTATCCGATGGAAATATTTAATTAACCGTCAGTAATGCCCGTAATTTTGGGGAATTATCCGGTATTTTATTTTTATTGATTAACGATTCAATAATTCGAGAAGTTATCTGAACTTTTAGCTTTTGGAGATCGGGCGAAACGAGTTCATCTCTAATCTGTTAAGAATACGCGATACAAATTGTAACTTGCACATTTTGAAATTAATTGCGACAAAAGTAAAATGTTTACATCTTAAAATGATCGAATGACGTCTTTCAAAAGTGCTCAAGATAAATATGCAGAGCATTAGGAGCTCATTAATATTTTAATACGATTCGGAAAAGAATAATTCGAAGTGGAAAAGAGGAAAGGGAGGCCTCTTTTGTTACAATTTTGCTCAAGTAATTAGTGGTCGGAGGCCCATTTGAAGAGGGGGTCCTCTTTCCAGTGAAGTGCTACAATTATTACGTTCGTTTCCGGTCGGAAGAAGATCGGAAAAATTTAGAATACAAGTTGAAACTGCAGGCGAAGGGAAAGAAGACTTTATAATTAAGAAGACTTAGAGAGTTTTCTGCCCGCATTAGCCAAACACAAAAGAAAAGGAGAGAACCGGCGCTTTTGTGGCCCGCACCGGCCCCTCAACTACAAACGTTAAATTAAGTTTCTAATTAGCCAACTTTCGACAAGAATAGCAAAAACCGGCAACAAATGGAATTCTTCGGCCCCCGCACCATTCATTATCGTAAACATTTCGACCTCGCAATATACATTTACCGCCTGAACGAATCCCCCTATCTTTCCCCGCTCCGCATTGTTTCCCAGCCTGCATTTACAGGAACAACGAGCCTTTTTTCATAAGCGAAGGGGCATTGTAGAGTTCAGTCTCACCGAGTGCTGTTTTATTTTTTAACTCGAATAAACATTATTAAAAGTTATGTTTGCTATGGCGGCCGGCCCTTTTAGCGAAAGTTTCGATGGCGAGATAATGGGTTGTTGGCACTCAAAACACAACTTGTCGGGAGCTTTTCATTTGCCCTTCATTCTGCGGGGATCTTTTTGATCGTTATTATTGAATTTTTTCAGGCTTTATTTTTCCGGGAGAAAGGGAAAACTTCGGGGACTGGGGTTCCTTTTGTTTGCCACTGTTTGAAGTGTCATGAAATCATTTCAGTCAGAGGAGCAGTTTGATGTAACTACCGTAAACGAGCAGACTATTTTTCGTTCTCCCTTTGCATTCAACCATGTAACCAGAGTATTCGATATTATGGCAGTAAACTTTCATTAGTACTGCATGAAGGAGGATTTCTTATTTGTATTCAGCGCCATCGAAGAGTCGTATGTCCCACCAAATCCCGTAATTGTGTAGCTTTTCTAGCAAAATTCGTTTGCTATAGTCACAGGTTTTTGATAGAACCTATAGAAGGTTTGTGATAGTCACAACAATTTGTAGTGAGATATTGTTTGATATTAATGATATGTGGGATTATTTAAAAATGTCTATCTAGAAATTTCTAGCTGCACTTAAAATCAAATGAAAACGCAGTATTCTTACGGGATGAAACTTCTTAAATGTGTGGGATGTCGTTAATAAAACCCTCTTGTGATTCGTTCAGCGTGATAGACATTCCGGCATCATTAAATCCAATCAGTTAATTGTCCCTATATAATATTATAATACTTAATATCCCGGAAATTATAATAATCTCTTCGTATTATTCTCTTTCATTGTCCACTCAGGGCACCCTTCATTATGCTAATTTACATTCATACCGGACGTAATGACACCTTCATTAGTACTTATCATTTCTGGTCCCCTAATCAATTCACCCTCGGTCGGGTTTCGTTCTTGGGACCCTGAGTGCCTATTATTTTCACCGGGACCCTATAATATAGTCGCAGTCAGTGTCCCAGTAATGGAGGCCTCCTCACTGATTGTTTTCTCTTCCTTTTCAACTTTGTAAATTGTTAAATCTATCATAGTTATCGGTACCTTAATCTGTACGGTAACCGATTTAAATGATTTCTCTATTATGAAGCATTCTACTTACGCAGATTTACTGTAAACATTTTTAGTGTTACAACGTCGGAAACACGGTTAAATCAGGTCGAGAATAAGCATATGAAATATATACTTCGATATGAAGTATTATTATGTTTTATTATTATGGAACATTTATCAGGTATATTAGCTAATTTACAATTATAGTCCTGATATTGTAAACTTGTCATATCTTTTATGAACCGGCGCTGTATAAAATATAAGAGTTACAAAAAATTTGTATTATACAGCACCGCTCGCGTATTACATTCAGGTTAGCTGTGTGTTTGGTCCGCCTACATCTCAGGTGTGGGTAGTACAAAATAAGACGCTCTAGTCGACTGGTTCGCGCCATTCGAAATTCCGAAGCGCTCTCTTTCTCCCCTGATCCCAACTTTTTAAGCTCGCCAGATACAAGTTGAAGAAAAGAAGTTTCTTTGCCCGAATTGGGCTGGAGAGTATCGGACGGTCTAAGTGGCGAGTCGGCCGCCCCCGGCTCTCTCTCTTCCGGCCTCCAGAAGCCCCCTATAGTTTTTCTCCCTACGGCCCTTTACCAAACTTCACTCGGGCCTGGCGACCGTTAAACTACTCCTATCTTTAAATTGAAAAAATATATATAACAATAGTTTATCTGTTGTCTGCGCCGTAGTAAACTTTTCTGTTTATAACACTTCAAGAAGCGAGCTAGAGGCAAGCAAGATTCGTGATACATTGTGATCACTTGGCAATTCTCACAGTTTTTTTTCTCCACTCGCCTATTTGGTTTTAAGACCGATTTCAGCTTTAAGAATGTTTAGTAGTATACCCGCCAGTATGCCAGTATGGATTATTTTCGTAATTGACGAAATTATATGAAATCGAAACCGGTAAGGAAAACAATTATAATTTAGGTAGTAATGTGAGCTGCGGAAAATATTCTAGATCGGATCTAACGTGCAATGTAAAAAAAAACTTCCTTGTGGCTGGCAATTAGTATTTAATGAAGGCGTCAATCAATTTAAAAACTACAGTCTTTTAACTAGATATCAGCTCCCTTTCGGATGCCTCCTTATGACAGTTCCGGCTTCGAACCGGTGAGTCGGTAAGAATTGTTAATTATTCGGTCATTAGGCGCGGCGACTCGGCTTCTCACCCAACCCCTCATTTCGGCGACCCAACCGTCACGTCGAAATTGACGGTGGCGCTCGACGATTGATATGCAAAACCGAAGAGGATGTCAATACTTAAAAGGAGGACCCACCACCGCCTGCACCCTAATAACTAAGTGGGAGCCCCGCATAACAGTTGTAATTAGGCGACTTAATGTGCTACAATTACCGATGTTGAAGGCTGGAGGGGGTTAAAGTCCGTGAAAGGGAGAGGGCGAAACAAGAAAAAGGGTATCGGAAAGAGACCTCGCTTCCTCCCATTCGGATCACGTCACATTTCCCCTCTTACTGTTTTGATATTCGAGACGGGTATTAGGGACGGCCGCCGGCCTCCGAAATGTGAACACCGAGGGCCCGGGATTAAACCAAACAACGGTCCTTATAATGAAGGTAACTCTAAAGAAATTATCGATCTCGGTCGATTCATCTTTGAGGCAATTCTGGCGCCACATTATTAATTGCTGTATATAATTGTAAGTAAAGCTTAATTACTTTAATTTAGATTTTCCAGTGATATCAGAAAGCATAACTTTAAAATAAATTAGCTGGCCAATTCCATAAACAGCAGATTTCCTTTCAATGAAATTTAGAAAAGTCCTTTCATCATTATTCATCCATTTTATTTGCCCAATTTGTTTATTTCATAGGAGTAATCTGATATTTTTGGAACGGAATTGCTTTTTTACTTACTGTTAGAATTCATTATGTCTTTTACAATCTCTGCTTTTCACGGGGGTGATAATTTTAAACAACGCTCGCATCCCAGCCCGCGACAGTTTTAAATAAATACGTCCAACAATTGACTTGCGTTCAACACACTCAATTAGCGAACGACATCCGTACTGTTAATTAGTCGCTGTATAGTTTTTGGCGCGTGGGGGCATATTTCAGAGTCGAATGTTATTCCGGGATTATTTCACAGGAAAAGCCGGAACGCTTATTATTAGTCGGGGCGTTGATTGTGAAAGGGGAGAAGTCCCAACACCCGATTCCCTCTCTCCCTTCTACCCTTCCGAACTCTTTAATTTTAATTAATTAATTTAATACGACTCTGGGGGTGACAGTGTTGATAATTTATATGGAATAATTAATTGCGGGGGATATTTTAATGTGGGGCTCAGATTAAAAAGTACAATTTGTAGCGATATTAGATTCGTAAACGACTGGCCGGAATATGATGGATGGTCGCGGCAAAATTCAACAGAAAGTGGTTTCTCTAGATTAAAGAAATATTTTAGAACATTTAATTTCAATACTTTTCTTTACTGTCGCTTGTTTTAATCCTTTACACGGAGTGAAATATTCACATTCGGTTATGTATTTTAGTGGACGCGTAAATTGATATCCCGGCAGGAATATATACTTAACGCTCTTCCTTCTAATGATTAATGTACTAAACACTGTTCAATCTTATATACCAAATAATGCTTTCGATCGAAATAACGTGGGGGATAACTTTAATCTCTCCTAATTGTAAATTGCAATAATTATATTCCATATTGATTTATTCTAATTAATTTATCAAACTCATATTAAACTGAGGTCTAGGTAATCTTACAAAATAAATACGAGGATAGCACCTTAGGGGCTGCAGGATCCCGCAGTGCGGTTTCAAAAATTGTTAGCTATTGCTAGCATATTGCGCGTAGTTTCGCAGCTACGAAACAACTCGCTTATTAATAAACAAGCATAATTTTTTTAGGCGTATGTTAGCTTGAATATTATACAGCACACGGCTGCAGGCTGAGCGTGAATATTTTACTAAGTGTAGACCTTGGAGGAGTTACTACTGAATAAACGTCAGGCAAAAGCTAGAATGTTAGACCTATTCGTAATATGAGATAAACGTTGATATATCCCGCGTTAAATCTGCGTTCTTTTAATTAAAAATTAATATTTTTTTTTAATAATTCCTAAATGCAACAATGCAGGATTAGATGTGTATAACTGTGACTCTACGTTCAATTACGGTTAACCTCGCCTTACTTTATGTCAACGTTTCAGATGAAGTCAGAGTTATCTCGTGGTGTATAAATTAAGTTTATTTGTATAAAGTCTAATTAATTGATCGTTTGATCGCACTGTACATTGGAAGGCCATAATCGAGAAAGTTAAGCTTATTCATCGCTTTCATTGGGGTTTTTCGGACGTAATGGAGGAGACGTATTCCTCCGAGTTGTATCCAAGTTTACGCTCTCCGCTTCGGAACCCGGCTACCGAGACAGAGGGAAGCCGCCTCCCCATAATGACCAATGTATATTAATGCGGCGTCAGCGAGAGACACCAATTAACACCTTCAATTTTCCACGTCCGTTCCACTGGCAACGCTCACCTTCACAACGGCTGTCCGTTCGTGTTTCCTTCACGCGAAAGAAATTTTCGGGGCAACGCCTAGGCGCACATAAAGTCAACGACAAGACTTACAATGTCCGACGGACGCCCCCAGAATGAGACGCCATACAAAGCGTTGAAAACATCAGACTTCAAATTGATTACTAAAATAAGCGGTAATTACAGGACAATGTTGGTATAGATATAGATTAGTTACAATATTAATGTTTATATATGTGCAGTAATTTTCCTAATATTACTTTCATTATTTCTTGCTTAGCTTCCTTCCTAACACGTCGGTAGTATTTACAATGGCGACCAACCGGAATTGCCCCAGCGTCGTAGGCGTTAATATTTTAAACGATTCGGCTGTTAATATTTTATAACGAAGTGCGGATATGACAAAAGTTAGGAGCTTCCCGAGAGGAAATAAAGCATCCAAATAATGTCTAAAAATACGTTGTCTCCCGGGCCTTCTGTGAAGTTCGTCTAAATGAATTATTTAATCCAAGTTTAATTACACAAGACCGGTTTTTCGGGGAATTCCGGTTCCCGAGGCGCCTCGGAAATTACGAGACCTCTAGTCGCCTCTATCTGTCTCAATCGCTCTATAAATTCAAAACGTTAAACAATGTCCTGAGGCTCCGAGGAGGTTTATCATTATTTATAGTTCTCGTATAAAACAGCCTCATGCTAATCGACGTTGGATCCGATTCTTTATTACTTAGGTTAAAGGAGCTGCTACGGACTAAAAGCGAAAAATAAACGTAAGGACTGCCCTGGGTCCTAATTCAATAAGCAGGCGACAAAATGAATATCATATATTTTGAGCAACAGTGAGGTCGGTTGGGCTTAATTAGTTCCGTTGCAGGAATGCCTGTAGTAGGTTTGCGGGTATAAACTAGCTTTCATTTTTTTACAATAGTCCATTCTGTGTTAAAATTGCATTGAAATCGGCCGATTAATCCCCCAACGACTGTTAAGCCTAGTCCCGGCTACAGTCAATGAGCATGGACGAAAACAAACGTACAGTTGAACACAGAAAGAAATGCAAATGAACAGGAACAAACGCAAACAAACTCACTCGACTAATCAAGGTCCGCTTGTTTGTTGATGTTGCGACTATTTACTCTACATGCAAACCATTCGTATTGGCCTCTAGTATTGACAAGCGGCGGGTTCGCTGTTCTTTCCAAATCGTCACGAGCCTCCGATTATTTACTACACATCACCATTATTATGTATTTTATACTAGATTATTTGATTCAGGTACGGTTTGAGACCAAATTATTGTTACTGACATTTTAATAAATAATGGTTATAGAAAATGATTTGATTTTATTATAAATCTATTTCTCGTAGCATTGTTGTTTTAATGATTATGTTAGTAATGTACTATTAAATAAAACGTTTCCATATTTTACAACAATTTCGATGATTTCTATATTGTGATGTATCTGGGCTACGAACTGAAAATTTATCAAATGATTTCTATCCAAGCCTTCAAATATGATGTTGGATATTTGTAATATCCAACTATTTTATAACAACTGGAATTCCAGTTTCCTTCGTTAAGTGAACTAATTATAATAATTCATTAGGTGAAAAAATTATTACTACGAACATAACCAACTAGGTCGTAATTTGAGGCTTCAGTTCAATATATCGGACTTCATGTTCTTTACTAATTGCGATTGACGGAGTAATTGTTGTGTTGCTGTATTATTGGCGCAATCAGGGAAACATTTCAATCTTGTATGTTTCGTTTTGCATCTTTTTCCAATTTGCATCCCACCCGCTGTACTTAACCTTCTACCGATTTCAAAATTAATTTATAATATAATGAATGTACACCGGGGACCATATAGGCTTAGGAGCGGCAGTCTGCTGAAAGGACAGAAAATCATGTCCTCTCATTTTGACGCTCATTAATTCAGATGAGTTGGTGGAGCTCTGGTTCGTGGAAAACGGGGGCCACAATTATTTCGAGCAATTATCGCCCAGTCCCAAATGAGAATGCAATTTTCTCGGTGATCTCAGCTAAATATTTAATTTACCGCAGTGTCCGCGGGATAACGTAATAGCCTCTCAGAAATGGCGCTCATTCGTCTCATATGTGCAGATTAATTTTAACATCTAATGCCAAATGTAGACCAGACCCTCATTATAGTTGTATAGAAATATAAGCTCAGTATTTGCGAAATTCCCACAATTTCGTATGAAATGAGGATTCTTTTCCCTTCCTTTTTTGGAGAAATATGAAGTATAATATGATTTGATTGAAACTTATCACAGAATTTCCGACATTATAATAAATTTATATATACAGTTAGGGGGTGATTTTTGAAATGTTAACGAGAACAAAGGGATCACACATTCTTTATATAAATTGTAATCTAATCAGTCAATTTTTGGCGTATTTTGATAATCACAGCCGCATTCCGGGGTTCGAAAGTATCTTATTATTATATAAATACTACATTCAGCTAGTACGCCTTATGTATGCATACGTATAAGTAAAATTCGACTTACTTGAGATTATTTCTCTTATTTCTGTAGCTACAGTGTTCTTCTCATGATAATCCATCCTCTCGCCCTTATTATTCCTTCATATTTCCCCACACTATAAGACGTTGTTGATAAATCGCAGAGATAGGAAATAATTGTATTTTTGGCCCGTTAAATGCATCTTTTTATTTCTTTACTTAATCACATTATACAGGGCGTGCATTGCAGTAAAGACTGCTCATCGTGGATACAATTTAGGACGTAATTTTATACTTTCATCGGTCTCGTTTCATGTTCGTCTGAGCCAGAAGTGGGTCTGGCGGCCTCCCATGTCGGACATTTCCGGACAGGGCGCTTGGCCACCTCGGGACAAGTGTCCGCCGACGCCCCAACCCGCATTCCAAATCAGTAGGAGAGAACCGCCCCTAGCCTTGAGCCCGACAATCGAGGCCCTCTCCCCGATGAAGCAAGTTGCTCTCTCTCTCTCTCTCTCTCTCTCTCTCTCTCTCTCTCTCTCTCTCTCTCTCTCTCTCTCTCTCTCTCTCTCTCTCTCTCTCTCTCTCTCTCTCTCTCTCCCTCTCCCCCCCTCTCTCTCTCTGGCTCATCAGTGAGACGTGTGCAGCCGGGCCGGGGCTCTGATTAATATTGAAGAGGCGTCTTCCCCGTGTCCTGTGCCCACTCCGCCCCTCCGATTCCTTTGAATATCTAATGCCCGAATGGCCTCGGCTATAACACCCGTCCGCCTCTGATTTTATTAGTCGCAGCGGACGACCATTAGGTCATTTCCTCCCTGTTTCGGGATCCCGTTCTGGGGCCGGAATAACGAGTAGACGCGGTGATGCCGCTATTTAAACGGGGGGGGGGGCGTTATCGGTAACCGAGACTCTTGTTAGAATCGGTGCAACAAAATCCGTGTAAGAATGTTACATTCCTTCAACTCCAGCAACTTCATTTTGGACTCATCGAAAAATATCACCACAAATATCCGGTACTCATTATATTCTATTCGAGTGCCTCTCGATACCATTCTTGGGCTGCAGATTGAAAATATATCGAAAAACTCTAATGGCGGTCTAGACGCCGCGCTACATTTCCTATGTACACAAAAAACGCCGAGCTCTTATTATCGGTATTTCCGATAGAAATCGAATATCCCCCGTACCCCGATTTCTTTTAATGCCATACCCTTGCTAGGATGAGGCGACAGCGGCCGTTATTAGTCACGGCGCACGGCGTTTCCTTTGTTTCGAGGGGCCCTGTTCTCAAGTGGAATAACAATTGGAAGCGGCAAAGTCGCTTCGAGGGGTGACGAAATTAAATCAACCCGAGGGGAAATGCCATCCTTGTAATTCTTGTCTACGATGTTAGATTTTTTTTAGCACGGTTTAGGTCATGATTTCCTTGGACACTGGAAGCACTGGAATAGTCACAATGCATAATGACCGGGATATATACTGAAATACCATACTAATATATTACTGCTTTTAGAATTAGCTTGTGAAAAAATCATGTTACGCGATGACGATATTCTGTGTCGTATATTGACGTTTTAGTTCCGGAGTGCGATTAGGTCAAGTGCTAGCGCTGTGAATGTGTCCGGGACGTGGGCAATGGGGAGAAATCTATATTTCTTTAGGCCGATCTATATTTTCTGTACGAACAAGACGTTATCGGGTTTTTTATGCTCCGCGACCGAGAGACGGACGCCGAAGAGGAGTCAGTTTTTATCTGACTGTCTTCTATTTTTTCCACTTTTTTTTCACTTTTTTTTTCTCGACAGATTCCGGTTTCTACCGGACGATGGCTATCTCTCGGGTCATAACTAGCAGGTGCCCACGTTCTCGAAACGTCTTGATATACGACAGCGGCGAACAAATCGATAGAGCTGTTTGATTCGAATGATAAATGCTCGTGAAAGCAATTTATATCTCCTCGAATTTATTAATTTTTCGCCCCTCCGCACCGTAATCGCTTTATTATGCAACAAAAACGGTATTACGCAACAATCACATTTCTCAAGATTCTCTCAAGGCACAATTTATTGTCGCCCTCGTTATCTTTTTATTGTTATAATGTTTTACTGACGCTGAATATGTATTAAGTTTAAACCAGTATTAAATTGGGGCAGTTTATTAGGCGATTAGTAATTCATTCCTTTGAATAAAGTATAGATTTCAATTTGTATCCATCCGTATCCTCGTTGCATTCGCCTTTCTTCTACAATCCGCATCTGGGTGTTCAGGTCATCTAGTATAAAGTATAACCGGGCATTAAATACAGTACTCAGGCTGTCCACATTATAATCAATTGTTCCCAATCCACTGTTGTAGGAGGTTTTCACAGAATAAACAGGAAATCTATGCAAAGTAATTCAGGTACCCTGTTATATTAATTATGAACTTCGGCATTCGTTCAAAATGGTCCAATTTTCATGCGCCCAGATCAAATTCCATCTCCTGTGAGTCTTTGAACATTTCCAAAATACGCAAGAATAATTGGGTACTTTTTAACCAAAAGGTAAAATTTATTCCAGCTCCAACCCCAGAGGGTGGATCTAACTTCGAGCGTTAATGTAATGTATGCAATAGAGTGTCACGATAAGGTAGAACCAATTTTCAAATATTGACTTATTTTTATATTTTTCGTAATTTTAATACAGTTACTAAATCATTTCGGCTTACTTCATTAAATTATGACTTATTAAAAGAGTAGATTATCTGATGAAGAAGACGACATATTTATAGCCTGCGATGAAGGCCCAGATCTTAGGAGTGGAGATAATTCCCTCTGAGTTTTTAAATATCAACTCGGTTTTTTGAATCTCATCACGTACCGCAATATTATTAATGCCAATTAAAGTATAATCTAGGAACATTCGCATGGTGGATAATTTCATCTTCTAATTATCCGATTTAATACGGTCCGGCCCTCCGTAATAAATTAAAGCGAAAAGGGCAACTTGTCATTAATTTCCTCCCTCTCATTTACTTTTTTGCATTGAATAGAGCCTTGGTCTTGTAGAAATGAAAAATGTTTTAATCTGTATTAGTCTGGATTTACGACGCTTATAAGAAAATTAAAGGGTTTTTTTGTTTATGTTCTCTGCACTGGGAATAGTAGACCCCAGCAATAAATAACTCTTTCCCTCCGAGAAGGTAAATAAGTTCATTTCAAACCACCTGTTTTACACCTACTGGCGAATAACACAAAAAAAGAACCGGGGGAAGAGGGGTGCCAGCTCTGAAAAAAAACCCGGCCATTTACTTCACTGAATATTGATGAGCGAATACATCCAATTTATATGCGGAAATTGGAAACAAAAGGTGTGTGAAACTAAATGGGCTAAATGCGGCCCCGTCCGCACAGAAAAAAAACCCCAACCTCCCGTCGTTTTGATGCCTGACACTATTTCACGTAGCGCTGCGCTCTAATTTATAGGCAGGTCGAACGTTTAATTTAATTCCTTGATTTTACGGGATTCGATTTAATTGCCGAATAATGTTGCAGTTGTTGAAAACCATTTGCGGTCAGTACACTGTCGACAAGATATTGACGTTTCAATGCTGTTTTGTTTTTTGTTTGTTCATGCGCAGGGCTTAATTGAACCTTTTTGTATTAAATCTACCAGCTTATGGAATAAAATTGACCTTCACTTATAGCATATTAATTAGCATTACAATCTATCCTTGTTCTCGATAGACTAAATACTGATTGATTGAGTTGTATTGTTTTTAGATATCCTAAAAGAAATGTCTTACGTACAATATGTTCAAAAGTAATACTTACAGCTTATTACTATATATTGCAAGAATACGATACTGTTACGATATTAAATCCGACTAAGAATTGCCCTCTGCCTTATCTGCGATGACATAATACTGTTAGAAATCTTCCCAACTGATCGGTGTATAAATGCACACTTATCCTAGTACATAAAACGTTGGGAGTGTGGATGGGTTGTTAGCGCCCACGCGGGTCGCTTCATCACCCACGCCGCGCCCTAACCCCCCGGGGTAGTTAACATATGAGGAATTATAACTGTATTGTGTCCGCTCCTTCGGCACAGTTATAATATTGAGACGCGCCGTGAGCGTGATTTCGCCCGGGCCTCACTCGGGCCTGTGCTCGGAAACTTCGGATAGGTCCCCGGGTCACGGCGGGCTATGAATCGGATCATGATCCTATGCAAATGGGTCCTATTAAAGGCTATTACATCGGTTATTCATATGCACGATGTCCCCGTACTGTTTCTAGCAATGACATACTACCGCGGACTATTCAAATAGCAGCAGAGTGGAAAGCTACACTGGTACTTTTTACGGGTTACACTTTACAGATGTCGTATTTCATTATAATATTTGTATGGAAGACAATAACAATGTGGCATTTTTTAAATACAACGTCTCTGTATTCAGCAAAAATGTGGAGATAAAATATTTGCAGTTAAAGAAAATATGATGCACCGAATTGGATCCAATAATATATATACATTTATAATTCTTCGGCGCTTCCTACGTTACTCTTTAAACATTAGATTCATTCATCTTTCTGGAAGACAATTCGTCGTAGGCTATGTTACAATGGTTGAACGATCTTCTGATTAATTGAAATTTGTTCTTCAGAAAAGGTCCGACGTTCAAATCCACTTTCCGGTAATGAGCTCACTCCAGGAAAAACTCTTACCTTTGGTCCGACATGGAGGGCGGGCCGGAGGCACTCTATATTGTGCCGTCCACTTTTCTTCTCACATTTCCCTCCCTCCCCCCGCTGCGTTCGGCTGCAATTGTGCCCCGCGCGACGGCAAAAACCGACAACGCCCGGGGACATGCCTCCGGACTGTTTTATTTTTCGGAACGCTGTCCGAAATCTAATTTTAAGGGGTGAAATATATTGCCTGAATTGGGCTTAAAAACGTTTAATTTTTCCACCGGCGCTGTTTCCTTTATTGTCAATTAAGACACATCTTAATTAATTATCTCAATTAATAACGTTATAAAAGTTATTTTATCACGTATTTCATTCCATTCGGTAGTCGATATTATTTATTTAGGAATCATATATTTCTTTATGAACAGTTCTTTTACAAACAGAAAGTTAATGAGTGATTGTGCCGTTGAAATTACATGGTATCTTTTATAAAGTATATTTAATAAGTTTAATAGTAGTTGAAATAAATTTAATTCAGCACGTAAGAACAAATATCCCTTTTCAGAGGCGGGAATAAATAAACTTCCGCGACTAACAGCCGGAAAATAACTTCCGAAAGTACCCGCGCCTGCTTATTGTAGCTCCGCAGGCGGGGATAGGGGACTTGCACGCAGATAAAAGCCCTTAAATATTTTAAGGCTGTTATTTTATTGTTGGGGGGGGGCGTATTGTATTTGTGGGGGGTGAGGGGGAGTCGTCGAGTGTGTTTTGTCCCGATGTGTTGTCTGGAGCGGGCCGGGGCTATAATTCTCGGTATTGTCTTACTAAGTGCCGGGATAAGAATCTGGTTTCAGCGGCACTGTTTTACACTGGGCCGCCCTTTCAGTTATTGTTGCGCTCTGAATTCGGAGATTCTTGCACCGACTAAAACTTAAATTCAAACTCCTCCTGGTAGCACGGCTGGGGTGAATGAGCTCACCTGTTTGTGACTGACTACGAAAATTCTCCCCGGGTGTATTACATTAGTATATAGTGTTAATTAGCTTTATAACTATTTTATCATTTTTTATCTACGTAAATCATCATTAAGATATTAAAACTAAACTTTAAAATAATATTAATTTGATTATTTTTCCGGTGTTGTAGCCGAATGTTGATCTAGAGTTTATGACTGTATTGTTTCCCTCCTTGAGGGCACACTCTAATTTCAATGCTCCCCTGCGGCGTCTGATATATTCATGAGGTAGACGGTCTGGCGCGGAAGAATACGTAAGAAATACATAAATTCGATTCCCTTCCTCGCGCTTAAAGCTCGGCTGCATAACAGGACCCCCCGCAATTGCGTTTCCCTTAGTTCAACTTATCCCTATAATTTTTTTAAACATCCCCGGCGGACAAATGTGGTTTTTACACCTTCCGGTGAATTGCCTATCGCATTTATGGTAGTTGTTCGGTTGGATGGAGGCTGTGTTTGCGAACACTCGAGGGACGTTGGGAAGCCGAGTCTTGGGAGAAGTGCGGAGTCCCCCTAGTGCCCCATGAATATTGAGCCCGGGGGCAGAGCTCGGTCTACGCCCGTCGGATCCTCCCTGATAGGAACCTGGGACAGGCTAGACAGGTTGAATTAAACAACACCGAAGTCTCCCCCTCGGAGTTGTAAAATCAGAGTACAAAGAAACATCCATTCTTATGGAACACCAGAGTTGGCATCGCCCGTGAAATCGCTCAATTCTTTCTACGTTTGTTAAATGTTAGAACAAAGTATTGTTACTAATAAATGAATAGGATTAGTAATGGTACACCATTTATATTCCATTCAGTACCACAGTGTATTTAAAATTCAACATATACACAATAGTCCAAAGAATACTTTATGACGTTAAAGTAGAATTGAACCAGACATTTCGTTCGTAATTAATCTCACGATTTTGAATTTGTTATACTGAACTGTATTCTAATTATGCCATAAACAATGATATAATAAACCCAAGAAATGTTTAAGAGCTTCGACTTAATTTAATATAAGACGTCTTAAACGTAGATCTTTATTTTTTGTCACATGAAAAACAATACATAGTTAAAGGAATGAATTTCAACTAAAAATGTGGGCGTCGCTCGTTAATTCGGGCCAAGAGGCGCCGTTCACCTCATCCGGGCTGAAACGTGTTCAATTTTTAGAAGAGTAAAATCCTTTGCCTCCCTTTACTCCGTAACTTTAATTTATATTCCGATGGCAAAACCGATAGCGGCCGTGGGCCGGGGACGACGACGAATTTCGCGCCACGCCTCGTTTCTTTATTCTCGGGCGTTAGTCATTAGCGCCCAGGACCGCCCGTTTTTTGCACTGCGTCCAACACTGTACAGGATCAATTGGCCAGATTCTCTGGAAAATGATCGGCGACTAGAAAGGCGACGATTTCCTGCCTTAAGATTCTATTTGAATTAGTCATTCTGAATGACGCTTAAGGAATTTTCTCTGCCCTTTGAAACGTTTTTAGAGGTCGAACTGAAATCTGCTTCCTGTCATTGTATATGGAATTCTGTTAGTGAAGAGAAGTAACAGAGTGGTATTCGGTTGCCGATACCACTTCCTCTTAAAAATGTAATTAACAATGCTGCTGGAACACCATGCGGTGTATTTTTTCGTGCGGACACCGCACATCTAACACCAGTTTGTAAACCATTTGAAGTAGTTATGAGGTAGAGCCCCGGGGATTGACTAAGCCAGCCAACAGCTACAAGATCCGCCACTGGGAAGGTATTATCATCGGTGAGACCACAATTTCCGCACCCTTTGTCCCCAACCGTGTAATCCAGAAAGGCCTAAATGTTGACTTCGACCGTGAGCAACTAAGTCCCGGCTATCCATTCAAGTCCGACATACAGCAGGTTTACCCGTTTTTATCATATAAGCTAGTTACCTAAACAAATTAAAATTCTAAATAATTAAAAACTCGTTTAATATATTAAAAATTCGTTTGATTCACTCAATACATTTAGTTATTCTGGGTATTAACAGATAAATGTATGACCAAAGATGGGAAATAATTTATATACGTTCCACTCCCGTAAGTTAAATACATCTTATATTCCCAGATATGTCGCAATATCTCCTTCCATTCTCGAAACCGACCGCAGGTGCTATGTTATGCGAACAGGATGAAACAGAGCAACCGCAGAGCCGGCCCCGTTTTCGGTTGTCTTCAGCCAGGCGCTAACTAGTCGGCATCTGGCGCTAGTCCCAGCCCTCCGACAAGGCCTAGGGCGGACGGTGTGGTCGGCCCTACGTGATGCGGTCTGATGTAGGTCGCATATGCGTCATCCTATATATATACATATATAGTGTGTTTATAGTGTTAACAATGTTGCCGGTTATAGGTGCTAGCACGGAAGCAAACCGCACCGGCCCTCCTACACCATCGACCCCCCTCCCCTCCCCCAATGTATTGGCACAATCAGTCCGGCGAGTGTGCACCTCTTGCCCCTTACGCTACGTTCGCGAACCGTCGTCGCGTTAATTCCGGCCTTCATTAAATATATAGTCGCAGTTCCGGAATAAAATCACCGATGTTGCTGTAATTGGGATGCGGACAACCGTCCTCGCTTCGGATGCGGCGTAAACTCACGGTAGAATTAATTACACGCAACCACAATTATCTCAAACTTGCAATGAAAATATATTTTCCGTTATCATTAATAAGGATGTTTTTAAAAACTCTATTCGAATTGACGTAGGGCGGTAAATAGTGCGAATATTGTTGCCAATGTAAACCAACATTTCTTATAATATACGATTTTAGAGAAGTTATGTTTTCAAGACATATGGTGGTGAGGAACCGCGTCAATTAGCTGTTTGCGATATCATGAATTCACAGCACCCGTTCTAGCAGAGTCACGTAACCGGGCCTTAATCGGATCCAGTTGTTGAAACAGGGTGATTCGCACCTCCAGTTAATTCTTTTAATGTCTTGGCCCCGGGCTCGGGACGGATAATTTGACTAATTGGTGGTTGATGGGAGGATCCGCTTCCATAAGGATGTTCCATTACTCCTAGGGTCAGTTAGCGGGGCTGTGATTCATTGGTTGTGGCCCGAGGAAAGGGGCCTGTTGAAGGAGCCCCGGAATTCTATCTATAGCGGGATTCAGCAGAACAAAAGAGCCGAAGGTCGTTGTGAATGGTCAGGTTGAACTGATAAAGATCTAAGCCATTCCTTTTTCCCAACTTGGGCCATTAAGAAAATGCTTGAACTAAAAGAGGAATTTGCTGAGATAGCACTTTAGCGACCCCCGTTAAAAACGATGAAATAGATGGAATAATTATATCGAAAAACTAATTGGATTTTTCTTAGTCCATTAGAGCGTTCTGAATGCCTGAAACATTTTCTCTGCTGCATCTTTAACAATGGGTGATCATTAACGTTGTCTTTGCTGAGATCAAAGGCGTACGTTCTAATACCATTTGGTACTGGTTTAGTTTTATTTATATAATAAGTATAGTAAATTAGAATTCATAATTAAAATACAAAATAGCCACTTTAGACTGCGAGGTTTTGAAAGTATATAATGTTTGGAACGAATATGCGATATTCGTACCTTTAGAACCCATTTAATTTAGACAGACTGGAACTGCACACTACACCTACAGAAGTTATATCAACATGAATATCAAGTATTTAAACTAAGTAAATGAAAGCACAAGCTTATTTTTGCAAAATTCAGCAGAGAAAATTTATTTGGGATTTTCACAGACATAGCTTTGGTTTAAACTAAATGCATCTTAATCAATCCTGGAGGCCATTTGAATATAAATCTCGCCCAAGAAGCTGTTTAAAAAAACATGTATTCCCGGCTCAAGTGATTAATTTAAAACGGACAATCCGTAGCAAATTAAAGTCAACTGTAATTGCGATCGCTTACAAGGAAAATTAGTTGTAAAACTTGACACCGACGTATCGCAGTACACTTGATTAATTGCTTTCCCCTCGCAGTTGTTTAATGGGTAAACAATCTGCTTGGAGGAGTTTAAATTGGTCTATTATTAGATTGAAAACTACTTTCAAGGAGACGGCCCTGGAACATGGTAAAGCCGCGCGGGCCCCATTAGGGGGGCCATTCCAATCTGGGAGAATCGGGTACCGATCGAATTAGCAATTCCGTTATTATTACTCGCGGTGAATACCGAATAGTCCCTACGTGTTCGGGAGCTTATTGTTCTAAACGCCGATATGGAATCGGTCGGATGCAAATCGAATAACAGTCCGATTTTGCCGCGTTGACCTCGGACAAACTCTGTGGTCTGGACCCAGTTCTATAGTTACCATGAAAACCAGCCAACGCGCATCAGTGTATTTCCTAGTGTATTCCTATTACAATCATCAAATGCAATCTTATTTATATTAATAGGAGGTTTAATATATCGGTCTGACTATCGACTAGCGTGGTTTTAACGAACGGAAATCTGAAATTCGATTACATCCTGACAGAACTTTTGTATCACAGGAAGAAACAGATATAATCTTTAGTACAATATAACAATTGTATTTTGAAAAAATGTGAGCTACTACTGTAATCATAAAACTTGCATTCCCCTCGTGGTCGCCACCAGACCTATACTGACTGTACATTCTCGGGTATTTAAATAATTGGAGACGCGGGATGATATGTAGCTCTGCATTAGGGATATTTACGATGTGTATACCAAGCAATATTTAAAATACTTTTAGCTCTGCGTCGTACTTTATGGGGCAGAAATTGTCTCGGAGACGTTCTTATTTTGGTAAGTTGCCAGTGTCTTTGAAAACGAGCCCTCGTAGGGTCGAGTCAAACGTCTCGAATAGGAAGTTATTAACGCGGCAGTTGACGCGTCGCCCCCAACAATGTATTTCACTCCAGAGTAGTTCTGCGGGGAAAACGCGGCGTACGTTATGAACGTTTGGCACGGGGCCTTAAAAGTCTTTTAAAATTTATACCCTAAAAGATTAAATATTTCTGTTTTATGGTCGTGCGGAAACACTTGCGTTTTGGCCCCTGCGGCCCTTCTTAAATCATGCGAGGTCGCGCCCCTCCCGTCACCGCACGTTATGAGCAACGCATTAAAATAATTGGAAATAGAAATTTAAAATAAACATTCAGTTATTTATTTTGCGCGAGATACGCGATAAATTTAAAGTCAATGCTGGTAATTTTTGTGCACTCATCACGAGCATGTGACGTTTGAATTGTGTTGTTTGAATTTCATACATCTTAGTGAATGGACATAAAAATATTGTAATATCAAATTACTCATAAGCTCAAAATCATATGTAGGCTCACTGTATGTTTCAAGTAAATATGTCCAGAATTATTGCATTAGTCGTTGCAATGGAAATTTCATCAATGAATCCTGAATTGTATTGCCTCAAGGCGTTTTATTTTATAATATTTTATATAGATGTCGTCTTTTTATTTTAATGTTTCTTTATTTTCAAAAATGTATAATAATTGCATTATCGATCTAAAAACATTACTGAATCAGCGAACACCAAAACGCAAGCACGCAAACATGGTCAAAATCATATGCACGTATGAATTTCAGACTTCCTTGTTACATTTATTATCAACAGTAAACGTGGAAACCTATAGATCATTTGAAGAAAACGGTTATTAAGAGAATGAGTCTATTAATGTAATTCTATATATTATTGGAATTGACACGTTTGATTTATGCGTATCGTATCGATTTACCCACGAATTATAATAATCAGTTCTCTTTAAAGAAGTGAAAAATAATTAAGGAAAATGAGACAGGAAATTATTGGTTCAACTGTTTTGGAGGGGCCGTATTGTTTACCAGTTCAAAAACAAAAGGAAGGGAAAATATATAGAAAAAACCTTCTCGCGTGCGCATAACCCGAGACCTAATTAAACATGCTTAGTTATCTGTTTAATGATGTATCCAATAAGTGCATGAAACGCATGAAAACAAAAAGTTGACAACGATTTCAAGTTGGACACGATTTGCGGGTCTGGGCCTCCGCAATGGGCTGACTGACGCCCACGGCTCGTTTTTCATTCGGAACGCCACATATCCGCCTGCACGAAATGATGTATAAAAATAACAAATGGGGAGTATAATGGGCCCTCCCTGTTAAAGTACTCAATTGTTAAACGTTGCGCAGTACTCTAAATAAAAACCTTTATTTAATTAATTAAAATTTTAAAAATTTCCAAGTCTAGCAATAATCCTGTAATAAATTATAATAATGAAACACACAATAATAAGTTATAAGGTATATTTCGATACGTATATGAAAAACATCTAGCTTTAGCATGCGACTGATTCGGAACTCTGACTTGGAGCATCGCTTTAGGATGACATCATCGGTCGGCATGTTTTATCAGCTTGAAAAACCTTCAACGGCGAACAAAGCGATCGCTTCTTTTCCTGGTCTTCCTACGATATGTTTTAGCTTATTTCCCACTATTCCTTCTGGTCCATTAACCCCCTGTGGGAAATAACCACCCGACCCACGCCCGGATAAGAGAGGAGCGTTCATCAGCTACTGCGATGTTTTCAAATTTACTGTGTCTCGTGGCACGGCTTATGACCCCTTTATCTTGTGGCGGATTCTCCAATCAAGTGTCGTCCATATCGCGAACCATAATCTACTTTCGAATCCACGAATAAAGAAAAATGTCTCGCTCCATAATTTTCTCAAAACTTGCGATGAATACCAATAACGTAAGGTCCCTGCTTTTTGAATAAATCAAGAAATAACATTTTTGCTCTATTTAATATCATTAATCGTTACATTTTATTCAGTTAATGTCGAGTATTTAGCCGCACCTCGCGTAAATTAACCCTATTATTCCTCCCACTTTTTTCTTGACGGACCCAAACTCTTAATACGGCCAGTTAAAACTTTTCCACGAATTTTAACGCCCCGGAGTCATAAACATAAACGGGGGCCGGAATAAATTCACAGCTAATATATATTTATTCCTTTATATGTCGGGCATTATCATACGCTTAAAGTGGAAGTTGTCCGGGGAGGGACGGTCATTAGCATAAATATGAGACTCCGAGGAGCACTGCCTCCGCTTGTAATGGTCAAACATTATTATTTATAAGAGCCCCTATCGCAGGAAGCGGCAAGGGTTTCAATCCAGTACGTTTTTCACAACTGTAGTTCTCTTCTCTTTCTCTTCTGTTGATGGTAGCTATAACAAAAGCCGAGGAGAAGACGATTATTTATAAGCATATGTGCGGCTAGCTTTGTTTTGTATAGATATTAACAGGAATCGATAGTAATTTGAATTTCGAGCTGGATTGGGATAACAGAACAAGCACATGGCCGAATTTAATTTTACATAAATTTGCCATTCTAAATGCTTTAGTACGCTGCAGCGAACTCGTTTCTAGGTTATTTATTTATTAAATAGTATTGATAATGGTGTATTTTTCTCATGGGCAAGTGAATACGCATTGGAACAGCATTCGTAGAGTGACTGATGCAAAAATATAACCGAGATAAAACTTCAATTACGCCCCCCCACCCAAAAGTTACGAAAGGCAAGTAACAAAATTTCAGAGCATGGACTAAGTAATGCTGTGCTTGGACCGGTTGTATACAAATGAAAGAAAATATGTTACTGTTAATTCAGTTTGATCATTTTTAACTGCTTTCAGAAATGTATAAAAATCCCTAAACGTTTACAAATGTTATTGTTCTGTTATCCTGACCGTAGGTAGAGACGGTCTGTAATCGAGAAGAGATAGTTATTTTCTCGGACGCTTTCTAAAAGCCCTTTATCTTTGAAGTATGTTGCTTTAAACTGATGGATTATATAGACAGTAGAGGTTGAAGGTATGGAGAAACTAATTTGAAAAGAACGGGTAAAACCCTGAGGCCTTTTTGCGGCTGTTCTGTTGATAGTAATATTCTTCTTTTACTCTTCGGTTGTTTGAACACTTCTTGTGTTTGAAGTTAAATTATATAGTGATTTAATATTGATCATGACTGTAACTGTAACATTCTCGTATTATATCAACCTCATCTTTACTTTTAGATTTTCCTAATTATTGCTGATTTAATTTTCTGAAAGTAAAATCTGTTAATTTATAACAAAACTATAAACTTTATAACGCAGCATGTTTCTATGAAACTTCTTAGGAGGTTTCATTTAGTGAAAGAACTGAATTAAAAAGCTTTACATATTGGTCTCAACTTAAAGACTTTATTTCTAATTAACATATAAAATTCCCCGGCTCATCCATAAGACGTCAAATATAAATTAAAATACCCGAAAGTTAACACCTAACGAGCAGTGGCACTCTCGACCGTCCCGCGCACCGTTGTAATTATAAAATAATACCCAAAACCCTTGTAAATCTCAATGGACGTCGTATACCGAAATTAATTTAAACAAGTGACCGACCATAACATGATTGCCGGTCATTGATTGATGCCGACGTTTACGACGCGGTCATCGTTCGAATTCATTACTAGATAATTTCAAGCCCTCCCAACTGTGGGCCGGGACAATTTACGGCTGGGGGGAATCATTTTATTTATTTTTTTGTTCTTCTCCTTCATTCCCTTTTTGTTCTTAATTCATTTCTCAGCATGTTTATGGCACTTACCGGGTCTTCTTTCTCGGCCGATGCGCCCGGAATATTGATACAAATCCGGAGGTTTTCGTCGGGTGGGGGGCGGGGAAGTTTGTCGCTCATGAATTATTCCATATTAACCACTTTTTCTTAGTTTCTTTACGGTCACCGACACAAACGAAGACTCGCAGTCCCGGAGCCTTTGGTTCACTCTGTCCCGATTTAATGTATAATCACTGGGATCGGATGGCAACTCGAATTTACATTTTATAACAGTCCTCATCCAAAATTTACGCCGTTATATGTCCTTTGTTTAAAGTAAAGCAGATTTTCCAGCGTCGGATCTTAGCAGAGAACTGGTCTTGATAATTACTGAATTTTTATACAATCATCACATTCCCATCACTAGTTCTATTAATGGTTGGACAATCTGAAAACGGCAAAGATCGCCATATTTTCGTGTTATTATTATGTATATATACAATAAAAATTTATTGAAAATGTAGATAGCGCTATTAATTATTGATTGATATACCTGTAGATATGGATGTTATTTAAAACTCTCTGCGTCAGTGCTGAGAGTGGAATTGTTAAACTTTTAAAATAAATAAAAATATGTCAATGGTATTTTTCTAATTTCATGAATCTCAAATTAGATGAAATATTAAAATACCTCTGATGTACCGATTTTTTACGCGGGCGTTCATGAATCTGTTCTAAAAACAGTACAAAAAAATCTGTCAAACTCCTACCTGACGATTATTGGCTTGATTTATACGCACTAATTTCGGAGTAAAACTGAAATTTATATATGATAATAATAAATCAAGAAATTCATACAACCAAGCAATCTGTATCCCAAAATATATCATCCTCGCTTGAGTCACTATTAAACATTATCGAACTGAAAAAAATAATTTTGCATCTGTTCTTATAACAGACTGTGTCCAATAACAGTTGATTCCAGAGGATTTTGGCTTAATTTCATACACCAAATTTTTCTTGGTATTTTTTTTATAATTCTGTATTCTAATTTTATATTCTGTAAAATGCTATACATTGTTTTTACATCATTATACACTTTGAGTGTACAAAATTCATTTACTGTATTTTACATGCCTTGATTTACATAATGTAAGTGGAGCTATTCTAAACCCCTTCTGGAATAATCCAAATTTTATTTAGCTCAACGCCATGATGGTAACCGAGAACAATAGTTTCCAGACAATCTTTTCTATGGGTTTCGCTAATTGGCCTCCATTTGTTTGCCCTCCCCCACCAAATCGCGCAGAACCGGAAAGTTTACGGACCTAGTTGAGTGCAATCAGAGTTTTGTGGAGTCGGTTTAAAAAAATTTCCTCCAGTTCAATTTAGACGCTTTGTATTTTTAAAACTTGACGACGACGACTACTACAATACGAGTGGTGTTTCTTTCGAGACCGTGGTGGTTACGAAAGCATAATCAGTTATGAACGGATGTGGATAAAGCATCTTCAGAACTTTAAAACAGGAGGCGCAAATATTAATTATTCACCTGCGAATTTTTGTTAATTACCAACGATTACAAATATTCAAGTACTAAAACATTCATTCCGCATATTAGAATCTACAGTATTTACTATCGTATCTACTATAACATTATTTTAAATTTCCCTGTAATATTTGTACCTTTTAGCCCAGGAATAAAAAGCAAAACTTGTAGGAAACATTGTTTGCTCAAGCAAGGAATCAATGCCAAAAACTATGCTCCAAAATACCGGGTTCAAGACTATAAATTTCCTTCGCCTGGAAGAAAGAGATAAACGGACCTTAAGATCGGGGATGGAAAGGGAAAAAGGAAAGGAGTTGTCGGATTCGGTACCACGTTTAACGCCAAAACCCCGGGACTATATTTTAATTGGGCGGCCGTCCCCCCTTTCTTCCTTCCCCTCTTTTTAATAAAACCCAGCTGTTGCGACTTCGGGGGAAGACGAAAGAAGGCCTTCCTCTGAATTACTTAAGAGCAACTGCAGTTTCTTAGCCCATTTTCCTTTGTGAAGAGGGGGAGCGGCGATAAGTTCGGGAACTCGGGGATTTTGATTTGAGAATATTCTCAGGGGGGGAGGGGTTTAAATGAAATTATTGGTTCTTTCAGCCCTTCGATATTTCCTTGGGAATGCAATAGAACCTTAATTCTCTCGAATTCAGAATTACGGAATGATGGAATTATATCAAATAATGGTGGGTTAAAACTTTTTGAAGGTTTAAAATGAACCTGATAAGATGTACATAGCGGATTTGGTATTTAAAGAAATACATTACCTAAAGAAACATAAATAAAATAAAAATGCAAAAGAGTGTACAGAATACTAAAGTACACGACATATCCTACCTACTCAAAATTATGATTTATGGGTTTATGATAATGCTCTGTAATAATTTAATTTCGTAAAAGAATAAATGATGAAACCAAACGTGAACGAGCTTAAAAAACAATTTTGAATTGAAATGTCAGATAGGTTTATTAAATCTAATTACGTTGTTTGAAAGCTCAACTGTATAATGTTTGAATTCTTTTTATGGGAACAAATATGGAACCTTTTTCATTTTGTTCAAATTTATTTTTTTATTTCCCTTTAACAAATGATTAAATTATTTATACGCGAGCGTCACTTGAAAATAATATCCGTTCCGTATTCGAGCGATGACTTAATACCGATTGCTGGATAATAAATTGGGTCATTCCCAAGCGGGATCGATATTAAACGGCGTGCATCATGTGGTTATCCACCGATTCACAACCGGTTTACGAGTGGCGGCCCGAGCGGCCAACTGGGGGCCGCACATTCCGCCGGCCCGGGGACAAAGGACTCAAATAGGTCGTAAATTTCCGTAACGGCGAGTGTGAGAAAAAGGCCCACCTGGGTATTCTACGCCTTTAATAGTGTGTAATAGCCGCCGGGGCCCGGCCGCCTAATTACCACGTTGCCCGGCCCTCTCCTAGACTTGAAAGATAAGTCCGCGGAAAGGACGTCCAACTCTATGAAATATGATTTAATTCTCTTCTCCACCAACCTTATATAAAGCCGTTGAAAATGCTAATTTGGATTACGAATCATTCGATTTGACGAATGTGTACTCTACTGTACTTCGAAACTGCGTACTTAGTTAATATCCATTCCTGCCTTTTCATATATTTTTATTTATTGAAACTATTATTTTTAAATGTGGACCTTAATGTTTGTTTCACTTTAACTGAGGGCACTATACCGGTTAAACCAAATCGGTGATGAGTGACGGTCAACCACCCGGACCTTACGAATCCTCGGTTCCTCTCTCGAGCTCCAAGAGAACTGGAATAAAAAAAAGGGAGGCATCGTCCGCGGCGTACAAATGCAAATGAAACTTGGGGCCGATCATTAAGATAGGGAGATAGCTCGGGGAGATGCCAGTGATAGGGGGGGCTCGGCTGTTACTTCTTGAGTGCGGGCCGGCCCCGCCCTGGACACGCTCCTAATGACGGAGCCGGACAGAGAGCGATGCGCCGATTACGACAGCCCCTCGGGCCAAGCACAATGTATTTATTGTATCCGCCGCTCCCCGTCTTCACCCGTTCACCACCCCCTCTGAGACTCTTCATTCAGATACCGCGGATTCCCATTGCTCCGATAATCGACTTCTCGGCTCGGGGCTTCCTTGTTTTGTTCGAAACGTTCGAATCTGATAGCGAATGGTCTTCCTGTTTTACCAACATGTGCGGGTGGTGCTCCCTGTGGTTTGAAGAGTAACCCAAAAATACTATGTCTCTATCCTCTCTCAAAATATGTTATTCCGATCGAGATCGATTCAAAATTGAGTTCTTCCGTTCGTGTTAATACGTTTTCACCCATACCACATGATATCGGGCCAATTTCTGAGGATTAGTAGTGAAAGCCTCGGGATTGTAACGTATAAAACATTTTAGAAGAATCAGTTTAATCTTGTACGGTGGCCCGAGGCGTCGGATGTCGGCCGCCTGTAAAAAATTGAAATGAAGGATGCAATGAAGGGTTCAATAAGGCCTTAGATACCGGGCAGGTGTAATCTGTCTTGACTTAATTTCGACGTTTTACAACTCAATTAACCGTGCGCCCACTCGCTTCTGTGACGCTCCCATGTTACAGTAAGCACTGTTAAAGAAACACGCGAATTTCGGAAATTAATTTCGTGTGTGTAAAATGGGAGATGATATAAAACCTGTATTGTGGTACTGTCTTCTGTATGTTTAATTACGTTAAATGTAAGGACCCCCGCGTATTTCATGGAGAAAATAAGTAAGATATATCAATGGCATTACTTTTAGGAGGTTTAAATGTTAATATTTAATAATTTGCCTACTCTAACATGAAATGAAACGTACATACCATATTAATGTTTTTATTATATACTATTAAGGGTATTGCATCGTCGCTTTTAAGTACACGGCCTAATTGTTCCTGCATTTAATGTAGTCGGTAAACTGGAGGCAGAGCTAACAGAAATACGGGTTTGGGTTCTGATTGGTCAGAGAAGGCAAGAGCCAGGGGCAAAGGGCCTGGTGGGTACAGAAAGACCGCGTGTTAGAGGAGGGTCTCATTGTGAGCGGCGGGTCTGGTCCCACCGCAGCGGCTGATCGGCTGCGACACCCGCCGACTAATTGACCGGCACTGAGGCTTTGCCCGGCCGGCCAATTCCCTTAATCAGACGGCGGCTAACACTGTTATTTAAAACGGGAGCGGGGAGGGAGTTAACAAGATTTGACGCCGGTTCGGTTGCGTCATCGAATCTCTTAGATCATCTGATTGAGAACGTTAACCCGTACTTCATGTCAAACAATTTACACGCTAAATCCAATTGCAATGAACGTAATGAAGTCTGATTGTATTATAAATTTATATATAATTTATCTCCTTAAGCAAAAAAACACTCGAGAATATATTTCCAATGGGCTGATATCTCGCTCTAGAAATTTCTGGCTTCAGAACAATACATTTTTCCCTGCGGCTCCGTTGCTATTGAAGTATTTAAATTCAATTAACGTATTCTGTTGGCCAATTATCCTCGTTGGTGGATAGGACCGAACTGGAAATGATCCGCTCACCGCCATTTTTATTAATACCCTGTAATTTAAATATTTAACGGGCATAACATATAGGACATTTCCGAACCCGAAAACTGCTTATCTCTCTGTTAATGGTTCCCTGAGGTTCATATTAGAGATTCGTTTTACTACAACCGCAGTCTACGGCTAAGTGATGCCTCCCGTCCACGGGCGGTTACCTTCTCGGAAATAAATACGAATTAAGAAAATTTCATTTAATTACATAATAACAAGTCATTTAATATCCCGGCCTGCTATTAGGAACCTTCCCTACGATATTTACGTACGTGAACATATCCCGGTTTCCTATTTTTTTTTGCCAGTAGTGATTTCACTAATACGTTTTTTCGGTTCCCAAAATCGTATACTTTTCAAAAATATCCTCATCGGCATGCAAATGGGCTCAAAAGGGAATTTCGAGGTGTACATTTTAGCCTCATTTTTTAAGGAATTTTCTCAAACGAACTTTATTGAAATCAATTCAGAATTTCTGCCAAAAGATTACATCGATATTAAGCAACGTCTTCACAAATTTCGACACCCAAATTAACGGTTCGATAATAACTACAAAAACCTTCCGTTAATCGGATGCAGTTTCATATTTATCTACTTGTTTAATTTGTTAGATCGCTTTAATCCGGTAGGTTATTATGGAAGGCTCATTATTAAATGCGAATGTGAATAAAGCCACTATTTAAAGATAAACAAGAGATTTAAAGATACGGCGACATATTGTATTTTTTTCTATCCAGCGGGTGCGAAAGGAAGCGGGCGCCGTGGCTGGAAGAGAAACGTCCGAAATAAATCCGGACGGCGTATTTCAAAAATAGTGTTTCATAACTCAGGGCAGCTAATAACGGGCGAGGGTCCCGCTCTGCTAATACGTGTCACCCTGTCCAAAAAGCTCTATCAATAACATCGCCCACCGTGTTTCGCAATATGGATTGCCCTGAATCTGCACCCTTGAGGAATTAATTTTTTCCCTAGTCAAACATTCTGAAAAATACCTCTCTGAGACGTGAAATTACATTTCGCCATCCGGTTGATAAATTTTTTAGTTCTAGGGTGAACAGCAGTTGCCTCCTGTCCGAGGAAATATTCTGTTCTCGTAATGTAGCGAAAATCCGCTTATATCAAATGTCTTGCAGGAGGTTTAAATGACTGTATGTGTTCTTTTACATAAGAGGTATCGTATACCTTATACGTATACATTTATTCGACGAATACGAAGTTTTGGTACGCTATGGTTAATTACAATTTGTGTTCAATTCATTTAATCTTCCTGTCATTGGAATGAAAATAACATTAATAATAAACCGTTTATATTAATACGACATGAATTAATTACTTTTTATTTACTTTACGACTTAATGTAAAAATGTTATAACCTGATCCAAGATAGTCGACCCCAGCAGAAGACATTTGAATACTACATTTTTTCAGCGTGTCATTAATCAGATCGCTACAAATCTCGATTTAAATTTAGTTTTGATGTCGTGCCGCCCACGGTCACACCCACCCATTTTGACTGACTGAATATCTCACTGGTCTACCTGTCTATTTGGCCTCATGAAATGGCTATATTTCACACTTTTGTAATTACATCCGTACGTTACATCGCTAAACAACAACATTAAAACAACCAAGGGATTCTTCCTTTTTAACATTATTTTTCATAGATCAATTACTACTTTATTATTAAACACTTTACTATGGAAATATGTTATATACTACTTCATCTTATGAATTCTTCATAATTTTAAATCGAAATATTTACTTAATATGAAATATAAATACAACTAAAAAACACACGCAATATTAATGCACATTTACAGCTTCAAAATTTCCATAAGACGTATACCTGTGTGTATACCTTAACGAAGAAACATTTCATGAAATCATACGTTGGGCACATCCTTCGGCCGTGAAGCGTAATGGCGGCGTGTCGGCGTGGGCAGTGGAGCGGTGCTCCAAAACAGAAAAGCGAGAAACGGAACGGCGGAAAAAAGAGAGATAAAGAAAAAACAAAACAAAGAGGGATCGATTATATCGGGGAGGGTGAATAGGGCGATGGTGGCCGGAAACAGGAAGTAGGAGGTGCAACAATGATGTATCTCCTGGTAATGGCCGAACTCCGCCGGTAGCCCGACTTCCCCACTTGGCGGGCCCCCGCATCGTATGCCATTTTAGCGGACAGGATCCACCTGCCCCACACGAGTTATAGTACTCAGTGTGCTTTTCTAAAGTATGAGTTTATTTCATGCTTCCATTCATGTTACACTGTATTGAAATATTGTAGTATCCGTTGTCTGCTAACAACTATCCGATGAATATTTTTCTTTAAATGTAGAGATATCTGTTTCAAATTACGGTTCTTGCTATATCATTATTTATGGCGTTGTAATTAAAGAAGGGGACGGAACAGTTGCTTATAATTTTATTTAAAATTTAATCGTCACGGATTATCGGAGCAAAAATAGAATAATTCAATTTTGGAGTTTGCCTAGATTTTCAGTTTTTGCAATTAGGTTATATATTGTGTGTGTGTGTGTGTGTATATATATACACATACATACATACATACATATAACCGGTATGTATGATGACGTTTCTGGAATATCCGGTGTATAGATGAAAAATTCACATATTTCTTCGACTCATTTCCTGTTTTTCACACCTGCTAATAACGCTGTTGAATTAAACATTGCGTGTATCACTCAGTTAATTAAAACTAATGCTCCTGTCACACGGCTCACTAATCCACTGCTGATGCGTGGATTATACGACACAATTATATTCAACGCTGATATTTTTCACTGGCAGCTTCTGAATTTTTCAAACACTACTCCTCTGAGATAATCATCATTATTGAGAATAATTATTCCAACTAAGAAAATGTTTAAATATTCAAAAATTAACATATTCGTGATTTATTTATCTGTATTTATGTAGCGCAATGAGGTCGCTAAAAATTTGTTATTAAATCGTTTGTTACTCGATTGTTGGTGGGCTTATTATGAACCAAGGTAACTGCTTATTGATTCAACATTTGAATCAATACCGGTCCATAATAACGGTCTAAATGGAGGACGATTACGCCGAAGAATTTCGCCTGACCCCAAGAAAGCAGACAGGCGTTTTACTCTTTTCATTCATTTTTATTCGATTTTCCTGCAATATTTGTACTCAAACCGGGCGTCCAAATTAAAACCAATCGAGCGAGAGTCTCTAATTCATTTTGATATCACTCTTGATTAACGTTTAGGCAGAAGTCCGATACGAGATTAATCAGCAACCGGCCTTCATTCCAGCGTAGTAGCGCTCATTTTTCAAAATGGGGGCGTCTTTTCTCGGATTCAATAATTTCAAACCACTCTCCCGTAATAATTATTCAGCAGTCTCCAGCTTGTTGACGGGCAATTAAACATTTTTGTAGTTTTCACGGTTCTTCTTGCTTTTATATATGACATCATTCATTTAAAATTCTTTAACGGCACAAACGGTTTCATACAATGTTTAACCTTTGCTCAGCGTCACAAATACTGTCTCTCATATCAACTATTACTATCTTAAATTGTGAAACCACGTTGATTGTATAGGGCTTGTATTAAAGACACACAATTGGATATACTGTTCTATATTTAAGGTACTGCAATGCCGACGAGAAAAATACTTAATCAAAATTATGCTCCAAGTTATGTTCAATGTTCAAATTTTTTGACGCACGCCATTCGTGCTATTTCTTCCTCTTTTTGTGTTACATATGTATCGGGAGCGGCTTTCTAATCTTGCTCCCATGAGTCCTTTTCTGAAAAACCACTCCGATGTTATCAAACGTGAATTTGTTGTACACATTTTCAATCCGAAATATCCGAGGGTTGCATTATCGAGGACCTCGTTCTGAAATAATGGCGACACCTCAACAAACACGCTTTTTTGCGCTATCTCCTAAATTAATCTGGTTTATTTAATACGGGCATTATCAATTTGCATAATTGAAGCATTCGTTACGCTAAATTATTAGCCGCGTTCAAGATGCCTTCAGATAAAACGGTTTACAATGGCGATTTATCAGCCCTGAATGGGACGAAGGAGAATTTGTAAGTCCTAATTTGTTACCGAAAAATCGCCAGCTAATCCTGTAATTGGTGTAAGAGGTTGGGCGCTAATGTCTGCCGATGGTTTTCTTTTCGTTTTATTTTTATACGACCGCATTCGACCAGTGAAAATTGCCGATAAACTCCCTGGCCGACTTGACGTTCAGCGACGCTTGAACCTCCGTCAGCACTGTTGTCTTAAGGCCCCTGTAGTGATTGGTTTGCTCACTTAAAGTTATTATTGCATTTATTCCCCTACACTGTTAAATTAACGATTAGGAAATAATGCATTTGGTTTACGAGTTGGTGTCAGGTGTAATAGGCCATAGAAATTCTCTTTCTTGTCCTTGCTAATTGGCTACGCCCTTCAACTTACAAGTGTCGGTCGGCTGTTCCCGTCGATCCGAATCGAATCAACCGATTCCCTCCGAAGCTATCCTGTTAAGAAATTGATTGTTAACGTTTTATCACCTTGCCTTGATAGAATTCATTAAGGCATGACAGAAACCAATCGACGAAGGTGGATTTGTAGTCGTTGGGTCCCTTTAAAATGGATTGAACTTTACAAATGGAAAAAATTACAGATTCAATTATAAACCAGTTAAACAATTCAATTTTAAAATATAATACACGTTGATTCTTTGCCTATTTTCGCACTATCCATATCAAAGAATAATGACGAATAATTTTGATAATTCCAGGACCTAAGCTAAGATTTCACAGTCAGCTCGATTAGCGGGTGTATAGCCACCATTTTATTTAGTTCATGAGTTACGTGTTACGACCTAAAAGTCTACTGTTATTCTCACACCCGTCCTACTAATAACAGATAATTGGCTCCGGTTCCTCCGAAGAGTTAAATAGCCCCTAACTGCGTAACGAGAAGCGCATCAAGTTGGTCGGTTCAATCAGGAACTTTTCACGGAACCAATTACATTCTGAAATGTTTATTACCTGTTTCGATATTTAATTTCACAGCGGTAATTCACGCGAATGATAAGTCATAGGCTCACAGACCTCGACAGAGTTCAAAGTCTAATATTTTTCGTGCGTGTATTGTACATATATATATATATATATATATATATATATATATATATATATATATACATTATCATCGGGTTTAAATGAACGGAGTAGGTTTTGTAGGAAGTTATAAACGAAATTTAACTATGCATAATTTTGCCAAATTCCATTAGGTCCCGCACCGGAACACAGGTTCCAAAAATACGAGAAATTTGGACTTCATGTATCTATTTTTCTCATTTACAAACATATGCGCTGAAGTGTTAGTAAGATGAATAAACCATTTCAACTCCGTTATGTCCAGTTGTAGAATGATTCTCAGTTTTGTCATTATCCAAAATTGGTGTTCCCCCTCCAATATCGCTATGGAATAGATCATTACCGTCGGCCGGTTTATATTTAGAAATTGTTAATTCCCGGGTCACTCGTTAACGTCGACAAGCTGTTCGGGGAGGGAGGCTCCCACCTTAACGAGGAGAAGAGATATCGTAAATATTTAGACTGGCCCCGGACTCTAAGGATGATTAATGAAAAATTCGTTGGCCCCAGAATGTTTACCGGACTTATTTAAAGCACCCAGGTATAAATGAAACTGAGTGTCGGAAGTGCCGGGGTCATTAAAATGATGGAAAACCCATTGGGGGTATCTTATCCGACTTACAATCGTTATCTCGAACCACCAAAAGATATCAAAGTATTAACAACAAATAATGAAATATAAAAATAAAATAAATATTTCAATTATATCTTTAACTGAAAATCGTGCAAATGTACCTGCTTGTGATGCGGGACGTGCAACCAAAATAATTTGAGTTCCACAAATCCTTCCATTCCCTCACACTGTAGAATGTTCCAAATTTTCTGAGCTAAAAGTAGCCTGGCCGAGTAACGATATTACGGATAACGGCAAGCGAATATATTCATCGGGGGTCAATTAGCCGTTAAAGGGAAAAAGGCGGCGTATATTCAAACTGCGAAGTGGGCCTGTTTGTCACGGGGCCCGGGCACCTCATCAAAAATGCAACGTGAAAAAGGATACGAAATGTGCAAACGCGCTCCCCTCGCCCATTTCTGTTTAGCTTTTGCACGAGAAAAAAAAGAAAGTTGTTTGTGAGGAAATATTAACATCGGCCGTCTTAAAAACGAGAAATATGCTTTTCGAAGGATTACATCCGGAGGGTACGAAGATCGTTTTGATGTTTCGCTGTTTTTAAGGTTATTTGCTGACATGGAGTTTTTGAATGATCTTTGTTTATTGCTTCGTATTTATACAACACACCTGAATGTTATTTTGTAACATCCGATGGAACCCCAATATATCGGTGGTCTCTTAATATATTTTTGTTATTATTCATACGGTAGTTTTTATATACTGTAGTAACCATTGCAGTGTGATAATAAAAAATTAACAGTATTATAGCAATATTTATTAAAAACTTACTCGAAACATTGGCCACGTTGTGTTCTTTATACAAAAAAACGTAAATGTATATTCTTCTATTCTTTTTAGATTCGTATTTTTATATTCCTTTGCTGTTCCTATTCTTTACCCACCTCCAGTAGTACCCACTCTACGATGAAACCAAAATGAAACTATGTAACGGCATTATGGGTACGTTCTCTGGGCCGGACACACTCCTACGGCAGCATTTTTCAACGGTCAGACAAATCGCAGGAAGAGTTTTTTTCCCTTCCCAGAGATCTTCTATCTCCGGACAAGTAAATTAAGATTTTCTCCCTGCAAAGTTCTCCCACCGTCAATAGGCAACGCGAACCCCTCCACCGTGGGTAGATGGAAGAGGTTGCTTTGCTCGGAAACGAGTACTCCTAACGAAAATTCGCAAGGATAAACAAACGGTAAACATGAGCCTAGGGTGATAAGAACATAAATTCTCACAGACGAGTAAATGCCTTAAAAAATGTACTACCCACCGCCGACAGATTAAGGTTTCATCATTATGGAACGAATAAATAATGAAGAGTGAATAACAAAGGATGGATTATATAAAATGCACTAGATTAGAAATAACGCTCCCTTGTTATATTTCAATTAAATTATAGGGTTCAAAATGAAAACATAATTTTGTCGTAATGTGGGGTGACGGAAAAGTAAATGAGGGGCGAGAAAATTGAACCCTTTCTCCCAAATAGGCACCCAGGCGAGAAACGAGGGAGGAATGCGTTAATATAGCGGAAGCGGAGGGTAATATGCAAAAGTTATGATCACCGGGTCAAGTAATTTAACAATGCTGTCGGGAGGCCCGTTGGTCAGTGGAGAGGGGGAGGTTTTCGCCGTCACGTGACAAATAATAATCGGCCTCGGCGAATGAATCTGACCGGGGCTAACTTAATGGACGGGTCACGCCCCGCGTTACCCTCATTTCGCTCCATCAACCTCCCGCTCGGCCGCTAATAACAATTGTAATTGATTACAAAGTAAACATTGCATTGTCGGGGGGCCCGGGGGCGCCACGGCCGACCAAATTATACGGGCCCCGGCTTAATTGAAACGCACACCTCTCTTCGCTCGGTTCGCGGAAACTCATATAATTATGCAAATTATTTCTTCCCGCAGGATACCCCCACCGGTATTAGGTCTGGCTGATGAATATAGGCCCACGTGAACATACGTGGTCCATCTCGGGGACTATTACCGCTCAGATTACACTGTACATTAACCACGGTACCATCAGTTTAGATATATCAGATGGTCAAATCGAACCTGTTTGGTAAATCAACACCCATAAATTCCCTTTTTATTTTATATTAAATATTTTATACCCATTATTATATATATTTAACTTACACTTCTCAATTTCATGAAGCTTATCTCGAGAACTCAAATTTTTATATTTTTTATTATTTTCGAGTTAATATTGTGGTGCGTCAGAAATAACATTAACGTTCTGTCAGTTACCTCTAATAAAGTAACGATATTCCCCTCATCCAGTTTTTTATCTTCCGAATTTTATTCGGGCTCTTCAGACACTAGTATGGTAAGCTTATCTTGTAACCGGATACCGGTGCAAATCTCGCGGCGACTCTTTATGACCGTATTCGCGTTCGTATTCGGAGCATTCAATTGCGGTACGGCTGGGTCCTTTTCGTCCGAAGGTCTATTTGGGGAGGGAAAGAAAAAAAATTCGCCAAAATGATTGTCCCTGTATCTTTACTTTTATAAGGGTGTTAAAGTTAACGGCCGCTCTGACTCGTATCCGGCGAGATTTAGGGCGCCATTTAAGAGGGGGCCCCTAACGCCACACTGTAAAATTACGGGTCACCGACATATCCAACCTCGTCCTCTTCGCCCGCAAGGATTGTATTACGGGAAATATTATTTGTAATAAACAATTTATAAAATATTGCCATCTTTCTTTTCCAAACGAATTACTAAATACTTATAGGTAACATGAATATTAGACTATTGACACGTATAAATAAATTATAATTTCATGTTTTCTTCTAAACCTTCAATATATTGCAACCGCAGTCTGAACAGAGTGACCGGAGAGGGATGGTAGAAAATGGTGAAAAAGCGGGGTCGAAGTTGTAATTGGTGTAACACAATAGGTCTTTAATCGTGTTTGAACCTGTTCAGGGTCGGGGGCGTACAGCTGATTTACACCGGGATGGAGTGGGCCGAGGGAATCCAGTTTTATCTGGCGGCGAGGGAGGAAGGATTCCCATCGCCTGGGGAACCTTAAACTGTTTACAATCTTCGCCAGGAGCCTCCGCTCCTCTAATCATTCAACCGGCATCCCACTGATTGGGCCTCCGGCTTCTCGTTGTTCGGCCGATAACTCAGCCCCGATTGTTGAAACTTGAATACCCCTCGGTCGCCCACCCCCTCTAATATGTTTACACCGCATTCAATTTCGATGACATTTTATTTAAATGCTCATTTTTTCAGCTGACAATAATACGAATGACATATTTAAAAAGTTTCAACTATTTATATTTTAAATTAGGAATGAAGTTGAACAATTTATTTAATTGAAATTTGCGATCCAATAAATATTTAGCCCCCCACGGAAAGAACAACCTCTTAAGGTCCTCACATCATTCAATCAATTGGTTGGATCACGAGAAATACATGTTTAGAGGCGGTAGCATTATATCGACACTTTATCCGGAAGCAGTTCTTGTGGTACTAGCAACCTAATTGAATTCCATGGAGTAATTTAACACTATTCGCAATCAGTGACTCTCAAAGAATTTTCTATCAATAGACTATACACATGACCTATTAATAACCGTTTAATTTTCTCTTATTTAGCCTGTCCGTTTTGGTCTGAGATCAGTGATAAAACGTCGTGATGTCCAAATGAAGGAATTTATTCCATTACGCATAAAGCGATAGGAACGTGTTTAAATATAAGACTTAACAAAGAATAATATACGCGATATTACTCTCAGAATGTTGAATGTGCCTTTCATTTGAGTGTATCTACCCTTTACTCGACTCGTAGTTCACTCACTTAACCCATTTGGTCCCATCCGTCACGGAAATACGTTGAGATTTATCTAAAGGAAGAGGCCTCCCCGGACTCGGAGGAGAGGAGTAATCAGCCGGCGTAGGCGTGCTCCTCCCCGGGCTCCTAATCAAACCCAGTTTGACGGCCTTATTAATCTACACGGGCCATGAAGAAGGCACGAGGAGTCGGGAGAACGAAAGGTCAGAGACGACATACATTCGCGGGCACCGAGTCTCATCCCAGTACCTAGCACTTTCACGATACCGTTAGAAAGCACGAACATATGTTTTATCAAATACCTGGATTAGTTTATACATTCGCAGTATTTTTCTGATCCCTGTAAACGATAATGGATCGTTAAGTATTAAAATAAGCATAGTACATTATAACAAACGACCCTAGATCAATAATTATAGAGTAATGGATGACATGGGAATTTATTAAAACAATTATGCAAACGGTATTAGGTCATAACGTGTAAGATTCATATTCGAAGAACCTGCAAACATAATAACATGATTCAACATAACATAATTCTTTGCGATGTCGATGGCATTAAAATGTTACGAATCTAATATATTTATTTAAATAATCGCGAAAGCCAAGGACACGCCAACAGAATGGAATGAGTGAAAAAATCTAATTATCTACGGGCCGTAATCAAAACCAGTTTGAGAGGTTTAGAATTTTGAGTACGGTACAGAGTAGCCCTGAACGAACTGGCGGCAATGAACATTTAGGGTCCCCCGGGGGCAACAGGTGAACACCCCCGCAACACGATTTATAGGCCCCCACTATTTTAAACTAATTCCCATTTTTGTTTTTTACTTTTCTCTGTTTTGAATGCGGAATTAGGATTAAAGGCGAGGGACTTGGGCTGAACTTTACCTGCTGGCAAACCTCGCGGAGAGGTAAAAAAAATTAACATAAATTAGGCTATGAGGCAGGTGAGAACCGTGTGTGATGCATGAGCCCGCTTTGAACTGTTACCTGAACCGGCCGATGATATAGGAATGGCGGGTTGTGAAGGATAACCAATCGAGGGTAAAATTTTAAACGGAATTCCCGAAAGGTTTTGCGGGAGAAGACCGATTCTTTTCTTTTTGTTTTACATGAATAACGACTCTCTCATGATGACGTCTAGGTTTTAAATCTTTACAACGATATTACCGCATACAAAAAATTATTTATATGTAATTCAACATCGATTCCAGAACACTTTTCGAGGTTACAGAAAAGGTATGATCACTAAGAATTATAGCAGCATAATTTTTTTTGTAATTTTGAACGAAGTTAAAGAAAAATGGCTTCTACCATCGGTTATATATAACTATATGTATAACTTGCACATAGAACCTTGCCTTTTTTTTATTCATTCATGTATGTACACTGTGCCCTAGATTCGCCTATGGTTCCTTATTAAACCCCTTTATTCCTTGTCCAGTATCGGAACAAAAATGACTAAATACCAGTGAGTATGCAAATTGACGACTTGGGACTGCGTAGCCGTTTTGAGCGGACGCATGCATAAACGAGCGGGGCCCGGAGGCCTCCGATCAGTCGCGATTCGATACGTCCCCAGTCGATTACTTGCGTGACGCTGGAGAGTTATTAGCGCTCGTTTATTAAACGTCGTTCGAAAATTAAGTAAAAAAAAAAGAACAAGAAGCCGAAGAAGATAAATAATCTTCAGTTAATATTCAACGAAGAACCAACTCTCTAAATGGCGGTGTGGATGTTTTTCTCTTATCTTTTTTCCCGTTTTCCACCATTTATAAATCTTCAATTTTATGTGCCGTCCAATAAGTCTCGGGCGCCCAATTTGTTCGTAATAAATTAGTTTTTCGCCCCTCTGAAACGTTTTCGGACCACGGCTCAATACATCATTCGCGCAATTATAATAATTTAAAGAATAATAATTGAAAGGATATTAATCATCGGGAATTATACCGGTCTTGATTATTTTAGGATGTTTCCCGCAGGACGGAATATTGAATTTCCGCGTTCAAATGTTCGAAATTGATTATGCCAATGCTTGGAATCCGATTTCTTAAAGGTTGGTTGGAAACACGCGAATATTCTTGAATACATTATATACCTTTCATGTTTATTAGGTATGCATTTTAAGCTAAAAAGTGTGGATAATTTTAATCTATTCTTCTAAGCTCTTTAATTTTCATGTTTTCGATTGTAATTCGACTATTATATAGCATTAAAGTGCACCAGAAATATCTTCGAAAAATATAGCCGCAGTAAACATCGATCGTGTTAAAAAATCGTACAAGAAAAATTGGACAATAGGAATATTCTTTATTGAGTCCACCGAAAAAAGAATTGTGAATTCGTTAATTGGTTATTTCAAATATCCTTCATACCAGACATTAATATTGTGCTATTACAATAGTATAAATAATTTGGCTGGTCAAATTGATTCTCCGTAGGATAGTTATTCTGTCTTATCCCAGCGTATTTAAAATAAGCTTTCAACTCGAGTTTAGAGAGTTAATCCATACCAAAGTAATAGAATGTGAAACTCTTGCTGCAAGGCCGCGCGCTAAATACCGTGGTATAAATTCGAAACGGAACTCAATTTATTCCACCGTATTTTTCCACATTTCGAAGGAACGAATCGGCCCAGTAATTTAGGGCGGGGGGCACCCCGACCGGTTCTAATGCCGCGTTTCCATATACATAACAAGATTACATAGGGCGGCTAAAGCCGTGCAAATTCGAATTGCAGGCGTTCATTACCGCGTGCGATATTCGACGCGGCTTCGGCTCGCGTCCAAATATCCCGGACCGGCGGCCGAACGATTATAACCGTCGGTGGATCGGAGAGACCGAAGTCGGTGGGCACGCGCTGTTATTAGTCTAATGATACTGTTCGCCACCGCACGATCCTGCCGGCCATTTGGCAGCTAGGCCGGTCGAGCTTCAAGGTTCGGACCTTGTTTCCCAACAATTAGCAGATCTGCTTATTGTGCAAATACAATCAAATTTGGCCAAACCTCAGGCTTCAAGAGAAGGGGAGGAATGGAAATTTGACCACTGTAATTTACTTTGTTCTTTAGGACTGGAAATTACAATCTGTACGTGTACTTTGGGCCGAAATATTAACACACACCACTGCATTGGTAACACATGCAGTTAGCGATTAAATTGGGTATTTAATGACGCGGTTTTAAAATGGTTAATCGTTGCAGTTCAGTATTCTAGAAAAATATTTCAGTCTTCTTCAAACGTTCAATGAATGATCCAAACTTGTTACTATGCCTTTCTTTCAAAATATATAATCCTGACACCTCCCTTGGTTGAATATATAATAATATAAATGACAAGAATAGTTTTGGATTTTTTTGACATGTTAGAAATGTTGACACCTCCACACGGTTTCCAGCATCGCTGGAATAATATGCTTGCTAACTGCGAATAATCTGCGTATCTCTGATTATTACCTTTTTGACTGACCTAAGTAATACAAAAATGAAATCCTCAGCGCTAATATCAATGTAGTAAATTATAAACAGGAATAGTACTAGAATCACTATAATGATCCAATGGCCGGGAATAATTGGCTCTGTCCGACAGCAGCGCGGCAAGGCATCCGATGATAGATATCAAAGCGTGGACTCCGCGGATTAATTAGTGAGTTTCTGGTTCCCTGTGTGCAGCGTAACGAAAACTATGGGCCGTACAATGGGGCGGAGGCGTTTGGTGATCTTCAAAGCTGTTTTAAAATGGTAAGGAATTTCGAGCTCACATTTGGGGGCGGTTCGTAGACGATCAAACAAACGCAGAAATAGACTCAAAGGTGTCGTACGGTCTGGTGAACGAGAACGGGCCACTAATTATATAATCTAACGCCTGCGGGGCTAATGGGGGGGCGTTCCAGCGGCCGGGGTGGGCCCCTCCCTAATTGCGGTAGCGGCAACCGAAAACCCACGGCATATTTCCGTGCCGCACCGCAGCGTCACCTTCTCCGTCTCCCTTTCCACCAATTAGCCCCGGGGACGTTTAATGTTCCTGGGGACGTCCTTATTTTTAAACGCCCCGGGTCAACCCCATTCGTGTTCCCCTTCGCGGTGGGAAAGTGTGGATACCGGACGTCTAACGGTACTTTATTTCTACCTAGGTAAGGGCATCCTTCCCTATCCAGCAATTCTCCTTGTATAGTACGATATCTTTCAAGAGAATAGCACCCTTAGGTCAATGAAATTCGATTAAGTTAATTTGTATATTGAATTCACATTACGAACATGGAATTAGAAAGGAAAGTAAAAAGTTATAAAAGTAACTGAATTAGCATTTCATGAATGCAAACAACGTCTGTTTTGATTCAACCAGGGTGACAAACGAATTATATTAGCTTTTATATTCCACTATTATGTTAGGCCCAATTTTCGACCGAAAACATAATTCCCGAATTGGATACAACTCAATTGCAGAACTCATCAAAGTATACTGAAGCTCATCAGCCCTACCTTCAGTTGTATTCGTGTCGGATGAGGTAGGCGTTTTGTCGAGGTCAATTTGGCCAAGAAATTCGCGGAGCGAAATCAATTTTGCAATAATATTACCGTAATAATCCTCGAAAAGAAACACATTCCAACTGAGCAATACAAATTATTGACCATAATCTCAATCTACATTTCGAGAGTTAATTTACACACATTAGATTTTGCCTTAATATCTTAATTATTATAATACATATATATCTAAACCCATCTTATCAGTTTTAATTTATCCATAGAGGAGCTTGAAACCTAATACTTCAGGGTAAGAAGGGACTACTGTACTGAACCGTATTATGCCCAAAAATTGTTTTCAGGGTTTGATGAGATTAGTAATTATGATATTATCGACAATGTAACTTTTACTGAAATAGCTCGTTTCACACAATGACCATATTACATTTGTAGGTAGATATTCCAATACATCCTATGCTAAGGCGCTCGCAATAACTCGGGCGTACTCCGCCTAACGTCCTAAGTACCAATTTGGGATTCCCTCTTTTTTACGATCTCGCTCATTCCCCGGGGCGGGTTTAATTATGGCCCGCGGGACTATTTATCATCGGCGCCCTTCGGTCCCCGATTGTTAAATGCAAATTAAAAAGGAAAATATAAAACCATTATTATTTTAGAGTATTCGGTGGGATAATTAAGGTCGGTCGGGCGCGGGCCTCAGGAGCAAAAATAGAGGACGGGAGACTCCGGGGGTTGACCCTCTCTCCTCCGCCTTTCGGAATGCGGCCCTAATCGTGGCCATCGCCTTCCTGATACCTATCTGTATAATTTTTCCCGACACGGCTTCTTAGGGAAATATGCAAATTGTCCGGGGCCCCCCTTTCGCCTCGCCAATACCCGCCCACTCCACGCTTCCCTTCCAACCACCCTCCCCCCTCGCCGCCGCCCTACAACAATCGTACATTATTCAATTGTAATAACAGAGGTCGCATTCTCCTCCTTTTGGCCAGCGCTAAATGGTCCGCGGGGCATTCTCGTTTTCACGCGTCTCCAAAACGGTCTCGGTCGTGATCGGACCGACGGGCCGAATGTCGGGCTCTTATCGGGCAAGCTTAATCGGCGCCAGAATAAAAAACAGTAACTATTCGTTCACAGAAATCACGAAAAAAATTATTGAATGAAGAAATGTTTTCTTTTTAGCCATATCAACTTACAATCTTTATTATTCCGTACAAATTTCGCTAACTGGTTGAAGTAATTAGCCCGTTGAGAAATGGGAATTACTGTACTTCTTGGAAAAACGGATGAACGATAATTAATTAATTTTTTAAAATATCTCCAGTATATCTAATCTAATTAAATGAACGTTGCGCCATTTAAAGGAACCCGCTGTTTATGTGTATGCTAATATGGGAACACGTCTAATTTACGTATCCTCTCATGGTTTCCAACTTCATTATTCAGACTTTAATTGTAGACCTTTCCTAAAAACCCTGGATAATGGTTCAATTAATTATTTCAAAAAGTATTACTTCTAAATTATAATAATACGATCAATTCCGTGAATTGTTGAAAATATATTGCAGCGTCCTAATTTCATTGATGCATACGTTTTATACTCCGTGGGCTTCATATATTCATACTAAATCATTATTTACGGAGTATTTTTGTTTCCGAAACATTATGGAAATGATAATTTTAAAGACTAAGGCTTTCATGATTGGAGAACATATTGTAATTTAATTTTATATCACTATTGCGGGTTAATACCACCACGTGGATATCTCTACATGCAATCAAAATTTGCCGTTATCAAATTACAACAGTACCTTGTTAAGTTTTATGGCCGGTGCGTATTCCCCGTGTAAATCGGCTTTGATGCAACATGTAAATGACCGGCGGAGTATACAATTATAATGAAATTAGCGTCGACTGAGCGGTGGGGGATCCCCGACCTTGTGAGCTTGTTTACCATGGATTTAACCGGCGTTTGGGAGGCCAATTAAACCCCTGTTTCGGGGCTTTCTACGCTCTTCAAACTACACTATTTACAGCTAGTTGGGGGATGGGGGAGGGAGTGAGGGGCGCCTATTCAGTTAACACGTACAGCCGGACCGAAATAACCCCCGGACCATTTATTAGATCGCCATTAAACTATCGGTACTTATCGCTTCTGTGCAGTCGCTTTTGTACACTGACAAATTCTCACCTCTTTCTAATTTTGGGGTCTAATGCGAGTCCGACACACTCTCTCGTACCGAACAATGTTAAACTGAAATGTGAAACATTTATTTGGGGTGCAGTTGGGGTTAAATTTGAATGTTATATAATTTAATCAGCGCTTTAATCATGCCAAATATTTTAAGAAACACCGACGTCACTACATTGTCAGAATTTGTGTTGCATTAGGATTTAATACTATGTAGCAATAATTTTGTGTTTTTTTGTATTACAAATCAGATTTCACAAATCATACTCACAAATATCTAAAATAATATTTTTCGATTAGGGTCTAATATGTAGCTGTACTATTTTGACAAATATTAAGTAGCCGAGAATAATTTTAGAGATTTAATAGATTAATTAGCATAAAAAATAATAAATAATAATAATCAACCGTTAGTTACGCGTTTCTGACTGAGCCCCCATAAAATATAATTTTTTAGAAAATATTTTCCCCGTAGCACTAGTGTTGGGGAACATTAGTTATGTGTATTATCAACACTCATGTCGTACCCCGGTATACATCTGGGCCCGAACATTTTTAAGGCCTGCGTGTCGACACCGGCGGTCTCAATGTCTTCGGACAGATACTTATGTCCTGGAGCTCACCTTGTGAAAGACTGCGGGGTTGACATCTGTTCCGAGTTCAAACTGAGACTCCAGCTCCGAACGGTTATAATCTCGAGCAGATGGCGGGGCTTGTGTGCGGTCGGCAGAAAAAATATACGGGATTAAATGGACCGATTGACGTTAAAAATGACTGAAGACTACTGGGTCACAAAATATTCATTTATCCAAACGCTGCAACACGACACGGGGGCATATTTTACCTTATTTATTGCGTTATTTCCAAACAGTAACAGTTATAACTCTTCGACTTCATTCTATATAATTATACCCATCTTAACATTTAAAAAAACTTGTACCGCCATCCCAATTTAGCCCTCATAATTCTGTGGAAAGATGCAATAGAATCTTCACAAATTTAACTTTTATATGAATTCATAAAATATCGTCATACATAATGTGCAGTATACGTCTAATTCGTATTACCAAAAGCTACTGTCCATCTTATTGTGAGGGATAGTTAATCGAACATAATTCTAATGAGTCAATATTTAGCATTTCATTAATTCCCAAATCCTTGGAATTTATTGGAGTAGGTCTAACATTTTTGTCCTATAATTTTAATATATTAACATTTCCTCAAATATGTATCTATATATCATATTTGTAGATAATGCTTTGCAAGTTTTTTGTGTGATACAAGGAATAATTTCTCACCGAGCTAGGTAAGCAAAGTACTCAGTCGTTACAGTGTTGTTGAATTTGATCTTCAAAGTTCTTTCCGGTGGAAACATGTGGTATTCGTTTTCTCGGAAGTTTGCAATTCAGATAAATGAATGTTTATAATGTAATTGCTCATGGGAATGTAAATTGCTGTTGTACGTTTTCCTACTGGCCGTAATCATTGTTGTCCGGTCAGACCTTCGTCATCCGGGTCGGCACACTTGGTGGATGTTCCAGTTGGGTGGAATTTTAATTTCTGTACCGTCGGTAGAAATATTTCACCCACCGGAAACGCGTCTAATTACGAACAGCTTCATTTTTTAGTATCCTCACCCAGACTAAAAAAAAATCATTTTCAAAGTTCTTGAGCTGGGACACTGGAACGACTCTTGTATTAAAGGTTGAGATGGATAGATCATGCGACTGTTATTAGCGCTACGAGTGCATGAGCCGGCGGGATGACCGCTTTTAAGAGCCCCGTCTGAACTTCTTATAGATGTAATTGAATATCCGACATGAAATACGCCTCCGGGCTCTGGTATTCTCCGCTGAAAAGGTCAGTGATTCACATTTAGCTGGCTCTTAAGCGCGATTTCCTGTACCCCTTCCCACGTATAAGAGAACGAATCACAAAAAAACGGAAACAAGTAACATTAAGAAATCAAGAAAAATGCCGATTATGCACTGTTCATGAGCGGGGTTTAAACCAGGATAATTGTAGATCACTCTATTAAAGTTTTAAACAGAACACAATTCCCTGTACCGCTATCCCGATGTGTGGGTTGGTCGGTATTGTATTTATCATACACTTGTAAAATCATTTATAATTATTATCGCCGTAAGGTTACAAAATGGGAACTATCACTATAATATGCTGATAGCATACAATTTATATAATTATTATTAAAATATGCAGCTAAAGTTTTCTGGTTTTTGAAGTGTCGTTATCATTTTTTCCATACCTGAAGGAAATTTTATTAAATGATGCGAATAAACTTTCCAACTTGGTTTTAATAGCGTGCATTTCTTCATAATACTTTTCCAAAGTAATTGAGCGTTATTAAACTGGTGAAATATGTTACATTTTCAGGGTAACAATATCGAATATATCGCGAATGCACCCTATTATTAAATTGCGTCAAAGAGGGGAGAATATTATAAGTACGTTGACACTGGGAACGATTATGGGGCGGGAAGTAAATTTAAGCCCCACTCCCGAACTTAGTTTTCCCTCATTTCAAAATGCCCCGCATAAAAAGCAATTGTTTAATGAAAAGTATCTTTTCACGCCTGAGGGGAGCGACAATCTGGCGACATTCCCGGAATATTCTGCTGGGTGGATAGGGGGGAAACGAGGCGAATATCCACTGAACGGTTACGTCCGATTTCGACCCTCCGGGTTTATTTTAATTAAACTCCTAACCTCACCCCGCCCCTTATTCTCCCGGGCTTGATAAAGAGTTATTTCGTTTTAACGAGTTTCGAATCCGCGGCTGAGCGTAATTTCACGAATGGGCCCTCCGTAAAAAAACACTGGCCTGGTTATTCGGTTACGGGGGACGAGATGGGGAGGAAGATCATTTCCAGGGAGTTCGCTGACGAAAGAAGAAGGGACGCCCCTAAGCGACTAACCTTTTCCCGGCTAACCGCTTTACCTTCCCCGACTGGAGTTTAACCCACCTTGAAAATGGTTTCGTAACGCGCCGCCCAAAGTCGGCAATTTCCGGCCTCGGGGGTTGAACTACCGCGGTGAGACTAACGCTGGCCCACTAAGAAAAACCACTTGAGCGCTTTGCTAGTACCCTTGATTCAATTACTGAAAAGAAAAAATCTTACACAATATCGAAATATAATATCGAGATATTATTGAAAATATTTATCCACAATTTTAGAATCATAATTGGTGAAATGAACTATATTTTTTTCTGGTTCATAAATCAATTTGTTACTCCTTCATTATTATGTAATAGTTCTACTTATATATTATAAATGTAATAAGGTATATACAATCATAGTTATTACGAAATTAATATTATCTATTTAATAGTTTATCATATTTATGATTAGTAACATTATACAAAATAGTAATTCATACAAAACACAGTCGGCCCATTATTCACCATCGGGTTAGCCGTTAGCGGTGAACGCGTATATCCCGGCGGGCTGACCAACATCTCATGAGGAATAGTGGCCGCTTTAGGCCTCCGGCGCATAACTCACCCCCGGTAATCCCCCTCGGCCTACCGAAGCCTTGAAATATTGCGGCCCGGGGTTTTCCTTTTTTTCCCCATCCGCACCGGGTTCTTCCGGGACACTCTCGGGCGGATTCCCGAAGGCGGAACGGCCGGCAGATAATTGGGGCCCCGGCCCCGCAAATCACCGCCTTATTTACCGGGAGGATGTGTCTGGATGGCTTCCTCCAGTTGCGACCTGTTGTCGGTGAACCGCGTGCGCATCCGGTCAGGGTGCATTTGGTTAACGCGGTGCAGAAAGCCAGTCACAGGAAATCATTTTCCACACCGAACTCTGACAGGTTTTTAAAATTTTAAACTTCCTTTAGCCGTCTAGTTTACTTGTTTCAGTCGAAAATTCATTGTTACAAGTGATTCTAATTTTGTATAATAACTTTTTACCGGTAAATATAAACAATGCAGTTAAGTAATGTGATTGAGAGAAGGGACATTATGACTCGATAGTTCAGAAAACTATCCACGTAGGTCATTACCATATCTTATATTTCGTTATTGAAATTCACCCAATGATTCCATTTGATTCACTCAATTCTTGAACGTCTTTTCTACCTGCATGTAATTCTGGGACAAGACATTGGCGAGGACATTTGGGAGGGCGCATCGGTGATAGGACACAGGGCGTGTTATTAAAATTGTAACAGGAACCCGCCGTTAATTGGGGGAGAAGAGCAACACTTGGGCTGGGTCGGGAGGCCGCTGATTACTGTCATTTAGCGCCCCCTCAACCCTCCCAACCATCCAAACCCACATCCAGCCGGGGCCTCAATCAGAATCGACGCGAATGCTTTGATCAACCCAACGTTCCCGACGGCCCGATTCAATATTTACGGGGCCGCTCAATCGTTCCCCAGTGCCATCAGGACACAGTCACGTACACACGCGGGTACACACGGGCATGTGCCCCCCCCTCCCTCTGGGGGGCCGGTTTGCAACTCATTTGCGGCGCAAACAAAGTAACCCGGTTTATTTTTGCGAATCGAGCCCTCTGTTTGTGTGCCTCCGGCTTTGTCCACGGAGTCCTTAAACCCTTCATTATCTCTTTACGCTTAATAATAGAGAATAAACGAATAAAAGATGAACTGGCGCCAAATTACGTGCATCGTTGCGGTATCTGTACCTTGAGTTCCGAACGTATTACTACAGACAAGGCCTAACAACTATCTGCGCAGGCCTTCGTCCAGTAAGATGAGGTATTTCTTTTATATCACGGATCGAATCGTAAACGGTTTCCATCGGAATTTAGCAATATTATTTTCTTGCTTCGGAAGTTTATTTCTAAATCTATTTCCTGTATTAATATTTTACTTATATTAATATTGGGTAATCATAATATATTTTCCCTTTTGTGAATACTAAAGTACTAAGAGTAGATATATATATATATATATATATATATATATATATATACATACACACACATTCAGTATTTCATTAGCTCCAATACAAACTAGGAATCTTATTTATTTTGTTTCTGTTGGCCAAAGGCAATTTAATTATCGGGTACCTGACAGGTTTAGTTGGAACTAATAAAGGTCCAACTAGGGTTTGAGCAGTTTGAGCGGCAGAGGCCCCCGGTATCAATATTAAACCGCACGCTATAACCCCCGTCCGCTTCATGGTCTAAATATCTAGCCGTGTAAATATTTGTCTTCTCATGCGTTTCCCGGGCATTATACTGTTAAACAGGACTAATTATTCCAGTTCCCGGCGGCTGATCCTACGTGTCTACCAGCGCCCGATAATTAGCGTCGACATTCCAGAAATTTCACGTCGTTCCTACCGTGGGACGAAAGTCCGTTCGTAAAAGTGAGTTTGTTTTAATTCGGTCGAAAGAACGATAGGTTTACATTCATGCTTATATTTAAATATATTCTGACACAAAAATAATATACATAATGACACAAAATAATATAGCCAATGTATTTTAAGAAATTCAATATTATCAACGCACATTTTCATAACATTCTGGCATTATCAAATAAGCTAACATGATTACCGCTTAGGCACGATTGAATTATAGGCCTGATATTATAGGTTTCGTCGAGGTTTGCAAATATTTGCTAGATGGAAGCTTAGAATGGACAAGTATGGTCCCCCTTGTCTTTCCTTCCTTGTTTGTGTGCGGCACATCGCCGCTTTACTTAGCTCGACGGGAGCGCTTCGACTTTCCCACTGTCGATTCGGCCCCGGGTCTCTCACCGGGAATACAAACAAGGCCCTCGCTCCTCGGACTACAATGGGCCATCATCCTCAGACTCTTTGCTCCCGCCTGATGGATAGCGCTCTCTTACAATCCCTCCCAGTGATGTTATCTCAGGGCGTGTAACACGCCCGATACCATCTACCCGGGATATCCCCCACTGTGGAATTATACCGAGCAAAAAGCAGTATCCTCCGACGGGAATTATCCCATTAATAAACAAGGCCGTATAAAACTTCTTCTTCACTGGTTTATTCGAAGATCCTATACACCTGGCCTTAATATTACGTTTGTTTTAGGAAAGCAATTATGACGCTATCGTTTGCGGGGACCGCGGTCATGTGAAGCTCATTTATTCGATCTGATATCGGAGGATCTACACGAGGGGAAACGATCAATTGAAGAAGAAATTTTTTGTCTGTTTCGTGTAGTCGTTTGCATAAAAATTTTCCTAGAGGTTTGATATTCTGGTCAGAATTGTCTGTGCTACTTCCTTTTGAACACATGTGCATTTCATTATGGAGAGAGAAGGCGAGAGAGATAGTAGAATAATTTTCCCAATTACCTTAATACTTTTCATTCTTCCTTCCGACGTTATGAACGCTTTAAATGTACATAAATATTTAATTCCTCCCTAGTGAACCACAAATTCCAACGAGACTTCATATATGATGATATGAATCGAATTAAACAAAAAAAGATTAGGAATGAATGATAATGAAGATATAATATTCGTAAAAATATCTGTCTCACCCGTCTATTTTTTGCACAGGAAAGATTTGCATAACTTCTAATTTGTAGCTGTATTATTTATTTTCTGTTTAACCAACAGCAGGTATTTAAACTTTTCCTGTGCAGTAGGAAACTGCATGTAAGTTTCCTAACCCTGAAATTTATACAGCCTATTAATAATCCCCAGTTCGGTTGAATATCTGTACAAATTAATTCTGAATCCGATTCTTCAATTAGGAGTTTCACTAACATTAAGTGGAATGACGCCCACCAGATAGAAGTCCTCCCAGTAGGCTATTCCACTTTCTTCATTTTCATCTCACCTTTCATTTCGTTATTATTCAAAACGTAGCTGTTTTGTCGACGCCCACTTAAGTGGGCGAATCCTTGCCCACTTGTCATTATCGATAAGCCACTGTCTCGGCGCAGGGTCGAAAAAATGTTTATATATGGATCTGATATGCGATAGCGTATCTTATTTTGGACGACGATAGCCATCGACGGGCCAAATTATTCACGTCGTAAATCAGATAAAAACCAAATCAGGAGCGGAATTCGAGAGTTCACATTCTGCTCCCAATCTTCAGATAAGTATGCTAATGAAGTATCTCATATTTTTGTTCGTCTCTTTTTATTTATTCCCTTCATCTCTCACACACGACTTCGATACATTGTGCGGGTGCTCCGTGATGAAATATTTAAAAGAATGTTTTACAGGTTTGCAAATTACGGGTTAAAGGATTTTATCTTGAGAATAAACCATTAATGGATACAAATTCAATAATTCTGGAATGCGAAACTCGTATTTATCATATAATTCCCAATGTAATAAATCGTATTTCCTTAGCTCTGTATAGTAGGGAACTGCGGTGAGTTAATTTATAAGGTTTTTTTTGTATTTCAGGGTAATTCAGGATAAATAACTAGTTCAATAATTTAAACTACTTATAAAATAATTTCATTTGAAACTACTGAAGTAACCTTAACTGTATAGTTGAATTTTAACAACACCCTGATACAAGAAACGTAATATTATACATCTGTATAACTGCCACATAGAATTCTCCAATATTAAATTGTTATGTGTTACTGTAAAATAAAAACTCGTTTCTATCCAATTTCAATCTCCGGGCTGGTTCTTTGTCGAGGATCGAAGATAAATGTACTTTCGCAGGAAATTGGAGGCTTTTAAAATCGAATTGCAGCAATCATAGGAAATTACACGAATAGGCCAGCGTAAATGCTCTATCGTCTGTTGAAAAATCATTGATTTCTGCCTCGATTTACTCTCCAACTCACAACTGCACTTTTTGAAACCGCGCATGCTATGCATGTCTCTTTTGCGAAAGTTCATTCTTATATTTCGGATTGGTGTAAAAAAATTGTTAATAGAACATTTCGACTATGGAAAACATCAATGTTATTCAGTAACGCATGCTGCCTCCTATTAGTTAAGCTTTATTAATCGTGAAATTGACAGCACTAAGAGGGAAGGTGCGTTGTCTGAGATTAAAAGTAAACAGTTTTCCCTGGAGACGCGCCTTTACTTGTGCTAAGCACACTCGAGAAAGCACAACTCGTGGAACACTCGAGTGCTAAACGAGTTTCTGTTTCAAGTTCGTATGGGACAAAATTTTGGCCTTGCATGGTCTCGGGGATATATCCCATTGTATGAATTCATCCACATACGCTCCACTACGAGCTGAAATATGGCTTTAAGTCATAAGGTTGAGCTAAAGTTATCATCCTTCAAATGGAAAATATTTAGTATCAGATTATTGTTTCAGTTCTGTATATTCATTTACAATTTTAGCTAGACGTATCTCACATTAGAGACTATCTCCTAGAGGTCCAGTCGACTCCTAATTTCGGCAAATACCCAACGATAATCCCAATTTAAGGCCCAAGTCCTTAAGCGAGACAATGCTTCGCCGGGGATGTCAGTGTTAACCCCTAATGCACCCGATAACAACGGACGATGCGATGGGGGCGGTCCTAATGACGATGATTTATGACTCCGGTCGACGCCCGCCATTTGTTAAGGCATACTGATGACTCCACTCTCCGCCGCCACCGCCGCCGCCGCGGTGGCGAACCGCGGCCTTACGCCACACCCGGCGTCATTCCCGTCCATTAACCAGCCATTAAGTGAGCCTCAGAGAGAGAGTGAGAGAGGGGTGGCGGAGCAACTTTTTCCACTTTTTTTTGTTTAATTGGAACTTAATTATAAAGGGCCCGGATTAAAAAATTAACCGCTCAGTCGGACTGTTATTAAATGATCGTTCTTTTCGTGGAGTTTATTCTGGGGAGGGTGGGAACTTTTTTCTGAAGGGAACATGAGTGCATTTTTTAATACTTTAAGAACCTCCGTCTTTGGCATTTAGTGTGGCTTACTTTACTCGTCAATCATAATTTACCATTATTATATAAATATCTTAAGGAAATTGAGAAGGAAACTAAAATTGTATTTTTACCTTTCTAAATGTTATGTCGGAGGCTAAAATTCACTCCTTAACTACTAAGTAACTTTCATGAACTAACCGAATAATTAAATATCGGAAATATTTAGTTATACAGTTCTTAATGCATTGTCAATAAACAGTCCAATTTTCAAGGTGATATAAACCATTTATATTTATATTAAAACTGGGTATAACAGAAGAGGAATATCGGTTGGAATGTAACATCCTGGTCCTTATCCGGGGGCCTATTCAGGCTCTAGGGTGGGATATTCCGGGCCGACGACTGCTGCGGACAGATACCTCGTTATCCCTCTCTTCTCCTCTGGTTCTGAAGGGGGTGGTGGGGAGAGAGACTTTTCACGCGCCTCCAGCTTACAATGAACCGGCAATTTGGTCACGGTCAGTTTACCGGCTTTTCAACACCGTGCATTTCTTCCGCGGCCCGTCCTCGGTTAGATCTGCCAAACTAGAAAGAAAACCGTTTACTGAATTTATCCCCATATTATTTGTTGTTTTAATATTCAAATGCGATAGTTCTAATGATGTTAATTGTTGGCTTGTCTTTACGGAATTTGTTTCATTTAATTTTATTTGTATTATATTTGTAATGTAAATCGCCCTGTATTTTCAATTAGGTTACAAATAGCTTAATAATATGGTCAAAATTGAATGTTTTCAATTCAAAATATATGATATTTTACTGGGTATGTTTAATAATATATTAATATAAATTTATCATACGGTATCGATTTGTGAAACTGCGTTACTAACCGAGTTAATTTCTGAAACGGTCCGAAAGGTAATTTTTGAATTTTTCAAAAGTCCGTTCTTTTTAATCGTCACTGAAGATTTCATTAGACTCTGATTCGTTAGTTCGTGAAGGTTTAATCTTTCAATAATTCCCACGGAAACTACCTTTTATAAAAATTATGAAATATTTTCTTCAATTAATACTGTAGACGGGGTAGTCACCAATTATCCGTTCACTTACTATAAGGGCAGATAATCTTAATTAATCCGCTCAAATATCTGTGGTAATGAGAATTTTCTAATTAGACAGAATATATATTCCACACTTTAATCATTAGCTTTAATTAAAGAATCGTACGACTGTGAGTTTTCAGCATTCTTTTGGGCCCGGTATTCGTTCATCGGGAAGTGAAAGGGCGGTGAAGAAGCGACTTCCGAAGCTGAAATACTTTCGAATAATTTTTAACAATTATAATTTTTCCGCTAATTACGACCAGAGATGTTTAATTAAGTACGCCGCCGCGCATAATATTACCGAAATGTTTAACTTTTGCCCGGCGGATATTATCAATTAAGTTCAATATTTTCGGGGGTAATGAACTTGGTCTCGGAGAAACGTTAGGCGTTAATCGGAGTAAACAGATTTACGAGAATGTAATTTTTTCGGACTGCCGACGAAATTATTTTAGGAAAAGTTTCAGAAAAAATAATGAGAAAATATGCTCACCGTCGTCCATTAGACTTTATTCAAACTTTGACCTCCCGATGAGCCTAACACAAAAGAGATGGGTGTTACGAAAGAAATATAGGCCTAAAAATAAAGCCTTATTTAATTTATTGTTTACAAAGGTCGAATTTTGATACATATCTAAATAATGTTATAGTGGTTATATCGGTAATCTAATATTTGGAAAGCACTTTGTGTCAAACAATTAGATGTTAACCAATTAATTCATTTCACAGTAAATTATATTGAATATCACAAATTCCTTAGTCGTTAAGTTTTTGTGATCCAATAATTAAATATCAATTAATCGTTATATTTATTGTTGAAACAAATAGATCATTCTTATACTATGGAGTGCGCCTACCAACCAACCTATATTTTGTTCTATGCCTAGCTATATTTTAGTTACAATTTGCATATGCTAAGACATGAGTATGGTGTCCCACCATTTAATAATTTCTGGTTTTCGGATGTGTTTGGAAATGTTCGCATCAAAACTTACTTCATTGATTTGAAAATTAAAGTGATTTTTCTCGAGAAATAAGGTCTAGATATGGGGATCTTTCGACAACCGAAATGGAATTGAACCAGAACAATCGGTTTCCAAGTTTCGACGGGACAAGCGCGGTTGAACCTCCAGTTATAACTGCATTGTTACCGAATAATGGAGATTCCGTGACCGGACGTAGCTCGAATCTGGTTACCGACAGGAAGATGACTGGTTCACTTTGTATCTATACGCGGTGAATAGCCAGCCAGTCACCTAGAGACGGACGACAGACACCAAAGGTGAACAAAGAGATACGATTTATTCTCACCGACCGAAAGGAGGCATGTATAAATTGCCGCGTTGCGCTAAACTACTTTGTGAAGTCTGAATTACAATCAAATACGGCAGTTTAACTGGTTAATTAGATATTTTGGAACCAATAATATTTATCTATTACTAGTTATTTATTTCTAACAACGTTTTATAAAATTTATCAAATTATAGTGATTCATTATGTTTATTTGTATATATATATATATATATATATATATATATATATATATACATATAATACATATACATATAATGGGAGAGACTTCATTTGTGGCCCATATTGTAGAAAGGCAGCCCCCGGAGGGGAACTGCGCTCCGGAATCGGATAAAATCTCGAGGGAGTGAGAGAGGGGGGAAAGAGAGTGTGTGAGAGAGAGAGACAGAGAGAGAGGGAGAGAGACATCTAATACATATGTCATAGGGCTCACAATACAGTTATCTGCCCTCTGATACGTTCCCCTTCCTCCTGCTCGTAAATCCCCCAAGGCTCTCTCTTCCCCCATATTATTTTAGGGTGGTGGGGGCATGGGGAATCGTCAAGGAATCAGACCTAAATATCAAAGGGAGCCGACTGAGAGAAATCCGTTTAGTAGTGAGTCGCATCCGACGTTCCTGAGCTCGAAGGGGACGATCGGTGGAATATATTTTTAAATATTAGATGCCAATTATAAATTCAGAAAATATTTTCTCTAAATATTAGGAGAAAATATGAAACTCAGGTTGTTATATGGGACAATAATTTATTAAACGTTGCTTGAGTATCTTTATGATTTTTAAACTGAGTAATTAAAGTGTGTTGGTACATAAAATCATTAATTCGGTTATTCGGGTTATTTTCAATTTAAAAAATAACCACAAGAATAAAATATTTATTCATTTTTTAATGTCTTAAATTAATTTAAATTTAAATCAAATTAAATTTAATAGAATACATAATTTGAATACAGTTAGAATTCATTTTATATAGTTGTTCATTAACATGTTCATTAATTATATTAATTCATGCGCCAAATGTTTTCCTCTGGGTTAATTTTAGTATTCATTAGGAGTCACATATAATGGATTAGGTGGTAATATAGCGATTAAACTTTTCTTGGGAGCTCACCATCTAAGAGGGGCGGACCGCCCACTTATACTTAAAGTTAGCCTATCGGATCTTGTTGATCAGATCGGGAGATTCGATTTATCACTTGGAATATTCCGATTTTATTACGCCCCCCATCTTAAATTTCTATCAATAGAATCGATGCCAGCGTTAGCAGTTGGTAGCTGAACTAAAATGTAGTTGCATTGAATTTTACTCAAAACAAATATCTGACAAATAAAAAATGAAAATCTCCAACAATTTGTTGTGATAATAATCAAATATAATTATGTGTTTTTGATTGAGTTTTTCACGCTCAATAAAGTACGGGTTCCACTAAGTATTATACTTTGCTCAGACTGTCATACTACTACAAATATGTAGGCGGGTTATATTTTATCGCCTCCCAAGTGTAAAATTTGGGGGGGGGGGACCTCCAACCGTCGGGGAACGGATTACATAATGACACGGGTTATAAAGTTATAACGCGTGTAAATAAACGTAACGAATTATTGACGCGCCTCGTTATTGGGCAGGACGAACCATCTGGCTCCTGTGTGTGTGTCCGTGTGTGTAGTCGTCCTCGGCGATAATTACATGTAAATTGATTATATCCTTCGAGCACGTGGACGATTCCGGACGTCATCAGTCCCTGGGATGACCGTGAAGGTCAATAATTATAACGCACGTATCTACGCCTAGTATCATTAATGTAATATATATTTCCATGAATATAGAGAAAGTTTCAACCACTGAAGGAAAACTAGAGTTTAAATAACCCCGTACTTTGCCCACCCTTGTTTAATCAGTACACTAATACCGGAACATCTAAATGATTATTAGTGGTTAGAATATAACGGTAACAACGGTATCACTGTAATTAATTGTATTTGTTGTTTGTTAAGTTTGTATTTGCGCGGTGGAAGTAATTTTCCTTGTGGTCCACTTCAAACTTCCCGCCTCATCAACGCCCTCCCACCGATAATTAGCCAGATATTGAATAGTATCGAATGACTCCTATTGACTTTCGGTTTCTCTTCCGTTGAACCCCGCCCACCGGGGAGTTTATTTAATTTAATCCATTAAATCCCTAATAATAGATTATAAATTATATTCTACTTAGACTGATTATTTATTCAAGCTTCTATTTACTCTGTTTGTTAATTAAAACTGAGTCAAATAATACTCTCCCTTTTTCCGCGATGAAGAAAATTAATTAAAACACAATACCGGTCCAAATTGCAATGAAATTAGCCGCCCCGATCAACTATATCAGAAATTTTTTTCAATTTACATGTGATTAGCATCAAAGATTATTGAAACTTTGTGTATTATATGCGATATAATAGGAATGAATAAATTAAGGGGGTGGCATTATTAGTACAAGACAAGACATTTGTGGTCATGAGTTCCCTATATACACATAAAACATCTTGAATTCGAACTGAAAACAAGTTCTGAAGGGAGCTAAATACGTCAGCGTCTATATTTAATTTTAGCCAATGGAGTTATCAAATGCAGCTTCAGTCCTAACCGGATATTAACATTCGTTAACTTCTGGAACTGTGTTTTCAATTTTGTTTTATCAGATATATTAACTTAATATATGTTCCTTTAATATATTAAATTAAATGCTAGGAAATTTTAATTTCCAGACAATTTTATACGATTAACAACCTTGAGTGAGTTCATCTCATAAAGAATAAAACAGTCTTCAGATCTTCGGAAAATTTCAGAAAGGAATTGTATCAGACGATTTTTGTAATTCGCCGAGCATGAAGCATGTCTTTATACTTAAAATTAAAAAAAAAACAGAAAAAAAGAGGAATCTTCGTGAAAATCCATTATGCGTTCAGAAAATTTACATTAAAGCCGAATCCGCCCGGCTTCGGGGCGCTCAGTTAGAAATTAATAGAGAGTGCATTAGCCCCGGCTCCCAATGGAAGCTTTACAAATTGGTAAAGTCTTATCTGCAGAGGACGCCTTCCCACTTAAGGGGACCACTACACGCCTCTTAATTACTTTTCGAGGCAACCCGTGTAATCCTGCGTAAGGGCTCTTTCACCCAATTAATAATAACACTCCACCTCGGATCTCTCATTTTTTTTATTTATTTTTCTTTTTAATAACTTTTTATGAATCCTTTAATTTTCCGCTTTTTTTCATTATACATACGCTTCTGAGTATAAAATATAAAAATGTTTTTTATTGAAGCTACGAGTGCAGTTGTCCGACAGATATAAACGTGCATGACAATAAACAGGAATTGCCATTAAATTTTAAATCGACGGCTATCCATAATAGCCAGTTATGTTTTAAGATTAAATTTCTTAGCATTGATCCCCTAGACCGGTGTATCCGAATATTTTCTTGCAATAGAGTGCTTTATAATTTTATGGCACATCTTTTCTAATTTTGTATGGTAGATATAAATAACTAAATTTACGCATCAAAAATTATAAAAAAAATTTTTTTTCAGTTTCAATAAACTGAATATAAACAAAATAGAGATAATGTACGGTCCTTTTGCAACAGATTTACGACTTCTTATAGCGAAAGATTTTTGCCTTTACTTTAGAAGGGGGACCCCATTTAGTTTTTCAAAAAGGATTCCATTATCCTCTTATTGCACTGAGCAGATAGAATTTGATATTGGCCTCATCCAATATCCGATATCAGGTAATTTCGTAAAACTGCCCTACTCTGCCAGGCTATACGACTCAAACTGAAAATAGATTGGTGCCTACAGTTTTTACACAGTGAAACGGTTTCAACGGTTTCGGAAATCGGTTTCATTTCCGAATGGCCGAAATTATTTTCAAACGCGAGTCCGAATCTCCGAAATAATAATATCGGGGATATTAGAGATCGATGTTCCGAGGTTAAACTTTATCTGAGGCGTCCCCATTCCGATTTTCTGAGCGGTCAAAGCAAATGGCGATTAATGTTAATGCGACAGATCGCATCTATCCAAGACGCCCCCGCTTTGACCCGGAGCGGTTTTCTTCATCAATAAACCCGCGAAGCGTTCAAACAAACGGTGCTACGCTATTTGCCCCCGGTGCCGCTAATGGCGAGGATTACGGGCCTTCCACTTGGGCAAATGAAATTTGCATAACCCATCGGATGTCTTGTTTGAAAAGCGGTGAAGGGCTCTTCGGGTGGGGCGGGATTCGCGGAATTCCCTTATCAACGGTGTTCCCGTACCAATCTACTTGTATTGGTTACAGTGTCGTAACGTACTGGTGTAATCTGTCAAAATAATTATTTAAAGTACCTATTTGGGGTCCGCGAGGGTTAGGTTAGGATATCATCTGTTTTGCGATATTCTACCCCCAACCCAAATTACAGATCAATTACACATAACTACTAAAGTGTCAACTATGTGAAAAGAGTCCTATTAAATAAAAGTCCTGCCTCATTCGCTGTATGCACTTTATTCACTTTACCCAATGTTTACAAAAATACATAGGAATTTTTAGATTTTTAGATCGCGTGATTATATTTATTTTTTTTACTGTTTTAATGTTCGGTTGTAATGCAATTTTTCAGTAATTGTTTTCGTATCACTCGATGTATAATACGTCGGGGTCAATCTAAATCAGTCCAAAGATTGGAGCTCTAATCCCATTTCCGTTGGTCGGCGGTGCTCGAATTCATTCCCGGTGAATCTAACATTTATTGGGTGGTCGGGTCCTGTAGCCGTCCGAGCAACAGGGGACCGTCCTCCGCACGGGACACGACCGTTAACAATTTACTGCAAAGTGGTAAATAGAGGGAACGCGCCCGGGACCGGGGAAACTGGTACAATCCTCCGCTACACTCCCAGGACACTGGAATTTACAACCCACTCTTCCCCTTTCCCGACCGACGTCTTGATCCGTGTTCCAATTGTTGGCCGCCAACACCGGCCTATTTCTCCGATACAATATTAGAAATGGAGCTAGACACAACATAGCAATATTTTTAACATTGTTTTTCACTTTTACCTCTTCGATCAACCAGTACTGGATAAGAAATCGGCCCTGACCATGATATTTATGTTTATAATTTAATCAATGTTGTCCTACGTCCGAACATTCCAGGTTGAACATCATATTATTCGGTATAAATGAATAGGATGATAGCCTGAAAAGTATATAATTGTACACTGCGATTGGTCGATTAATTCAAACATCCATTAGATTGAAAAGTTACGGTCCACGGCCCCAACCTCTTCAATAAGCCTTGTAAGCCTCTTCAATAGATTACAAATTTGAAATTTTAATAATAATTTTAAAGTCCAGAACGCCATAGAGTGTTTTTCCTCCAATTTTACTATGTCTCTTGGATGGAATCATAGAAAAATAAACTTAAAAGAAATGTCGACTCCCATATTTGTCACCGATCTGTCCCCCACACGTTGTCCTTCCAAATGTGGGTTCAGTTTAGTTAATTGGTTCCCATAACTCATAGAAATCGGTTCGTTCTCCGAGCGACAAGTGCTCAATTCTCGTCCCTTGTAATTTCGTATCCTTTCGTTAGGAAAGGTCGGCCTTTCTCTCCTTACTAGGCGATAGGCTACGTGACACAGCCTCCGGGCATTAAACGGGTAAGCCTGAAAGGAGCTATTCCAATACCAGATCCTTCGGACGTTCAGATCCTTATCGCTTGACATAACAAAATGACACTGCAGCTCGCGTATTAGAAAACAAAAAAATTATTGTTCAGTCCCCGGACTAATTAATAACCGACCGCCGGGAGGAGATAGCGATCTCAGAATCGGAACTAAATAAATCATTGGAATCTGGTTTTTAATGAGAGGTCCCCCGAGGATGACGGAACTGGAATAAATAATGCGATTTGTGGCCCTTCATTTATTTAATAAATATTTTATGCTACCAGATACAATTACACATCATATAAATTAGTATAATTTAAATATAGAAGAAGATTGCTATATTTTTCAAGAAGAATAATGGCTTGTCGGTTTCGTTGGTGCAAAGCTTGAGATTTTGAGTTCCTCAAGTGGTCACAACAGAGAGTCAGGAACTGTAAGCACTTCCGGCATCAACCGTGACATATATAAGGATATTTATTAAATACTGTGTAACCGCTTGTTTACAGCGGTGCTACCACAAGTATAGTATATTTTTATTGAGCTTAAGTGGTTCTAAAACAGAACATTTTACCTATTATAATTATTCGCAAAATATTTCTCTGTTGACTACACCACCTCATTCGTTACGTTTTCGTAATGCAAATCGACGAAATGGAAAAGGAATCTTAATTGGTAATTTGAAATTCCCGTTCTCCGTACTTTTTTTTAGAGAATTTCGTTGAAGAATGGAATGTTAATGCAACGACATTCTTCATTAAGCGATACATTTTAAAAAGGCTACTTATATTACCATAAAAAGCGAAGGAATTCCGTGGAAATTACTCTAAAGACCACGGTATAAATGATGGGTACAGGATTTCAATGTATTTTAAAAATGAGTTCGATTTCAGTTTTTTATGCTAATATTCATTATTCGAATAAAAGCGTTTCACCAAGACCCGACACCCCAATTGTTAATTTTACTGGATTTCAACCGCACTTTCAACAATTCCAAGTATTCAAAACATGCTAATATTTATAGCCGGGCTTGTGGAGAACTTTAAACCCGGTGTTGTCCTTGATGTGAGTTGAATAGGTTTACATATAGATAACAGGTAATCACCCTATTAATTCGGCTATTTTTGGTAATTCTTTTGTAATTAACCGAGGACAATATATTTGTGTAACTTAGGAAAAAGTTATGGAGCATTCTATAATGACTGATTTTATTTTTTCCAGGATGAAAATGGTCTTGAAAAGGCTAATCTGCGAGAGAGAAAATGGTACCTCGGGTATGTCATTTTTACAATTACTACATTGCTTTCGTTGCCTTAATAGTTAAAGTATTGTATAACTTTCCGATATAATAAGTTAATATTTTGGAATACACTTTCCCTTAGGGACCCTCTCACGCCAAGAAATTAAACTGAAACCATTCATTTATAACTACTAGTTCAACTGTCGATACGGTACTGTGAAAATAATGTTCTGCGTTTCGCCCAGATTTATTTCACAGATTAATTCAAATATTGCCCCCTACACGCATTTCATATGCTAGTTCCATTTATCCGAGTAAGTATGCTAAATCTGATATCGCACTTGGGTTATAACATAAGTCTAAGACGCGTTTTTAAAAATTCAGGAATTAATTTGGCCCTAATTTCTCCATTCTTATCGCACCGATTTTACGAGTGCTCCGCGGGTACATCGGCCGGGCCATAAAACGGCGGCTGGTGTATTATACACTATTAAAGGCGGCTCCCCTCTCCTCGAAGACGGACCACCGGCCTGTAAATAAAAGTATAAAACCCCCGGGGAGTATACGGCGGGGGAGTAATGGGAGGTGACTGGGGGTAATAAGAGCGGTGCAAACGGGCGGAGCCTAAAATTGGCTGTAAATGCGGGACGCGGTGAGCCCCGGGGACGTTTTAAAAGATGCACGCCCTAATACGGCGAGACAATTCCCGCCCTTTCCCCTTTCCTCCGAGCCCGCTTTATTTATTGGCCGGCCGCCCCCGGGCTAATTATTGCGCTAATTGAAATGTACACCACGTGTAGGGGTTAAAAATACATTTCCCCCGCCGCCCAGCCCTACATCGGTGGCCCTACTACATGCCTACATGCTGAACACGTGTTTTTGTCCATTTTAAAGTCTTTAAATACCAGGGCGCCATGAATAATTGGAAATTAAAAGACAAGTAACATAATAGTGGCGGACTGCTTTCTACTGTAATGTACCTAAATTCAAGATAGACCATAATAGTCTTCTTTAAAAAATCTAAAAGCATATTGAAGCTATCCTATACCTATAATCTACTTAATTCAAATTAGCGAGAGAACTCTCAAGTGGAATGAGGGGCGATAATGAATTATTGGATATATATAACTCGTATTGATACAGCCAAATTCATTTTCTTAAAAATCTAGTACTATGGTTGGTCAAAAGAAGCATTAAAATCATAATTACAAAATGAATATAGTAATCGCGTAAGCACGAATCGCCAACGCTGTACCGATAGTTTAGAATCTTATAATTGTCGAATAATTAGGGAAATGCGGGGGTGCGGGGGCACCTGATTCATCGCGTGGGAGCCGGGGTCTAAAAGCGTCAGTTGCAGTGCAGATGTTCCGAATCTCAGGGAGGCACACATGCGTAGTTTGCGGGGCAAAAAGAGGGAATAGGAGAGGAAGAGGGCCAGTGAAAAGGGAAAGGGTTGGGGGGTGATAGTGAACGGAGGGGGGGGGGCTAAAACTAATTAAATCCGCGGAGGGTCCCGACAGCCGGTGACGGGCGTCATTGGGCGTCTTGGATCGGGATTGTCCCCCGTCCGGCCGCACACGACCAATTAGACAATTCGCTCCGAAACCCTCCCGGATTTTACACAATTAATACGTCCCGTCAGTATAAAAGGGGGCGGGGCGGGAGGGAGGATTCTCCGCTCAAGTTCATCCTTTGTCGGGCCGGGCCCATTGTCGCCCGGTCGGCCGCAGATTACGTTTCCCCAGGTGCATTTCCACTCCGCCCATTGATACTTTCGGTCGAGCGGCTCTCCTAAATACGACGACCTTCCCCCGACCACTCGTTGTCCCGTTGTTCCTCGTCTCCGGAGCCCGCGCTAAAAGTTAATATCCCGGGGATGTTTGGCAGTCCACTCGACCGAGAGAATTCCCGCGGTGGTTCCCTCGGAGTGCATAACACCCAGGCGTGGAGCCGGCTGCGCGTATTATGAGAGGTATTATGGACGGGAGTGCATAAATTAAACTACGCGGAGAGCTCTTGTCAACTTCCGCTGGATTAATTTTGTATCGGAAATTGTTCGGGGCAATTTTATACATTAGATTGTATATAGATAACATGAGATACCCCTCAGAAATCAAAACGACAACGCTTATTTACAATAATGTCGCGGATTTTACGTAACAGTTTTTATTAAAAACGCGGCTGACATAATGTTTTTGCATAACAATCGTTAGTTTAAATTGAGTGAAGTTGAGTAGCGAGTACGTCTAAATCTCTCGGGGACGCTTTTCTCACGATTATAAATTATGCAGCCGTCGGGCCTCCGAAACTCCGGCTTTGGAGTTCCACCTCCGGGCGACAAATGAGAGTGCCGGGGGCTGGTGCGAGAATGGTGGCTGCGGGGCCGGTGCAAATCGCGGGGAGAGCCGGATAATGAGATTCCCGGAGATCGGCACTCGGGACCGGGGAGGAGTAGTAAGGACGCGTGTCCGCCTCGGGAGAGAGAGAGACACTTTTGTCTCAAAAGATAACTGATTAAACGTTAAAACGGAGGGCGGGGCCCAAATGAGGTTTTTGAATAAGTGATAAGGCCCCAGGTAGTTCAGCGGGAGGAGGGGGCTTTGTGAAAGCCCCGTGTTTCCAGGAGTAAACAATACCGGGCCGAATGTTTAGCCGCGACAATGGCCCATTGCCGGAGTCCCATTTCCTCGGGACTCAGACTCGCCTGTCACCGTGCCCCGGCCGCCTTCGAGGGTTTCTTATATATTATTCATAAACTAGTGGGGGTGAGGGAAGATGCATAAAATCTCCTTTATATAAAGCCCACCCCCGCCCGGCTCTACGTACATCTGGTGATGTCTGATTTCACGCCTGCGCCGGACTTTAATCAGCCTGTCCGGGAAGTGTAGCCTCTACGCCCACTGGGCTTACGGGCTGTTCTCACCGTACGGAGGTTGTTTCTTCGGCAATGGACGTAAAAAGTACTTCAAAACTAAAGCATAAGGAGGGGAGGGATATTTTTGTATACCGTATTTATGCTTTTCCATGTTCCTGGACAATTGTCACTTACAAGAAAGGAACAAATTATTAATAAATCTATAGATATTTTGTAGGAAAGATATTATTCTATGTGTCATTAAAGAAACTTTAGCAGTATAGTGATTCTTAGCAAAAATTGTCTACATAAAATTGTCCTTCGCTGAGTAACTGTTTATTAACAATTTATTGCTATTTACGTTACTTGCTGTTCCTAATAGATGGATAATAGAATACATACTTGTTAATATTTTTCTATACATAAATACTATTAACGAATTTTACTTCAATCAGAATTTGTAATTCAAGAAAAACTCATTTGGAAAAACAATTTTTTTCTTCTAAATTCAGAAATACGTTTCGCTTTTTTTATTTTTAAATTAACATTTATTTCGCGACCATTTCAACCAAATATAAATCACTGGTTTATACAGAACATTCAACGCAGAAACACTTTCTTGCAATAGTGTATACAATTTTTTTCTTGAAGTAGTTTTTGTTGGCTAACTATAGGCTTCTCCCTCGATGTATTCTAGCCGGGTCCTGGTCCCACAGTAGCCCCCGGCCCCCAGCTTATTCCGGCCGATAAGTTAAATGAGCGTTGCCGATCGTAAAAGTTATCGCCGGAACAGGGCGGGCGGCGAACGCGTCGGCCCAACGCTGTTGCCCGCCTCCCCCGAAAGCCTCAATGCCCGCTAATTGGACACCATTGTTCGGCGACACGCACCCTTGAATTTCGATGAGACCCGTAAACTAATGGCCGGTCGAAGTGCTAACTATTTTTATGTTTGAAGGCATTAAGCTGACATCACCCCGTCGTACCATTGTTCCCTATTGAAGGTGGAGGCAACAAGGCTGCAAAGAAAAAAAACCGTCATAAATTGTACGAGCAGTCGGGTTGGGGAATTCATTCTCACCATCGAACTTTATTGTCGGGTTCGTAAACGTTGATTGACGTTTAATTCTGCAATCAAATTACCTGGAAACCGATAGAATCGTAGTACTTAGAGGCAGTACCATTCTAGGCTATAATTCTTCATTATTTATGGTGTATTAGGAAAAACTATTAGAACCAAAACGGAATCCACGGCAGCTTGGAAATCAATTCAGACCACTCAATGGTTAGTAAAGTTAGAAATTTGTCAAATAGTCATCTATGTCAATGAAGTTAATTTTTAGACAATCTGCAGCCTTAAATTTATATCTCCTATCATTCGTGCAGTTCGTTGAATACCAGACCTTTTTTTATCTTACGGGATTAAACTATCGGTTATTTCTCTGCGGCTTGAAATTCTTTTTGATTAAAGGTCTCAACGGTAGCACTCAAGGTGTTCCAAAGTCTGAATATCTACCGTGGCTCCTACCTGGGTTTTAATCGCCTTATTAATGATCATCCTTTTTTGTTTCGATTTAATGGTTGGCCATTGACCATTAGTGGCAGCGCCCCCGGGGCCCGTTGTTTTCGTGGCCCAGTTCTGTGCACATTGCCGGGCACCTATAAATCTAGCCCCGGCTAATAACAGAGCTGCCCTGCGATGTGAGACCGACGGCTCGTCCCCGGCCCCATTACGTGACCCCATTAACAAGTAGCACTTCGTTTTTAAACGGGTGCCTGCTTTACTCAACGAACAATGCCTCCTGTGTTACTACGGTTTACCTCTAAACTAGGGGTCGGGCGATCTACTTCCGGGTCGTGTGCTACCTTTTGTTATACCCGCACCGCACCGCGTGCTTCTGAGGTCATTAAGTACGCTTTTAAATTAAAAAAGCCAAAACAAAACAGAAGTTAGGTTGATTTTTCCATTACATCGCAACATTGTATGGAACATAATGAGTCATTATGAACTTTGTGTTCTATGAACCTTTAAATAAACAACTGAAAATATTTCGACGTCAGTCCAACTTCCGAGTCAGTAATTATTAAACAATATTATTCGTAAACAGATTATTACAAAATTATCATAACTGTGTTGTTGAAAATTCCTCACATAACGTTCAAACTGAATATTCGAACCGTATGATAATAAAGGTATTCAAAGTTAAGAATATGATTAATTAAAATTAAATGCGCGTTAATTGATGAAACAAATAAGTTCATTCCAGGAATCCCGTTTAGAATACGCGGCTTACCTCCCTATTCACCGATACAATAAGATTCCCAGAGCCACCGCCAGATATCGCGGGCTATCTGTGTACGCATAATCTTCAGATCCGGTCGTGTTTAAATTACGTCAATTTCTATTAATTCTAACTTTAATATGTAAACCAGAGTGGTCTTCTCCTCGCAGTGAATTCTTTAAAGTCAGTACTTACTTTCTTTTTTATAGTTCATGGTTAGGCATTATTTAATTTACACCATATACACTGGTGTAGTTTCATTAGCTTTAACTCCCGTTTTTCTGATCGCTCCTAAGGATAATCAATTTCCATATTGGCTACAAGTCCTGTTGGGTTTACACAAAGGTACGGAATGTCGCTGTCCGGCCCCAAACCATCAGCAATTCGTTGTGCGCAAGAGTTTTACGATGGCTCTCCCGCTCATGGAGATTTACTGCATCCTCACCCACGGGATGCTCTCCCTCCTGAATAGTAATTTCGGCCCACGTTTTCGCCAGATTACATATCGGATAAATTAAATTCTTATTGCAGGACTGGGCCATAATCTTGACATCTAGTATCGCGTACCTCTCAAAGAATTTACAGAATACTGAAACGATATTATTATTCGACCCCTCATTGATTTCACTGACGTTTACTAGGAATCCTATTTCCACGGAAAATCTCAAAAACAAAACGTTGTTGTTTACAAGTCCTTAGTATTCGATGTGTGAACGTAAACACTTTTGAATCTACAAGGGACATTTTTATGGATCGGACTACCGGACGCTCATCCGGCAAATCATTGTTTTCAAGGATGGAATCGGTTAAATATTTTATCGAACACCCATATTTATTACTATCACCAAAATATAATAATTTACTGCACTGTAATGGAATTATTGTCCGCAATTATAATATAAATTACTATGTCTGTTTATAATGCTCATGTACATAACGGGCTTTCCTATGAAGCTCATTTAAAATGAAACGGCATAATAATAAAATGTTTTATACAAAGTGATAAGGAGTTCGTAGACAAATTATTTCCTCCTTGGCGGTGACAATTTAAATCTGTTTTCCGAAAGAAACATCGATTTTTACAAATCTTCACCTTCCTGCCATGAATGTTTTACTCTCCTAACCTTTTCATGCCGTACATTGTTTTCTGCCCATCCGCGAGGACTTATTAGGTCCCAGGGCAATAAAAATAATACGGTCGGTGACAAGACTCCCGGCCCGGTATAAATAAAACATGTTAAAATTGCGGTCTGCGGCCGTTAGGGAGCCCCGGCCTCCTGATATACGATACAATAAAAATAGCGGCAACGACCAATAAAGTCGAGCCTCCCGAGGGATGACCGGGATTGGGTACCGAGAAACGGGGGAAACATTTTTTCCCGCTTCCTCCGGTTTAATATTTAACACCTCCCGGACGGCGGGACCGCGCGCGCACTCCTAATTGGCGGCACCGCATTATGTCCACCCGAACGCCCATAACTCGGGTAGTCTCCTGGATCATGTTTAAATGATACGGAGCTCAAGATTCTCGGAAAAAGGAGTTTTACTCGACCCGATTTATAAGAGAATCAAAGGCCGGACGGCTTGCGAATCGGCCCATTCATATCTCTATTCCGCTCCCTTACGTTGGACTCCCACAACTTCCTTCACCTTTGTACCTACCCTCGGTGAGACCTCATTTTATGTCCTTTTAAAATAGTTGTGAATATTTTCACGTGATTTCAACTACAATTTTTTCATCCATAATTTATACTTAACTTTATTTAGAAATGACTATTCCTCAATAATAACTAATTTTTCGCTGTATGCAAAACATATTGATCATTAACACAATTCGTTAGCACATGAAAACTGTCACAATTAATTACTAATTCCTTACTCAAGTTCAAATTCCAATGGTTGCCGTGTTTTCTTAGGTATGGACATTTTGAGATATAATTACTATATTATTATTAAGATATATTACTATAATTGTTATATTAATTATAATTATTGATCGAAACTACATTAATCTCGTGATTTGCAACTTGGAGTAGAAAGAAAATATTACCCAGAAATTAGCTCGGAAATAGAATTATTAGACGAATATTATATTTGTAACGAATATCCATTTTATGTCGGACACTACGAGCATCAGAAGGACGTCAAATTCAGGACTATCGATCGTCCGCAACCGGATGGGAGATATCTAGACAAATGGATTTCGAACGAATAACAGGAAATTATTGACCTCGATTCGCGATATCTTCGACGTACCGCGCGGTCGGGGTGAGTTGGTGCGGTCCCGGAAAGAATTATCGGCGGAAGTCGAGAACCCCCCCCCCCCCCGGGAGCGGTTATTTGTCCGCACGCCAACCACAGTGGACACGGGGGCGACACGGCCGCATCGATCATCCCGGTCGTGCCGACGTCAATAAAATAATGCGGGTCCTGCGGGACAGGAGGGAGGGGGAGGGGGGCCGTCACGAGCAGAAAGGTTAATACGGGCAATGAGTCACATCTGATAGCGTCAATTAATTCGGGGACTCGGACTGGGGCCGGCTCGGTTTGGAAACTGGCGCTAATTGCCTAAATATTTGAGTCCCCGGCCGCGTACAGTCGGGGGGCCCCACGGGGACACAACTCCCGGCTTAAATGTATTATCCCGACAGGACGTGGCCACCGGGGCTGCCACCCTTTCCTTTGTACAGTCCGGATCACTTTTTCCAATGATTACTGATAATAAGTAGATGAATGAACGAACACTTTTTGCTTACTGAATTTATGGATTGTGTCACCCCCTAATAATAATAAGCCGCAATCCTGAGACGAAGACAGGATTATTTTATAATTGGGAACAGTTTAAATATGCGTAAGTAAAACAAACGAGGGTAGCGTAGGTATTCTGACAGTGTAGTTCAATAAAATGGAGTATAATATTCTGAAAAAATATGATATGCAATTAACATTTACAGATCGTTATTGGCAGTTATAAAATGCGATATTAACACTCTTTCTGAAAAACGGGCAAACCGTTTGAATCCTGAGTTATGTTGCAGACTTTTTCTAACGGTACATTTTTTTATGGCCCAGGAAAATGACTAATAACATTTCTTTAGTGTTCTCCGCCTTTCTGAGAACTATGCATGATCGATTGGGAGAATGTACAGCTGCTATGCTCTGTATAGGATGAACGGGAGGTTTCACCGCAGTGTCACACTGTTCGCCTTTTAACTCAAGTGCGAAGCCTTGTTGGACGCGGCGGCCCTCAGAGCACGTGTCACGCGACCAAGAGCTTCGTTAACGAAAACCGAATATATTCGTCCGCTCCGAGAATAGGCGTCGAGTCACTTAAACGCTAAGTGTCTATCCGATTTCTAATACGCCTTTTAGATAATATCTCCGCTCCCCCCTCTCTCCTTCCCTCTCCACCAAGGGACAAGAGAAGAGGCCCAACGTATAAACAGATTGCCGAGGAGTTGTATACGTTTGGTTTTTGTTACGGCAGAGTAGAGAAGAGGAGCCACTTTCGCTTTTACAAACTCCCTTACATGAAATATTCAAAGAGTATTTCGGCCCCTCCTACCCGGTGATCGTAACTGGCGGCGACGTTCAACGCGTCGTTCGATCTCTCGTTTTATCCTTTCTCCCACTTTAAAAGCTCTACCGATATTTTTTTCGTGTAAACTGATCCCTTCCGACAAGGCAGTCTATTTGAGCCGCATTGAACCCTCGTGGCTGTGCGTGTTTCTAATTTACATTGGGAATATAAAGAAAATACGTACATATACCTATATAAATATACAGTACTGCGGTGCTGGATATTGTGGAATTAGGAAATAATTTGCGTCTATTCAAATTATTGTATTAGAATAGTTCAGGGAATGATCAGGGTTTCAGTAGTCGAAGAAAAAGGTGGATTGTTGGCAAAGTGTTTAAATTGAAATTACCTCAATGAATCTAGAAAATATCCCAATATACCACACGGCAATTATAGCCGATAATTCGACCCGGGGCCCGCTGATCAGATCTATATCATTCACATGACCCGAGGGAATTAAAAACCCAATCGCGAATCGATAGTCGGCGAGGTTTTCGGTTTCCTTTTTTCATTCCATCCCTCCCTTCCTTTTCTCCGCTCCTTTTTTCTCCTTTTCAACCGGAGTGAATTGAATAATTTCAACATGCAACAGAAGAACTCGGCCTATAAAATGCCCCGGAGGAGGAAATTAATTTCAATGAGCGGAAAATAATATTAAAAGAAAAAAGTAGACGGAAAATGGTCGAAATCCCTTTTCAAAATTCCATTATTCAGTCCCGGGGTAGTGGGAGGCTAAGTGGCCTGTTAAATCGTGCCGACACGGCGGCCGAATAAATGAGTCCGAAATATCGGTAATGACGGTTCGATCGTTTTTCTGAAATCGGAGACCGACGATTGTCTCTTATCTTTGGCCCGGAGAAAATTCCCTTTAAGGAAAATTGAACCGCCTCCCAGTTCTCTCCGGCCCTCTTCCCTTAAAGAAATCCGCCTAGACTATTTACTTTACATTTTAGACCCGCTAATTCCAAACAAAAGGGCCGAACACTGTCCTAGATTTTTTTCTAACAAGATGATAATCCCGAAGTTAATTGCGTCTCTCCTAGCGGTTATTCTAAACTCGTTTGGTTTCAGGATACCAATAACATTTTATTTAATCGAGGTGCAATTAAATTCAATTCTCCATTTATACACTACTTACTTTATATACTATCTAATATACCATATCCTATCAAAATATCCTATATATACCATATCCTATTAATCAATGAAATGAAAATACTTGTAATAATAATACGGCTCGATAGATAAAAATAACATCACAATAAAATAATTAGGATTTTCATAATTAGGTTTAATGGGACACAAATATCTAGTGAAGAGATTTAATTGAGCGAACCATACGGTTTCAAAACTAAGAAATATGCTATTTGTATTTATATAAATGTCAAGAAATTTTTATTTCATTGACAAATAAATCTCATGAAAAAATTCCTGGTTATGGCCTTATAGATATGTTTCTTGCATATAATGTTTGTCGTATTATTATTATGACATAAAAGCACATTAAATAAGAAATATGTCTCTAATGCAATAATGAAAATGCCTACCATAAATCCCGAATGTCGACTCAGTCATTAACATTCCAATGACATAAATTATTCAGGAGGACAATTGATTAAACGTTCTTTTAAAATATCAATTGCGGCTATAAACTCGAACCGGCTGGAGTTTTATTTTATCGCATACCCGAATTCGTTTAAATGGACATTAAATCAGAATTCAATCATATTTCCGTTTTCATACGACCGTTCAACACGTAATATGCTCGATATTCGAGCAACACGACCACAATTTTCCGTCGACAATAAAGGGCATTATCGCATTTATCCCGCATACTGGGTAATGGCAACTTGGTCGAAAATATTGCAATCGCTTTAATCTAAATATTACTTATCACTGAACGTGCACTCTGAGAAGAATTAAGTCCGTTCGTACCGTACAGAAAATGCATTCTGATTAATTTTAATCCAAGGAAATTTTGTTTATTATTTTTTAATATTACTCCGGAGTTTCTGGTCTTTCTGATAACGTTATATATTTCTTCCTGTAGATATGACTTACTGAAAACGTACGTATCCAATATTGGGAAATCCCGTTTGGTTGGATGGGGGTCTGGATCGGAACTTTCGCCGGGTTCTAATTAATTTGAGACCCTCTGTTCGCACAGTGGGAAGGATTGGGGGCGGTGAATGGAAAGTGGGCGTCCGAGCCGGGGAGAGGTAATGAACCCGGGCGAGAGGGCCGGAGAGGCCCTTCAGGCCGCCGCCGAGGGCCCACAGAACGCCAGCCTCGAGTGGGCCCGGCAATCGCCCGCCCCAACACCGGCTTACCTGGCCCGCTCCCAAACCGCTACTTTGTTTCTTCAATCGGCTTTATGAACTCCATACTCAAATTGGACCAATCGCTGAAATCCTATAAAGACCAAATTCGCGGCCCCTCCCACTTAGTTTTATTAAAATTCGTGTTCCGTGCGGAATAGGTGAGAAATATTGATAGGATAACAATTGCGTATTATATTTTTCATACTGAAGATCATCAGAGAAGATATAACGTTTCAGAACTGTAGAGTTTTGAATATATCCCTGTAAACTACTGAATCGAACGTTTATGAATTGTTTTTATTAATTTTTCTTTTCCTTCGTTCCTTGCATTCCGGTGTAGTCAATGTTATGAAATATTCTTAAGTATTGTACATCGCCTTTGGTAAATTGATTTCACATTTGAGTCTTGGTACAAAATTGTAGGCTGGGGAAAGTTTGACCAACAAAATTTTTAAATAAAAGTAAAACTTTGTGTACAAGGCATTGACCAAGGAAGTCCTTTGGATAGGGACTTGGTAATTAGGGAACATTGTGTGATCTGTTAAACCGGCCAATGGCGGAAGATGGAGGCAACCGCCGGTTTTGGCACAGTTCTTCAATAGGGCTAAAATTGTGCCAGGGAGGGATTCGGGGCCAGTATGTGACTTGCGAGTTCCGCGATCTTTTTTATACTTTTTTCACGCCGCAATTGATGACGTGCTATTTCCTACGGGAGATTGGTCCCGAATCGATTCTTTACGGGGCGATATTCGAGAAATTTCGCTAAACGAAATTGAATGCCGTAATTGTATTACAGTCAATTGGAAACATATTTGTGTTCTTATTCTACTGATTGAAAACAGCTTTAAAGAAACCTCTATTATAAGGTAATCGTTTTCAACCCGTTAAAACATTTCAAACCGTGTTATTGCGTTAAATAAGAAAAAAGTAGCCAGTCATGGCGAGACAAATATAGATATAACTTTCTAAAAATATTGCAGTTTTCATACATGAATTTTGTTACTAAAACTAAGATTCAAACTAACTTCATTGAAAGATTCGAAGCTACTTACCGTATAACGTAATTTCTCGTTTTACTGTAGTTACTATTTTCTTCTTTAGATACTATTTTCTGACTTTATGTTCAACAATATACAATTTAGTGAATAAATAGATATTTAGCTGCAGAATTTTACATGTGAGGACTGACATTAGCCAAATTTGCTCCAGTCACGTGTTTTTAACTGTTTTCTTCTATCAATTTCTTAAGGGATTCGGTGAAATTTAGCAAATATATAATTGTTTTAAAAATATAAATTATTGATGCAAATTCTTTGAAATGTTAGTTTGATATATATTATTTTTGGCACTGTCAGGATATCATTTTGACAATGCACTTCTGGTTTTTAGTTTCACCCCCCCTCGTGCAATGCTCACTAAATATTTTAACTTTCCAAAGTGATCATGACTTGGGATGTCGAGAACTCGTGGGGAAGCAGATATCCGCGTCGGAGAGGGCCCGGGTGACTGGGTTCAATTTATACGTCCGGATATTTCCGGGACGCCGGTCCCGGTAATCGACTACACGTCGGGCCACTTAACAAAGAGCGCGCCCCCTCCTCCCACCCCCGCCCCCATTGTCCGCCAAGAGAGACTACCGTACATTTTATATATTTTTCCTCTTTTACAGCCCCTTTTAAGAACATTCGTCACTCGTCCCTCTCACCCTGCCGTTCCCTCGCCAGTTTTAATTTCACGCGTTCGAGCCCAGCGCGAAGCCGTTGCCGGAAGGCCGTTTTCGACACGTGCAGGCCCCGGGGAAGGGACAATTCGCCCCTACTGAAAAACTACTTTGATTTTATGTTTCCATTATTATAAATTGCCCCTACGATTGTGAAATATGAAATTCTATTGGAGCTTCACCCGTCTACTTAGATTCATCGCTCCCTTTATTATTATGCAACGAAAATTGTAAAAGGCTGTATTCCAAAGCAACAACTTGGATAAAATTAGTAAGTGACATTGTGGTTGTTCTTTGGGACAACCAAATTATTCATTCCAGTGTTAGCCGAATGCCGGTACAGACCGGTTGGCAATCCGCTGATTCATTTTCCGCGACATAGAGAATTTTTCAATTTCCGTCCGCGACCACCATACCGCGGATTTCCGGTGGGGAGGATAACGTGGGGTGCACTACACCGCCGACCGATTGTTTGTCATCCTCAATCGAAAGGCCGGCTCCCGGACTCCTGCCGGGCATAAATCGGGGACGTGACCGGGCGCTCAACTTACTTCCTTCGGCCCGGGATCGATATATAGGTGCACGATATCCCGGAAGAGGAAGCGAGAGGAAGGGCTATACACCTTCCTACCCGGGGGAAACGAGATAAGGGGCCGGACTGGAAAAATAAAGCTACCCTCCCGAGAATAACGCGACCGGGGGAGAGTGGATCGAAGAAACGCGATTCCTCGGTCCGACTCCCGGGTGCAGTTAACCCACCAACCCCTGAGAAAACAAACCGGTGCTAATGTCTAATTAATTCGTGTCACCCGAGACTCCTACTCATTTGACTTTACTCTCGTAAATATCGGTTCTCAAATATCCCTGGGCGAATTAACTTATTGTGTTCTGGATGGCGATACATGAATGCGTGTCTTATTTAGGGATCAAATCTCCAATCCTTCGATCAATTAACTATAAACACTTATAATAACTCCATTTCTTTGGAAATCAAATATATGACTAATTATGATGTCTTCTGGCCAACGTCAGTAGCGTACTAATTAATGCATGTAAGACCTACACAGAATGTTCCGGCCCCAAAAGAAATATCATACTATAAATGAAATTCTCCTTAATTTAATAAGATTTTTCATTATAAAAACTTAAATTTTTTTTCTTTAAGCTAGAAACATAACAAATAACAACATTATTCCACATCTGGATTGTGGTGCAAGCCTGGAACACCCACAGGGTATGACATTAAAACACATATGACTCCACTAATTACAAACTTGCCATCGTGTTATGATAAACTAATTTTTAATCACACATGGTCCTTCCTCCCGACCGTTGGGTTCCCGTTGTCCTCGGATTTAATGTACGGTTTAACTTGTGACTGGTTAGCTATTATAAAAATATGCTCATTGATATAGTGGACAGATACAATTGCTCAGTGGTATTTATTCACAAATACAAAATCACTGCCTGTCTATTACTTGAAGGATTCTGAATAAATCGTAGATTTGTCTGGAGTTATAGATAAATAATTTATATAATAATAATTATTTATTATTTATAATAATAATTGAAAATTTATATTATTAAATTTCAATTTTAGCGGAGATAAGAGGTCCTGTTTTAATATAAAGTTACTTTTTATGACGAACGAAACATTGATAACATTGCAAAAACGGAGGTCTGTATCATATCGGAAAATGAATGGAAAATTTGATCTGTATCTCCCTTCATTACGTAATTATCTGGGAAGTATCTGATTGAGTCATTACTCATAATATTAACTGGTCTATTCGTGCCCTAATCTACCATCCATTCTGCCTTGTTTCATATTTATTCATAGTAATAATTTCTTATTCCCAGTTCTGTTATTTAGCATAAATATTAAGAGATTTATTGAGAAAATTGGAAGAGGTAAGTTCTAAAAGTAAGAGAAGGTGTTGGAAATTTTTCATTATGCGGCTCGACAAGTGGAATAATAATATGGCCACAGTGTCTATTTTGTTTCCTTTTGCCATATTTCTCAATAAGACAAATCCTTTCCCCAGGGCACGAAGTAGGGCTAGTTCTATATAGATTGCAACCTGTATTACGGTGGAACGAATAAAGTAGAGAAAATGAAATAGTCGATGATGTACGTGCATCCCCTCGAACACAGAAATATCATATAATAAAATATGCAACATATTTTAACATACTCCAAGTACCACGAAATAAGTTTTATTATTTAGGGTGTTATTATAATAAGCGTACAACATTTTCAGGAATTTACCGGTAAAAGATAAATCACTCCTTTACTCTTATATTTCTCCTCGGCACCTGTGGCATTTTATAAAATTAAATACAATAACATTTAAATATATTTCCATCGATTTTTTAAAAATTTCATTCAATGACAGCTTGAAAAATCTCAAGGGATTTCAGAACACTCTGAATCCCCACTCACTTAAATAAGTGCTATTATAGTTTCGGCATATAGAATGGCCCGCTTCTCTAATTGGTACATCGTGTCCTAGGTCCTCCTTGACATGTGATCTGTGTTTCTAAGGCTGTAGTCCCACATCTGTTAACAGTCATCGTACCTCAAGCGCGTACTCCTTATTTAGCATAAATATTACGGTATTCCTAAAGCGTACGGACGTCGACAATGGAAGGAGTTCCCGAAGGATGTGGACACCGGGCCCAACAGAAACAAAACGAGAAGGAAGAAAAAAAAGGGAGGAAATAATATTTAATCACGGGCCAGGGGCGATTAGCATATATATTAGCTAAATAATATGACACCGGGCGTCGTGTGAGAAAGTCTCTCGGCGGTGGGTGGACCCGGAGTGGTTTTAGGGGCTTAATTAGGGTCGTTGAGGGGAAGGGGGAGGGGGGCTATAGAGATGAAAAAACCCAGCGTTAATTTCACACCTTTACGAGCGGCAGAGAGAGAGCCGCGAAAAGCCCCCATGCCGCGACCCCAATCCGGGCTAATGAAATATTTCCCCCCGAACGGCCATCTTTTTTTCCTTACCCGAAAAACAGTTTGGAGGCCACCAGTATCGCCAACTGGCGGCCCTGCAGATGGACCCCCCCCCCCACAAAATTGAGGCGTGCAGTTATAATTCGGGTCTTTTTTTTACGGGGGCGAGGAGGCCCCTCCGACCCTACTAATCCGTTATATTGGCCTTCTTAATACCCGGAACACCGGGCTATCATTTCAGGGTACAGGAGTGACGAATGGCACTACCTTCTGTAGATCATCCTGTCTTCTATAGAATCACAATTACTCTTATGGGAAGGCCAAAATTATCGTTTTAGTAAACTAGAATATTATGAAGAAATTTGTAATTCGAAACATATTTATCTTCCAATAAGGAGATTTCAAATTTGGTAAAAAGAGATATATTTATTTAAACCTAAATGCGTGTGAATCGTATTATCATGAATCTGTATAGGAGGATTCTGAAATGGGAGGCTTTGAATATATTATGTTCACGAATCGAGAACATTCACACAGATTTTAGGATTTACGAGGAGTGGAATTAATTAATTACAAGAGGAAGAAGCCCATAAGAAATTTATGGCCGTGTTCATAAAATTCATTAGGGCGTGATCGCGCCGCCGGAACCCAAACTTTCGTAAATTTCGTATAAGGAAAGGATAACTTGGAACAGATTTTCTTTTTATTCTGATCTCCCGGCCGAAACACTTATCCTGAGTTCGAAACCTGTTATTTTACGACTCCGGTAAACATTTTGACTGGGGTGATGCCGGCGTTTTAAACAAATGGAACATGTTTTATGATATTCTCAACGAGGGCGTTATTACTGCCTGGCGGGCGGTCGCCCACACCGGGCCCCGGCCTTCAGGTTTCTACGCTCATCGGAATTCATAAATTCAAAACTTTCGGGTTGAATAAGACATGGGCCGCGTGTTTGGGCTTCAGTTGTCAATTCAATTTAAATTGATGAGCCCGACGCGCGATCTTCGCGTGCGAACGCTGCCAGGATGAAAGGGAAGAGGAGAAAAAAGATAAAAAAACATAAATTCCTTTCTCTCAGCGCATTTTCTAATTTCCGAACTCGTTCATTGATGTCTCACGGGGTTAAATGGAATCTGCATATAAGAGCGATAAATATGGAAGTGTTTGGGGCCTTTAAGACAACCGGCGCAACATGTGTCCCGAATACAAAGCGAGTCATTATAAGGGGAGGGGTCTCCTTTCGAAGGGTCTACCTTCTTAAGTATTTTCTTATTTTACCAACCTTTTACAATTTCTGACCTTTAGTGAACAATACGGACACACTACGGAATTTCTCGTTGTATTAAATGGTATATATATGTAATAATTTCTCTAGTGTGGTTTGGGTACTATATATTGACTATATAAAGTTCGAAAAACAATGGTTTTGGTTGGTAATAATGGGTTACTTGGTTATGCGCAGATTGTTTCCAATTCGTTACTTAATAGATTAAAAGTTCAAAATAGTTTGTTGATTTTTGATCGAGAAACTATTTGGGCTCCTGATATGAGATCCGAACTATGCCCAAGTATCCAATTAGTTACACCATCGGTCGGGTCCAATAGGGTCGGTTTCACTTAGGGAAACTGCCGGAATGCCCCTCAACTCCTTCCTTGTAGTCGCGTTATTACAAATTCGTGGGGGTAGATCATTTCCTTGTCTATGGCGGTTTGGTTCCCGTTTAATCCCAGTTGTGTGAGTCGCATTCATCGGGTTCAGCCTCTGAATAATCGAGTTTGTATTTGACCCCCCGCACTGATATCAAGGTGAGGCGTGCAATTTTCCATAACGCTTAGCTAAACCTGGTAATACCTGGTCCTATCTATGAATGAGGATCGCAAGTAATTAAATTCACTTTTATGTGTCCTTGGAAATTGCGATATATGTAACCTAATCTACTTCTGAGAAAATTGGTAGAAGAATTGATTTATTGTATTTTTATTTTAGTTTTCAGAATTGCTAAATATAGCTATTATAACTGATACATTCATTATCTAAAGTTAGTAAACATGCTCTTCAAGATTATACTTTTTTGAAAAACCGATTTCTATCTCCCTGGCTCGGTGCCCGGAAAATATTCATTATTCCGCTGGAAAATTTTGTTGTAGGAAATTTATTGAACGGGGGTTCGACTATATTTACTTGATAGATTTACCCTAATGACCCGTTATACCTTGGTATTATAAACGCGGAGTGCTTCCATATAAATAATGGCAGAGCGTGTTGCACCGTTTACGGCTCGAATTATATTATTAGAGGCGTCATTATGAATGATAAAGTAATATATCGCCGACTCGTTCCCGGCGGCCCCCAACCGTTCTTAATGCTCTCCTACTGCGCCTTCATTATACCGGTCACCCACGTACTCTAGCGCCGGAGCGTTTTCGAACGTTTACAAAAATAAAGCACGAAGTAAGCCCTTCTTAAGTCCTCCGGGGGAAACATGATTTAATGTGCATCCGATGCCGGGATCGACGTTGCAAGGAAAAATAATTCATCTTGCACCTCGTTCTTTCGAACAGGACTCAATCGCTTGTGCAGGGCTCTAGTTATACATCCGTATGAGCGAGCCTATTTATTATGGTAATTCCAGTGTGTCTGAACACCTTCATCGCAGACAAATTGTGCCAAAGTTATAGAAATATGTGCCTGAGGGTTATAATTTATGGTATATAATGCGTAGAGTTTATATGAGGTATTCAATGCAGCCATCCGTATAGAAAGGTACAAATTGTTAAGCTTCCCGCTTGTGTACAGGTATTCTTCAGCTTCTTGACCACTTTTCTCCCATAATTGAATTACTTGTCTTAGAAGAGATAAATCACCGATAAAGGATTACAGCTGTAGTTACATAAGGATTTCTAAGAATTTAAAAAAATTACGAAACAGAATTATTTGGTTCTAATTGTAATCGAGTTCGAGCTATAATAATTATAACAGGAATCCCTTCGACTTGTATTATGCTGTTGGTACTTTTTTTATGCACATATATAATAAAATTAATTTAAATCAGAAATAAACGGTTGTTGAACAGGCTGTAAAAGCGTTTTTATTAAGAAATTTAATAAACTAAATACTTTTCAAATGAGTATCTGGGATGGGGACGAAAAGATTAATCGGCTCGAGTCATCAATGCACTTTTAATTACTGAGTTCGGGGATCGAACTCGCCAGAAGAGGCCATATGGTAGTACGCCCACGTCGGGAGAATATCATTCATTGAACACCGCGCGACTGTTTACCCCGTTCACCCACTCGGTCTCACAATGCCCGGCCAGATACCGCCCATTTATTAGAGACCTATAACCCAGTGGGACCGGTCGTCCCCGAGAATATTAATGACGGAATTAATTTTTCCGTCGAGGACCAGAGAGGGGGAGAGAGCGAGATAAACCGATGCGCCATTCTGATATGTACCGCGAGTGTAACGCCTAATTATCTCTTTGAATTGTCGTTTGTTTCGCGAGGGAATAAAATCGAAGGCGGCGGTGAGAGGGTTTTGTTTCGCATTTTAACTTGTGGAACCCTGTTGAATCTTTGGACTTAAAGTAATCGGAGAAGAACTTCGATTGCCAAGGTAGAACTTTGATAGAATAAGAAATTCGTTTATCGAATCTTGGATATTTTTATTCAGCATTTTGATTAATCTCCTAGTAGAGGATGATTATTTCTTCTTCCTCTTCTTTGTTTTGTTCGTTGGACAATTTCCATTCGAGATTCCTATCCTTTCGCCGCACAGAGAATGATCAATTAATTACACTGGTCTACCGACGAGCTGGACAAACAGTGTGCCTACCACGAATGAGTGAGTATGGACGCCGCGGACGCAAACATAGGTAGAGGGAGTCCCGAGATGGAGAGAGACAGAGTGAGTGAGAGAGGGGGTGATGGGTGAGAGGGAGGGTCCTTTTTATTAAATCCCTCCTGGCCGGTCCGCCGGGAGTTATTGTGGCGCTAGCCCCGGAGCTGCTAGGCCCTAGGCGTCTAGTTTATTGCCTTCGGGGAGAAAACCCTATTGTCCTACGGAGCGGAAAAATCCCGAAATATCCGGCCAATTTTCCGGACCCACCGCGATGACAATTAGGGACCTGGCTTTCGGAAAATCATCGCAGTCCGAAAGTAAGGAGCCGTATTATCAGACTGGTAGGTGAGCTGTTGCGATGAGTCCTGACCTTAAATAGTTAAAATTATGCCACCAACTAGCAGGCTAAATTATTTAATGAAATTAGGCGCAGGCTCCTATTCTGTTTTATTTCTGTCAATTCTGTCAAAGTGTATTTCAGATTAAGTTTACGCTTTAAAGTTTCTTAACTTTTCTGTTAATTTATGACATTTTCTTTGGAATATAATCGCTGAGAATGAAGCCTCCCATCATAACAGGAAAACTGCAACAGTAATTAAATTCAAACTCTATCGACCACCCCGGTTAAATGAAGGAACATAACATTTTATATAACCCATATCGAGATGCGCAATTTGAATGTGCAACAGTTATATAAGCAATCATCAATTTTGAAACATTTTAACGTTTCTGAGAGGGTTTTGAATTTCTTCATTCTTGCGATTCTCTTTCTCAACTTGTTCGATCCTATGTAATACCCGTAAAATATCACCGGTATTAAATATGTTCCAGCTTGTTGCATCATGTTTTCAATATCTGGTAATCGATAAAATTTATCATATTTCCAACTCCGGTCCTGTATTCGTTTCGTGTAAAACTTTGTCCATCTCATTAAGCCGAATTTATAACCGGCGGGTTAATAATTGTTACGTAATTCACGTTTGACGGGAGGATTGAAACTGAACTGGGCGTAACTAACTTCTGTTAGTTGCATAACATGTGACAGGGGGGTTGTAGTTGCATTTGAGACGGCAAGTTGAATTACGCCGGCAACCGTATATTCCGGCATAACCCCCTGTCACCGGTTGTCCCACCGTGTGTCGACCAAGCTGCCCTCCATTGTAGTCACGTTGGCCTCTGCCTCAATTCAATATCAGAAGACATTCGAATCACTTTCGCACGCATCTACAACCACTATTTCATTCCATTATACTGTCAGAAAATTTCATTTTTACTCAAAAGTATTTCATGTATAAGAATAAATATAAGGTAATATATGGATAATAAAAAGGAGAGAACGATATTCAAGAGACTAAACAGTGGACAAGAAGACTCAGATAAAAAATAAACGGCCCATACCGGTTCTCGTTTATAATACCGGGACCATGAGTTGATCAGGTTTTATTGAAACGGTATTCAATTTCTAATTGTTAATCTCTAGCTACTCGATGTGATTTATTTGCTCTTTTAAAATACCTCTAAAGGTTGAAAGTTAGACCGCTCGGTTTCTCAGGACTGGCCAAGAACGTGAGGAATTAAAAAATAACCGGGAAAGAATCAAACCCCTTTCCCGACTCAAGAAAACCAGATGGAAACATTCCCTCGCTCTTTTATTATTTTATTTCCAACGCACAATGCTGCAAGCGACGCCATTTTTTGCGCCGTAAAAGAAGCGATAAAAGTTCTCCTCGGATAGGTATAAAAGGCGGCGCGGTTTGGCCTAGGGGCGAGCCTAAGGAGAGGGGGAGGAGGGAAAAAATAATATCCCCGATATTGCGGACGGGATTATCTTCTTTCTTTTTGTACGTTAAATGTTTTCAGTTGTAAGGCACGCTTGTGTATATCGCTCACAAGACAATTCCCTTAGGGTGTAGCCCACGAGATAGACTCTCCACGATCCGGCAGATTACAGATTTAGGGGGAATCTGAATTAGTAAGGGCATTTGATTTTTTCGTCCGGCATTCAGAATATAATTACGGATATATATATATATATATAAAATGAGGCCAAGTATAATATTAGAGTTTAACCTTATATTTTATTTCATAAATCATATAACATATCTTAATTAAAACGTCACTCTGCTTTAGAATAAGATATAAATTTTTGTTTGAAGATTTAATTTTCGTTTACTGTTCCGTTTAATGTTCCGTTAACGAACATTGCACGTTATCCCCGTTAGACTAACTGACTATTAATATCGCTTTAACTAAATGGGCCGGAGAGTATTTCCGAAAGCTATTCGAAATAGAAAAAAAAATTCAAAGAAGAAGGGACTTTATAGCCGGAGATCAGGTAGGACCGTGATTCCCCAACTATAATTGAGGGTTATATCGTCAAGTGTATGATCATTCTAAATCTCTTCAATCATCCTAATCCCATCAATTTGTATCCGACGAGTACCGAAGTCGGGTTTATCACCCGGGGAACGGTAGCCCAAACAGCCTTCGTAATAGGACGGCGGTAAACCGATCTGTAATGGCCCATTCTCATTACCGTGTATCGGTTTAGCGGCCGCATTCCAGATGCATTATCCTTATGTTATCCGCGATGTTTTAGGATCCCAGCCGGGGCCCATTAAATCCAGTTCGATTCCTGTTGCATGGTTCTTCATACTAATCGAGAAAATTTTACATGTTAAAAGAGTACTACGATTGCCAACCTAGTTCATTGTCCTTTTTTCTTTAATATGAATTACGTCACTACATTGTTGCGACCATCCTTCAATCATTTGTACAATTTTTATAGTTTTAAATTGCGAAATAAATTCCTGGAAATAATAAAACGATTCATAATTGGGGTCGTAGATCTATAAATCCCTAGATCAAGGTACTGATTCGAACTGAGTCCATCTCGTCGAGCAACTAATTTAAAGCCAGTTCTTTTTAGCTTTATAGCTTACAGCATTTGACCATCAATAATTACAGAGCGGTTGTAGTAGATCATTGGCGTTGGGTAACTGCGATCAAATAACTAATTACGTTTCTTCGAGGAATTAAAACTACGCTTCTGTCGTGACTGTGTAAAGTCCTATTCTGCGATGCCGAAGATTCGAAAGGAATCTGTGCAATAAAGCTTACAGATTGGATTTTTTACTAATTCGTAAAATCAAATTTTAATAGCCAATAAGAACCTTTAGGTTACCCGTCACCGCATAATGCCTCGATGCGCGATATAAATAAGGAGAAAACAAATTATAATAGTATACGTCATATTCAGGTCTGGCATTACCTATTCGGCTGACGAGAGAGCAATTAGGTGCATGGCGGTAATGATATTATTTGTAATACCGATTTTTGATACCATTCTGTTTATTATAACTAGCCATCTACACATAGTGGTTTCGATGCAATTACGTGGATTCGATCAACCAGAAAACGTTGCTACGTGATCTGTATCCAGATATTCAATAACGGCTTAATAATTACTGTTTTAATACCAAAATTGAGACGTCTAAAACCAACATTCCGTATTATATCCTCTCATGTGTTTTAGGAAAAGGGAACGTATAATTTCCAGAATGGTTATATTTCTTTGTCCTACGGAAAATAGGCACATGCTTTTGTGCCACAGAATATGTTATTAGGTATAGATTTTTGAAAGTTGAAAATATGTTTACATCCATTAAAATAGCAGTCTTTTACTCCGTCAAAAGAGTACAAAATTGAGATTCCTATCTGAACAAGAGTTTCTGTATTTTACGGCGAACAAAAGCGGGACATAATTCGCGCGTCACGGCCGGATTTGAAACATGTCAACGCCGGTTGACGGGGGACGAAAATTCCCCCAGGGAGCGGGGGAAAGGCTTGGAAAAAACCCTCGGACAGTTGCCCCGTCTCTGTCCCCCTTTACAGGCCCCGGGAACCTCCTACGGAAATTCAAGCCGGAAAATTATACACCACCCCCCCGACGCCAACCAAACTTTTCCTCCGCATTATATTTTCCCATTATGTTCCACGAAACTTCGAAACGTTGAAAATTGTATTAGCCCCATTATTTGCCCCGCTGAAAGCGCATTGTTTACGGGATTGTTTACTTTCTTGTAACCTCACTGTAAAGCCCCCGGAGTCCAGACTAAAGTTCAGATACACAGGTTTACAAACAAGGTATATTACCTATATTAAATTACGAAAAGAAAATGCGGACCTCACCTTCGATTTCTTCATTCGCGTGATTTTTTGTGATTCCTCGTTTACGGGGTTTTAACCTACACAGGTTCTGGGTTATAGCTAAAGTATATAGGTAACCTTAAGGAGAGTTACTCATGAAGGCTTAAATATTGTCCTTAAGTATATAATCAATCAAAATCTTTTTCAAATTAGAATAGCTCCTTGGTATGAACATTCGTTAAATCAACTGCTGTGAAATTAAACAAATAAATACTTGCTTAAATATATTTCTACATTACTTGGCACAGTTTTAATAATTATAGAAAAGGTTCTTATGAAAATAATTATAGGTTCGTTAGTATTTTCTTATGATAATGAGTTGTCGTAAAGATACATCTTTTTAGTATTCCGGTGGGACGACGCGCAAAATATTTTAGTAAAGAATCCAGCCTACCAGGCGAGAGAGCCGCCCCCGTAATGGAGCCGTCAACCGTTTATAGTTTTCATAATTTCTGCTCAAGAAAAATCCTTTTCTCCTCCCCCCCTTCGTCGACGCCGTTACGAGCTCGTATTACTTACTGTAAAGGGCGGTGGAACACCGTGGAGCCGACTATTGCCCTTTACCGAAAAGGGCCTTCATAACATTTACACTAAATTTCCGACTAAACTGTTGGCAAGGCGCTGCACACGGCGGAGTGCCTTTCCTGGTAGAACTGCACGCGGTCCCGTAAAGACACCTCCCCATATATTCGGAGGAACGCAGAACCTACCTCTAGAGTAATCATTTATCGTTTCATAGGAAGTTGTGAATTAAAATAAGGTTGTTATGAACCGTGATAATGTAAAATTCTGAGATGATAGTTAACTTAATACCGAAATTCTGACGTACCAGTTTCCAATATTTAAAGTTGAATGAAGTATCGAATGCTGTAACCTGATACTGTATTATGGAGACATCATAGATTTAAATCCGGAATTATGCTTAATGGTAACGCTAGCCATTATATTACTTATATTATGTTAGTGTTGTTTTCCGAACCCTTTCCCATTTGACATCTGACAATCTGTTTAAATCGAATTTTTATTTCGGGGATAGAGGCTTTTCCCCGGGGAACTTTTCCATTTCGTCCGAAACGCCGGAAGAGCGTCTCTCAATTAGGTTCAATCATTTTAATGGAAATCCCTGAAAGATTTTCCAGGCGGTACAAGTTTAACTCATAAAGAGCGCCGGGGAGGAAATGTTTATAGAGATGTTTAAAACAGGCATTGTGCCCCGCCGGGAGCACCAAACCAACTTTTCAATTGAAAAGGGTTCCTCTTTTTCTAATTTAACGGTATCCTCTTCACTCCCTATCCCGGGGCCGGGGAAAGTTTCTTTCGCCGTCGATCGGACGCATACACTTAGAGTAATGGGAGGTCTGGGCTAAGGCCAAATCCGATTATCGAAAGGACCCGGGGCTTCAAATTTGAACTGGGTGGCCCGATAAATAGTTATATCGCTACACTAGAGGTCAAAGTAATGCCTAAAACTGCACCAGATAAATCGAAATTCGAACGGAATTCGTCTTCGCAATTCAAATTATATTGTTATTTTTCGTTTAGTTTATTTTATGCTACCGAATAATAGAATAAGATCTATAATGTAAAAGAGCATTAAAACGTTGCCGGTACGTTCCCAGCCTATTGCTGCTGATATATCCTGTCGGGGCGAATATTAAATATTCGTGATTAATCGTGATTGCAAAATTTCAAATGAGCGAAGGGGCACGCTTTTCACCGCCCCGCCTCATAAGTAACAACATATATTGGCGGCGAATTATTGCTCGTCGCAAGAAGGAACGTCCACTTAAAGTAATGAGTCTGTAGGCAGTAAATCAGATCGAAGTGAGCTGTGCTCAGGGATAGGTCGTGACCGTTCATGTCTCTCAGAGCCCTGCCCGGTGAACACGTCGCCGGCGTCGTTCCTCAAGTAGAAAATGGGTGCACTGCACCCGTGCGTCCGCCAACCTGTTATTAATCCTTAATATCGGGTTATTTTTCCAAGAATAAACCGCCTTCTTGAACGTATTTTCCGTACTAGATAAGATGAGTGCGCTGTCCCCGGATGAAATTACATCTGGAAATTCATCCGTCCCGACCGTGATTGGCTTTTTTGTTCGAGCCAATCTCGATACTCTTTTCCGATGGATTGTGGGTTTTGATGGAGCGCACTCAGTTCTGAGATATATTCGCGTTGATATTTGTATGCCAAACACATTTGAGTCTGTCTACAGTGCATCGGAATTCATGAAGCGTAAATCATTCCAAATAATCGGAAGAAAGTGAAAATATTTTATTTCTCTTAGATAGATTAACTGTACGGTTAATGTAATAGTTCCGAAACTATGAGTACATTTACATATACTACCATTCTATCCGATGATTTTGTGCAGCCTGTTGAATATAATACATATTTTATAACCAGTTAGCGCGTGCAATTTATATTTTGTCGTCCCTTTTTATTTTTAACCGAACTCTTCATTTTAAAATTCGCTTTTCGTAATAACTGACTCCTTTTTTTTATCATTTTTAACCCGTGTACGACATAACAATTCCCGGGCCGTTAAATATTAAAATTTCAATCCAAATAGGGACGGGCCTACTGGTTACCGCGACTCTTCTCCGGTAATAATTTAATTCTTAATTTCCGGTTTACATCGACCGCAAGGTGGAGGCTGTCGTAATTCCTAATTTTCTCTTTTTTGTCCGCCTCGCGTTTCTCGGCGGGACTCAATTTTCGGAGGTGCGGCCACTTTTACGAGCGGATTATAAAAATGTAGGAGGCAGTAAAGCCCGGTCAGCCCGCGGGGGAGTGCTCCGAATAACTGGCCGTCCGGGAGCCCACGTCCCGACCGACACGTCCCGGGACAGATCTCGGCTAGAGGTGGCCCTCTCTATAATGCAGGAACCGCCAAGGAAGCCGTAGTTTCTTTATAAGAATATGCCACTCCAGATAGAATTTTTGACTCTTGTCTCTATAGCTTCAGTTACGTACTTTGTGCTGATCAAAACTTTATGCTCCTAAAAGATCTATCCTAGGCGATTGAAAGTTATTGATTTTTCATTCTATCGTTGAATGAAACGATGATCTTTCGACCTGAAGATAGGGAACACTTGAAATATTGGCCTAAATATATGTGGGAGATTAAAATAAAAATAGATGCTGAATTTAATTCAGAATTACAAGAATAATTCAAGCGGTTGGTAGATGTAATGGCGGAGTTTAGCTCTCATTGGATCGGTTTGGAGGATTAAAGTGCAAGCAGGTCTCAGATGGGGAAATATTCAGGCGTCATGTTTTTGAGAATTTTCCCCAACGTTAATTGGACGTCGGAGGGCGGTATCGCATCGCATGTCGTCCCCTGGGAGCCGACGACAGCGGGCCCCGGGAACAGATAAGATGCCGGCCGAGGAGGCCCCCAACTCCCGTCAGTATTCAGTTACAGACGCCCCGGTGAAAGGCGAACACGCCCGTCCATTACGCGGTGACGCCCCTTTTATCTTAACCCCGCGATTATGTCGCTCTCCCATGTTTAATCGGTCCGCGGACTTAACTCTGCCGGCCTTACAGTACTTACTCCTTCTGCCGGTTTAATTGGACACCAAAAACCTGTCTCGCACTGTTAAGGTGAAACAAATTTTGGCGGTTAATAATCGCCTCAAGGAACGTCTCCGGAAGGAGGCACAATAAAACATAAATTTAGTAATGACAAAAATGATTGAATTTCTTGTGCCTAAGGAAACTCAAATAAGTCATACACCGAGTACAAAATGTCTTTTAAAAGTAAAGCTTTGAATTTTATTTCATGTGTGTAAAGAAAACCATTTCGATCTTCTGTACAAACACTTGAAAATAAACCAAGTCGACTTAATGGAGACGTTAATGAGTCTTCATCAAAAGTTCACAGCTCTTGAGCGACGATTACACTACAGAAACTGAGAAATGAGTTATCTGTGCTCCTGTGCTGGCGAACGCCGAGAAAATAATCGGCCAATATCGGTTTTTCAACCCGCAGACGTATTGTTAATTTTTTTCCAGTGTTTTATGCTTCTCGCGGAACATCTAGAGTGGGAGAAACAATTTGCAGTCGGCTCTAACAGCCAATTTTCTAGATACTGCTGTAAGTTAAAATTATTAAGCCATAATGTGCACGAAGCTATTACGGCCTAATGAAGGTGCAAAAAAATGAAAGATATAATCAAATAGAAAAAGGCGCGAAGATAATGATATCGTTAAGTTTACTACCTTTTTCTCTGTGTTCTGTTCTTACAGATACTTTTATTTCTTGTGTAAAGAGATAAACCAATATAAGTTTGATATATATATATATATATATATATATATATATATATATATATATATATATACAGGTTTTATTAACACAAGTTACTGAGATTTATCAACTTCTAAAGACACGATTTAGTAATTAAATGCCCTTTTATGTCACCCGTTGACCTCAGGAATTTTAACTAACTTTGTGTTCTAGTTCCTTGTGATTTTGACTCGACATAAAATACAAATGTGCCGTTAGCCTTACTTGCCGATATTAAACAACCGGAATGCATTGTTTCCATACTACTTTCCGATCTCGCACGTGCACAACCGGACCCAGCACGTTACAAATAAAGTTACGGGGGTGGGCCAATCTTGGACGATAAATCAAACCGCCCTCCATATATCGCCTCGGCTGTATTTACTGTTAACAGAGAATTTGGATTGGAGCCAGTGACATTTAAATCTGACGGGGGCCTTGAATAGCCCTGGGAGAGTGACTGCTGATTTTTGATTCGATCGGGCTGATTTATATTGGAACGATTGAAAACGAGTTGGCTCGGCAGTTGATATTTATCCGCCGTTCTACGCTTGTGTTGTGTCGATAATTATTAGTTACTCAACACAAACAGGTACTCTGAGTAACATTTCAATACCACCATCACCGCATTTCACTTATATTCATTTTGCTTCTCTGTTTCTCTTTAAATTTATTTATATTTTAATGTGTAACTACTTGAGTAAATCTTGTGGTGCAACGGTCGTGGCTTTCTGCACAGAGACAAGATTTATACAACATTAAACTGTGTTATCTCTTATTATTTGTTTCCTAACATATCCACAACGGTATATCCGCAACTGTAACTGTTAAGAAAGAGATCATCGAGGAGTTTAGATGGTATTCCAAAGCTTCTTATACACTTCCCTTCATTTATTTTAACACTCCCTCTACATTCAGATTAGCGTTATTTATAGGTCCGTTTATCATCCACTTATAAATTCCCGTATAAAACCATGAATCCTTTTTGATTTTTCATTTTGAGACAAATGATAATGAATTTATGTGAGAGTTGTACTTCATTAAGATTATGATCTTAGTTTTTATTTTCATTCTCCTTATACATTGCGGTGCGGTATCAAACTTTCACTCAGGGTCCTGGTAGCTCATATTCTGCTCCAGAAGAACAGTAAGAGAATCAAATTTTCACTGTTTCTAATGCTTATATTTTCATTACTTATATTCGTTACGGAATACCATACATATATTAACCCCGGTAGGTAGCCCAACTTACTTCAGTCGGCAGGTTTTGTATTTTTTGTCTACGATGCCCCACTTTAAAGAAGGGTTACACAATACGGGCTGCGGTCGTCCTTTGTCCTCACGCCGTAATCGGTTCATTAAATCCGGAATAATTTCTGTGCCCTCCGAAAGTGTCCGGTGTTGGTCCAGCTACCGCCGCCGGATTGTCACAAAAAATCGAAGCCGGTGAAAAAACTAATAAGAAAAGTGGAAAAAATATGCAAATTCATTGGAAGGTTTTTCGCCGCGCGCAGCAACCCCCTTTAATAATTGTCCCGATGCAATGGAAGTCAACCTTGGTGAAGGAGGAAGGCATCCGACCCCGCAATTATGAGACCAATTTCCAACAAATTGTAGGGAACCGGGGCATAAATTGTTCTAAATTACGGCGATGCGTTAAATCTACATTTATATCCTTGGGCCCGTCCAGTGACAGTACAAGAACATTGCCCAGGGACTGTGAATATTTATGAAAAACTCATTCCCAAATATGTGTTTCTCCGCACAAAAAATACTAGAGTATTATAATTAATTTCCCAATGTCAAATTGCCATAATTTTCTTTAATAAGTTGTTACTTATTAATGCTATTCTTATAATTTAGTCGCTAGGCTATTAACCGAATTAATATTAATAGCGGGACCATCTTTTTTCTGAGGATTATTTTTGCATATTGATGCCGACAAAAAAAATCTGGAGGGGACCACGAAGGAGACATTTTTTAAACGTAATAGCGCGATAACGGTTGCATGATTCGGAAGTATGGCCGCGTTTAATGCTATCGGGCTCAGTTAATCGTAATGATTTAAGAATTCAGTCGAATCTATCAACCGCTCGGGACTAATGGAATTTTTATTGTAGTTTCGTTTCCTTGACTGCAATCCCAAGGGTACTGAATTCTATAAATGCTATTTGACGGATTGGTAGCTTACGGTATTTTTGTGGCTACATTTGAACCATGTTGAATGATAAATGTGATACGCTCGGTAATCCCGATAAAAATGTTGACATAAAAACGCACTTTTTCTGAAACATGAAATATTAAACATTCGATACATTTTTATTGGTTATTATCAATCATGTAATGTCAGATAAAAGTCGTAAGATTTATTATCTCAGGACGTGATTCACCATTTTTTCGATGTATCATAGAAGAATCTAAATGCTATCCGAATAATTTATGAAATAAAATTAAATACATTTTTTCAACGCACGTCTACATATCCCTTAAATAACTAGCGATTCGGATTTTCATTACAGCTTACCATTCTTTTCAGAGCATAGCCCTTCAATTTTAATGTTTGAAATTCAAATATCAAATACCATAGAGCATTTTACATTCAGTTCAATTCCAAATTTCAAACACCAGATTCACTCTCAATTCTCCTCTGTACTCGGAGGAAAATATCAATTTTCCCCCGGGAAAGAGGAGTTTCTTTTATTGAACTTTAATGACGGTCTTGAACAACCATTTCATTGCTAATTTCACCTACTGACGAATAATTGAATCAGGGCCCAAATGCCAGGACTGCTCAATACTTTCATGCCTGGGATAATGGCCCAGTCCAGGGAACCCAACGCTAATACTATTAAGTCAATTACGATATGACCGAAGAGAGGCTCATAATTGCTAATGAGAGGAGCTGGAGGAGGAATAGAGTCCCAGTCGAGCCGTTAGAAAGCTTTTCCAATCAGCGATTTGCTCAATTGCCGCTATTGAAGGTCGACTCCGAGGTGCGGGCCTAATTAGTGCCGGGGGTCGCAAACAAAACCAAAGGGGACACGTTTAGAGAGGGCCCAAAACAGCCTTGCTAATTTAAATGAAAGGGGAAAAAGTTTAAATCAATATTGGAAGCAAAAATGGGGAAAATTAAGTGGGAAATAAAACTTTATTAGACAGTTTTAAATTTTTAAAGTTTTGTTGCACTAAATGTGCTTATAGATTGAGATATAACCTATATTTATGTAAAATTATTGTTTAATTCACTGTTGGGGATACCTATTTACTTGGCCAAGGCTATTTTACGTAAACAAGTATTAATGCTTCTTCAAGCGAAGTAGTTTGGTTTCGGGTCGTCTGTCTCTGGTAGATTTATAGTCGATTTAATTTAACGTCCGTAATAAGAGGATGCAGAGGTCTTACGATTTGAGGAAATCATCACCAGCTGTCATAACGTGCGATAAAACTCGCGAACGTCCCTGCAGACATAATGTCGCACACTCTTGCAGTTTACGTCCCAATAAAGAATAGGGTTTAATTCGTAAATTGACGCCGATGAGCGGGAGGCGTCAAATTAAACCGGAGGATTTATCGCGGATCGGCCGACGGGCTGACGACGCTTCTCAATAATTCAACGCGGGGAGATTTTCCGCGCTCGTAAAGTCGTCCTCCTTTGAGGAGAGGGCGGACGGGCGGTCCTCCCGCCTTTTGTTCGGAGCGCGTCCTTAAATGTCATTGCGCCTCGTAAAGCCCCTCCGGCCGAGGACACACTCGACGGGGCGTCCGGCATACCGGGACGCAGGAACAAAAAGACGACGGCCAGCCTCCCCAGAACAGGTTGCCCGCCACCGGCCCCATCGCCGCCTCATTTCGATTGGCCCACAAACACAATCTCTAGAAAACTTAATATAAAATTCCCCTCTGTATCCGTTAAAAGAGAGCGCTCATATTTCCCTGAGATTAATCGAGTGTACGAGGTCAGGCAGTAGTGGGAAATTCCTATCACGTATGCCGAGCAATTGAGTCATTGAGGCATTAACTAGATAAATACCCGAACTAGTGTCGAGTTATATTAAATTTAGACAATTTTAATAAAACCGGAAACAGCAGTGAATACTAGAAAAGGGTTTTATTCGAAATGAAAATCATTGCTAGGCACTTTCAACACCCCGTCATTGTTTTCATATAAGATTACGCCTTTCGCAATTAACATTTATTATACTGATGAATACGAGATTTTGAATAGTCCAAATATTCCGTGAAAATAAATAACTAAAAGACAGTATTACGCGGGAGTTCCATTCTCCCGCGGCGGCCTGAATTTATCTTCAAATTCGAATTTGAATTGACTGAACGATAGGAGCACCTTAACCAGTATATTCTCATTAGAACTCAAATACGTTAGACTTATACAGAATGAAAATTCATCTTACGATTGATTTAGAGTCAGGGACAATCTACAATCAAATCTGAACGTATTGGAACTGCACCGCGGGCCAAGCCTTCGAGTTTATAATCCTTTAAAGAATGGACAACGCTCGCCCCAATCGCCCTCGCGCGTCAACCTCCGGAACACAACCAAAAAACTTCACTTATTTCACGACTGGTAATCCTCTCCGAGTAGTTGAGTGTTCAGGTATATTTGAGATTAATTTGAGTGAGACAAAAAATTATGAACAAGCATTCGTTTTACAAATTGTATGCTTCGGAGCAGTTAATTTAATGGTTCCTGCTGACAATTTCGATTTCCTCCCGACCACCTGAAAATTCTCCCCGTCGGGAAGTCAACACGGAAGGGTGCATATCAATTAGCGATCAAATTTACAGCGGCGGTCGGCTGCACTCGTAACGGCGGCCGGCCAATTGTTTGTTGCTATTCGACTCTCGAACCATTAATTAGCGCTGTTGGTCGGCCCACTGTACCAAAACACAAGTGCATTGTGGCAGGAGCCCCATCTAATTATCCTTTATATCCTCGATGAACGGGGGCGGACGTACGCCCTCCCCTCCGGTCTGAAGCGTGGGGCGAGCGACATGCCCGGATTGTCTCCGCAGTTTTGGGTATCGATTGGTATTAAATGAGCCTAAGTGCTTCAGCGAACTACTGAAAGCGTCCGGCGTGCAACCGAAACAACTCTAGCAAAAGGCCAAAATATAGGGTGGTACAGAGATGATCAAAATAACCAAGCCATTGATTAAACCTCTCGAAATTTATTATGCTCTTGTCGTTTTGTAGACTAGGGTGTTTCCACCATGGGTTTGTTATATATAGTCTTTAATATCCAAAAAGTATCCAACTAGTTATATCCCTCAAACTCTAACTTAGCTGGTCTGAGATATCCTGCTAGTGAAGAAATGGAAGGAACGGCAGTGGATTGAGTGAAGCGTAGGGCGGCCGCCTCCAAGAATGCATCCTGTCCCCTCCCCGTCACCCTTTTTCTTTATCCTGGGAAAAGGATTCGAGCAATGCAGGCAAACTCGAGAACCCGCGAGCCCCAATTACCTACCCAAACGGCAATTTAAAAGTGTTCGGCCTCGAGCGGGGGTCGCATATACGCGACAAATTTAGAGAAATCCCGGCTGAGAAAAACGTCTCTTGTATACGTTTCTTTGGGAGAAAAAAAGGCGAAACCACACTTTTCCTCCGGATTCCTCTTCGCGACGGTCTCACTTGGACTCCTAAATATTAGAGTTCAACGTTCTGTCGAGAAAGCCAGTAAAAAGATTAGTACCGAAATAAAGCGATATTATTGTTTGTCGAAGGACATGTTGTTCATTCGCAATATTTTCTTTTTCAATATTTATCCTGTATTTCCTCTATTTAATTTTTCCAAATCTATTTCCAAACACTTCATTAAATTATTCAATAAAGCAATAATAACGTGAATTATAAGCTGCTGTAAAACCCTTAGCAAATAATAAGTTTTGTAATAAAAATGAATTAAGGATATAGACATACTTTTCGTGCTCAATAGAACTCGTAGTGTGATGACCTAAATAGAAGAATATATCTCGAACTTTTATTAGGCGTAGAGAGGATTGTTCGGTACAAAATAATTCGCAAGATTAACTGCTCTTTATTCCGCCTTTCTTGACCCCGTTTCAATTATCTCTTTGAGCCAAACTCACCGCAGTAAAAAAAAAGGCCGTATTGGGGGTTGGGTGAGGGATACAACGGGCAACAAACAGTGGGAGTGAGAGGGAGAGTGAGAAAGAGTAAGGGAGATGACCGCAGTACGCCGGATGGTAATGAAACTTTCCGTGTGTACTTTGTGCCGGGCAAATAAGCAGAAAAGTGCAGGCATGTATTTGTTGGAAAAACAGGACACCGTTCCCGACCACACCGCTGATCCAACAAAGTTAAACGCGGTTTAGGTAGGTTATATAATCGTTGCCTTCGTATTGTCGACTGCACTATCGAGGTTTGGTCTTTCGTATCAAAACGCAGGGGGTGAACTCAGAAAAAGTAATATTTGTCGTGAAATCAATTTGTGGGTGCGGTGAGAGCCGGTACTGACTGGTGGGAGCTCATTAGGGTTGTCCGCGTGGGTGTGGGCCCGGGTCTCTTCTTCTTCTTATTAGGGCCGTTTGGGCCCCGGGCCCGCACCCGACGTCCAGTGACGCCCCCCATTAATCGCCGCTTTCCGCTCTCCTCAACCCATGTTTTATTAATCGGATTGCCGCCTTACACCCCGCCCTTACTCCCCCTCCGCTCCATCTGTACTTAACCGAGCTGACTATTATCATCAGACCGAGTTGAAGTCGACAGCGTCAACTACACGCTGTTTATTATACATTCCCTGTCCTGTTGAAACTTGGTGGAGAAACAAAACGATATCATTTCGTCGAATTATAAGCAATTAAATACCAGTACTGAAAACATTTAATAAAGACATTTTATGTGTGTATATCCACTATCCTGGAACTGTCGGAAAGTATAGACAGTTCAACGAAACTGGTAGGAAATCATACTTGTCTTTAAGAATTTAATGTGAAAGAATAACTTAATAGGAGGAACTGGTTTCATTAAATCAGTCCGAAACGGTCCGTCTGGCCGGCAGATGCCAGAAAGTGTAAAAACATTTATAGCCGTTGTAGTCTGTTTCAAATGGACTGGTTGTAAATGAGTTTATTATTTACATCTGGTCCGTGCAGTAAAACCCATCTTACCGGGCATTCCTGCTTTATAACATTTCGCTGAGATAAGTCCATTTCTGTGAACAAGAATTAACGTTTCCAATTAACCCCGGAGTCAGTTTGTGTGCAAATAATTATTAAACGAGTTAATGTTTTAATGCATTGTTATTACACATTTTGCGGCGCTTTAAGCGCTACACCGTAAATATTACACCGTCATTTGCCTCGGAGATGCAGTGATGCTTAAGTTCGTCTCTGAATGTAAAACACAGAAATATCTGTGGAGTATAATAATGTGTGTGTGAAAATTTAATGACGTCTTAAAATAAGAATATCCTAAAACCAATAAAGTCCACTTTTTTATACGGCCGTCGAGAGATGGTTTTAATTGGAGGGACATATCGGATAATTGGGATGTTTCGGGAACGTCCCGTTCCGGAGACGCTACAATTCCTCCTTCTCCGGCCCCTGGATATTTTCCTCCTCCCGGCTGTCTTCGCCCTTTCAATGGATTTCCGCCATCGGACGTCCAGGGCCGATAATTAACGCCGGCCCATTGTGCCGAGAGTGGGCCCGCGGCGCCTTTAATTGACGTATCTTTATCCGCCATTAACTAATTGGTTTAATGGGGGCCCCGCTCATTAATCGGGGCGACTCTACTCATATAATGGCCGGTGTCCCGATCGTTAGTCGGCTCCGATTTGGGACGGCGCTAGGATTTTCGACTGCGGCCCCTGTCAGTTGGACCCGACCCGTTGGGCAGGGCGCGCTCGCGACCTCCCGTTTAAAAGGATTAGCGGGGCTTTGAACCTTTTCCGAAACGTTGAACATGACGGCCCATTACGACTCCGGGCCCCTCTCCTCGGTCCCTATTAAATCTTCCGACCGTGAGTCCCCGCTCCCTTTAGGCCGTCCGGTAGAAACTCTTTATGGCGTTTCATCCTAATTAATTAGAGCCCGATTTCAATTGACTCCCGCCTTATAATTGGCAATATCGCATTCTGAAAGGCGCTTCCAATTTATTTCTATATAACTTTTGTTGTATGAATTATATCTATAGTGTCTGTCATCAATTTACCGTAGGGATTGTATGACCAGTATTATAGAGGACATTAATTAATCCCGATATAGTGTACAAAAGCACTGGCACGGAAATGTAAATTATATAGGAGAAAAGGTTAAATATATTTTAGTATTTTCGATCTTCTGTCTCGATCCAGCAACTAGACTGAAGATCGAGAAAAGTAAGTTATTCCAAACCTTTGCAGTCCAACTAACATGTATTCCAAACTAGTAAATATAACTTATGTTAAAATGGAGTAGCAAAAATAAACTGACATTCTTTTAGAATGATTATAATACATGGAAAACGCGACAAATAAAATCTACCATCGACATGTGGCTTGTATATCCGGGATGTAGGCCATATCCTGCGCAGATTATATATAGAACAGTAACGAAGAGTAGAGCATACATAAATGTTTAATGTGTTTCGACCGAAACCTTCCCCCGTTGAGAAACCTATTGCTCTGAGTATGCAAATGTGGTTCGGATCCCGCAGAGGCCGGCAATGAGGGGGCGTGTGATGGACGCCGCGTTTTAACAGTCCTCCCAGGTGTTAATTTCGCACTTGCGGCCCAGCGACGGCCGAGAGAACGACCCTACTCGAAATTAAGTTTTGTTCTCGGACTTGTCTATGATTTACGGCACCGGAAACCCGTAAGTGGCAACCGAGCGTTTAGAGTCACCCGTCTTAAACCACAGGCCTCATAGCATCCGTAAAGCCATTATATTTATAACATTTTATTTAGATTATTTAGTAAGAATGATTATTCTATAAATAAATACACTCTAGAATCAATACAACAATAATTAAGCGATATCACGCGGAAATCACGCGGTTCCGATCTCTACCGGAAGATATCAAGTCAAGTATCTAGAGTTCATGTCGAAACAATAATGTAGAATTAACAAAGGTTAAATACATGATGTCTTTTAAATTTATCTTATTGTTCAACTACATATGCGAATTGTCCTGTTACAAAGAATAAAGTTAAAGTATGTACATTTATATATAGAACCTAGAATTAACCCTTTTCTCTTACAATTACAATTTCTGATAATTATTTCACTTGTTAACCAAAATTGTTTTTTCTAGGGCCGGATTGAGTTTTGCAGTTTTGAGATTTGGCGTCAAAGAGCAGTTCCAGTCCAGCGTTTAGGTTAGTCAATTATTATATTATAATATAAAAATTGATTTTTTTTATACCACTTTAATTAGGAATACTTAGTTTTTCAAATGACATTTTATTTCTGAGTTGATTGTACTGATTTACTTCCTCCCGCGCAATATTTTATGTGCTCAAATTGTATTAAGGAATGGAATGCGCGTTAGGCAGTATGTAAAAGGCTGACGGTTTAAATCGATGCGGAATGCGGAGAGAGAGAGTTTCAGAAAAGGGAAATCAAATGAAAACGTTGTGCGGGGCCCTCGGCCAGCCAGTGCGCCGAAGACACCGCGCCCGTTTTCTTTATAACGCGTACGTGAAATACATACATTAAATGTGGCACAACTCGACAAAACGCGGCAGGAAAGTCGGTTAGGTCCCCGGGGGAAACGGCCGGGTGTATAAAGTCTTCGGGAGAACCAAGGAAGGATTTGCCTCGGAAAGTAATGGGATTGGAAGAAGTGCGGGGGGAGGGTGGATGGGCGCCGCCTACCTGTGTGTGCACACGACAATCCTCCCGACAGAGCAATAGTTTTGTAGAAGGGGTTGTTTCCTCCCTTAAGAGATTACCGCCGCTCCCCTCCGCCTACGACAACTAGACCCTCTTACTCTAATGAAACAGACGGCTTTGTCAACAATGCCCCCCCCTAAACGCACAAGTGCCCCGGGGCAAATTTTAAACCATTTTGCCGCTCGGGGAGCAGACTGGGCCCAATGGATTAGACGCAGATTCGATTGCCGTTAGCGGTATTGCAGTTCATACGAGTAGATTGAAAGTCAAAGATCGGACAGAATTCAAAACTTGGTTTCAAAAAATGGTTTTCCTATAATGTTCTGGTTTGTTCCGGTACACGTACTTTTTTACGAAACGTATTTAATTTTTCGTATTCATAGAGTTCTCTTCCCCTCGGGTTCCCTTCTCCCTTGCTCGAGCCTGTTAACACAGTCGTCCCACATTTTATTTCACGTTTTCCATGTGCACTAGCTGAGCTGATATGTGTGAGCTCTTGTGTTTCGTTGACGTCTTTTTTATCCTCGTATATTTTCCTGTAAATAATATCTTGCTTGTAAAAAAGTCTGTACAAAGATTGTGTTTTATATCAATGATACACAACCGGTACATAAACCTCGATTGTTATATCCATTTTCCTGGAAAGCGCATAATTTCAAAACCTTCATTATCAGCAAAACTGAATTAATGCACGGTAATGTTTCTATATTTAATTTTATATTCCTTGGATTATATATATTTTATAGCTGTGTCATCATTTTACGGAGTTTTAATGAAGACAGTTTAATCTCAATTCTCTATTTACTGAACGGTACGTCTCTGATAAAAACGTGGAAATATTATTGAATATTTGGCCGGTTTATAATAACGAATGCACGGGAAATTGAAAACGATGTGGAGCAATATTCAGGCTGTTATTAGAAAATGACGAAGAGTTTATTTGTGGGGGTGGGTGAGGGCTTAAATTAAATATCAGTTTCTCACGAGCTAGACGGGGTAGGGGTGGGGGTTGTGAACGCGCGAGCGGTTGCCGATATTGCACCTGATAGGTGTGCGAGTTGTTTCATTGAAATGAAAAATAATTACAGGTCCCATTGTTCGCCGACACCCACACTGGCCGGGCGCCCTCCGCACAGCCACCCACCTCCATCGACGCTTTAACGAAGTGGGAAGAATTGCCGTTAAAAAGAAATGATTAATTTCACGGATGTTGGCTCGTCTCACCTATCCGATAGGCCGGGCGATAGATCTATTGTTATAAACGATGCTTACGAACTTGAAACATTAAAAATAACCTTCGTGAAACATTGATCATATCGACAGATCAATTATGTGCGTCGTTCTTATTAATTTTACTGAATTTGTTTAGAATCGTATGGTCTTTTCATAGATCAGATTCTTTGTATTAGGATAGTGACACACATAGGCAAGGGTGGAACCTGTTAGTGTTGTACAATAAATAGCAACAAGACAATTTTATTAGTCATATCATCCGCTTAGTAATTAACGGAATAATCGATTGAGAAATGATTATTATTGAAATAACGACATGACTGGATTCACTTTATCGAAGCCAAACAGTGTGAGAAACATCCGCCGAATTTTCACATTTCATTTTCGCACAAACCTCCCCCCCTCCTCCCATAACTCCGCTCACAAACACTCCAAATGAAACGAATACAGTAAATATAAATCAAGCCGACCCGAGCCCTGGAGTTTTATTTAATTTCTCGCTAGAACCTCTCCAATGATAAATCGGCCGTAGCTCGGGGGCAAATACACAGTTTATCTTCTTGTTATTTCAGTTGGGTCGAGGGGGGCGACACAGACGAAATGAGCCCGCGGCTCGCTTTTATAAAACTCGGTCGGGGATTCCGACATCAGAATGTAAATATTTAGTGTGGCCGAACTTCGCAGCTCTCCCTCTTTGGCCCGTTCGGTTTCGTATTTTTTTTTCTTTTTAATAGGAACAGGGAAAAAGAGGACTGGCTCGGCCTACCGATATTGGTCAAAGTGGGCGGCGTTCCCTTTAAAAGCCGCGGGTGGTAGTGAATTTTTTTCCCCCTTTCCCCATTTTAAATTGGGTACAATTGAAAAAGCAAACGCTTCCAGTATTTAAACGCGGGACTCCAGAAAAGCGTCGCCCTTTAAACTCTTCCCCGAGGTACAGTTTACCTTAATAAGTGCGGGTAAAAAACTTGGGCCGTCCAAATGCGGCGAACCTACAAAAAAGTATATTTCCTCTTTTAAAAGAATTTCAAAGCCTCGATTATGCCGCAGACAACAATTCGAGCGGTGTTGCGTATTTTGGGAGCTTGAGGATTTTGGGGATATGAGTCAATCGCACCGTCACATTAGGAATAATTTTCATTTATATGATTAGAACTATGATTTATAGGATCGGTCAACAAATCGAGTAAATTCAGTTTTGAGGGCGGCGGATTAAATTTATAAGTGGTCTTTATGAGGCTCAAGTTGAGGTGAATTCCGTCGGTGCCGATTCATAAATATTGATTACCGGGTGGATAATTACAGAACGGTATTCGGAGGGTAACCGAGGCGAAGGAATGTGCATCAAATAATCATAATTTACTTCAACAAAAACCGATTTCACGAATTATCCAATCGTGCCGCATTTATAAACTGGAATATTCAGTGAATTAACCTTTATATTTTTTCCTTCGGTCAACAGTGGGGAAAATTGCTTATCGGAGTTCGACCCGACCTACAAGAGTGCTATGGGGTATTAGACAATCGTTAATACGACTTCAATACGGTAGTTAATATATTTAAACACGCTATATATTTTAATAAATACATTAGAAAACCGATATAATGTACAAGGATCCTTTTTTAAACTATATTTTAGTTGAAACAAATAAAGACGATTATTAATTATGCCTTTTAATTTTTGTATGTCTGTTGTTACTGATCACCGATAAAGCTAAGGGAAATAATAGAATATTTGAATAATTCAAATGGCAACAAGATATCCGGATGGTTTGTTAAGTAAGGGCGATGCACTCGAGGGCAATAATCGGCGGGGCAGTTTTCGGAGTGGAATATATATTAAGTGTGGGTGTGCCGAAGCTATCATATTTCACGGTGTAAAACAGCCGGCCCTGACAGGTTCATCAGCGGCCCTCGCCCACGACGCCGGACCTCGCCCCATCCTAATTTACCGACAATGGACAATGAGAGAACACAAGAGGAGTCCCCGGGCCCTATATATTACGCACCTTGGGAAACAACTACATCCGAAAGCCGGCGCTTGATTTATCGGGCGTATTATTCAAGGGACCCTTTGAAAATTCGGGCCCCTCCTCAGTCGTTCTTTTATCGGCCGTGGCCTCTCTTCAAACGGGACATAAATAAAACCTCGCCTTTGTTCTAAGAGAGGTTTTTCCCCTGCCGCTAATCAAAACGGAATCAAATCTACAAATACAATGAAGACACTATCGTATTGTGCCCGCCATTGGGTCCAATCAATTCTCGCAGGACGTCTCAGGAGGTTCTTTGGTTTACCGAAGAAGCGGGTATTAGTTTCTGTCGGTGAAGCGCGACCATCAAAGGACGCCTTAAAAAGGATGTCTCGTCCTAGCTTTGTTCCTTAATTTTGTTGTTTCGGTAGCTCTGACAGTACCTCGAGACTGTCTAGACATAATAATTCATTAAAACGCGCATAAAAATGATGCAATTAAATTGCTGATATATTACGGAAGGAATGATCCGAGACAGGGCCATAGATAAGTAAGTGCCATCGTTATTTACAACCTATTATTTTTACATGTCTGCATCTAAAAGATGACCGAACTGTGAAAACCAAATTCCTAACAATTTTAATCACGTGTATTTACATTAATAAGAGATAAAAATAATCCCTAGTGTACGATAAATGTTAGCTTTAGAAACGGTGCTGCTCTAACAATGTTTCGAACCAATTGCCAATTTCATTTTGGCGCGCATCGATCCGCCCGTGATTTCAATTAAGGGATATTACGAATCCCGCGGGTATAACGTTTCTTGTTCTTGTTTTCCCAAGAGAGCGAGAGAGAGAGGGAGAGAGAGAGAGAGAGAGAGAGAGAGAGAGAGAGAGAGAGAGAGAGAGAGAGAGAGAGAGAGAGAGAGAGAGAGAGAGAGTCTCACAGCGGGACCACAATAAAGTTAAAACGCCCTATTATTACAGCCGAGCTGAGGCCGAGCGTATTGCCCGACCGTAAAACAAACAGCTGCAAAAATACAACAATATCCGGGCTCTTCCCCGTCCCTGAAAAGGGTTAATAGGGCCGCCTCGAGTATATGAAACCGAGTTACTTTATGTCCCTGTCGGTACTTATTTAATTGTTATCTCGGTACTGTGTTACTGCTCTGTGTGCCCGGGTGATATTCCTGTCCGCGCAAAAATAAACCAGGCGGATTTATTTTCCGAGTTGACCCGTCCCCCTCCCTCATTTACCGCCAGGCATTTTTATTTTTAATGCCTCTAAATTGAGCCCGAAATCAATCGTGTGGAAAAATAATAAATCTCGGCCCACCAGCGGCGATAAATTTATTATCAAAGCGAGAGGATCTCATTACGACTTTTAACGAGAGGACTGGGTACAGGGCGTAATTGCTTTTTTCCCCGACTAATTTGCCGAATATAAAAAGTGGTTTTGTTAAACTAAAAGACAGAATTGAGCCTTGTGAATACTGGTAGCCATCTGATTTGGGATACAGGAAGAACGACGAATATTAATAGAAATATACCAAATTACGAAATAATGGTCCATCAGAACGTTTCGCCAATGATTCTGTCCGACAATCGTACGGATAAATTGTACTTGCATAACTATTTTGGGGGAAAAAAGTGTAGAGGGTAACATGAGACGTTTTACTGCGGTACAAGGTATAAATTATAAATATTTTCCGTTTGATTGAACGTTTCCTCGCGTTTTTACCGGACCATCCACTGTCGCGATTGAGGTCATGTGCAATGTCTAATGAAGGCAGTGAGTTCCTGTCCTCCGTAAATAGATGCGTGTATCATGAAACCATGAGTTAGTCGACAACTATAAAAATAATTTTCCATTCGTTCAACTGTATTAATAATTAATTTAATGGATCCTTTTAAATTTGGCCCATTGTCCTAAGTTAAACGAATTAAAGTTAAATGAAAAGTAAACCCTTAAAATAATTAGCCGAACAGCTTTTGACTATTCTACTTTCCAATGATATTGGTATAATTCAAAATTGTTAAATTCATGATGTTGTATAGGTTAATAAATCAGTAATGAAATTTTGAAATGATAATAATGGCAGCAATAGCAAGATAAAGGTGTAATAGATATGACCGTTGTTGCACATGAAAAGTAAATTCTTTAAGATACCCTTATACATTAATGTTAGTACTACCTACTCTCAATGAATCTCACAATTCGATTATACGCCCACGTTTTCAAGACCCCTTTTATGTTTCCCGTTTTGTTTCCGTAAGTAAAATCTAGGATTCTTTGTTTCCCGTTCTATTTCTGAGCGCGCAGTTGTCCCAATCCATTATCGCCTCGCCGACGTCCCGGGTCAGCCGTTGCTCTCCAAAGGTCATTTTTAAAAGGGCGTCTATTATCGCGGTTCGGGAATACTCGCATTTTCAATCACCCTCCCGCATTTGACTCGGGCACCGGCGATAAAAACTGAGCTGACGCCCACCGTATATATATATATATATATATATATATATATATATATATATATATATATACCGCAGGAAGTGTGAAAACAACGCTGAGGGGGCTGAGAGAAGGTACGAGCAGACTAAATCGCCGGCGGGGCCCTTGAAAGGTTTTTTGTGTCCGGCTCGCGGGAGGCCGTCCCCTCGTTGCGACATCCGAGAAGCAGTGCCGAAGGGGAAAAAACGCCTTCCGAGCAGAGGGCCCTAAGTTAAATCCATTAATGCCTAAAATAGTGAACAACAAATAACTTACAACAAAATAGGAAAAATAAAAATAAGAGCTTACGCATAATTTCCAATGATGATACGATATTTTTTACCATTGATATCAAGTTCCAATTTCAGTTTGCCACCTTTTGAGACTTTGTATTTTTTACTTTGTTTTTACATCTTATCTCCGATGATAAAATATTAATTTCATTTTTAAAATAAAAGCCGTATTTTTTAATAATTAAGAGGCATTTCTGCTAGAATTTCTTTTCCAAGGCCTTCTAGTGCTCAATCCGATGCTTTCAAGAGTAATAATAGGAGGTACTCTCTTGTAAAATGTTCGAACGTGTCGTAACAACTTATTATCGTTTACCAGAAATAAATAACTGCTTCGCGACGCAGGGCCTGAGAGTAAACACAAAGACGTAAGCCGCATTGAATGCCCAACCCTCGCAAATTGAATATGAAGAGGTACCGCGGAGATCTGTATGGCGGGGGGGGGGGCATAATACCTGTGCAGGTTATATTTCAATATTGCCCAGCCGTGGCCCCAATTTCCAATTCCGGAGCGACTCCGGCGTATAAACTCGACGCCTTTATTCCCAGCGTCTTTTTCTCTAGACCACCTTTCTCCAAAAAGTCCCCCACTGTAGATTTTATGAATATTCAATACTCATTCAATTTTCGTTCAAGAAAAAAAATCTCAAACACTAATTCCGGATCACCTTCGATGAAATAAAATCTACGAACCCGATGATTTGAAAATGTCTGAAAAGCCTACTCAGAATGTAGGATATTTTTTGGCGCTGCTTCAGGAAAGTCATGTCCTTAAATATTCCAGTTCTTGCCTGAATTTACAGGAGAATTCAACCCAGTTAGGCTAATCTTATGTAGGAGCGTTCTTATCTCATTATAAGTTGAAGCTCGAAACTTTGGTATATAATTTGAAATAGGGGAACAGTAGACATTAATGTTTTGTTTTATACCTTATGCCACTATCGATTCAATTTTTGGGGAAGTAGACAAGTGGAGAGCTTATGGCTGCAGGATTCTGGAAACGATTCTTGCTAAAATGGAAGTGGTCAATTCACTCAATGGAATTACAATTATTTGGTTGGATTATTTGAATATTAAACCATTATCTGGAGCGAAATTTAACTATTATTATCATCGAGGATATAAATATTCCTTTCCTGAAAACGTATTACCGGTGTTGTCTAGAATACAGTAACTAATTTTTAAAATTTCGCTCTCTAGGGGAAAGACGCAGTACATAAACTGGGGGCATTTGTATGCGGGCCACAATCGCCAGTAATTAAGGGGGCGATTACTTCGGCCGCTTAAAAACAAATCCGGCTTAAACCGGAGCGCGTTTTTTGAAACGGGGGGTTGGGGGGGGGGCGCCACTCAACACCCCATATTTTAACCTGGGGCTCCCTTCTCCCCTCGGTCGGTAGTCCGGTCACATTTCCCGAAATTTTTGGCGTCCCAATGGGGCCGCCGTGATGGTTGGGCGGGGCGCCACTTAAAAGCCCATTTAATGAAGAATGCAAGTACCGGACCCCACGGCGTTCCGGGGCGGGGGCGGGGGCGGGGATAATTAATTCGTCGCCGCCGACTTGTAAACTGCAATGGGTGAAATATTAATGAGGTTGAACCCTCTTTGCGGGGGCGCGACGGATTATCGTTGACTAATGGGCACTGCCCCCGCCCCCCGACGGCCACCCCCCGGGTTAATGATTTCGCGCTGTCGATTTGCATTCAGCCCGCGGAAGCTTGTACCTTTTTTTTGGAAGTAATCTTCAAACAAGGCTCTGTCTTCCGCCTGTTATCCGACCCCAAATTACATTTCCTCCCTCTCCCGAAAAACAGATCTTTCTTCGCTTTTCTTTTCATCCGTATTTTTAATCTCATGAGGACATTGGATACCATTTATTATTCTAATTAATTCTAACTCTATAAAAATTCTAGTTAATCAAAAATTATTTGAATTCTTTTTGAGCCGAAATTCAGGTCTCCGTCAGGATTTGTTTTTCAGCAATGAATTCATAGTTCCGCTGTCTATACACCTACTTTATTATTTGGCGTACGGATTTTTTTACAATCCTGGAAAGTCTAGCCTCCTGTCTAAAGGGGAAGGCGAGGGATGAGGGGAGGTTTCCTCTTCCCGTCTTCAAATTGCATTTCCTGGCCGGTCGCCGCTGACTGGGCGCACGGAGCCCGGACGCCCGGCGAATTTCTAAATAGGCGTTTTTATTGCAATACAAAGTCTTCTCCCTTCCGGCGGGGCCCTTGCATGATATTTGGTATTCAGAGGGCTCCCCGGCGGGTAGGAGGACACCGGACCTGGCGCCCGATATGTATGAAACAATTTCCCAAACAATCGGTTTCCCCAATTGCACAAATCACCGACTTCATTCCCACTGCTGTGATGGCGTCGGGATTTTAAACACCCTTCCTATCATTGTTTTAGACTTTGCAGGTTAAATAAAAATATTTAAGGTGGATTCATTTTCACCAGATTATGCACAATAGAATAGATAATAATATCCAGGTATTTTTCAGTATAGCTGGGTAATATACAGTAATTAAGTTTAAAGAAATGGGTTGCCGTTTGCAGATGAAATACAGGGAAAGAAATATCCGAGTACTTTATATAAAACCTTTTCATAGATTCTACGTAGGGATATATTTTATAGTCTACTTATTTCGGAATTTGCCCATCGTTGTTAATAGCGGGGAGCCTGAACTGGGCAGACTTTCCGACTGCTGTTCAAAGCTAAACCGTTGCGAAACGACGAAGGGACGAGACGTACAGACAGATTGAAAGAGAAAAGGAGGCCTTTTGGCGGCGAGGGCGGGGAGAGGGGCGAGTGAAAGAGTGAAACGCGCTCTGAGCCGGAATGAAATTGGTAAGCCATCCCGCCTAATCTACTTACCCCGGACTTTCTTCCTGCGATGTGTATTCCACTTAAAACGAACATGTATTTTGAATCAAAGGGCGCGATTCACCAACCGTATGAATACTTAGCTACGTGCTCTACTGTCAGAGGTATTATAACACCGTAGAATGCCTACTGCTAAAGGGGAAAGAAGTATCGGGCAAACATAAATCATCTGCATCCATCCCTATTCATTTCAGTACTTATATCAATAGTACAAAAATAAATAATGCAGCTTTATAATAGTACTATTAATTTATTTATTTTATTGTGTCTTATAAATGGAATTCAAAGACGAAATAACGGGAAAATGTCTTACTCATGAAAATCAGTTATAAACATCTTCCACCACGTAATCTTAAAAATTGGTGACTATTCATATTTCTGTAGTTTTTTCAGGAAGTTTTACTACCCTTATGACTATTATAACTATTTACCCATGATATCTATCGGCCAATGATTAAAATTTACGAAAGACCGTTCATACTTTTGTTAATGTTGTTTGAGACTATCCAGTGATCTCTGCTCTGGAATCAGTCAATAACTGTGGAATGTTGTTGGTGCTTCGCGTTTATACCTGGCCCCTTGTGAATTCGTCGTGATGCAAGTATAATCATTGCCAGTGTTCCAAGGGCCGGCGCCGTCCGTTTCCTTCGCACAAATTGATTCGTTCGGATAGAGACAGAGGTAGAGGGGAGACCGCCGATAGGATAAGTGCGAGAGAGTCGGAAGATGTCAGGAGTGGCGATGGAGGGGGGGAGGAGGGGCTATCTACATAACAATAACAATATTGGGACCGGCCCATGGGGAATTATTTAGAGTCCGCCATATACACTGGGCAAACGCTAGTCCCTCGGAAACGCCTATTTGCATACTGGACCCTATGTTCCTCAAGTAGAGATTAGCCAGCCGAGCCCTGACCGCCATGAATGTGTATAGTATTAACGAGGGGGATGAATTTTGGGGCCGCCAATTCGGTCGGGCCCTACGCAGATGTCGCCCGCCGATAATGAACTTTCCGATTTAGTAGCGCCGAATCCAAACTGAAGGTTGTTTACAGTGCTTCAGTTTATACTATTGGGCTCTGTTCTTGATATTTGTTGCAGATAAAAGGATAGTGAATATTAACTACGGTAATATCTATGGAATTTACTCTCGGTCATAGTGCAGAAACGTCATAATGTATACATTGTTGAGTGAACAATACCTATGTCTAATCCCATAGAACAGTTATGAGACTAAATAATAAACCATAATTCAGATATTCTGAGCAGTAAGTAATTCAAATTTGGATTTGGTTGAACAGATGTATAATGCTAATAAAGCAATTAGACATTTAATGTAAAGCAATGCAAAAGTATGTCACACTACTCACCAGGGTCTATTTTCTAAATTTTGATCATCGCCATTAATTAATCGCGAAAAATTAAACGAGCTTAACTGTAAATCAAACGCCTCTGTTTCTTAGTTTTCATTCCTAAATATTTCATCCTCATAAAAAAGTCATTCTTGCCGATTGCATCCTGCAAATAGTAAAACGTTGAACACTAACTGGATGAGCAATTAAAAGCATGGCCGAGAGAAAGTCTGACCTCGTTCTTGAAATATCGCTCTCGGCGGGCTCTTCCGCTAAGGCTCGGCGTTAATTACTGTCCATTATCAACACCGAGAATACAAACGAGGAGGCCCGTATGTGTTTTACGAGAGGACCGAGCAGCTTTCACAATGGAATTAAACCGAGAAATCACAATGAGAGTGACGAGGGGGTAAAAAGAGGAAGAAACTGCTAAATTACAATTACTATAAATCAACAGAGAGTACGCCGGCGAAACCTGAATTAACGAGTACTGATTGCACCGACCATTAACACATCCTTAATACTCCAACTATGCGAAGAAATTACGAGCACGCGTATGACTATATAAATTCCGTTATTATCCCCCCGTCACCCGTGATCATGTATTTACTTGCATAAAATTTATGTAGACTTTCATTGAATAGTTTCCTGTCTAATGATGACCATCATTAAAACCATTATTCAGTACAATTATAAACTCTTTTTTCATAATTATAGCTTCCGACAAATGGGTTTTTATTTCATATTATATTATTTTATATTTCATACCATTTTAATAAATTTTATTCATTCAAACCGAGATGGCATGACCTTTAAGGTCGATCTGCAGAATTAAAATACCCGCATGAAAGGGCAAGGACAAAAGGGGCGCGAGTGCGAATTGTCCTCTGGCTTTCCGTATTCGAGATGGTCCTCTGGGGGTCGGACCCCGGCCTCTTTAAAGTAAAAGCACTGAATGTCACCTTCGAAAGCAATACTTTGGAGAATTCTGCACTTTTCACTGCCGGTGGGTAGCAGTAAAAATAAAAGTTACGTGCGGGCCTGTATATACTCCGATTCAAAATTAAAAGTAGTCCCGACACTATGACTAGGTCTTGAAATAAATTAATTACAGAATTTAATTGCTTTTCATTTCTCACACCACTAACGGTTGCTAGAATAACAACCGGGTAACATAAAAGTCCGGCGATTGCTATGTCCTTTAATATTATTTTTTACATAAGCGTGTATTATTTTAAATAAACACCATACATTTTATTTGTATGACCTTTAAAAATGATTTCTGGTGCTGGTCATGTAACCGCAACCTGCACGACGTACCACTGGTACTGTGGGTTAATTACAGTAATTGTTTAGTGCAAGTATTAAAGTGCGCACGCACACACAGATATAAATATATTTGAAAAATAACAAACACCACTGTACAGGAGATACTGTGAGGTGTAAGTTTCCCCTCCAGTCCCCCAATTAACGTACCCATCCCGAATACCAATCAGGAGGCGAATTAACATTTACCCGGGTCCGGAACTTAATAATGGGTTAATTAAAATGACCCGTCTGAAGGCCGTGTTGTCGGTCGCCACCAAGATTTATCGGCCCGCTGAGTGCTCCTTGACGCCCCGATTAGAACGGGCCTTCCCTTCCCTACTGTTCTTTTATTCAATCGAAGTCCAATTTAATTACACTAATGGAAATTATTCCGTTTCAGTTTTTGACCTTTTCAAGTGGAAAAAAGGGAAAGGATTTCCCACGATGTTGAATAAACAGTGACCCTATAGTCAATCGGCCGAGGGTTGTAGACAGATGTTCAATGTTAGCATAAGTGATAACAGATATCTCTAATAACTCCTCTAATGTTATTACTTTTATAAAAATAATATATCAGCCCAACCAAATCAACTTACCCTGACATCCTGTTGTAAAAATATTGATTGAACGTGTTGGAATATCTATTATATTTTACTTTTTACTCGATTATTCTTAGAGGTTCAATTATTCATGGTATATTCAAAAATAATATTATCGAGAATATTTATTATTTTTATCGAATTTTGAACAATAACAGGTACCTGCGTTTGCAAATTAATTATTTCGGACCCATATCTGAATTCCTTGATTTTGAATTCGTTTATAGGACGGTACTTGAATCTAGACCTGGAGCGAGGCGGGCGCTTCAAAACTGCATCCAATTTGTTGGCCGGCGTATTAATTGGCCCGGGTATAAGTGGGACGGGTACCAGACAACGGATAATGCCGTAGCCCCCGCCCCGCAATTCCATAATTGGCGCAATAAGCCGTAAACTGAGCTAAGTAATATTGTGGACGCAGTTTCCCCTATCGGCGTATCTGTGTCTCTAATTTAAGTCCGGCTTATCGGCCGGTCACAGACAAGCCGGCCGGCTCCCGGGGCGTTTGTCCGTTTCAAATGCAAATGGCGCGGGGCCCCCGGTATTGGTGTAACACTTAACAGCCGCCCTTAACTATCGGACCCCCCCCCCCAACCCCCATGGAAAATTGACGACTCCCTTGCATTTCCAGCTCTAATTTCCTTATCCAGATTTTCTTGACTACAAATAGTTATCATATATTAAAAACTGTTTGTCTTTATTAATATTAAACTTGGGACTTTTTGAACCGATAAATGAATTGTAAAATCAAAAATACTTATTTTCTAACAGATAAAAAGAATTACTCGAAATATTATTATCGACGAATGCGCTTAATATTATTATTAGCTGCCACAATTTCACCCATGTACGTCTTCGGTCGAGTTTGTTTTTTTCGGGAATAAGAAAACTTCCTGCCTCCGTTTTTCCTCGGCGGAGTCACAGTTCAATAATTCATTACCGCTGCTGGATAAGAGATATTAAAATCACAAAGTTTCGTGTGAACTAGTTGAAAGATATTTACTGCCGGCCTATAAAAGCTTACTTATACTGGGGGTGAGAGCGCCGGTGGCCGGGGGCTGACGTGACCGGTGATAAGTTTTTATTCAGTGGGCATTGATCCGTTTCTTTCTTCCATCCACTCTTTCTTTCTCCATCGTATCTTTTATATTTTACCCTTTCTGGCCGAACCGCAACGCGATAATATTTCGACCGTAAAACATTCCGTCGGCGTTGACGCCGGTCGAAAAGAAATTATACATTTCCAAGTCGTGAAATTCCAAGATATCATCCGCGCAAATATGAACTTAACGTGGATCGCGGCAATTGGCCCTAATCTTTCGGCTCGTAAATAAATAATTCGAAAGACTAAAGAAAAAGGAAAAATTCCTGAGATTTTTCAATATTTATTAGAACACACCTAGAATCGGAAAATAATATTAATTAATGCTGACGCTAAATTTATCCTTTCCAGTTTTTTCGTCCTATTTGTTGATTTAAATGATAGTCCATTATTATTTTTTTCTCCTCCTCCCCGAAAGAAATAATGCAAGATTAATAAAAACAGTAATTAAATTAAAAATATTGATTATACTTGGTTTTATACATTCACTTAATATGCTCCTTATTTTGATAAATGCGTCATGAAATATGAGTACTCATTGATCACATATCAAAGTAATTCACTGTATTTAATATTCATATTCTATATTAATATTAAATACTGAAAAATACAATACGAAGCTTAGGAGGATAATTTACGAAATTTAAAATCTTTGTCTCTTTTATAAATATATATCTGATTTAAATACAACTTTACAATATTCATTGAAACTGTTTAACTAATAGGTGTATATTGTTGTTCAGGCTTTACTATATTTGTCAAGAGCCACATTCTCTTTGTATAGGTTACACGATATAATGTATGATAAATACTAACTATTACCTGTATAGGTAGACAAATATTTATATTATAAACAAACAAATCCCCCCTCAGAATATGAAAATATGAGCCTCCTGTTTATCGGGTTCTACACGGTCCCCGGTTCAGGTTCAAACGAATGGTTTTATCGAGGCCGGATCGCTCGGTTTAATTTGTAGCCCGGGCATTAACCAACTAATCATAATTGGCTATCGAAAGCTGTATAATGCCCCGACGACGAAATTTACACGAGGCAAATACAGCGAGAGAGAGAGAGGGGAGGGGTTGAAAGAGAGGGAGAGACGGGGTGAAAGAGAGAGAGGGAGAGATAGATGGAGAGAGGGAGTGAGAGAGAGAGGGAGCGAGAGAGAGGGTGAGAGGGAGAGGGAAAGAGAGGGAGACAAGCCAGATAAGGAGGGTGGGAGACGCAAGATCGTTAACGTAAGTTATAACTTCGACAATGGCGCTTGAGATGGGGGACTCTATAGCACCGGTACCTAATTATGCTCTGTTAAAACATTTAACATACCGCTAATTTTGTACTTCCCAATTGAATTTGTTTATGCCTGACATTTTCGATTTTGCTCTTAACATTTTTCGATAAGAAAATGACGTTTAAAAACTTGACTGCACCCAAATAAGTACTTCCTAACATTCATTATGAGAATCAGTTAGACAGATAAAAAATAGCAACATTTATTTACGCACCAACCTCCAGCGCACTTTTCCTTTTTCCGGTGATTAATGGTCTACGCATGTTAGGTCATTCATAGTGCAAAGAAAAAGCGCGTATCGCGGTTAATTCCGCTGCATCGACCGGGATCCAGCAAATTTACCTTGTATTTATCATTTGTTTAAGAGGAAAAATACTTTGCCAAAAGTTGAGCATTTTACCCAGGCCCAATAGACCAGTTGGATTATTTTCAACATTTTGTACTGAGAGTAGAATATTCCTGCAGTTACTGGAGAAATATGAAGCAGCCGCTTGATTTTTAGCGACTATTGTAAAATTATAACCACAGACTAAATCACATTTTTTCAGGCATATTAAATTATTTCAATACTATTATATTAGTATGTACATTATATTACTTTTTTAATATTTACATTTAACTCCTCCACCGTTGGATTAAAATAACACTGTTTTTCAACGATTTTGTATTGTAATACGAGTTTTCTTAATATTATATGTTCGTGCGCCAACGTAATGAATTTATGGGACTGAAAAAAAACTTAGTAGTATTAATATTTGTTACATTTTATACGAGTACACTAATGAAATTATTGTGCTACCATTTATTAAATATATTCATGAAATGTTTGAAAGAAACTCGTTCACAGTTTACGGGCTGCAATGAAGGGTACTTTTATTTGAGACGGGTCGTTATATTGCTGCAAACGCATTCGGGCATTATACATCGGTTTTATTGTTTCAAGTAAGGCTTATTGTAAGAGGGCTGTTGCACGACGAGAGCAGGAAAGGGGGTGCTTCCGACGCCGCCAATGTGATGAGGTTCGCACCCTCGTCCCGTCCGAAACTTTAAAAGGCCTACTTGACGATTTGGGGATTCGACTGTTCGCAAACTTTTCCGAGGGGAACGCTTATCTGAATCCATAACCGCCTCTCTTTTTCTCTTCCCTCTGTTTATGAAACTCTCTGATTAAGGAGTGGGACAATTTTCAAGATTATCAGCCTGGGGTATCGAGATTATACCGCTGGATATAAAACTGTATATCGCTTGTAAACGTTTTGTCACATTCTATTTTTATATTGCTTCCGTAGAGTGCCCAATTGGGACTAATAATAAATGACACTAATACGATTAATCCATAAAACTGCTGGAATGCCAAGAAAAAAATACTGACTAATGATAATATATCTATCACTTACTGTCGGATCGTGTAATAGCGTGGGAAGAACCTCTGTTATCAGGAGTTAACCCCCTGCCATTCCGTGATTTTCCTGTGTTAGGAAACCACCCGAGCGAGCTCCAGTGGACACATTTCTGACGTTCCAGTCTTTCTGATTCCATCCTCTAGTGTTATACCTGATATTCCCATTGCTGAATTTTGTCTCAAACCTACTGTGTAACACTTGGTCATTTTAAGAAATATTTATTCTTCAAGTGCTTCTGAGGTACACTTTGTTGTTGGGTCGGTCGTTAAAGAGACCCACGCTTCCGAAGAAAACCAGAGAGCCCAGTCCTTATTTTCAAGTAATTGGATGTATCGTAGACTTGGAAGGGGGCGAAATGCGACAAGTGCCGTGAAATTTGATGGTGGTGGCACCCCTCGGGAAATGTCTAGCCCGCCAATTGACGATTTGGGAGGGACGTCAGTCGAACCCCGAAAACTGGGGTGGGTTCGGGGGGCGAATTCTTATCTGGTCGGATGTCTCTTCCCCCAGGAGGGGAGGGGTCGCTGCCTCTCTGCAGCGTTTAATGAAAGCCGAGCTCACTCCCCGGTTATCTTCTGCTCAATTGTCGTTTCACGCCGCCGACTCGCAAATCGCGGCCCCTCCCGCTCACGCCCGCTATCGCGTTACGACCGCCGCAGCCGCCCGCGCCCCAACAAATCAACCCCCGTTATCGGGGGAGGGGAATCCATCCCCTACAAGGTGGTTCGTTCTCCCCCTAACCCGCGAATGGTAATTTTTATTGCTATTAAGATACGCTCCAGTCTTTATCTTTATAGGTCGACGTCCCGTCGGTTGACAGCGAATTGCAACAAATGTTTCTCTATAGCTCCTAAATTGCCCAATTAATCAAAAGTTGGAAGGGAATCTACTATAAGCTGGCAAACGACCGGACTGAATGACTCCAATTTCATCAAGTGCTATTCTGATCTCTATCATCTTCTGAGGCTTTGAATCAAGTGACTTGCCTTAAACCAGCATTTTATTCATTTTCTAATACACATTTTCCTGCCAAACCCTTTTAGATATTGATGTAACCTATACAGTGTACCGTATACCACTATTTATTAATGAGTATGTTTTGTGAAATATGAGTATGTGTATGAGTGTAGCAAATTTGCTATACTTCGGATAATTCAAATAATTATAATATAGGGGTACGCCAAAGTTCGCCACTCATCTTGTATATCAACTCGGTGAGTTGGCTCTATACCGGTTTAGGCTTCTCTCCTAATTCCGTTGGTTAATTAATGAGGTACCTAAGCGTTTTTATGGACTCGCGTATAATATATACCTTGGAATCTAAGCCAAACTTGTTCGGTAGTAAAATCCGACAAAGCAGCGTACGCCGAGTACTCACGGGAAGATATATCTTAACAATTTAATGCAATAATAGCCGCTGAAAATTTTCCGTGCGTGTCCACCAAATAAGGAAGCGGATTTAATCTGCTCGATGTTTGGGGGAAGAGGGAGGCCGACATAAAAAGGAATGTCCGGGTTTTTGAGCCCGAAAGGAGGAAGTAGATTAGAATCGACGGGCGGCGCAACATTTTGTGACCGCTCATTATCGGTACAACAGAGGGGAGTGTCTCGGGTTACAAGTCGGGCCGGCCGGCGGGGGCGGTTACAACCCTTAATTATAAAGGTTGGGGAGGGACCTCTATAGGTTGGGCAAACAGAGCCATCATCAGCGGCACGCGTACCCCCCTCTCCAAACTCGAACAGTAAATTACAGATTACACTCCGCCACTAGCAGAGAGAGAGAGAGAGAGAGAGAGAGAGAGAGAGAGAGAGAGAGAGAGAGATAGGGTGAGGGAGAATGAGAGGGGTAGAGAGGTCGTGTCTATCTGAATTTCAAATTGTAAACGCTTCAGGAAAGCGTTCGTTTGGTTAACCTCTCCCGTTTAAATTAGTGTTGCAGGGGAGGATCTCTCCCCTCTCGAGGCGTTGGCTTCCAGTCGGTTCCGGGAGCATCCCTGTTGTATGTCGAATGCGAGGGTGGGTAGCCGAGTATGAATATATTCTGCAATAATTGCTGCACGAAAATGAACCAAATACAGGCCGTCAAATGGTTAACATTCATATTACCCCTGGGAATATACAGAAGGGATATTTTCCACGATGGCTATACATAACTGGCATCCTAACGTCCGTAGTATATTTCAATAGTGGGTTCGTATTTTGTTGCAATCCTTTTTGCAGTCCTTTTTATCGAAATCAAGCATATCCGATGAGAAGTAGTATATTTCTATACATTATAATAATGTAGCGTTTCAGTCGGATGGATAATTATTTCCAGCCATAATAATCGTTCAAATAACATCTCGATGGTTTATTTCTTACTTGTACATACATTTTCGAAGTATTAATGGATCCGGGGCCATTATTTATAAGATATCGCATTATCGGGGAAGGGTAATAAATTCTGGGTACGCCATAAGTAGATACTTGGGGGACAGGAGAGAAGGCTTAGCGACAAGCCCGGTACTCGGCTCCCTCGACATTGATGAAATGTTTTCCTAATCTGGCCCGTCCTCTCCTAACCTACGCCTTTGCCGATATTTTCCCCTTGGTCAGGGCAACCCATTATTCGTCAATATTTGTCTCACTTGTTTTCTCTCCCTCTCTCCCACTTCTCCCTTTCCAGTATTTTGATAAGTAAACTATTTTCCGGGACCTGAAATTGCCCCCGGTGGGGCGGCGCTTATCTCCTCCGCCTTATCTCGACTGTTAAGCCTCCCGAATAAAGTTCGGATTACACGGCACGGAGCGTTTAGAGATTTACATATTTAGAAGTTCTTTTCCCCGACCCCGAACCTTTTCTTAAGGTCTTTAAATGTCGGTAGCAACAAGGAACAAAAGGTATACACAAACGCGATACTCAGCGTAGGAGTACGCATTGAAGACTTCTTCAGAAGTTAAATACGGATTAGCGAGCGGAATAAGCGTATTTTATGTCTTCGTGTTGCTGCCTCCAAAGGCTAAATCGAATATTAAAATTCTGTTATATGAAAAACACTTTTTAGTTTCCATACAATTCATTAAATGTTCTTAGATATATGCGAGGCGCCGGATGCCTCGCATTCAAGCCATTGCTATGTTAATTAATGGGACTCAGTAATAGTTTTACTATTCAAGTGCTGATATTATTCCCTCGGTGGCAGAATTTTCTCCTGATCTAAAGAAGTACCCATAAACACATATTATCGTTAGCAATACCAAAAATACATTTACTTTCCATTGATATTCCATTATGTAGTTTTATATTAGGAATATATAAACAAGTTTTATATATACTCCGGTCATTGCCGTATTCAATTGAGATCCCCATTCATTCGCTCAGAAAAATAAAATGATATTAACATTTTAAAGCGTAAAGAAAATGTTTTTGAATTGAATTAGCCACAAAAGGGTCCTTTTTTTAAATAAAAACTCAAAATTCTTTGAATGAAAAACCTATTTCGGTTTAGATTGCTTTCTTGACTTGCCCTTTTTCTCTTATTTCTCTCCGTGATTCGAAATGAATAAAACACCCCTTGCCCCTTACCTCCGACGCGTAGCCTCGTCAAGATAACTCTGAATGGAGCCCCGGCTAATTTTGAGCAGGCCACGAAAAGGGTAATCTAACCCCAACCGTGTATATATATATATATATATATATATATATACACATCATTCAGCGTACAATGCTGCGGTATTATCTGGGTGAAGTTTGATATGCAGGGCGGTCAGTTGCATGCCTGCCTCCCTCTCCCCACCCCCCTTCAAAGGAAACGGACACCGACGGCATTTGCATTATATATATATATATATATATATATATATATATATATATATATATATATATATACAATCCTTAGAGACCTGGGGAATATGTCGCGTGACCCCGACAACAGAGCCCTTGACCCGAACCCCCACGAGACCCTCATCCAAAAGACGGAATTGTTTGATGACGTTTGAATTGATTCTACTCGTCCCCCCAGTTAATTATTGCCGGGAATCAATGTTGAATTAGTCTAACTAAAACTAAGAAGTCACCTTATCACCATGGATTGTATTTGTTTGGGATCTACCTCGAGTTTCATACCATATTTCATTCATTTTTTCTTGTATTAGTAAGTGTGACACTATTTATTGTAGAGTTGGCGGTTTATATTTTATTTTAAGTCATTCCCGCGAACAGCAGGCATTTTACTTTCCGCAATATTTCATTTGGCCTTTCCCAGCTACATAAAGTAGTAAGTTGAGCGCACTTCAGAATGACGAGTGCAGAGATATGAATGACGATTCAAAGTCACTACCGGAATGAGATAAGTTTGGGACAACTTCTCTCTAGTAGAACAGAGAACTACATTACTTAGAACCCCTGTGAGGGGGTTTAATGCATTCAGTGGGCGCGGCCAAATTTATTTACGACAGCTATTTAAATCTTTCATAGTTTACAAAAAATTTCTTTCCAGGCTATTCGTTTTCAACAATTGGATTTTATGTTAGCTTACCATGTTACCAAATTCTTTCCCGTTTATTGAACGGTATTACTTATACGCGGCTATCAAATCATCGCAAGATCGATGAAATGCATTATGAATGGAATATTCAATTTGAATACTGAGCGGCCTAAATTTAATTGGGGTGTTTTACTTCGTTCAACCAAACTGTTGGTCGAATCCCTAATATTCTTTTTGTACCATTTCGTCGGGCTGATTAATATTTATTCACTCAGCGAGCACGGGATGTTTGGGGACGGCCGCAATTGTCATTAATTCGGTTTGTAGGCATTCCAGAGTGATAATTACCTGCAGCGGGACAGGAGGCGGGGGCATTACCACCGTCACATCGCCTTGTTAAATAGATTAAAAGGGAAACCGCGTCGTTAATTAAGCGACAAAGTGGGGTGGGGGAGGGAGCAAAGGCAGAACCAACGGCGGTGAACGGAAAAGCGCTGATGATCCGTGAGAAATTTCATCTTCTATTCGTCAGTAGATTCAAAGATAACTGCTTAGCTTAGGTATTACGTTATATAGTTCCGATTTACTTTTTATTTCGTGACATTTCCACTCGATCTTAAAATGTTTAAAAGACGGTCGTGGCTTCTACCATTCAGTGTAGCATGATCGGTTCAATTCAGCGGTATTATTCGAAGCTTGTTCAGCGAGTGACGCGCAATTTCAGTACGAGACCTCCTATAATTTAGAGTGCCCCAGTAGACGGGGTAAAAAACACTGTGTCATAATATAATATTTAATATTTATAGCGGGGACATGTTGGACAGGAGAAATACCCGTGCCGTGCACGGAATTCCACGGCCGCTCGTCTCGAGTCAGTTTTGTTTGTTACTTCATTGCACTTCTGTGAAAGTGGCAGTTGCATGATTCCGTTCGAGTATTCTCTTTGAACACAAAATTTACATCCTTCATTTTGTTTTGAAATGTATCGCGATCTAATATGGTCTACTGCCCTCTAATCGATCTGCAAATGATTGAATATGGTTATTAGAAGTATTACTTATCTACGAATATTCAGGGACTATAGCACTGACTCCCAAATCACAAGCGTTCTTAGTGTTGAAAATATGTCGAAACAACGTTTATCTAATAAAGCTCAATATGCATTCAGAGAATAGACAAAGAGGAAAGTGGTAAATTGCGAGGATACTTCCGCTTTGAAACGTGACGGGGGCTCGAAGTCCAAGTTAAACACCGGAGACGTTAGCTCGGCCTCGGCTGCCGATAGTTCTTGTGCTGTTGACCTCGGTCGTTGAGCCGGACTCGATAAATAATGGAAGCATTTTAAAAATTAACGGATGTTTATCCGACGTGCCGCTTATGACTCCCGCCCTTTCAAACTATTGTTCTCCGTCTCGGTTCCACTACCCGGCAGTTAGCTATCTCCGTCTCGCTCGCCCGCTTGTGGATGATGATCGGCCCGCGTTTGAGTTTATTGATCAAACTCACGAACCGTACCGACTGGTTAGAGAGGGAGGAGAGCGAGAGAGTTAGAGAAAGGGAGGGATCATGAGAGAACATCCTTCCGATCGTGAGATCTCATGTCGGAGATCGTGCAAATAATCAACTAATTGACCCTTTTATATATAACAAATCTCAGTTGCCGAACTCTAACCCGGGGCCCGATCGATACGGTTCCCTTACTTCGGAGGAGCTCTGTCCTAAATCAAACGGCTAATGTAGTGGCCGACCCGAGAGTTAATTCGTGATTGGGACGAGGGTCCCCGGTTAATCGACAGTAACTATTCAACAAATCTCTACTCCCGAATGTATTAGTTAGTTAATAACTAATCTCTGCTTAAATTCCAAATATTTAAGCCCGTTTTTATTGATATAATATTGTTAATATTATAATTTGTCTAGTTTTAATATTCATCCTCACTTACGTTCAATCGAGTAATGATATTGATATCTTAAATTTGAAATGCGACATAATTCCAGTTTGTCCCTTTCGTTTCGGTTACTCATTACACCGCTCAAAAGCTCAAGGTAGCTTGTCTTCTAAACAAAACAATATAACCGAATATAAGTTCTATTTAAAATGTTTAGATAGCGCTTTGCCATCAACACATTGGATGTCCCATGCTTGGAAAAATATACCTGTGCCCAGTTTAAATCCCCAGGGCCAATAAACGGTCTCAATAAATTTATGGAAGTCTGCGCCTAAAGTCCGAAAACGGTTCGGGTCTAACCAATCGAAAAGCCCCTTCTAAATCCCGGCCGGCTGAGTAACGATCGGAGAGCGGGAACATCTCCGTTCGTTATTTCGAGCTTTATGCAGTCGGGAGACACTGGCTTCCTCCCTCCGCCGACCTCGGTTTCGCCTAATGATGTTATTCCGGGAACATGAAAAGTCCCCGTTGAAAACATCCGACTAATGGGATAAAAGTCTCCGTAAGAGGATTATATGATATATTATATATTTCAAGTTTGAGAAAAAACAAAGCATCAACTGTGAGCGGGCAGGGAGGGGACTCTGTTAGAGAGCATAAAAATAATATGTTGTGATCATTAAATCTACTTCCGTTACACTTATTTTACTTTCAAAAGGATAACAATTATTACGCGAATATAATTTAATATAATAAATTTATGTGATTATCGCTTCTTTTTCCAATAATATAATTAAAAAATATGTCGCAAACTGTACGTCATATTGAATCTAAGAAGTATTGAAGTTCATATTTGGTTGGAAACCCCTTCCCTTTGCCTTCGGTAACCGATGTTTTTTCTACAGTGTTTCGCAATCCCATCGGAAGTTAGTTACTGATAATTATTATACTATCTACTGTCGATCACGAACGGAATAATGACTATACGATGTGTGATATTATATAAATACTAGACGGGCACCATGGATGAGAAAGCTAGTTACTCCCAAATAACTGAAATTTATTTCGCGTTTTGATATTCGCACGAGTAATTGAATTCATAGCGGGTATTACTGTCGTCGTAACGGGTTCTGTAGCGGCCGAAAATCGGATAAGAATCGAGGGCAGGGGCGTAACGGAGGGCACCCTTCGAAGATCGCGAGTAACTGGGGCTGAGGTACCGTTCCGTGGGTGCCGGCCAGCCTCGGCCCTCGCTCTGTAGTTAGACCATCCGGCCTCTAATCCGGTCTGACCGGCCTAACCGAACATTAGACGTCGGGTCTTCCACTTGTCCCTGGGCACCTCTAGCCCTGTTACCGCTACGGCGATTTAATTTATGTCCCACGCGGAGGACTAGGCCTGGCGGTCCCACCGCAATACTCATGTACCGTTTTGAAAATGCCCGAATGTAAAATGTTCAGCTAATAGCTTTAGAAAAACAAGAGTGACAACTTTATAAGCTATCTTTTCTATTTATACCTCTTTGTTACTTATTTAACTCTGTAATATCTGAAATATTAGGTAAGCGCCCTTTGAATACGTTGAAATTAAAATTCGCGGACATAACGCACCTTATTAGCACGTATTTTCATATTGCGCTTTAATTCCATGTCTGCAAAATGATTAATTTAGCCGGGAACAGGTGTATGTACTCTGCGGAAAAAGAAAATTAATAAACGACGAATGACTATATCGGAATTATACGTTTTATTAATATCGCGATTATCCGTATAACTCGACTACTCGTTCCGCTGTACGGAAATTGCCGGATCCGGTTTATTATCAGACGGTGCACTACAAGTTGTGTACAGAGGAGTAAGTAGCGGAGGGGCGGCCTATTACGATCTTTGAGGGGTTGGGCGGGGGAGTGGGGGCGATCACCGGACGGCGTGTAAATTCGGGCACAGACAGAAATTCAAACAGGGTTTGTCCGGATCGCTCTGGGACACGAGTCGCGGGCAAACACATTCCCAAGCCAAATATTTGCCGACCGCCCGGCGCTCCGAATTAAAACCGACCGACCTCACTCTACAGCCATCGGCCGTCGAAATCCCGCATCCCGGTCATTAAATCACCCCCAAATAGGAGGCCGACGCGGCCGCAGCCCCCGCGACACCCCGCCATATATTTATCTCTCCCTCTTCCTCTTTCGCTCTATTTTTTGTCGCCTCTGTTTTTGTGCTCGTTGTCGTAGGGAAATTTAAATCCTGGGCCGGCAGTAAATACAGGCGGGACGCCACGTCACGCCCCTCTTAATCACCCTCGCCTTCATAAATATAATCCGTCGGTGAATTGCTGTCATCGAGCGAGACTATTGACACTTGACAACGAACTAATTAGAAAAATAATATTAAGTTAAAGATACTTGGTTTTGGGAAAAAACATCATTCTAGACATCTGTGAGGTATTGCAGATACGGACTAACGTTTAATTAATTTAAATATTAGGTAATTTCGTTATGACCTGATAATGTTGCACTAGTTTTTAATCTAGCAATACTAATTACAACACACCTAATTACAGGAATAAACAAAGTAAAGTGTTTTAGTTGCACGACTGAATTATTAACCGTCGGTACCTCCCTACAGTACACTGTCGGAGTACCGAGTTGTACAAGTGTTCGGTAGGAAACCAAAAAAATAGTACCCGTACGGACGACAGTTACAGAAACTTTAGTTTCGGTTTCCGCCGGTCCCGTGCCTGTAATCGGTATGTCGGGAGGTAACGAACCGCGTGACAACGAGGAAAGAGCAATCGCTATAAATTTTTAAGTAAGGGGTGAGATGTCCGGGCCCTCGGGGGAGGGACCCGAGTTTTAAATCAGGTGCACTCCCCAACCCTCTCACCTTGTCGGAGTCCCGAACTAAAGCCGGGAATAGCCCGCGTACTAATTACGCTACCAAGTACGTCATTTCCTTGATCTCGGAATAACTATGAAAATTTATATTGATACAGGATGTATAGAAGTATGTATGTTTTCTGTATTAATGTATATTTATATAAATAATTGCTTCAATGAAAAAAACCTGTTTAATTTCAGTTCTGGAGAAGTATTTGGCTTAACTGAATTCCATTGCTGTCGGTTTATTTCCTGCCCCTGCATTTTATATTTATTTCCCTGGACGAAGCTCCTAAAAGGGGAGGGACACAAATAATCCTTATCTGGGGATTTCAATTCGAAAACTTTAACTTACTGATGTGATTAATTTTGCCTACTCCAATCAGTGACGCCATTCTCTTTATTCGCCGAAAATTCTACTACCGCGGAACAATTTAAATCACATTCATCGTAACGGGCCCGTCGTGACGGGGCGTCCGGGAGCGACGCCGGCGCCATATTTTGCTTCCGCATGATCGCGCCCGTCATTCGATTTTAGCCGGGGAATGTGCCGGCGTTTTAATTGGCTCCCACCCGGGGATGGGTCTGTTTGTTACCGTCCGGGCGCGGGGCGATTCGCACAAAACAGGGAACACGTGAAAAAAAGATACAACAGGAAGAATAGCGTACCAACGGGTACGCGGGGCCGCCGCGTTGCATACGCCGAGGGAGCGGGCGGGAGGGTAGGCCCGACCCCTAAGTAGATTACTTACCGTAAACACGTTATTCCATCGTTGCCCTTGGCGTTGCGGGGGGCGGGGGTCGTTTGCTCATTTGGAAGCCCCGGGCGGCTGCAGGACCCCAATATGGGCTAATACAATTTACATCGGCCTATCCCCCCTACCGCCGCCACCATTGCTCCCTGCGTTGATTGAGCGATACGTCTACACGAGATGAACAAATATTTCGACCGTGTATGCTGACGATCGAAGTGCGGATGAAGCATTAATGGCGCGACGGTTTATTTTGACTATAAAATATTTGTTATCGCCCGTATTACATTTCCTCCTGTCTAAACAATTAGTCAGCTGAATACTGAATATATGCTCTAATCGATCTGTTTAATAACATTTACCTACATTATTTTAAGGAAATACCGACTCAGTTGAAATAGAATACTTTAATATTCTTTAAATTTCTCAGCAGCTGATAACAAGTCATCATACATTAGGGTTAATTGAAGTTGTCAAAGTTGAAGTTAGAAATTACGTCAAGATTAAGCACATATGTTGGGATAAATCTGGTACTCCAGGTGAGGTACACTTGCCCTGTATAGGAAAGTTGAAAAACTGAAATTTCATTTTTTAAAAACTTTTTCCGGATTCCTCCCATACTGCGTCTACAGTGGTCTATAGGTGAGGTACACTTTTTATTTTATTATAGAAACTGGAGTATTTTATTTCGATGGCAATGACGAATGTACAGCACAAGAATTATTAATTGTTTATGATAAATTTATTTATTAAATGCATCCGTGTTTATCTTACTTAAATTAAAATACGGACTCGAGTAAATTTTGAATAAATATTACCGTATTCATCATTTACTGTAAATGTTCAAAGTATTATAATTGTCCCTTTATATTTCAATGGTGACACGTTCAAATCGTTTCGTACGACCTCGTTGGCAGATTTATCGCCCTGCCCATAAAATTAATTAAATTGAAAACAAAGCCGGCATACCTCGCATGCACTTAAGTTGCCATTCTCCGAATAGCGGTGTTTATCGCTTCGATCCGACTCAATAATTCTTCTTTCTTTTATTGGAAACAGATTCATGCAAACGCATTAAAACTAGGCAGGTGGCGGGGTGGGGGTTTGCGCCCTTGGTTGGGGCCGACGTGATCAAACGCAACAATCTATATTGGGCCATAAAACGTCCGGCTCGGCTATAAATTCGCTTGGAAAAAAAGGCCGCTTCCCTGCGTCAGTTCCGTCATCGCCGTTCAACGTTTTTCCCGATGTGTTCATTCTATCTGCTACCTACATGGATTAAAGTCAATGCCTATTTTTACTTTCTTTCGATTGCTGTTTTTTTGTTTTTTTTAAGTGCACTTTATTGTTCGCCCGTAATAAAACTGAAATGACGTTTACAAAATTATGTCTCTTGGGTTAAAATAAAGTTAAGAGAATATACAGGAAGGGAATATAATTATAACATTATTACTACCGTTTGAAATTAAAAGCTTTAATTTAGGTATTTAAATACAATGCTCCAATATATATTTCTCTAAGCATAAATTCGGTGAGGCCTGAGGCAGGTTTAATTAAAATTACGAGCACGATTTAAAAATCATTAATTGAACATTCGATATAACTGTCATTATATATACCTCCAGAACAACTAAACATTCATTATTATGGTCAAAAGCAAAATAATATGTGATGAAAGATTGTGAGGCAGATTGGATTATCCTTTTTTCTGTCTGAAAACACTCGAAAAACAAAACAAGTAAAGGCGCACAAGAGTAAAGTGTAATTGGCCGGAAAGTTGGTTCCCTAGTTAAGGGCAGGAGGAGGTGTGTAACTCAAAGAGAGCTTGTCCAAGCTGGCTTCCCCCACATAAATCACTTCCCAATAATTATATGACTTCGAGTTACGCCCCTTGCCACTTCGGATTTTGAAGAGAACATTTTTCTAGGGTCCGCCGATGAGACGCCTTTCCTTTCTTCAGATCAGGTCGAGTTTATTTAACACTTAATAACTCTCTTACAGAGTTTTCATTACATTGAGTCGAAAATTAACTTTATCTTACAACCGAGAAAATGGGAGAATCGAGCTGCCTTTTTATAATCTGCAAAACGACGAACATCATGCCACCTGACGAATGTGAGTGTTAATATGTAAAATGAACTCATTATATAATTCATGGCGGTATTCTATTTTCTTTTGTACTTTCGGTTGGAAAAAAAAAACGAAAAAACAGCACCGTTGGTATTTTTTCGCGTGTGGCCCGAGGGGCGTTAACGGCTCACGCACCCGAATTCTTACTTCGGACCAAGATAATAGAATCGTAATAACGGAATTAATTAAATTTCTTACTCCACTCGCTGCCGTTTTCACTCACTTTTTTCACCTTTTATCCGGGCCTCCCCTGCCCGGTTTTTCTTTCTATTATTTTTGTTTGTCGCTTTTAATGCGCAATTACCGCTGCTTGACGGTCGCCCGTTCGTGAGATGGCCGGCGCCGGATAAGAGGGACGTTGCACGTCCGCCCCAGGGCACACCCTTGGCCGATGGTTAATTCTCGATAAAACAGTCCTCCCAAGGCGAGATTATTTAATCCCGGCAAGATGATAGTCGGATGAGACTTTCCACCTCCGTTTAAATGTTCCGAAGTATCCTTTGGGGGCTCTTACTAGCTAAAACAATAGAATCTGGTTTCCGAACTTATAACAGAAAATAATAAACAGAATACTTCATCTCAGTTTTACTGGGTAATTGTGCATTTCCATTGTGAACTGTAATCCATATGTACTCAAAATGACATCGAAATAATTAACAAGCAATTATAAATCTAATAACTGAACTTTCAACAGCCGCCGATAAAAAAGTCTTAATATGTCTGGCTCGGTAAGGTTCTTTCTTGATGTTAGATTTGAGACATTGGAATTTAATCCTAATCCAATTACCTCCGCTCTTAGCCTGTTCTCCTTCAACACCTTGACTCGCGCTAATATTCACTAATTAAAATGCTCTTTAAGACGATGACGACTCATTTTTTTTTGTCGGCAGCGCAAATTCGTTCTATTTGACATTATTTATAAGGTCCTCCTAAAAAAATAGTTTAGGATATTGGTTTGATGGTTCGGAATATATTCTTGATTTTATTTGGATCAATCTCCACTAAACTAATTTTGGAAGTCAGACCGGTTTCGACTTGTCGCAATCGTCACCAGTAAATCATCTAGAGGAGATTGAACAAAATATAATTCTGTTATCTTATTTTTTGATCAGTACACTCTAATTATGTGAATAATCATATAACTCATACTCATACTTATTGTGATTTCTGACCAGTTTAGTATAAATATAGGTTCAGGAGATTATATTTTAATAAATCTAGACTATTTTAACGTGTCATGGCTCTTATAAGTATTCGGTATGCATAAGGGAAAAATCAAATTGAATGTGTTCCACAATTCTATTACTTAATACACTACAAATAATTTAGATGGGTAAGTGACGTGTGTGGGTTCGCGAGTAACCAGCTATATTTTCGTAATTCGTTTAAGTATCGAAACAATGCTACACTCGGTGCTGTTGTGTGTTTGTTGAAATTTTAATTAGAGATAAATGGTTTCTTCTCCTGTGTTTGTTTAACTCAAATCATGGCAGAGTATTTTTCATCGTTGTTGTCATAATGAGCACTGACAGCCTACGTTTATTCCATTTGTTTCGGACTGAGCAAACCCCGGGAACAGTGTATCACAATTGCAATAATAGTAATAGATATCGGTTGGCGTTGGACAAATTTAACGTGTGTATAATTACTTTTTAGCGAGGCCGCTCTGTTAAAGGCGACTCTGTATTCGTGCGCCGCGATTCAACTGGGCGCCGACAAAGCCCGGATCAGACTTCACGAGTATTTCCGGAGCCGGCGAAATTTATTCGGACGAGACGCTTTTAGCGTCGCAAATTCAGGGCCGGCGGTGTAAAGCAACAGGTGGGGAAGTCGGCCGGGGCCCCGGCATAAGTCATGCCGGCCCCACTGAAATAGAGAACTCGGGAGTCGGAAACGGTGGGAAGAAAAAAACAAACCGAGAAACCGAGAGAGCCGGGAATATAAAAAGCCTGTCTTTCCATTCGGGGCCGAGGCGGGAAACAAACAATAAAATACCAGTGAACTATTGCCGGGAGCTGTTAATTTGAAATATGGTATCTACCCACCACCGCCACGACTACAACCCCGCCGTCAACTTTCGCCCAACTATTAAAGGAAAGGAATTGCCCTGAATCATCATTTCCCCTTGCCGGAATACATACCCGCTACAATTTGCACTACGTTCATAAGCGCTATATGCATGGAATATATACTTCTATTACAATCCTTTTCCGAATTAAAATTAAATTTCTAAATTGTATTTCCCACAAGTTCTTACAGTTATCAGAGCTCACGGAAAGGAAAAGGACGACATTCCGTTTTCATTTTCGCAACGTTTGTATCTTATTAGAAATAGATATAACAATTACAGGATTTGTATAACAGCTCAATAGTCCAAACCACTGAAATTTCAGTTTTGTTTGAATAATTAATACGCTAATTGCACACGTCTTCCCGCGTACATTATATGCTCGGTGCTATATTAAATGTTGCAGTAGTATTCAACCCCGGGTTACTAGAAGTATATATTAGGCTCTGAAATACTTGCGATGATTCTTCAATGCCGTTATTTACCACGCGAAAATAATTATTTGAACTTCGAGGAGCCCTCAAAAGTCGATGACGATTGTACAAACATTGACGTTAAATAATAAGGGAGGGAACCCAAACGCGGGCCGAAAGCTTTAACTTACGGGTAATTGGCAATGGGCGAGTGATTGCTCCGTTTCGAAAACCTGTACAAATATCCTTTTTCGGCGAATTTATTAATCTGTAATCGCCGTAACAGCTTGCGTTTCCTTTAATTTCATTATGTAACTTGGTTTTCTCGCAGTTCTTCTTTGCACTTCATTAATTATGTCAGTTTTTTATCAAATATTTTCAGTCCCTAAAGCGCTTCTTTTTAATATCGGAGAAAAAAACATTTCCTCCTAAGGCAAGCGGCAATATTCCCAGCTTGTAATAAGTTTGTATTTGTCTATATTCCAGAAACAGTATTCACGACGGTAATTAGTATTACTGAACTTAAAGACTACCAGACAGAAAGGGACATTTTCCTATACTTCTATACCGTTTTCACAGTTAGCGATACAATAAATCAGTTATATTTCTATCAAAATTCTATGTGAATAATAAATTACCAACTACGAGTATTTTGTGCCTTATTTCAACTCAGTTAAGGGAAGTATTTGTTTGAACATCAATTACTATTTTATCTTCCTAGATCTATCTTTTTCCATTTGGTATCTCAAGCAGTACACGTGCGGTTACTTCAACATCGCAAGTCTCTTTATGTGTCTGGTCAGAATGAACTTATTTTATAGATAAGTCTGGCGGAGCCATATTTACAATGTAGAATATATAAGAGAGAGATAAATATAGAAAGGGCGATAACAGGACCTAATTTAATCCTGGGAATGATGCGTCAGTTTCTTTCTTGTCAACTCTTTATCTACAAGATCCGTCCCTTTTCCGATTTCTCAAATCAGGATTCTATCAGAACGTGGGCCCGGACTGGGCGGCCGATAAAGGGACACGGGCGAGAGCCCTCCGGCCTACGGGCGGACGCCGGTCAACTTACAAGGATTTCCCATTAACAACTTTTGTTGTTTGTACCCGTTGCGCACTCAATTTTATGGCGGTCGGGCCCTAAAAGATGTTGTTTGGGCATACCGAGTGGACGGCGGCTGGCGGGTGGGCGGCTCTATTAAACCACATTTACACACCTCCCAGGGTTTATCCTGCCCGGACCTCCTGTAAATAACTATCGGGAATGCGTTAAGTCCAAATTAATCAATGCCGGTAGACAACTAGTGATGTGAACATGGCATTGCGCCAGTAAGCCATAGAATCGCCGTTAACGATTCCCAGTCTGTATACGTTACCTCGTCTAGTATGAATGCTATAATTAAATAAATGTTGCAAACATCCAGACGTCGCAAATTGACATTTTTCCATATAAGTAACCATCCGTATTAATAATCCCTTCAGAATTAAAAATACATTTGAAGTATTATAAACAATCGTAGTGTTATATTTATATATTTAATTTTCAAGGTGATCAATTTAGTTCATCTCTTAATGTTGGCAGGCTATTTGGGCTATTGGTCCTTAATAATATTTCGCATTTGGAACCAAGTGCTTGGGACTATTTAGTGGTATGCAATTATTTTGTGCTTATATTAATAATCCAAATCGCGTTATAAAAATAGTGGTGTTAGATATGTGCAGAAATCGCGCTGTTTTCAAGGAGGCTCAACATTTTATGTAGGCTCTATCTTGTTAATAGCTGGGCCGTTCCGGTACGATAATTCCCTAACAAATTCGCCCCTTAACGTCCCAGGATGATGGCCCACGCGTCCATCTAATGCCTATGGAAATTGGGCCCCTCATCAAGTCAATACGTAAGTGACTTGAGGTAATTAGCGCATCAATTTTAATATGTTTTCTCGCCCGGGACCGAGATGAAAGTCGATGACGGCGCCCAATCCGGCCATCATTTTCACCTTCTCCTATGTCCAAATTGTACCATTAACATTCAACGCTAATAATAATATCACAACTTTCTTTTTTTATATATCATTTCCTTGTTTTTTCGAAATTGATTTATTAATTATTTTTTTGTCTCCCTCTATTCATGAGAGTGTCTCTTTTATGAATTCGTTTCATCTATATTCATGAAGTTGTGTATGGCGACGGGGAGGGAATTTCCCAGTCAATAATTTCATTTAATTTCGCCCCAACTACCATCAACCCCCATACAATACCAGTAAGTTGTGAAAATTCGAAATCCATTGAAAAATATTTGCATAAAATCACAATATATCGAACGATTGGGACAACCAACTATATCGTGGTACTAAAAATTAACGTTCTGAAAATTTCAAATTATAATAAATAAAAAATAATAACAAATCATAATGATCGTAAATATATAAACCGTCCATATCCATTAGAAATTATTTTCAAACGTACTTTGATATATTTGCCATTATCTTTTACGTTTTTATCACGTTTTTTATTTTCTGTCCAGATTATTGTTTCGTTTGGGGCACTGCAATAATTTGCATTTTATTTTAGAAAAAATTTTCGTTCGTTCATACAACCCAAACTGTCTCTCGCACGTTACAGTAGGCATGGGAAACGAGAGCTTGGAAGGAGGATGATATAATATTTTACGGGCGGCTCGGGGCATAAAGTAAAGAAGGGCGTATTGAAATGACCGTGGAAATTCACAGAGTCTGGGGCAGTAAAAACGGGGCGGTGTAAAGTCGATAGGGGACAACGCTTGAGGAGGCCGTTTAACGGCCACCAATGTCTTTATCTCGGTGCGCGGTAAATTATGGTCGCCGTTATGGGCCGATAGAGTGCGAAAACAAAAACCGCGCGGACCGGACACTCCACAGATTCCAAAGACGCCAACCTCGTAAATACGTTACCCGGCCGCCAACATTAATGAGCCATTTTTCTCCGAAGAGGAAAAAAAACAATACCGACCCACTGCCGTCGGTCGCGGAAAGCTCGCAGAGTAAATAAGACCGGGGGTCGTTAAATTGGCAGTTAATTTTTCCCTCCCGAACTATACTAATGGCCCCTCCCGTGAGATGTGTTTTCCGAGAAGCGGTTAAGAGGAGAAGACCTTAAACGCCGGTGAAGAGGAGAAGAGGAAAGTATAACAATAAAAATAGGCCATAAAAGGGCGTTAACAAAGTGAACAGAAGGCCTCACCGGCACCCCGCTGTTTTCCACTAATGGGAAACTGGACGACATTGGACAAATTTCTCGCCGTTCGTTTTCCTTTCAAAAACTTATTTTGTTATTGAGAAATAAAAATGTATTTCCTGCCACATTTACACTTCTTCGGTAATGAAACATTGCTATATTCAGTTGTAGACATTGATGAATGTACTTTAATTAGTCCGACAGGGAAAACATTTGGTACACTAAGAAAGCATAGTCAATCGTGTATATAATTAGTTTATGTGGACGTGATTGGCATTAATTTTCATAAGGCTCTACAATTGTTCTATGTTGGTATTGTCCGTCCGAGTTAGATCTGAAATAGTAAATTAGTTAGAGGAGACGTAGATTCAGAATAACATAAGTCGTTCTCTTTGTACTTTTCGACAAGGCACAAATCCTATCTCATTTAAGCAACAGCCATCGGAAATATTATTGAAACTTAATCGATGAAAGACCTGAACTCCTTCGCCTGGGGAACTGTGAAATATTTTACTCACGGGTAAAACATTTTTACGCCGAGAAACGAGCCTTTTCCTATTCCTATTATACAGAGTTACGTGGGCGTAGAATGCACAGAAGCCGGACCACCGTCGGGTTTAAATATCGCCAGGATCCGAAAATGCCCGCTCGACCATCTGAGTGCAGGATCTAAAGGACATGTACTATCCTCCTACTTTGGTGTGAAGTCGTATATCTTTGGCCACAACTCGAATGAATTTATTGCAACGATCGGAGCGATTTACACTGTTTCTGTGCGTCGGTAGGTTGTGGAATGTCAAATCGAAGATAGCCAGTATTGGTAAGAGTCAGCGAATTACAAATAATATTCTATATTTATGTGCGATCAGTAGATCAACGTACAATACAAGCTGTTACTGTTTTGGGACTGTCCAAAGAGGATAGTTATGAATTCTAGTTAATCGACGTCATAAGGAAAGTATTTAATGCGAGGAATAAGTTCGCCAAAGGCCGTGAAGAACATCTGGAGTGGACTTCACGACTGGGTTACGTGCTATAGGCCTTCGGAGGTGGATGTTCCTCACGACTCGGCGTCTTATCTCGGCCTAGCGAGGACGATAGGGTCGGCTCCTCCTCCGTTGTCACCTAATGAGTAGCAGGTAGGCAATTAGCGTAATCGCCTGAACCCCCAATCATACTCTCTTTCTCTCGTTCGAGGATATCGGTAACGAAGAGAGAGCGAGACAGAAAGAGAAGAAGCCGGCTCTGGAGAAGGAGGAGGCGTGGACCTCCGGAGATAGCGACACACCGGGCACGAACTCGGGACTGACAACGCTCGGTTAAACTTATTCATAGCCACTTTTATCTCGGATCCTCCCCCTACCCCCGCGTTAATATTCTCTCGCTGTGAGAACTGATCTCATTTTATAAAGTGCGCACGACCCGGGTCCGGTCAACTCTGGCTGGCTAATCTAAAGCGCGGGCACCCAGCCACTTAGTGCTCTCTTGCCACCTCGGAGCCCAAGTTACATCTACAGGCGACAATGTCTCCCCCTAACGATTCTTCGTTTAGCACCTGAGAGTCCACGCGCCCATTCTTAAATTATCTAATAATTAATGTTAATCATTTACGAGTCGTGGGACTATTCGTACGAATTTGTATTTTCCGAAAATACATTAATCTATATTTGTTAATTAAAGCCGAATTAATTATTAATACAAGTTATGAAATTGTATTAGTCGAACCATGAAACGTTGATCACCACCTTTAGTATAATGAGTTTTCCCTGTAGCAATCCGTGCCATCTAGGTCAGGTGTGAGTTGAACTAATTCACTGTTTCGTAAATATATACAGTCGTTTGTCATGTAATATGGCTGTTATACCGCGTCGTGGGGCTGTGTCCGAGTTTCAAAATCCTTCATCCCTGTACATTCCCCAACACTGCAGTCGTGCACTTCGTTTTCACGACGGGCCGCTTTGAAATCGAAGTAAAAATTCCTCGTAAATCGTGGTTTAGATTAGGATGAGATAGGTCTCATCGGCGGGGCCGGGCGGGGATTGAACCGCGGACGTTTCCCAACGGCCGGCACAATTCCGCAACGGTTTGTCGAGATAACCTTTCAATGGTGGTCGATAGGACGGGATTTATTCGAGTTTAATGGCGTCGAATCGGAGGCGCGGTTATCGTGTCCGGCTAAATTTGGGGATCTCCGGCCGAAGGGCCGAAATCGAACTTATAGCCGGCCGACAAAATTGGATATAGAATTAATGCCGGTTGTACACTAAACGGGGGAGATAAGGTTACTGGTCTGCGGGAGATAGCCGGCTGGGGCCTGTCTTCCACACGTAATGGACCGAGCCATTACCTTATTATCATATCAGATGAAAACGGACATGGCCACCAAATAATATAATGGACACTACGCCTCCGATTGACAAGGCTAAATTTATATATTTCTCTCCCGTTTTAATAGATCCCACGCCCTGTATAAATGTAACACGTCGTCTAATGATACTGTCCAATCTTTAAGTAACAGACTGTACCTCACTATAATCTATACGCCTGTAGATATAGGTATCTTTACGTTCTGAACGTTATCTAACCTGATGAATTATCTACAATTGTTTGTTTCCCTCCTATTTCGGCCAGGTATGTCCCGACGTTTCTATAAATCCTAGGTTTCGTAACATCATTTATATTGAATTTCGACACACTCTACATGCTTTTCAGATGGTTCTGGTTAAATAATTTTATCAGTTTAAAATAAGTTCCAAGCTTTTTCGTATGCTGTCAATAGTTCGTACATGTAACAGACTCTTCTCGCTCGTTTGCTTCCCGCCGGAAATTCTGGTATAATTTATAAAACTCATGCCTATCTAGAAGACTATTTTTTCACACAAAATAAGCTGTGGTGCATTATCTAATTTTCTATTGTTGCAAGGCACTTTCTGTATATAATTAATTCTAAATATAACGAATTTAAAAGAAGACCGTATGCAGGATGCGCTAAATTGCGAATACCATGAGCGAGTCTCTTGTATTGTTTAGCATTGCTTAGAAAATGCAATACGTATTGTTGTGCCTATGAATTCTCCATTGACGTCGTTTGCATTATTCTGTTGTTCGGGCCACACACAGCGATCACGAGTATGAAAATCGCTGTATATTATGCTTATTTATTTGCTGAATTGACGAAGACTCTCGGGTCACATTGCGGTAAATTAGCTCACGTATTTCAACGTCAATTGGTGTTATGCACTGAAATATGTAATGGGATTGCTATAAATTAACATAATGGCACGTTTTCCCGTAATTATATATACATATTTCAAACTGGTCTCTGAATACGGGACAAACACTAAGTATGTAGTGACCGACAATATCAGTTTTATTTAATTATATAATGATGTTCTGAAACATTATAAGCCCCTATGCTCCCAAAACCTCTATCGTCAACCATTTTAAAGACTTTTATTAGTGATTTAGCGTTCTTTCGTTGAACGTTTTCCCTCCATTCTCATAGTTTTGTCTGAAAATTCGCTTCCCTCACGGAGAATTCTCGACCTTCAATTGAATGACTCAAGATCTCGGTTCGAGTCAATATATTTTATTACAAATTCTAAAGTGGAGAGGAAATATATTTATCCCGGGCCAGAGGATCGGTGATATATTATTCGCACGCAAGGTAGGGGAGTTGTAAACGTGTCGCAGCGGGGAGCGTTTTCACATATTAAAATGACCCCGAATTACGAATTCACGATCAGATAGAGAGTCGGACTCCTTGGCACCCGGGCCCCTCTAGAGCCAGTTGAACAAGGCCCGGCGTTTCTCAATACGCCTTAAACAGTTTGACGCCCGGCGTTAAATCATGCCGGGATTTACTGCCCACCGCCGGGGTGGAAGGTGGCCGGCACGCGAGTCCTCCCCAGCCCCTGGGGGCGGATGTCTGCAGAAGGGAAACAATTGTCATAGGACGACCGCCAGTGAAGTTGACTGCGTGCGGCTCGGCTTCACGCGAGATTTAAGTAGTGTTCACGATCTATGTATTTCCTAGTTTAAACTAGACACAAGAGAAACAGAAGATCAAGCAAACTACAGGTTTTTTTGTTAACTTTTGGGAGTTCGCTAACTTTATCTTACGTATTTTCTCAATCACTGTGGATTTAGAAAGGTATTATCAAATTGATACTATCTTTCTACACGTGGAAAATGATTTCCATTAATTACTTGATCCTGAAAATATTTATATTTTGACTTTCTTAGATTTATTTATTTATATTTATTAATAACTGTGACCGAACGTGGGAAATACGCCTGACAGAAATCTTTCCACTAATGACTCATTCCGATAGGATCGTCCGACCGTAAAGTGCGCGCTCCTCTTATGTGGCAGTTAAATTCCCATTAAAAAGTGACTATCGACTTTTTAAACTAACCATCTGTCTCCTAAATTATCCGTGTGGAATGTTTTAACGATCCCGGGGCCACATCACAAAAATCGAAGCGCGCGTATTGCTCACCTGAATTATATTTCCGTCTCAGTAGGGAATTTATTACAACATTATTCTATTGACGTTTATGTTTAGTTTTTTTAAGTTTCCCAGAAGGTTCAGGATTGAAACGAGGCAACAAAGATTGTAAGATTCTATATCAATGAGTAGGCGAAGAGTAATAATGCAATAAAAAGAACCATCGACAACTTTCTTATTATGACCAATCCATGTCCTTTAACTGTAACATTAAATGATTCACAGAACAATTGACACAGAATAAAGTAAAGATATATTTGTTATTTTGAGTTCTATCTTGCATTCAGGATTCATTAAATTAACAAATACTGAGTATTCTATTATGTCGGCCTATCTACACTACAGCCAACTAACAAACTACAGTGTATACAAATGCATAAAACAAAGGTTACTATCTATAATTGTTAACGAATAAATATAGGAATCGAATTCCTAAATTTATTAAAGTGGGGGCAACGGTTTTTTTGTCTATTCTCCGTTGTCGAAAGGAATGCGAAAATATTTTACGCGCGCAAGAATCCCACAGTCCTCGGGACAATTCGGAACGCCGGATTCGAACGGTGCCGGAAAAGCGGTTTCCACCGATATTTTATTTGGCGCCCAGGTATTTCCGGTTTTCCGGCATGTTTCTCTCGAATTCTATCGCGGGGTGGTTACCCCCGTGTCCATTCTGCGTTCACCCCACAGTCGAAATTTTTGTAACCCGATATGTGCTTTATTGGTCTATTCAAAATATACTATATATTGTACTGTACGTTAAAAAAAGCAAAAGTGAGTGAATTGGTGGATTCTCATATGTGGTTTCTTTTATTTTTAACAACTATTTGTATTTGAAATAATAATAGCGTACAGCAAGCGAATTTGACTACCGGTCTAGCATTGGTTCAAACAATCGAGAATCGGCTGAATGATATTCGAAATCCTCGTAGACTATCGAACAGGTATCCTAAGGAGGACCAGTACGTCCGACGATTTAAATCATCAACGAATCCTCAATTTTTTATTCAAATTCGGCCTTTCATTACTACCGGTTCGGACTGGCCGACCGTCCCAATGGCCGGCTATGGTCAAGAGTCGTTACGTACAGCCACATTCCCGGACTCCTGCTGCGATATTACATACTCCCGTGGCGGGTTTCTGTCGGAGCCGGATTTTTCCGCAGTTTTGAAATCCGAAATTACGGTTACACGACTTCCAAGTCACATAAATGAGATAAATCGGCCACCTAATTCCGCAAGAGGCTAAAATATATAATGCTGCCTAGACGGCGACAGGCCTGCTGAATAATATTTAGCCATCCGATCGGGTAAACCGACAAGTTTTTCAGTTGTTATTATCCTCATAATATTAATAAAAGAAGGTTCGAAAGAGGCGGGCTTTGTATCACGTACCTTTTTCGCTACCCTCGTGTTCAGTACATGGGTTCCTGCTTCTTCCTATCAATTGTGCAAAAAGGAAAAAAATTAATACTAGAATACAATGTGCGATTAGAGTAAAATAATATTTATTTATGTTTTTGAGAGATTAGTATTTGTTTTAATCTCAGCATAACGACTTTCAATGTTGAGCCGTTTTTAATTGCAACCTCTATTTTGCCACGCTCCCCACACATACATATCTCGGTCTATTGAAGCAGTTTAATTATTACCAATGTGCTATTATGTATCTGTAGACCTTTATTTTATGGGATCGCATTTCAAATTATAATGAGATGGGAGGCCGGGTTTATTCTGGGGAATTTACATATATCTGGGAGGCTCTGAGTCGAGCTCATATTTTCCAGGACTGTTGTTTCACTTTAACAGCCGTTCAATTAAATTCACTGCCATATAACCGACTATGATAAATGTATATTTACCGGTTGCTAGTACCATTTCTGTTGTTTGTACTTTCAGTGTAGTTTATTGTCCCTTGGGAAAAGAAAACGTAATTGGATTTGGACATATTTATTGTTCTTTCGGTCGACCGTGACTGCGCTATAAATTCAATTCGTAAACATGCAAAAATCGGAACCGCATCCAGTTGACATTTGTTGGTTGCCTGTCGATTGACAAACATTGTCTCGATTCACGAAAAGGGCCAAATATGGCAAACATGGGAATTATTATTCTTTTTCTACCAAATATTATCCGAATTTATGAAAAATATTTCTCAGTTCTTGTCAATTAATCGTAATAGTTCTCCAAAATATAGGTTACCTATTGCAACCTATCCTGTTGACTTGTTAGAAAATAAAACTTAACATCGTGAATTAATTGTTTATTGTAGTCTTTTTATAAATTTAACGATAAAACTATAGGGTATTTTATTTTCGTTAATAATAAATATAAAGAGATTAAAAACTGACTTTTCACATATCTTCAGAGGCATTTTGTCTGTACCTATTTTCGGTATCTAAATAGTGGAGGTGTAAGTGTGAAGTATGCGACCGCGATTTTGAAAGACAATTATGGAGTGATAATATCACTTATTTTTTATCTTTTTGGTTAATTTTTTAATATTCAAACTATTATACTGTACGTTGAAACATTCACCAGACAGTGTACAATACATTAATGTAATTCCTCAGAATAATCTCAGAAATCGTCGAGATCCCATTTCTGAAAGGCACGAATTTTCCGGCACGATCCGGCTCACAAACAGTTCCAGGAAACCGAATCTCCGATCTTCATTTTCATAACAATAAGTCACTTTGGCTCAGTTTCAGCTTTATCGTCAGTCACTCCGACGAATTTTTCGTTTCCCAAGTCCCTGGCCCTTAGGGTAAGGGAGTTATGGGAGCACCGGAGCGCCGGATCATGACTTCACGACTGGCGGCCTTTATGCCCAGAGCACTGTCCCTCTAAGCGCCGTTTCTCCTTTTATTCCGTTTGTAGGACCTCTTATTTCGAACCTTTTTTAAAACTCTCCATTGCCGCTCTCTGTCGGCCCGATCGGGGCGATAAGCGCTCTGGTGCCCCGTTCGAGGGGCCGTAAATCTTTACAGTAATTGTTTGTCTAATCACGACGATTCGCTCCCTAATCCGAATGGTATCTGAAATTCCAATTTGTACATGATCCGGCCACGATCGGCCAATATTTCATACCTTCGTATCTGTTTGTTCGATATTGTGAAGGAGCATGGTAGGCTGTCCTTAAATTAAAATTTCTCTTAAGCAATAATGAACGTCGAAGGAGTGCTTTATCGGCCCCTCTCATTCCTGTGTTTAATTGCATACTGACATCGCTAACGGATTAATCAACGTGGGCAAACGTGGGGATTGCTCTTGTGTGGGCAAACGGCGTGTATTTCTATTGCATGTGTCTAATATAGCAGCAAACACTGGTCTGCAATATCTAGGGATAGTGATCACAGACATAAGCCGCATAAGACATAAAGCGCATAACTTTCCGTACGCAAATACCGTTCTCGCTTTGTGAAATATGCCGTTGGAATTTCTGTATGTTGCCTGAATAGGGGTCGGAATATTTACATAATATTTATTATTATTATCCAATACCGTCGTAAGGGACGAGAAAGGGGCATTGAGCAAACAAAAGTAATGTGTCGAGCGAGGGCTCTCCCCTCTAGTCGTATATACGGTTTAATAACGCCCAGGTAAGTGAATGGGAGTGGCCGGTCCCGGCTAGGGGCCAGATTTTATGCACAATGATCTAAATATATCATCCGAATTTAAGCGGTTCCTTTATTTATCGCGGCCCGGGGAAATAGCCCGTAGGCAGTTAATCATCCCCAAGGTTGAAACCAATTTCGGAGTCGGAAAGGGGTGCCGTTGTACACAATGTTTGGGAGGACCCCCATGTTGTAAAGGAGCGGAAGAGCGGTCGAGAACCGCCCCTGAGATATGACGCTCAATACCCGTTAGCGTTTTGCCCAAAACACTAGCATCCTACAAGATTATAACTTACTCTATTCACACTGAACTTATTAACTAATAAATAATTTAAACTGATCAAATCTTGTAAACCTGATATCATCGCCTACTTCGCTGGGCAAATTGAGACGTGCTTCAAAACGCATACATTGAAGGAATATTATAATTCTAGGCATGTCCCGAAAGAATTCAATAGCGAATTACGCTTCTGATTCATTACATGTCACTGTAGCCATCTACTTCATTCGCTCTCTGTGCTGATTTATCGCGCGATGCACGCTATCTAAAAACGGTGGAAAATGATTTATTATTACTTCATAGTAGGGCTAAACAAACGCGTAATCTCCTCGGGTCTTAAATGGAAACAAAACGCGAGCTCTGTCTCTCTCTCCTTCAAGGCGTTCTCTTATCAACTTTCGCTCTCTGTTCTTCCAATCCGCTTGAGCATTCAAAGGATTCAAAGTGAAAAAGAAAAAAGTCATTGAACAAAAAAATACGTTCGAGCCGCCATACGCACAGTATCAGTTGCACACAGCGTTCTTGATTTATACCGAGGCTGGCACGTACGAGTCGAGGCGCCATATGGTCTCGAAGTTTCTTTAAGAGCACGCACCTTGCCATGCGACGTCGGCACATGACGCATGGCGTTCTCTCAGAGCACCTACTTCTTCTTCTAATAAGGTCGTTTACAGGGCTGAATTTCTTCTTACACTTTAGAGCCTAAAGTTTATGCTTGAAAGCATAAAATAATTATTTTCGCATTAAGCGCAGCAATATTGTTCAGCCCAATGTTTTTATCTGTTTTGAAAATTCTTGAAACTATTAAATTCCTAAATATGTCTCTGATTGATAACGCTTTCAAGGACAGCGGTAATAATTCTCTGCACCTCAGAAATCACGGGGAAAACACTATTATGCCTATTATGACTATTATTGTCAATTCTATAGTCCCCTCTAGATCTCTAGTTAATTAATTGGCCCACGAAAGAATTAAGGCGGTAATCGACTGCCTGCCATTAGCATACCAACGTTTTATACTAGCGTATTCATCTTTCTTGATTTACACTGGTATCTTTCCAATGTTATGAACGATGATTGCCATTAATTTTAGTGGGAGACTGCAAACAATTCCCTTGTAGTCAACCGGCCTTATCGCGGTGACAATGAATTCTTCCCTTTGACGCAATTTTTAACATATTTCTCGAATGTCTCCATTGACCAATTTCTTATCCCTCCTCGCCCGGAGGGTCCAGAGGTGGTCCTTCGGGGTGACAAACAGTCCATCGCGGAATATCTCGCCGGTGATCTGACCCCCGGTCTCTGGGCAACGGTAAAGTGCCGGCCCGGTAAAGACTCGTTTCCACTTGTCATGCAAATGAACGGACGGCCGTTACGGTGGAGGCGCCCCTCCCCCGCCCCGTACCGGAGGGACGGACACGATAAACTTGTTCCATTACAAATTGAATATTACCGCGAAGGTGTGGCTTTCATGGCCGGCATAGCGGCCTCCTACAGCCCCGGGCGCCTCAACTCCGCTCAGCGTATGCAAACCTATTTTCTTTATTAAATATCGTATGGGTTTATCCGTAGTTCTGAAAATATATTGGTTCACACCACAAGTTCATGTGATACTATCCAAATACCATAAAACGGTGTTTACAAATTGTTCTTGGTCATTTTTATAGAGTAAAAAAAAGATTAATGAAAATAGTGAGTATATTTATTTAGTTTGGAATACCTGTGGTCTCCTGTCGCCGGTTTGGCCTTTTGCTACCGGTTTCCGCTGCTCGCCACCTTTAGTAGCTCTTTTTTGTCGGTAGTGTGGTACTTGAGGGTAAAACTGAAGTGACGATGCAACCAGGATGCCCCTAAAGCAACCAATACGCCGGTGTGACTCATCAACCTACTGGCAAAAAAGAACTACCGAAGATGGCGACCAGCCGAGACCGGCCTAAAAATAGCGAATTTCGAAAAAACATAGTCCTCCTATTATATTGAGGCGCGCAAGAAACAGACTTTTTCTTTAATACTAAACGCAAACGGGATATGAGAGACACGGCGTATAGCGAATTTAATTATTCATGATTCCAAACCGCTAAACAACCTTTCACGAGGATTGTAAAAGGTAAAATTTGTCTTGTTTTTATTTGCTATATTAGCCGGCTGTGTTGGGCAGGCCGGCGTGGCGTACAGTATAGTATGCTCGCTGTGTAGACAGCCCAAAATTATTCGCCCTGCCCCTTTCGACAGAATCCAGACGTTGAAAATATTATACGCATCGGGTTATTGATTTGGCAAATAAATATAAGCGTCACGTGCCGAATTGTGAGTTGAATTTCAAATTCGTCTCGTTGCCAAACGGGTTTTTTTATTCTATTTTCCCCGAGGGGTTTTGTTTTATTATTATTCTGTATCAATCCTCTCGCTTGTTTCGTGAATATCGTGCGATAATTGTGTTATAAATTTTAGGATAAAACGTTTAAATTTTGAATAATATTGTAACATACGGACCACTATATCGTCCAATTGTCTACGATAACTAGCCGTAGACCTGACCACCTTCCGTTGCCTGATCAATTCACTAAAATTAGTTTCTTTTCTAATAGCGCATCGACCTAAAAGCCTAATTAAATAGTGTCTGCGTCACGAAACACACATAGACTCCACAGTCTTGGCTCGCGCAATTTACTCCAATTTTGATTTATATTTCCCGTCTTTTTTTTACTCTTTGCCTTTTCGGTCTCTTTTCGTGCAAAGAAAATTAGAACCGCCCCCGGCGCAGGTAAATATGTGTTTTCCTCCGATATTCTTGAATATAACTCGGGTTTCCTTTTCTCGTCCCTGGTGGGCGGCCTCTGCCACAATGCCTGCCCGAACAACAATGCCCAGCGACTTATTCGCGTTCAGTTTTTACTTCTCCTCCGAGCGCCAAATTTTTTTCCCCTTCCCGCCCGTCTCCCCGGACTTTACGGAACATTGCATTCAAATAACGATACATTGGTTGTCGCGACACGAAAAATAAACGGGAAAAAATTCAGTCCGCTCCCCGTTTAAAATTAAACGCACGAAGAAGCAATTCGGGTCATAACCGCTGCTCATTTTATTTATCGATGTCTCAATTCTTATTTCATCCTCGAGAATTTTTGACGTGGCTTCTAGAAACAATAAAATTGTTACATCGTGGAAAACTCTATAGTTTTAATAATAACTCAATAATAATAATAATGTAATAAGTACAAGAAAAGGCGGTACAAACGAAAACCGCATCGTCCAAGCAAATCGGAATCTGTATCATTTTGTCTGAAGTTCGCGTCCTTCCCTACAGATGTCGCTATAATCGTTTCCCCACAACAATATATGGTTATCGTATTTACCGAAGAATGAGACACACTTTTTTATATGGTCGAAATTTCATACGACTCAGTCATAGAATAGAATAAATAAATAGAATAAATTTAATAGAATAAAGATATTAAGCGTGATAACCAATTAATTGAAGATCAATAACTGTTATAGAGTTTTCATCTCTAATTTCTCAAAAAAGACCTTAATATCGGCTATCGTTGCACTTAATGTCACTGTGCCATTCTGAATTAGTTCAAATTTTAAAACAGAGACAGAAAATGGTAGCTCAAAATACTTTCCGTACAGTACATTACCCGTGAGAAGTACCAATTTCGATAATGATTTCAAATTTTATCAAAAAGGTGATTCCTTATACATGTCAAAGTGAAATAAATCCAATCGGATCGAAGAGAGCCAATGTCGGGACGTTTTCCCCCTTTTCCACCGAAAGCCGAATAAAATCAAGACAGAGGAAAGGGTAGGAGGAGAGGTGTGTTTAAGAGGGCCGTGGGCCTGATAGGAGTTTATAGGGCTTCGCGGGGCCCTTGTACTATTGAATTCAGGATACACGCCGAGTGACAGAGGGGCGCACCACAAGGACGTGTACCCAAGATGTATGGCACAGAGCCCATTGTCTCGCCCCAAAGGAATAATGTATCCTCTTCTCTCTCTGACTCCGTCTCCGCTCACGTTCGCTCCCTTTCTCCCTCCCCCCTCCCTCCCTCTCCCTCTCTCTCTCTCTCTCTCCCAGTGTCGTCTGGCTGGCTGTCGGTGGGACCTCTATTACCTGGGCCGAGTGATTGACTGCTCTCCGGCGCCGATTTCACACCCATCTCCGCCGGACGCGTTTAATTCCAATACCCTCTTCTACAGAGAACAGCGCGCCTGGAATCGTGGTATCGAGAGGAAAGTCATTATTGCGCTCTTGTTGAACGTTTGTACGTAAAGGTATATCCTTTATCGGGCAGTTTAAAACTGATAATTACAATTATCAATAATCCTTATAATTAACTTACATAACGTAAAATGTTCTGCGTGATAGAAAAGAGAGGGAGGTGACGGTACGGTTGTTCTTGTCTTCGGGAATTGTGTCCTGTAGAAAAGCCACAGATCAATCACGGATACGCACATAAAGCAAAGTTTTAAAAGGTTATAAAGTTACTATTAAGTGAAATAGTTAGTTTTACAGTTGATTTACATATCTTGTTCTTTGTTCATACACATTTGGCTCCTGAGAACCACGTCTTTAGAGAATGAATAAAATATATTATTCGCGTCCACGCCGTAAAATGTACCACAGCAAAACTGCGAAAAAAGAAAAAGAAAGCGGCGGATCCGGCTCTAAATCTGAAATCGTAGGAAGGACCGCGTCCCTCGACTGAGGAGACTTTACTGCCACCGGTTGGGTCGCGAGATTAATGCCCACGAGAAAGCTCGAAGGACACTGTGGGTACTTAAGCTATTGTTGTTGGGCCTTTATCTCCCACTGGGCGGTTGAAAAAATAAAGACAATCCCTAAATAAATAGCCCCGGCGGTGGGCGGGGGAGGCGGAGGTCGCGGGTCGCCGTGTAACAGAGTGCGCACCTCGCCCACCGATGCCAACTTCTCTCTCCCCCGCCTCAGCCACTTGCCCTAAGCTACTGCCGTATCGTCTTACACGAGAAGCCGGGAATGCGGTCTGAAATATATACGAATTAGCTCCATTTACATCTGCCGCGTTCCCGTAGTAATGAATTAACAGTTATTCGATAGAAAATAAACTCTTTTAAAATAACATTTACCACCTTGTTTCGAGTTTAAAATGCCCCAACATTCCAGGGCAGGGTGCAGGGGCCGCAATTATTTTGTTCCTGCAATGCGGGAATAAATTAATAAACAATAATTAAATTTCTGGGGCCAGGGTATTGCATATATTGCATATTTCATTCGAACGATGAATATTGTAGAAATTTAGATATCATTTGCGCCAACTCGGGAGCGGCGCGGGGCAAAACGGGTAAAAAACGCAGAAAATCTGAGGAGTGATGATATTTAAAGTTGTCCCTCTGATGGCGGTAAGGTGGTAATTTATGTCGAAAGTGTGTGCTCGGCGGTGAGCCCTAATTGAAAAGGGCGGTCAGTTAGCGGGCGTGTCGTCAGAGGGCCGGCAGGCTGAGGAGGGCCGCCGCCCATTGTTTGTTGATTGGCCGGCCCCAGAGACGCTGACAAGTCGTGAACACGGCATCACTCTTCTTTTAAAGGCTACGCCTCGCTCTCTCCCTCTCCCTCAGTCTCTCTCTCCCTTTCTCGCCGGCACTTCTCCGCATCCTTCCCTCTCGCCCTCCGTTTCCACCACCTTCCACCTCCTCACTCTATTACACCTATCGATCCGGTGCCCGAGTGTAAAACAAAGTCGGTTGCGTTGCCGGTCACGTCTTCGATTTATGTCCGGCAAGAAAAGTATGTTTGCATCTCAAACGCTAAACTACTCCTATTCAGACATGATAACCGGTTCCCCGCGTCGGCTCTTATTTTATTTTTAAACTCGGCGTCCGCTCCCCGGTTCGACACGAGGTACTAATGCTTTTTGAACTTAGTCTTCCAACGGCGTTTTGATGTCGTTCCCTTAGCGTAATCCTACTCGCCCAACGGAAATTATTTCCGAACATGAATCTTTTAACTTTTATTTCTTATTGTAGTAATATACAGAAGAATATCGTATACATTTTCGCCCAAATAAAACTCCAGTGTCTTTGAATTTTAAAATTTAAATTTAACAAGTTGTCTGTTTTTTAATAGGTTGTAGAAAAAAAGAGAACTTATGCTTCGGAAACGTTAGTGACAATATTTTACTGTCATAACCTATAATTGAATTATACTGTTATGTTATGTAAAGGTCCATCGGATTAAAAAGTAAAAGCTCGAAGGTATTTGTACATAAATATGGAGCTGTATTAACGAAGTCGAGGGATTTCCTTCCGGCAAAAGGCCACTCGATCATTACACTGCTGAAATTTTCAAAGGAGCCCGGGCTTAAACTTTTTCGTCGTTATTTTTGATAGGAAAAAAGAAAAAAGGGGACGCTTAATTTATTCGATATCGGAGGAAGATTAAGGAATTTCTGAGTGTTACGGGGCGGGACGAGTATTGTTTGCCATATTTTTTTTAACGAGGACAGCATTAGGGCGCGTAATATGATCAAAACGCGTCTCGGCTCATTAATCGTCGAATTATGAATGGGTCTCCGGGGAGAGATCAAAGCTCGGCCGGGTAAAGCCGGAAGGCCCCTTAACAAGCGGCCCCGGGCACACCGCCGTCCAGATAGAAAAAAAAAATATATATATACAGAGAGGACTCAGCGTCCGAGGGCTCCAAAAGGGATCAAAGCTTTGTCCCTCGGCCAGAACCTGCCAAATTGTGGCAATTACCCTCCCGTTATCAACAGTTGTCGAGGCAGAGGGAGAGAGAAAGAGAGACGGGCTGGGAGCGAGAGGAGGGAGTGCCGGCCAAGTAAGCGTGAAGAGCCACTGCATCGGATTAAGCCAATCCACTGGCTGAGAGGCACTAACGATATCGTTAATATTTTGTTTGTTAGTCGCCGAATATTGATGGACCCAACGCGCCATCCAAATAAATATTATCAAGCCCAGTTATTTATCTTCGAACACGCTTCAATCACGAAATAAGAATTATACCTTACTGATAAATATTCCGGAATTTGAGTATATTATCTATTATTTTTGTTAATAATTAAATATTTTAATCTTAACTCTATTCCGTGTTCCTTTCACTTCCTTACTCAGTGACTAATTATTTAATGCACTCGGTTGCACCATACTGTTTCTATCACAAATCGCATTTTCAGTATACGCATAAATTGCTAAGCTGAAACCCACTTAATGAACCACATTTCTTTAATATAGTTTTTTAATAGGCTGTCAATATCACAAAAATTCGTTATTAGTCGGTGTGATTCCATTTTGACGAACCGTGGCTCCGTCCCGATTGCGTTGCCAGCAGTTTGCTCGTAAGCAAAGAACCCGCCCCCCTTTAGGTATTTCGCTTTCCACTCACCGATTCGTAGATCGTTGTAAAATGATGTATCGCTTCGTCCGTCCAAAGGCCGAGTCGCACTTTCATCGGAGAACAAACATTACATACAGGAGAGCGGACAAGTGATAGTTTGGGAACATAATTCACGCGGGCCTGTCACGGAGGCGGAATACGGACCGGGCGCAAATTGAATTACGCGCTTCAAATGCCATCTAATAATTTTCTTTCCCCAGTTGAGATGGGGGGCTGATCGGATAGTAGTATCGGTGAATATTTGAACGTTGAGGCTGAAACGTGTACTTTGCATACTAGAGAGCGCATTCTTACGCGGGTACTGCTATGCAGTCATTTTGTTATTACAGGCTTTATTGTATACTGCAAGCTTCAACAATTGAGCATTGAACTAAATAGCTACACTTAATATGTTTCATATCTGTACGTTCTACCGATGCATTTGTATCGCGAGACATGGTATAATTTTTATTACCCACTGCACTGTTGATCTCGTTCATTTATACGGAAGTGAGGGGGAAATAGTGCCGGCGCCATAGCCCATGTAAAAATACCTTCGGTCGAACCGCGACGGCGCCCGAACGCTTTTAATTCATTTTACACTGCATTTGGCTCTTAGCGTCTGTCCCTCGGGTCCCACCTATGTAAACAGACGTAAGAGCACAGGGGAAGAGGGAATGCCAGTGAAGAATTCGTCCCTGCAGTGAAACGATGCCTCATGGGTACTGTTTATTTTTCTACTAGCAGACATTGCAGTTCTCGTTCATTAACATTTTTAAAGACATTGTTTAATAGAATTCTATTTAATTTTCTTTATTATGCGCTTACAGAAATTTAAGGCGATCATTCCAGTTGCGGTGTTGTTGAATAGAAAGGATGTTGGACATCCGGCCCTTGAAGCCTTTTTATCTCTAATCGTTTATTGGTAGTTCGCTAAACTGGTTTCGGCCGCTCGCCATCGTCACTGGGATTCCGCCCCTATAGATATTTTTCGACTGCACCAAAACCCTTGGTAAACATCTGTTAAAGGGCCATTTATGAACACGGAATAGAATTGACTCCGAAAGAAGAGTGAAGGATATTGAATGCAAAGAGAGTACGTGACTACTCGCCAGGCTCGAATTCGTCGTTCTTAAAACGCATAAAATATGCGCCCGTGTGTTTCGGGTACGACTGGGAGAGCACAATGGCCGGGATAAGCCGCAGCGGTGCGTGCTGGGTCCCCGCTGAAGAATGTCATACTTGAAGAGGAATCTAAGTTTTGCGGTCGGCATACATTTTGGTGGCCGGCGGTATTCATACATACCAACTAGGCCGTCCCCCCGGACAACTAGTTCCCAAAGCCGCCGCCAACCCGGCCGGCCAGCGTTTACGACAAGAATTCCGCATCCGCCGTTTTGAATAACACGCATAACTACTTGTATTCGCGGCCGCCTCAAACCCTGCAAACCGCCCGATGAGTCCGCCTGGTTAAACGGATAGAGTTGTGTTGTTACCCGGGTTTAGCTATATTAAAGAAACGAACATCAAACATTTCGGTGCCTTTAGGCTACCTCCGATCTCCGCACGAGTTTTCTTAACCTTTTCCATTATTGTGATAAATTTGTATGGAGGGACTGGAATATATCGCTATATATTCGCTATATTCCAGATAAAACGGTGGAATATATCATGATAAAATGTCAAGAAGCATCATCTGATATCTTAAAACGATACTAAAAAAATATATACATCTAACAAAGATACCGCAATACGTGTATATTTAAGAAAAACGCGTTATATAATTATTAAGCCAAGGAGCAAATCAGCGGACCCTGATTCGATCAAGCCCATAAAAAGTACAATTTCTTAATATTTTGTTGTTAATTCCAATAGTAATTGTTATCATTGTAATTACAATATCTTTCTAATCTCAGCTATATGAATAGGAAAAACTGATGAACTATATTAAGTACGTTATGCATGCCTGGATAGAGTGTCACGATCCAACCTGTAGGACGACAGAATAAAGGTCCGTTTTAACAAATTATTCAGCCGGCACCGGTGGCCGCTCGGTAGGCTGCCGAGAGGCGGGCTCGGTGCGGGTCCAGGTTTGGCCGGAATGAAGTTATAGCCTCCGGATTTCGGGGACAGTAAGAAATGTGAGTTACTACCGCGGACCAAGGAGAAGGAGATTCAACACCTCGTTTAGCGGCCGGGGCCCGCCGTATTATGGCCCGGGGCCAAATCAGTTTCGGCCCAAACCCGAGCGGGAGAATCTCCTTCCTTCTTTTTTCTTCCTCCTCTCTCTCTCTGCCGCCCGACTAATTTAAGACCCGTAGATTCGGCTAATAAGTCCGCCAGGAGCGGTTATGATTTATGGCCGGCCGGGCCCCGCCCCCGTCCCTTTCGACCTCTCGGGATATTTATCGGGCCGGCTTCTCGCCGACCTCGGCCAACGCGATGGCCGCTGGACCGCGCTTTCGAATTACTCCTGCGAAAGAACATTGCGGTTTTCGGGGGGACCGAAGCTATCATTTTAGCGTCAGAGACTTCCATTACTGGCAAAAAAGAAACTTACTGCACAGCTAACCGAAGTTTGTCTTATGGAATGTATTCAAAACTGCATACATAAGATCTCCAATGTGCATTTATAAAAAAATTAATGCAGGCACTTGCCTGGTTATTGGATAATTTCCTCACCCGGATTATATAATGTGACGTAGGTGTACAATGTAAATATATCGGTGATATAACATAAAAGTGCTAATCATCAGATTCAATTCCGAGATCGCCCTAAATCTTCGTGTTCCAACACCGTCTAAGAACGGTCCTGTCAGCTCCTTCTTCTCACATTCTAATTTCGAGTTCTTCCCGGACGGCGATTTGCCGAGTCAGACTACAATGAAGATCATTGCGGCTGTAGCCCGGCCGACAACCCGGTCGATTGACAAGCAACTCGTTTCGATGTCGGGACGGACCCCGCTTTATAACAGCGGGAGCGAGGGGGGCGGTTCTTTAAACGCCCCTCGAAACTCGAAAGGCGGCGGTGTAATCGAGCCGCCGTCTCCTTTTTTGAAATACGGCTTCGTCCAACCGGTAATTATCGTAAGGGCTCTGGCGGAAAAGGCGGAACGCGAGTTGCGGCCGATTTGGAAGAGGAGAGAGCGAGAGGAGGTAGTGGGAGAGTCCTTGGGACTCACCGTGAGATACGCTCGCCGGGGACATCCATCAAAAACGATTGGGCCCTCTCCCATTAGGGGGGCCGATTGCACCCGCGGCTTCCTTAAAACTTCGTTGATACCACTCGGGACAAATTGCTTATTAGAATGTGCTTTGGCTTAAGGAGAATGTTAGCCTGGATTTTAGTCGACCGGGATAATTTACTTCGATCTAACGTACAATGATTTCTACATATCGCCCCTCCGAGATAATAATTCAGGGTCTTTGTAATAATTAATATTTAAATATTACATCAATATTTTCATTACCGTGATATTCAATTAGCAATTTACAGATGAAATTCCAAATGATAATTCATATTCTTTTAGGTATATATCGAAAACTCCAGGACTCCAAAGAAAATGAGACTCAATGACTGAGTTTATTTATTATTGATGAACATCGAATGTTTAAAAAGTGACGGCAAGGGAATATGACGGAGCATATCGTCTATGAAACGGCTTGCGGTCCTCGGAAGAGGGTCCCACCGTCGCTCCGCTATTTAACGGTAGCTTGAAAAATCGGCCCCGACCGCCTACCGTTAGCAGGTTTGGGAAAAAGTTGTCAGAACAAATTTCTTCATTGCGGAAGCCCCGCGCCTTCAATTAAGGCCGACCGTTAGTACACGCGCGGCCCTATTTGTAGACGTCCCGGACCGGTCTACGATTTTTCACGTATCCCGGAAGTGACGGCACTTACAGCCAACTTATTATCTGACCGCGGCTCAAAAGTCTGCAACGAGCGACTTTGTCTCGAAGATCAAGATGATGGTGATTTTTAAATTTGTTTTAGCCTTAGCCCTAGGAAGACAGGATATTTGAATTAATTCGAAAGTTTTGTTATAGCTCTCACTGCTAAGTAATTGATCTAAGGCGCTTTGTAAAGTAAATAATACATTTCTCGCTGGTCATTTAAACAGTTCGGATGAACGAATTATTCGTAATGCGAGGGGGTGTGTTCGAATGAATAGATAATGTAGAGGAAGGAACGGCTGGAAGAGCGGAATGGGGGAAGGAAGAATGTGACATTGCCCGGTTGCCGTGCTCAAATTTTACGGCCGACATTTACGGCCCGAGTCGGTTTGCACGAGAACATTTCAATAGAGAACTCGGGCGGCTGTAAATCTCGAGCTATATGAAAAATTACTTTAAACACTCAAGAATAGGAAACTCATTCTTTCCGCTGCATTTCCTTAAATATGGCGTTATTTACTGGTACGCGAAGTGGAGGGAAGTGGCCATAAACCACTGCCACTTGAATTATTGTTGCCGGCCGGCCGGCTAAAGAGGAACGCCCGAAATAACCACGTTTTGTTTTATGGCTCAATATTGCCAACTTTTTGATTTCATTACTCCTTCCGCTACACTTATACATTGCTATATTCATAATCATTTTCTATGTAAGAAAAGATCTCTTATCTAATCTGTGCTGTTAGAAACGTAGGGCTGATTTCATTTATATTTGTCTTTCAGTTTCTAATTTAGTATTCATTTAGGAAACTCATCACTCATGGAACGGTACTGGGGAAAAATTCGTCTAGCTTAAGACCAAATAGGTTAGTGTAAACAGTAAACGAAAGGACCGGAATGGAACTGTACTCATATGAATGTTATAATGATTATTTAGATGCTATCACTTGGTTTATCAGGTCATGTAGCGGAAAATTTGCGCAATGTACTCCAAAAACTAAAATAAAAAATCTCAATACATTTGAACTCTCTAACTTATTTAATTTAACGTTTCAGGTCGATTGGCGAGGCAGTTCAGAAATCAAGAAATGACCTAAATCCTGTCCGATAGAACACCGCCCGCTGAAACCGTAAGTACTCCTTTATTCTTATAATTTTGTTTCCAGTTATATGTCCAAATTAATTTACAATAGTATATGTACTTGACTGACATAGTAGATTATGTATTTTCGTACCAGTATACTAAATTTACATTTACAATTATTAAAATCACTCGGGTGTTATTACCGGTGTATCTGGTAGGATCGGCGTTAAACCTAAGTCCGCGAACCAAATCGTACCACTCAGAATAGAACGCGGACTAGCACTCGACATACCTAAAGGTAGTTTACTTACATTTCAACTTGTTTCCGTTACTAATTACCGTATATACGCACCCCAATTCACGGAATATGATGTGCATCGGTTGATTTTCTACGTTAAAATCAGAGACGGTAGGCGAACGGATTACATACCAAATTTAGACCCTACAGAGCGTAGTATTTTCAGGACTAGAATATTTTAAAGCCACATTTGTTTTAATTTTAAAATCTTCTACATGTTAATGAAGCTCTCTGTTAAACGGCATCGCGTCGGTTTAATCCGGGGGCCTTTGCGATAGGCCCAATGTCCGGCACTCAAAGAGACGAATGGGCCATAGCCGAGTGTGCTTTATTAAAGCAATAATGACGTCTGGTAAACAGTCCGGTAGTGCGTTTCATTATGGCCGTGAGGGCGGTGGCGGGGAACAAATATAAAACGGTGAAATAGTGGCCCCATTAGGAATAACAATGAGGCCGATTCCTTGATGTAATGGCGACCATCAGTCTTCCCCCCGGTATGGGCTCAAGGTATACGGCGGCACCCCACCTGATCGCATATCGCTGCTGCCTGGCATATCGCTGGATTCCGCCTGTGTTTTTCAAGACCCGGCCCATTTATCGAGAAAATTCAATTTGCCAACTTTTCTTTCGACGTTACCGGTTCACCATTTCCGAAATTAGCGTTCAGGAAAAAATAACATAATCATACCCGCTTTCCCCCGGTATTGTGGTTAAAATATCAAGATGAAAATTATGCGCAGCCCTTAGGGGTTTATGTTAAGAAATTTTAATTTACATCCTGAACACATACATATTTAATTTACTGAATACATATAATATTTATTATAAAGTAAGTATCTATAATTATAAAGAGGAGAGAAGGGAAATATAAGATATACTTCGGTGTATTATTTTAAAGATTATTTATATCTGGTAGTAATAACTAAAGTAGATTTCGTGCGGTTTTAAAAGCTCGGAAGAACTATAATGAAAACCTTCACAAAACCAAGGGCAAAAACTCTACTTTACGCGAGTTCGGAGTTTCAGAGAACTTTCCCTCTTTTCATTAACGAAACTTTTAAAAATCTAGAACAAACCTAATAAAATAGTCGATTGGAACTAGTCGGAGAATGTCGGGATTTTTCATAATGACAACGAAATAACTGAGTTGTGTTTCGTGTTATATGTTTCTAACGCTACATATAACAGTATTTGGACTACTACTACTGCACTTCAAACAAATTTTATGGAGGAATTATATATTGTGTGGAAGTGTACATTGTAGACTTATTTTCTAGTTCAAATCGCCCCATTAGTGACGAAAAGAGGAAGGCTATTGTTTCAGAAGTGTACATTGTAAAGGGATGGAAGTGAGTGGTCCGGCGTTGGATTAGGGGTCGTGGGAACCCGGACAGGGTGGCCGTTGTCACGGCGGAAAAGCCACGCGTCGGTCGCACCCGCTCCTACCCCACTGACCCCTATTATACACTATCGATGATTTGACCGTTGCCTTGGGGGCGTGATTTATTGTCATAGAGAGGGGTGAGAGTGTCTGCCCGCCACCGGCCACCCGTAAATGGGTACTTAAGGAGCGGGCCAGCCGCATAAAAGGGCTCCATGTGAAATAACATTTCGCTAGTGAATAATAATGAGGTTAACAGTTGGGCTGGTATCCCGGCATTTGGGGGGAGGGATCGTTCGGTGGCGATTAACTGTATGATTGATCATATAAGTTATACTTGGGTTTACCATAAGACCCAGTTCCCCATTCAGTGGTTTAGCTCTTTACATTTTTCCATTTCGTTATTATATACCCATCGTGTTTGACATTTTTTCCATTATCGTTTATCAGCACTGCGTTAATGAAGTGGGGTCGATCTGACGTTCGCACGCTATTTATCTTAGCTCACAGATCCTATTTGCGAATGCTTGGCTTCCAGACACATTTGTAAAAAATCACCTCAAATAATATTAGTTTTACAATATTTGGAAAAGAACGAGCGACGAAGAACAACGATTTATGTTTCATTGTGCGCGATAAATTTAAAGAGTGGATTACACGCAGACCCTGTAGGTTTTAAAACATAACAATTGCAAACAAAGATAGTTTTAATTATGTTAAAGAGCTCGAGAAATACGAGATGACATAGGGAAACCTGCCTCCTTAAATATATGACGCCCCCAACCGAGATTAAATCTCAAATGCGACCGCGAATATATTAGGCATTAAGAAAATGCGCCGCATAAATAAGGCTTTAATTCTCTTCCGTAATGGGATTTTATATCGAAATCTCATTCGAATTTGATTGCTTCGTTGAGATAGGGTTTTTCGAACGCCGCTGTTTATCAGAGGGGCAATTTCATTTGCACACATATTTTGTCTTCGCGGGATAATTTTCGTTTCGAATTTTGATCTCCCGGCCGGATCTTAATCCATTGGCTTTCATCGGACATTTCTATTTGCGGTCGGAATCTGGTTTCGCTCCGATAACCGGCGACTGTTTTTTCGTTTTTTGTTTCTTTCGATTTCGGAGTCACGCCAACTTTACATTTATACTTTTCAATATATTATTAATCCTAAGTGAGTTCAACTACAATAGGAGATGTTTATGAGTTTTCTATTCCGAGACCGGGGGGTTGATTTCTATCGCGTTTCTCGGAAGCGCGTAGATCGAATTAACGACATCCTGGCGTTAACTGGAATAAATTAGTAAGATTCGTTTCACCACCTGACGATATCGAAATGATTCATGAAGTAGAACGCATCTGGTAATTAGCGATGCATGTCCGTTGCTGGGTGCACACTGCTGAAGGTCGACACGACCAGAATTCTAAGTGAAGTCGGGACCGCTTCCTTGAAATGTCGTCGACCCAGGGACGGATCGTATCATCATCATCATAGCTAATGATCCGATCATACTGACTAATCATCTATGTTCATCTTTTATTGAAAGGTGTATACGTGTCTTGTATTTCGATATAATGATCCCAAAAGTAATTATACCAACCGTAAAAGAAGAAAAACTATTCCTCCGATACAAATTTTTTTAAAAATTTAACGATGGATGAAAGTGTAATTTTTACAAGTAAAATCGATAATGGTAAAATGGGTATTATTAACGGAATGCTATTGTCCATGGGGAGAATCAAAAAACTCTCGAGAAGACAGAATTGCTCACGAGTTTGTGTCGACAATAATTCGCATCATACTGTCTTAAAAATTGGAAAACCCGGTCCGAAACTCTCGAGCAGTCTCGTTAAGGGGAATTATCGACTGTTTTATCATTGCGGGCTGTCTCGCATGCAAATAAGGGTTGGGATGGGCTAAAAACCGGGCCCCGTCTTCTGAGGTCGAGCCGGAGAGGGGTAAGCACTCAATTAGTACTCGTTCTATCGGAGCCAGTAATGGGGCCCCCACCGACACCATTATAAACTGGTTTGGCGGGCGGCGAAACAAGGACACCTCCCTCCCTCCTCCTTATTATCGGCCCCAGCCCCCGACCCACCGCCTATTGGTGGTCCTCCCTCCTAAGAGCAAACCCTTGTCCTCTCGGCCGGTCTGTCCCCCGACCGTTTACTCAATCATTCACAGCCGCGTGGGCGACCCGCCGCAACATCTTTATTACCGGCGGCGCCGGCTATAAGGCCCGTTTTAATTAGATGCGGAAATAGGAGATTCCGCCCTCTCTTTCTTCCGGCCGAGAACTGAATTCTACTCGCGACTATTCCACCCTAGGAGCTCGTTATCCGGTAGGCGACTCTTGATTTAACAAGGGCAATGGACATTATCCGAAGGATATTGTATTTCTAATTAATTCTAATGAGCGTCCTAGAGTAACTTGAGCTCCGGGACTGCTCTGACCACTAAGCTATGAGAAATTATAGTCTTTCCTCTTAAATGAACATAAATATTGGGCGCTAAAATAATAATTATCAGTAACATTCGTGCGACATTTTATATATAATATTTCTTGCAATATTTTGTCGGTGGAAAAAATAGATATAGAAATAACGGTAATAATTTATAAAATTTTAATGCTGTATTTTATATCGGCTATAAGGTTTCCATTAACGGAGATATCTACGAACCGTTTGCGGATTCAGAAAGGTTATATTACATTATACAGATCGTAGAACGTTACCAATTCGTATTTATGGTACATAATACTCTTAAATTATATAGGTATACTATTTAATTTAGTAGATTGTGAGTGTCGGGCATTGCTCTTCTCGATTGGTTTATGGAAAATAGTGTAATACAGTAATTACCGCGGTAATTGGTGCTTTGGGCCCCCTTCGAGGTCAAAGTAAATTCCCGGTTGACGATACTTACATTATAAAATACGGTTTATGAATGTTCCAAAATGATATAAATGTACTAATATATAATTCGTGGCTTGGAATGGAGTCAGCCGGGCACCATGTTCACACGGCGGCCCCAGACCGCAGTCCTCCTCCCGGGTAGACCGCAGATAATTACGACATTATCGACCATTAGTTCGGGCAAATCGGACGGCCCAACTGACGCAGCCATCAACACCATCACCGTTTACCGTACGATCCTATGCTCCTCCCTATAACACTTCATCCACTACCAACTGATCCTCATATTGGCAATTTGCTTTCGTCTTATGGCTTTACTGAAGAATATATACTATGTTAAATTGCAGTTGTGATTAAATAACATAATGTCTAACTTTAAGAGGTGTCAGGAATCGGAAATATATAGTTCAAGGGTTCGTAGGGTCTATTGATTACTTATACACATCCTGATAACGAATCAGGTGTAATATTGTAAATTGTACTGACTAGAAAAGAGGTACAAAATATTATCGTAATACAATGAACAAGTGAGAATCGCACGAGAACTGTTCTGCGTCCAATGTCAACATCCTGAACAAATATTAAGTTAGAGTTTTAATTATTTTACTTGCAAGAAAAACTTACCGTCAATTATTGTTTTATATCTTGCATATTTTTATAATGATTTAATATGATTGATTCATGGATTGTCACAATAAAAGCATGACACTCAACTATTATACCACGAGGTGATCTGTTTAGGTAGTCACATTATGATGTGAAAGTGATAACTGCTTCAACTACCTGAGCCGATAGGCGCTATATCATGTAACGATCTTGTCGCATACCAATATGATCGAAACGGTACATGAATACGGTACATCGCTATATGAGTTTCGTACGTTCGTCCCACTGGGTTTTAATGACTTTTGGAACTGAGCACGAGCGTTTCAGAGTTATGTGTAAATGTTTTTACGCTCGTCCGCGCCGGCTATTAATATGTTTTAACAGTACCAAGGTGAAATAAGTTTTAAGCGTTTTGTCCTTTATACTTGGGACAATAAGGGCCATGGACTTAAGGTTGGACTTAGAGCTAGTGTGGGGGTCTTATCAGGTCCTCGTAATCTACACCGGGTGTCAAAATATCCGGTCATAGTCTCGTTTTGTGTCCAGCTAATAACGTCGAGTCCACAGTTGTTTACAGTTGGCACTTATGGCGGCCAATTAAGTTTCCTTGGGCTATGAAGCTGTTTCAAGCCTTTCACATATAATCTTCTTGCCGAGGTGGGAACTCAGGACTCATTTTTTTGAGTCGGGGTGGAGATTAACTGTTTAAAGTGCGGTGGGACTGTAGAAGTGTTTACCTTACTTTTTTCCTTTCTCAGTTGTGGTCTGGCATTTTTTAAAAACAAAATTTCCCGGGTTCAAACGTTTGCGGGTTGGTTTTCAGCGATCAAAACGACTCAGCAGTTTTCATTCTGACCGCTTTTGAGTTCGACCAATGGTGAAAAGTATTAAAAACTGATCTTGTTACTGCGGTTCATTACTTCTTACACTCCTTTTGAATCAATTCTTATTTTCGCCGGAAACAGGATGTCTACGGTCGTTTCTCTTATATTGTTTGTACTAAGTATAACACGTATGTTTCATGACACGAACAGAACTACAACAATATTTTATGAGAAAATGTCGAAGCTTATGTGCTGCAGATTTTATGGTCCGGATTTGGTAAGCGCTGTCTTGAAGTTAGGAACTTTAACGTATTTGTCTATATCTACAATAGGCATTCATTTATTCCAGTATAGACACAAAGATGGGGTTCGGTATTTCCATCGGTATCATTCGACACCTCTCGTAATATTAAGTGGTTAGCCAGCATTCAGGAATCCGTAGGGCTCCGCCTATACGCTTAGTTAAGATTCAGCTGTGGTACGGCGCTCGCGTCAACAGCCACATCATTTCTGGAACTTAAAAAAGGCCGCTCCACATCTAAAATCCTGCTGAAAATCCAACGCACATCCGGAACCGTTCCCTGTAATCCGGCGGTTCATCAGAAACGCTAAAGGGCGAATTCCGAATGCGACTTGAATTAAACAGAAACCAAGCCGCTGACATTTCCCCCCGCTTGGAGAGGATCCGTCGGCCCCGTTTTACACGCGAAATCCTCCCGCATCAATTTTGATCAATACCGGGGACGGGGAATCGGGCATTTCGTATTAGAGCGGTCGCGGTTAGTTGCCGACTGGCAGGGGCACTACTCGGGCCGGCATGATTGAATTCCTAGGCCGGGTCCTCGGGGCCCCGAACCACGTCCGTTATTGCTCAAGTAGTGCCGAAAGCTGCCAATAAGTGGCCTCCCAACATCCGATTACATACTTGTCCTTTGCCCGCCCCATTGTTCAACCTTGTGAATTCGTTATTAGAACATCAGAGGAGGCTGAACATTTCAAGCCGTAATATACGTAATTTTCCTTAGTTTAATAACGAGTAGTATAAAGGAGCGCGAGTATAGGAATATAACACATTTCAAACAACCCTTCTGGGTACGAAATCTATCGTTTCGTGTAATTATTGAAGCGAGAACGAATTCTCGTTAAGGCGATTGCCGAGTGCCCGGTTTCATAACGCTATCCGGCGTCTTTCCCTTATTAGATTCCGGCCGTTTCGACAGGGCGGACGTCACGTCTGTATACCTCGCATTTAATAAAAAGGCCTCCAATAGGCACTCGTCCAATTCCCGAATCGGATATGTTCATGAATATTGAACGGAGGAAATGCGGACGGTCCCAACTTGATTAAACAATACTGAGCGGGGGCGGGGAGAGTGGCTGGGCGTCGCCGGCCGATTGGTCATTCAACGGGCGGTACCGGCGAGACCCGAAGAGTTTTTGATTTACCGCCGCCCGCGTGTGCCCGCCCGCCACATGTGCTCTTCTGTGTAAACACCAGCGTACGCCCGGCATAATATCCGGCCGATGAACTCCACGAAACAATAATGAGTCGCACCATGCCTTAACCAAATAAAAGATGTTCATTTCATTCTATTGTGCTCCAGGGAGAATCGTCCGGAAGGGAAGAATTTCCCTCCCCCTATATAGTTATGGCCACTGTGCACAAAACCATTTGGAAACTATCCTTGAAACTCTAATGGTGTTTGTCCGTCTGTCCTTGACGAAATTGAGTATGCCCATGCACATAGATTCACGGACGTTTCTTATGCGTCTATGTGGTAGGTCTTGAAAAAATACACACTTAAATGGGTGAGAGACAGCAGTAAAGGAATGCAAACGGTTTTGCAAATCCCCTACTGAAATTTTAAATGCTTCATTTTTTCACGTCCCGTAAAATGTTAACGTAATATAATTAGGGAGAACTTAGTAATCTAATCTGTTAATGAATCGACGAAATCTCTCGTAGTTTTAATATTTAGAGGTTTCGCTGGCGTTATGAATATGGATATTTCTGAAATTTGTTCCAGTCATTAAGGTATTGGGAGAGGTTCGTGACGGATTTTTATCTGCCACATTAATTTAAGAGCCGCGCCACGCACGGGCGACCGATTTTCCGTCCGCTCTTCATTATCCCCGTCCAATATATACGATTCCCTCCCTTATATTCGGAATGTATCGAAAGGATATATTAAACTTCACGCTTCGAATTTCAAAATTCGAATTTAGGAGGCGTTGCTTCTACGGAATAAACAACTGCCGGGGCTATTGACGGGTTTTCATCGGAAATATTAATTTGCATGAGAAAAATAGAATGTTCCCTTACGTTCTCATTCGAGTCATTCGAATTATTTTTGGGGATTCACGTTGGTTTAAAATACGAAACCAAATAGGCAGTACTTTATCATATATACTAATAATATTCATATAATATCATGTATAATAATATTATAGTGTCTCAAAATTTTTAGGTATTCCCATGTGAAAAGGGTATTTTTTAATTGTCAGACATTCTTATAAGCTATGTTATAATTGTGTCATTACAAGCTGGGAAAGCTGCACTTGTTTGTGGCCCAGGGAGTAGGGAATTTGAAATCACTAGGAAGATACGTCCAAGAACACGGCCGAGCGACGTTCCCCTGGTATATCTCCTTCGGTCCGGGAAGGGGTCAGGGGTTATCGTCGAAGCATGAACAATCTGATGGCCGTTTAAATATTTAAATATTCTTTTATTCGGGCGAAAATCCTACATCGATTGCAGCAGTATCGGAGGACTCCTACATATGCATACAATGGAAGAGGGTCGGTCGTCTTAATGAGCCGTTTCGAAAGCCTGGTCGGATCTCTGCACGAACTTCCCGATCCGAGATCAATAGAGAGTTACAAGACAATTGCATTATGGTGCTGCATAACAGACCGGATAACGGGTCGAACAAAATTATAGGAAAAAGTTGGTCTGAAATATGAAGATAAATATTTGGCAGAGTTTGCGTTCTATTCTCTGTAAAATAGCGTGGGCCGGTTGTTGGCGTTTAAAAAATGAAAAATCTGATTGCCGTTGCAATATTTTGACTATCTGTGCTGGACAAATTTGTATTTATTTACTCTTCTTTTTTATATTTCCGCAATTTCAGATAAACCCAATATACATCCAAAGTGTTATGCAGTTAGTTTAGCCCTATTTTACCAGTTTACTACTACAATTTTCAGGCTATTCAGATTTATATAAATTTACATTTAAACGAAATAAATGATGGGGACAATATGAAATCTGAAAATATTAAACGATTGGCGTAATATAGCATTGCGGTAATAAGTATGTAAGTAATTACTACAATTAGAATCGGGATTGAGGGTAATTTCGGAATTTCGTATCGGTAGGAGAAAGGAATTGGGGCTTACTCAAGAGTTAAGGCAATAACTGTCCGACCGGATGGCCTGATATTGATGATTCTCCTGGTCCCGAACTTCACGAAATATCGGACTTACGTAAGACATTACATCAGACGTTCCGTGTTGGCCCGGTATCAATCTTACATCGGCGAGAGAGAAACGCCAAATTGCTTCATTCAGAATAATCGCATCGAAACGTAACCCTTAGTTGTCCCCCTGCATTTCAGTACCCGCCTCCTTAAGCTAACTAGACAAATTTCTATATCTCTTCGAAATATCAGCTACGGATTTCTCAACTCGATTAAGTTTCACATTATTTTTTACTTTCCCCCGCTGGTTAACGGACTGAGATCATCCCTGGAAATAAGTTGGTGCCGACAATTCACCTGCGCATTATAATTGCAGTTATATTTCGACTAGAGCACATAAAAAGCACAGATATCTAGAACAGTAGAAACACGTTGACCAAATTAATTTCAATTTCAATGTTAATGTACGTTTGCTACCTCAGCCAGTTGGCTTATAGATTCAATTACTTTAATTAAGTCGTAATATTTAATTTATTAACAACAATAGACGTCAGTATAATGCCGGGAATTAATTGTTGTCCAGGTTTTTTGGTGTATTGCTATCTTGTTACCATGGAGTGAACGCGTGGAATAAACATAGCGCAGAATAAAATATATCCCGGTGTCATAACTCAATGACATTATGTGGAATTGATAATTACTGTAATTTAATTAAGCGGTCTACTTTACTAATGGGCAGGCCCGACTCCGCTGTCTGGGAATAGGGTCGCGTGCGGGAACGCGAATTGAAATTATAAACGAAACGATGACAAATATTTTCATCTGCCCGGCGCGCGTAGCCCCCGAAAAGTCCCTCGGTAAAACTCATTTCCTCAACGCTCACGGGCCCGAAAGCCCTCGTTCCATTCGCGAGGATAACGAACGCAGCGCGTCCCGGCAGCGCGTTCCCCTACCACGCTTTATTAGTCTTCAGCCAGACGAGCGGTCCCGATAAACCGTCGGAAATTCGTAAACAAAAAGAGGAGGGCGCCACTCGCCGGCAATCATTCAATTTATGTCAGGGCCCTGATGGAACATTTCGCATTTGACCCGGTTCCGCCCCTTGTTTTCCACCCCCGACCCCCGAAATTGGAATTAGGGCGATGTATCGAAATAAAATGTGTCGCCCGTCCTCCCGTAAATTCCCTCAGTTTCTGGGTCTGTGAGAATTCGTGATTCTCACTGAACGGACACAGGGATAAGCGTATTTGTCGCGATAAAACTACTAGACATAAATAATTTCGAGTCCCCGGGTTGTTATATACCTACAGGCAAGATATTTGTTTTCCCCCCTTTAACAATAAAATACCTTTATTGAGAAACATGTCATTTGAATGAATCAATTGTAATTACACGTTTTAATAATGAAAAAATATAACGAGCAGTTGTTGCAAGAACGCTACCGTAACCGCGAGTGCCAAATTACTGTGTTTTTGCATGGATGATCATAGTGTCATATTCTGCAATAACGATATTGCGCGAATTATCTTCCACGGTCGCGTTGACCCCACATTTGAAAATGGCAGTAATTTTGCAGCCATTACCGCCGGCTTGTCATCTTACATGGCGTTGAGAGCTGTCGGGGGACAATGGGCTCCGGGTTATGGCAGAAGACAATGGTCATTACGGATACTTCTCCCCCTTCGCCGCCGAATGTCCCCCAGCGGGACAATCCCCCAGTTTCCACACTCTCTGGCTCTAATTCAATACTCTCCTACCGAGCATAACCCTTATAATTTCAAAATTGGATAACCCATCCCATGTCCCCAATGTTGAACTTATTAAATGTGGCACTTTAGAAAAATTAATTTGTGAGCCGATAATTTTCAATTCCTATAACCTAAAATTGCCACTTTTTTGTGTTTATCAACATTATTTTCGTTATTTCTTAAGTATATTTAATTTCTACTTCGAGAACACAGAATGACAACGCATTGTATACAGCAGAATGTTATTTCCCTAATTAACTTTATATACATCCGTAATTATAACAACACTGAAATTGTGCTCATCCGCCCCATATAGTAGTGGCCATTCATCCACCCTCGCAGTCGTCCGATGAAAATCTTTTCATCGGGCAAGAAACAGCTGTTGCATTTATTCGTCAAATACCAGAATAATGGTCAATTAATGGCGTTCGAATTGAATAATGAGCTAATCAAACCTTGGCTACAAGGCGTAATTACTTCCCGTCCGACCTTATTCGGTGAGACAAATAACATGCCAACAATGACGCTATGTAATTAGTACATTGTACCGAGCCGCTTTTGTTCCTCCCTTCAGAGGCCCACTTGTACAAGTGCATCATTAGCCGGTAAGTTCTCAGAGGCCCCAACCGGCTCCACAGGCATTTTTGGTCCTCGAATTATGGAAAACAACACCATTTATTTCGACTCAGTCGTATTCATACCGAGGGGAGCAGTTTCATCTCCCAGGCCCGATATACGAAGGAAATGCGCTATTCAAGTCATGCTAGTTAGTTCAAATAATAATATTGAGGAATCGAGATTACGGGGATTGATTGAAGTATGCGTCCATATATGCGTTGGCCGAATCGTTTATCATTCAAAGAATATAATAAAACCTTCTGTCAACGATAAAATACACACAGCATAAGAATATTGCATTGGCTCCACTGAGAAAAAAATCCCGCATGTCCAGTTTTTATTATTGTGTATTTTAAGATTGCGGAAGTTCCGAGTCCATCGGAGAGCTTATAATCATATAAAATACACCTTCCGCCGCGGGTAAAACGTCAGATCCTTTTCCGCACTGTTTGCCGCCTCCCCCTACTAATTCAGTGGGACTGCTCCGGGCGATTAATATCCGAACATTTTCTTAATTCCCCTGCAATTTCCTTCCGCGTGAACTCATCGCCGTTTTTCGGGCCCGAGAAACTCGGAGAAGCTAACGAGTAGGGTAGCGAGAGAGGGAGAAAGAGAGAGCGGCGAAATGGAGAAAGAGTGAGAGTGAGAGAGAGAGTGAATAAACCGGAAGAATAAAAAAGTATTAAGGCCCGGGATTTTCGTTTTAATTACGGCGCCCGGCGTTTTGATCTCCGCCGTCCGCTTCGAGCGGGGGCTCCGATCCTCAGCAAAAAGGCAATTTGTCGAGGGAGTTTAAATTAATTCTTTCGATTTGCCGCGTAATTGTGTCCCTCAAGGGTGTCTCCTAATTAATTGCGGCCGGCCTCCCGGCTCCAATATTCTTCACCCGCTCTACCAGAAGAACCCGGCCTCAAACGGATTTTAAAATGTTTGATAATATGAATTCATCAAACGGCTGTCAGGAGAAATTAATTTCATCCCTACTGTGAAATAACGTGGATTTATTAAAATTGATATTGCCATTACATATTTCGTATTTGACATTTTGTTGCAATTTTTAAGAGAAAAATAACTGTCGATTTAATTTAGTGCCCATACGTCAACTATTATTTCGGGTATATTTTTCACTTCCTCTGATTGTGATCAATATACGGGGTATAGTGTCCAATTATTCGGCGACTGTTTACATTGTTATAATATGATTTTACTTGGAAATATATTATTACTTACGACCCACGTGGAATAATACACACGCTGACATGTGTTAACGATCGGTTTGTCAAAGTCTTCAACATTGGGTTTCTTCCATAACAACGTTTACGGCAAGGTTAAGAGTGCATTTGAATAGCTAGAGAATTCGTAAAAATATATTTGAAATAAGTTTTCCGCGTCACTTCTCACGTTCAGAATTTCGTCAATGTCCCGGGATTTTCAAGAACTGGTTTATACTGGTTGAGGCGGTGAGGACTCTGAGTTTACCTATGCCGTCAGAACATTACGTGACGATTTCACGGCAGTTACCCCCCGGCCCACGCCCAGTTTAACCTCAATCGTTCGAACAGGTGCGGCACAGGAAACGATTTGTTCCTTGGGGTATTTTGACCGAAAGTCCGTCACCTTTGGACGGGCGGGCCACCATTTTTTACAGTCCCTATTCCAGTATCTTTGTCGCCGGCATTTCAACCGTGACCGACTCCCGCTGCATAGACTCGTTAGCGACCCTGTCAGATATCGAAACTAAATAAATCAGTGCAATAGAGGAAACGGCACAGAAGTAATTTTTTTTTTTCAAAAATATTACAGGGTTATTCGTGTTTTTTTTTTTTTAAATATATATTGGCACACCATCTCTATTTCGGGCCAAGCCAGATTGGTAATTAGGTGCCCAATTAACTGGGCCCTTCTAGCTCTACAAAATTACTAGCTTCTAAAAATTGATGTTCTAGCGAATGTTATAGTAAGGGCAGTGTGGGGGATAATTACCGAATGTAGAAAGCACGGGGCTGGCGATTGCTAATATTCGGCTTGTATTTCTTACTTAGGTAAATCCCCGGAAAAAAACATTAAAAGCGACAGGGAAAGTTGAAACGGTTTCTTTCACGAGCGGCCTTTTTTTTCTTCCTACCACTTTCCTCTGTCCTGCAATTATGAAAAGCTATTTCCCGGCCGAATGACTCTCCATCAAAGCTTCATTAGGTGGTTTTCTACTTTTTTTTAATACCCGCTTTCGGAGCTAATCAGACGACGGGGAGGAGCGGGGCGAGGTGCGGGGGTTGCATAATGTGCGTTTATGTCTCAACAAAAATGTACCCGGCCCTCTTGCCGGCCTAATGGCTAATTCGGCCGAATGGGGGCCTTCCCTATACCCCTTAACGAGATTGGAGTCTGTCCTATTTTCAAAGTGTAACAACTTCATAAAAATGGCCTCTGCCTTGATGGGCATTATGATTCTCGAACAATTAATTCCGGTTTCTAAACGAAATTTTTTAAGAATATCGGTATTATAGATGCACGCTTCTGTGTTTCTTCGTAGATTGTTATAGTTATCGTAGAATGAAATTACAACTTGAGCGACATTGGAGCACTGTAAAGTCAAACCTAAATGGCATTAAATTAAAAATGTTTTTCAGAATAAATTCACTTTCGCATTTTGTTGCTGGGATATCGTCCTGTTGCCACTGTCTTATATTAAAACCTATTTGGGCTTAATCCATTTCCATTACAAGCGTTTTTTTTCGGTACCACGCGTTGCATCGAAATTACTGCGGCCTCGTTTAAACACCCGTGGGGGTGCTATTTACCCCGGGCTATCGGTCGTACTGATCGGGCGAACCGCCGCGGTTAAGAAGGACATGGAACGCTCGTAATAACACTTATAACGTACGGCCCCGCGTTGGGAAAAGGAACGGGCACAAGGAACATGTGCTCAAATAATAACATATAATGCGCGCTAAGGATTATATGGAATTGAGAGTGAGCCGGGACGAAGTCGCGGCCGTGGGCAGGCATCGAACCCGGTGAACAAATGAACTACGCAGCCCCATAGCGTCTCCGGGCCTCGATAAACCTCTGTAATATAGTGCTGGCCCGGTATTACACCGACGATGTTAGGCGTGGTCTTTTATGGTTATCCAAACAGTTGGGATGAGTTATAACTGAAGGCTATATAACAAGGCCGGTACCCCGCACCCGGCACTTCACCGTAGAACAAACTGTACGAATCTTTTTATGATGTATAATGAGGGGCCTCCAAAAATTCTAAATATTATCGCCACTTTTTTCCTTTCATTATACACGAACCGTGTCCTTTTATTGGTTACGAAGCACTCTAGAGTCGCCCAAATATACATTTATGTATCAAGTCGGACGGAATAAATCGCATAATTATGACTGAATCGTACCTCATTGAAATTCAACATAACAACAATCATTTCGGTATTAATGATATGATTCAGTTCATTTAGCATTTAGAGTACAGGAATAAAAGAAAACGTGCTAAACTAACATACTGTTCATTTATTTTTGATTCTTTGAAATTATGTAATGCTACTTTGTATTCCGAACCGTAAGGTTGAATTGTTATTAATAATTAAATTTCGGAAATTGGTTCTAATAATTAGTACTGTCTCCCCACGATTCAATTGAAATCAACCCTTTTGGTCGATTTATAAATAAACTGTACCCCAATTTCCGCACGGTGGAAACGAATTTATCGGAAATTTTCTCGGCCGTGGAATCACCCGTACTGCGGGGAAAATGGGATTGGGCGTTTGGCTTCTATTTGGGCGAGCAAATGTTTGAATAATCAACATTTTCACGGAGTGGTGGGGGGGGGGCACGGAGCCCGCGGGGCAATTCGTAATTTTGAACCGGATTTATCGGAATCGGATTCCTCCTCTGACGGGGCTGTTTCTAGTGGCGGTGCGATATACTGGATGAGGGGGGTGGGTGGCCAGGGAGAGGGATTAAAAACACGGAGAGTTGAAATTACCGGAACAACAACTGTGGGAGCGCCCCGGGGACAGGCTCCCGGTTATTTGCTGTTGATTTTCCCTTTTAAAGGGCCCGGGCTCGGCCGCAGGGGATTAGGTCCGCAAGGTTTGAATTTCGCCGGCCGCATAGAATTATTGTCCCTATTAAAACTACTCTGCAAACTTGTCTCACCGGCCAGAGAGAGAGAGCAACGCCCCCGATTTGTTGATCTTGCAACTTTGTGCTGTAAAATTATGTCCTAATGGTCGACCGCTGAAGAATTTAAATTCATGGAAGTTGCTTAACTCGTCAAATCGGGTAATGAGCTAAGTACATAATTGTATACCTAGGTTTGCTTATCTTATAGAAGAGTGAAATTGTATTTCCTTAAAAAGAAAATTAACCTTTACCTCGGAAGTTTAAAATGGATTGCAATTTATGCCTGTCTAGAGCCGACGAAATAAATAAAAGCCTCCACATATGCCGCCGTGAGGAAGGATATTGCGTACAGTGACAGGGATGGAAAAAGCTTTTCTCTCTCGAGTATTGGAAAAGAACAATCTAGCAAACTGAAGGGATAGTTTCTGTAATAGTTTAATTGGGCGAGACGAATATTCAAATAGAAGTAATTGTAGCGTAGCCACTAGTACAAAAAAAGTACTTTAAATTTTATTTCGACAAACGATAAAATCAATACCTCAATCGCAATTTCGTTTCACAAATTATCACTTTGATAAGTATGAACTGTAAATTTTGTTGCAGGTTCTCGCAGATATCTTGTTTTCAATTGGTAACAAATAAGATATCAACCCCCTTTGGTTTGAAGGCCCAAGGACATTTATTTGTTTTATAGTAATATTTTTAAAAATACATTAATGGTAAAGATGAACTCAGTATGTAAGTACACCATATAGTAAAGAGGGACTAACACGTGTTAGGGATAACACGTGCTCTATATAACTTGGTAGGGAGTCGGGCCGAGAGTTATTACTCGGACCTCTGAAGGAATGATCGGCTAATTCCTTTTGGAGTCAATGAGATTTGTGCGTAAATAAACAGTAGGTGACGGGGGTGGTATCGAGTTCACGAGGGGTGCTGCGCCAACCGGCCAAACCCAATTAAGCCCCTAGGCCCCAGACACTTCCCGATATGGAATCACGACCTTAACAACCCCTTACTTATAGGCTTAGCCATCCCTCAGAAGACTTATAACCACCCTCCACTGTTAGTTGAAACTTGGCCAAAAGTAAGCAATCTTTTGTTGTCGAACTCAGTATCAGTACTTTACTTTTTTATTCAGACTTGGTTAATTCTTGGATTCTAATATTGTATTAACATTTATTACCCGGAATGTGCTATTTTTCTGAATTGTATAACAAGAAATCTTAGCAATTATGTACATCATACTCAATTGCTACGATCATCTGTTTCCACTCCCTGATTTGGTCTTACGCCGGACCGGTTTCGCCTTGTTACCACTTTCACTTGCTGAAATGTGACAGTAACAATGCAGTAAGGGTGTTTTTTAATATTTAACTCCATCTCAAGGAAAAAATGTCATAATCTAAACTACCTTTCTTCAAAATTTAATATTTCAAAGTACATATCAATGAGAGCTAAGCGGTAATGGCATTTTTATATGTTTACGATTACAAGGCTTGCAAGGTTAAAATAATGTTTGATGATTGTAAAGAAAATGGAAGATTGAGAATCGCTATTATCGATTTGAAGCGTAGGCTAAAGATAACAAACTAGGTGACCTATTGTCAGTGAATTTTAAATTGTACTGTCAACCTGTAAAGATGCCGAGATCTGTCGCAATAGGAAAATCAAGAATATGATTGTGAATTTTCCGAGTGTCGGGGTAATACATGAGACAGCCAAAGGGGGTGAAATGGGCGGCGCGATACACAGCTATCAGCCCGGGGCACGTCTCATGACTAACCCCCGCTCTGCTTTGTACCTCTGTTAATCAAATGCTCTTCGTCACATACGCAAATTATTGTTTCCATTTAATTTACTGCGGACGGAATTAATTTTGCCGCCTCTCCGCGTGCAGTACAGAAGCCGATATCCCGGGGTCTGTATAAGCTATGCAACCGATTAGTTAAACTTGAATATTCGACTTATACGACAACCATAAAAATTGAATAGGGAAAATATTCTCCATCTGTTTAATAAATTTAATTTCAAACTCGAACGTAACCATCGTTAGTTGTTTACTTTAATCATGTGGAAATTTAAATGAATGAATTCGATTGTGATAGTGTATATCATATTCCCAATAAAGCAGGATATGAAAGTAACGTCTTTAAGAAGTCACATTCATTCGTGTATTAATTTGTTTGTGTTAATTTAACACAACATTTGTTTTTGTGTATTAACTGTTTTATAGTCATCACTGTAAAATACAATAAGTGACACGGTAATTGCACTTAAAGCTTTCAATAAAATACCTTATCGTAGTACTAAGCTTCATTTAATCACAAAAAGTATAGAATCTGCTATCGATTTGAGTAATGTTGGCGAACTCGCGTAATACACAGAGTTAAATGGAAAATAATTTTGTGTCCTCGGTTCTCACAAACATCTATCCATTTCAAGGAGGATATTAACACGAATGATCCAGATAAAATCGCCGCGCCGAGTCTGTGGCCCGTTGTCCTTTTATACTCATCGTTGAAATGAGCTCGTTGAAATTAGCGCGGCACAAAAGCTTAACTAAGTTTGACATGTCTGCGGAGGACACTTCTGATTTTATCCGGAGGGTTTAATGTGGGACGGTTGACAAACTCCGCTGAGGCCCGGGGAGTTTTTCAAACTCATTTCGGACTAAAACTGAATCCGGTCTTGAATTTCGGCGTTGATAAAATTCGTGACCCGGACCCTTTCTTATCCCACTAGACAAGAACACGATTCTGGTCTCTCGGATTTATTTGTTAACTACAATTAAAAATGCAATGGATAATGTGTACACTTTTATTATATTATGTTATCTTCCAAATGTTATATTATCATACTTACTCTCTTTGAACATTTTCGAGGAATTATGTTAATCGTCGTTTCTGTCAACTGGTGCCAATATGACTATCGGCTGTCGAATACCGTTTGATACTTTTGTGAGGTGAAAAATATGACCACCGGTACGAAGCTCGGCCGTTAAAAAATAAAGCGTTGAATTTCAGGACAAGGCGGGCGCCAAAGTTTGCACTTCGGGAGGGACGAAGGTTGAGCGAAAATAAAAGAAAATCTCACCGTATAGTGGTAGGGCTGGCTAGGTTGTGCGGAGCGCGTGCACTGGATTGAGGGGGACGTGACTACGCGGAAGGGTTGATCACCCCCCGGGGCTGGTTTTCCACCCCCGGGTTCAGTCCCTCTCACTCCCTCCCTCCCTCTCTACCCCTCTCTACGGGCGCACACGCGGACAACCCCTCTTTTGCAGCATTTGATCTGGCTATAAATTACAATTATCGGTCGGAAGGGTCCCCCCGGCCGAAGGGGCGGGCCTCGTGTCACGAACGGGCCGACACCGGCACCGAATTAACACCGTTAAATTTCTGTTTTTAGTCGACAGAAGAGAATAATCCTGGTTAATATGTTATGAGGTCGGCATCTCTTTCACGGCGGGAGGAGGAATAGGTGAATTCTTGTCTGCCGGGGTAATGCTTGTTCAGACATCATTTATCACCGTCGGTGGAAAATTGTGCGCCGTACTGAACGGGTACCCTGGCCTTAAAATTACAACAATACTGTGTGTTTTGTCAGCTCTGACTTGTAGATCTGGAATTAGCAATTTCCCAGATTTATGAAATTTGCAATTTAAAAATTATATCTCCTTAATATTTCCGAAATTATAAACTAATTCTGTTATATATTATTGAAAATAAGAAATAAAATGAAGTGAAAGAAATATAATCACACGTTTTCACATTGCGAATTATTGAGCATTCAACTTTTGAATTATATATTTACTGTATATGTCGCTATAATAATTACGTTTCAAGTAAAATTGTTGGTAAAGGAATTTTTGTCATAGTTTCAGTTAGAGAGTATATAACTTGTATAAACCATATTGTTAGCCCTATGTGCAAGTGTTTTAAGACAGACATTTTAGCCTTCTCTGTTTGCAAGCATTGATTAGAACGCCGGTATTCCCACCCCATCGGGGTTCACCCCTAGCGGGGGGATCGTTCCCTCTGTTCCCTCTCCGTCCGGAAGATAAACGGATGGCGGCCGGGTACGTCACGGGAGGTCCCTCTCTCTGTAACCGGGCGTAATTAATGGTAAAGAGCCGGCACTTCACGGGCCCCATTCAGATCGCGGTTTAATAGCGGGCTGATTTAAGCCGCCTGGAAATCGAAGACTTTTCGCGGCTACTCTTACTGTTACTCCGAATAATATATCAGTCTGTTTGAATTGGAATATTTGATGGTGATTCTATGTATAAAAGCCTTGACGATAAATTCCTCAAAGTTTAATAAATAAATAGGAATGAAAATAAATCCTAGAAACGCCGATGTATTTGTGCTTGGGTTTGCATTTGGTTCTATCCAACCAAATATTTCCATCAATAGTAGAGAAATTATAATTAATTTCTTCTCCTAATGTTTCTTAGTGTACATTGGCTTAAGATATTGGTGTTAAAATTATTTGCAAAGCTCTGATTAAATTTCCGTTACTTGCGAGGTTACTTTCATAATTATTCGCCAACAGAATATGCCTCATAACCCATCGATAAATTAGCGAGAAACCAATAACCGTTTTCATCAAACACGGGAGAATTATTGCCGACTTATACGACTATATATAATTCAATTTTTGTAGGAAATATGTTCGGACCAGGTGCCTATTTATGGGGCTTTACAACTCATTACGTATTCAGGATTCAAGAGCACGTAGGGGGCAGTGGTTTCGTCCTTTGATTTATGGCGCCACGAAATAATATTAATCCGTCTATGATATCCGTGTATTTTCGAAAACCAGACTATACGATTTTCGGGAGCCGTAAATATCCACCGTGTGTGCGTTGGGGGAGGAGGGGTCGTCGGAATTTATAACTGGACGAAATTTGTGAAAATTTATGCCCTCCGGAGGCCCGTTGAGAAGGAATAGTGCCGGTGTTTTCAAAACAGAGAAACCACAAAATAATTACAAGACCATTAATCAAATGGAGGCCGATGAGGCGGGCTCGATCGGTACCAAAAAAAAAGCAGGACCACTCGGCGGAAACGGGATAGCAATTCTGGCACAAAAATGCGTTATTTATTAGTAGAAGAATAATTCGGGCAGTTATTTTTTTAAATATTTCTTACAGCGAATCGAATACTTGAGAAAGGTTCGTAACAAGTTTTATAAGAAACTTTTCTATTTTCTCGGCGAAATCCTCTGTTCACGATTTGTTAGCATTCCCTATTTTCTATTTCAGAATTTTAGTTAAATTAGGAAATGTATTCTAACAATTTGAAAATTGATCGTGGGATTCATAAAAATTCTGAGCTATATTTTGTTCTGAATTACTCGGTGTCGGTTTTCACAGGATGCAAAAGGTTTACAGAATGGGTTTTTGTTTTTACTGATGATAACGAATAGACGAAACCTGTCTTGCAGACAGCAGAGGAGGGAGAAGATCGTAATACAGAGGTATACATGTGAGCGAAACCAGACAGGAATTATTTATGTACGGCCCAGTTCTAACGGTTATAGTCCCCGGCTTATTAAGTATTCATTATCGCCGGGAGTTGTTGATATTAACTCGCATTCAAAGCGGCTCGTCCCGTTTTGGAATTAAACGCGGCCAACTCAACTTTTATACAACTGGGAATAGTCTAGGACCGCTGAATATTACAATATTCGTTGTCGCGTTTAAGCTCGGACGGGGCGGAAACCGGCGGCTTGCGGCCGCGGCGGGTGTTTATTTCGACTGCTCAACAAACGGAGGGCCGAACAATGCGACATGAATTATGAATTCATAATTAAAATCGGCTTTATCGGCGGTTTTAGGGCCCCGGGTGGGGGCGGCCAATGATAATAATTAATCAGTCGAATTTCAACCCCGACTCGGAATCGCGATAAGCCACATGGCTCGGGTATCGGAATCGATCCCCCTCTACTCCAGTTCATTAGAACTGGGTCGGAGAATTGGAACAATTGGCCCCCAACCTCAATAACGTTCGGGGGTGGCAATTCGAAACTAAAACAGATAAAGCAGTTTGCATAATACCAAAATAATATGGTTCATCGTTTGTCCTGGCGGATTTGTAAATTCAAATTATAATTTTATAATTAAAATTATAATTACTTTAGTTATCAGTTTGGAAGTCCGCTAGAGTGATTTTGATCCCTTAATTCTGATTTGTTCCTTTGGTAGACCGCTTTCGGCATTTGGTTATTTTCAGTTGTATTCAATCAGTTACTTAAAAATCAATGTTTCTTAAATATTTTAAGTAATTACAGAAACTAAACTTCTATGATCTTCTTTGGGCAAGATTCCATCCATTAATTATTGTGATAGTTGAGTGACGACATGCCCTTTCTGTTATCGACAAATTGAGTATATATTTTTCATTGGAAGAATTTAAATTTAAAAATGATTTCGACGACTTTTCTCATTAATGCAGTACATTATTAAACATATTTTTAGTATATATGAAAATAGTTTATTTCGAAAAATCCTCCCATGTATTTGCTTTTGAAGGGGGGTTATGAGACAAATCCCATCCGGAAAATACGCAAGGTTTTGTTCGCTTATTTGGGAAACTGCGCGGTTTTTATCGGAAAATAGGGCTGAACCACTCGAGTATCCCTCTCCCTGGTACGAGTAGAACGCGAAAGCATAAAAAAAAAATAGGAACTTTTTTGCATACCATCCCCTCCCTCGTGTTTAAACGTAAGAGAATCTCTCGGATACCGCAGAAGAACAAAGGGATAGGTAGCTTTAACTAAAAATGCTTATTGGTCTAAACATATATATTTGGATTGATGTGCGTCCATTTCTTACCTCAGATTCCCAGATGGAAAATCTTCTTGAGCACTGTTGCATAGCACGATATCTAGCAAATGTGAATACATAGTTTTCATATGATATTTCATTAATTAATCAACTTAAATCGTACACTGCTACTTTTGATGGACACATCCAATTCGTTGGACACGTTTCAATTTATTATAAAAAAAGGTGTTCCTTAACGGAAACCTCCGTTATCTAATTTCGAGAGTTATTGCAATAATGCTAACTATTCGCGCAGATTGTACGCATAACGATAAGCTTCACGCATAAGCACTGCTAATACTCTTGGGAACTCGGGCACTGTGTGTAGATAAACCGCATAGAAGAATAGGGGCGGGGATCTATGATCGCGTCTAGTTCATTTAGTAATTCACAATGTAATAGGTCCGGACAAAAGGGGTCGCGGGGGTCGCCCTATCGGTTTAACTAGGCAGATGCCTATGATCTATCGGCGGCTCGCGTTATAAAAGCCGCCGCTCCCCTATTTAAAGCTCTGCTCAGTGCCACACATTCACCCCCTGTGTACAGTGCGCGCCCCTTGTAAATAACTATAGCCCCGATACGCATTCATGGGCCCGCCGCCTCCTACTCCTCGGTATCCATCAGGACTCAGGCGGGTACCGCCTCCTTGGCCCCTCTACAACCATTTCAAGCACCGGGGGGCGGCAACGTCGTCCCTCGCGCCTCCGATAAGTCTATTCGACCGTTTATATTAAAGTGGAAACCGTTGTCATGGTTTGCCCAAAACGGCGGTGAATAAGTATCCTAGTTAGTATTTACGATGCTCTCTTAAAGTAAGAACTGACATGTACTCTAATGGAGGGGTCACGATTAATGTGCCCATTGTAGTTTTTCTCTCGCCAGTTTTATCGAAGATATTGACTGTCTGTGCCAAGGAAGATCACGGTGGGTTCAATAAATTTTCTAGCACTGAACTCCTTAATTTACAGGAATCGCGCTGTACGTAGTGTCGTTTTTATCCGATTAGCAGTGAATCCGTACTTCTATCTACATAAATAATAGGTTGATCCAAGTGTTGGGTGAAGTTCTTCGGGCTCATCGGTAGTCATCTTGGATAAAAGGCGTTTGATTGAGCTGGCGGTGAGAGGTGGCGGTATGGGGTGGGGGGAAGAGGGTCGGCGGGGACACGTGTTCCCCTCTCATTACCCCGCCCTCCCTCTCGGTCAACGGCAAACCTGTTCTCCCTTTCACTCCGGGCCCACTTTACTAATCTTTACTAACTTCTCACGGCCCGACGCTCAAATATTACTCCCTCCGGTACGGGAGCCGGGCCAGCACTCCGACACTCTTTCACCTTTATAAAATCAACCACAGAACCGACTTATATATTGCGATTTATAGAACGTATTACTCTACTTTGTCTGTGTGGCGGAAGGAAATTACGATAAATACTTAGCATACGCTTTGCATATCGACGCTTTTGCACAATACAAAGTTATCTACGGAGTGAATGAGGAACTATCTCGCATATGATGATATGCCATAACAAATAATGCAAGGACAAGAATAGGTTTATTAGGCATATGTTTTGTTACACTCAATTTGGTGATTTTAGTCGGTAAAGGTAAAGCCGGCCGAACCGAACTCGGAATGAAATTTATCGGCATAAGGAAACGAAACACTGTATCAATGATAGAGCATTAATCGACTACTGGCCAGTAGTATTGGCAATGTTCCGATATTCAAATAGCTGTTAAAGTATAGGAGAGCGTAAAAGTAAGACTGACTTTCCTGAGGTGTTAATACAGTGTCTATTGGAAGGGCCCGCTTCACACTTTACGGCCGACCGAACCGAAGTCGGAACGAAATTTATCACCGTTGCGGGCGGACGGGCTCTAAACCGCATAAGTGCCAGGCCTAATTATGTCATCCTCCTTTTTTCTCCTTGGCCCTTGTTGGGGCCCTAATTCCGAGTGGCTCAGTCCCCCGTCTCCCAATCGCCGGACAGATAGATAAGGCTCACCCGCGGCCATTATTAGGCCACTCCGCCCGGGCCCTAATTAGGCCGGACCCGCCACCAAACCTCGCCTAAACGGGCTCAGCGTCTCAGGAACAAATTAGGCCTGACTCGGCATACACTTGTTAGCAATAAAGCTCGGTGGGTCTTTCAGACTGCAGTTTGCTCTGGCACATATTCGTTTCTTTACTTGTTGTAAAATTCGCTCTCTTATCGCGCGAAGAGAAGAATGCATTAAAACATGATGCGCACCAACTTCGAGAAAGATTTTGGGGTGAATGTCAGATTGTAGTGAGCCGGAACACAAAAGAATTAACACTCATTGCACGAATGGCTTTTAGGTGTTCAAGTTTACGAGGTATATATACGCCAGGATAATGATTATCTTTGACTTCTTTGTTTTATTGGAATGCGCAATGTCGAATTTAGTGCTCTCGTAGGAGCGATATCAAATTGGCGATATTAATCAAAGTAGTTAATAATTCGGAATTTTCTGCTCTATTTATGTGTCGCAAATTGCCGATTAGTCGTGGGCGATATTGAAGCCTTAGGGGGCGGTGTCGTGTCCGGCGATAGCTCCGGATTGCTGGGAGTTCCCGACTTGGGGGCGATACCTTTTCTCGGCGGGAACCTGGCGACGTCCGTCCGGATAGCCGTCGGCCGATTTTTGTCTTTTTATTCGCCGAGTTTCTTTTTCGGGGTGTATCTATCTGTCGGGCGGATCGTGAATGGGGCGGCGGCATTGTCTGGGCTTGGCCGGCTCGTGGCCTGGCCCCGGGGTCCCCAACGGACACTCCCGGCGTCCCTCTATCGGCCCCCATCTGGACTCCCCTTCACGAAAAAATCCGTCACGTTTATAAAACGACGATTGGGTCATGACCGAATGTGCCCGCCGAGTCACCCCCGCTGACCGATCTGATGCTAATAACCGAACTCACTTTTTTGTGTCCGACCTGGTCATGACGCAGAAATATATAATGGACTAACCTGTACTTCACTCTTAATAAAAATTATTTTCTCTCATTATCGACTATGTTTGCAACAGCAAAATACGTCTTATGTGAGGATCATGTACACTATACTTTTAGTAGTAAAATATATTTTGCTAGAGACCCGTGCCATTTCTATGACAGAAGCAATATTTTCGGTGTCTTTGCTGTTAATAATCAATATCCGATTCCGATATTAACGTACGAGCGTTTAATGAAAAATGAAGAGGAATCGCGCAAAAGTTTCTGTTTACGACAGATGCGGTTCGACAAACCCAACACGAAATCCGGTAACAATGGGCGGAACAGTACGTTGCGAGTGAAGACTCCGCGTTTGGGAAGGCACGCTTGTAACTGACAAGGCTATAAAAGAGGGATAAGTGCAGATCTATTGTACCTTCAGGGTTTGGCCCCGAGTGTACTTACCCGGTTTGGAATACCGTCATGGTCGATTGCTTAAACTATGTTTGTAATAAAGTGCGAAAAATACCCTGTAACAACAGGGGAATTAATACTTTACAAAATACTTATGACGAGAAGATTACCGGGCTTAAACTATTTTCAGTATTAATATTTGTCAGTCTTGGAGCGTAATCGTGATGCCGCCGTCGAATCAAACGTTGGTCCCGAACGATCCGCAATAATGGCGGCCAATAAAAAAAGCCAGCTCGCGCTCCGACGGGAGGTGTTTTCTCATGGCGGCCGTGGGAAAACTATTTATCTATCGGGTTCGGTCCCATTACGGAATCACTGGGAGATTCGGAAGAATGTCGAATTTCGTCCGGGGCCGAGAGTATCGGTCTTACCGATGGCATCTCCCAAGTCCAGGTATGTCCCGTGGCCGACCCCGGCTCTCCGAAACTACCCCGTGACGATTTTTATGGGATGAAGTTGTCACGCGGCATCCAAACGGTACGACTCCCTTATCTTTTTTTACCCCTATTCTTTTTATACCGCCTGTAATAATTCGTAGGGTCTACCCCGTCGCACAGGGTCCTATCCACGGGCGGAAGAAAGGGCGTGTCCTGCCGAGTTCGAATGCGGGGATCTCTTATGTTTTATTTATAAAAATGTTTGTTTTCCCGGGCCGGCGGGGGGCGTCTGAATTCGGGAAAATATATGGTGGAATTACGACCCGAAAAACTTACGACGGGAATAAATATTTTATGAGCGTTCAACGGCCGCCGAAGCATCCCTTAGCGGCCGCGATTGATTGCTCACCCCGTGAACACATGTTCACATTTACATTGTCGGTAGAGGAGAATATAAAAATGTTCTACTATCAACATATTAAAATGTATGCTGCGAGTACGCGTTTCATTGTCATTCACGTTGTTTAAAACGAGTTACTAGTTTAGAAAATTTGAGTATTTCTCAAATATTTTCGATTACCAACAGCGTGATCCCTTCATATTATAATTGGGAACGTATTCTAGGATACATTGAATGTGTTGCTGTATGAAAAATATTTATGCTACAACGAAAATATTTGAAAATAGTCGACGTTTTTAATTCATTTTGAAATGGCGATAAATCAATACAGGTAGGAATGATGAAAATCTGAGGAATGATGAGTAATTTCTGTTTTTTAGTCAGTCCAAATGCAAATTTGGAAACATATTTCACGTGGTTGAGTGAAAATATTTTCGAAGAAACTGAGGGTCAGAAACAACGACGTTTTAAATAAATCGGCAAAAAATATATTAGCCCCGGTCATATTTCGTTCGGTATCGGCTCCATCTCGGCGCATATTTAATTCGACGAGGGACCCCAGGAGCCGACCCCACCGCCGACCGAACTGCGTAAGGTCGGGGTAGCCGAGGGAGAGAGGGCGAGAGAGAGAGAGAGGCAGAGATAAAAAAAATGTATAGGATTTCTTTGTCTGTTTCCTATTAGTTTTTATATTCAACCCCCGGAGTGGTCCCTTTGTGAGTCGCCGAGTAACTAAGATTGAAGACCCCCGGGCCCCGCTCAGTGTGTCAGCCCCGACTATAAATCCAATGCTTTAGTCACCGCGTGCCAACCCCTTCTCGGAATCATTACGTCATTTTCACCTCGGGGAATGATTAATAATATTGCGGTCGTTTTGTAGAACTGTGTCGGTAAATTATCTATCGGTCAGATAACTCCTGAACATGTGGGAGTTCTCAGGACGTACGGTAACATAGAAACTAAAAGCAACGATAGAGACATCTGACAAGCATTTTCTTTTATTCCATCTTAAATTATGCTTGTCACAAAACGATACGAATTTTTCATCACGTTGGTATTTCCATGCACTGAACGATTGGCAATATCGTAGGCATTCTTCGTAGTGGCCAAATATAGTTCGATAGCTTCATGGTACAGTACACTTCAACTGACTCTACAGTGTCGGTTATAGTTATTTACTAATGTTAGTGTCGAGACCCATCCAAACGATAAGCAGGAATTTTGGTTAATCTCGTCAGATCAACTGATGAGAAAATGTCCAACGTGACGATAAATTTTATGAAGTATGCTCTTCTTCAAGATAGTCTGAAACATAAAAATATGTATGATAATTTCTAATAGTAATCTGTTCTCATCATCTTTAATTTTCTTTAATCTATGGTTCAACATTGTTTACTGATTGATTACTATGGGTCTTGGTTGGAACTTTGCGTTTTCTTTCAGTATTATTTTATATAAATATATTTTGAAGAAGGTTTATATAAATATATCTTTGAAAACGTATATTTTCTAGAATTATATATAATTATTAGCGAAGTACATATATAGTTCTGCGAATTTCACATACTGAATATTATCTGACGATACCCAGTTCTCTAGATGGAGGGGATATTTCTTCCTTACCTCAGGCCGCGAAGTACATAAAGTTGGGTGGGTGAGACCTTTTTAGAAGGTATGACACATGAGAAAATGAAAAAAGTTTTATTTCTCGACTCCGCCGCGGGGGCCCCCAACATAAGGATGCATGGCGAATGAAGATATGAAGAAGTGGGCAAAGGGTTGTTGGGAAAAGGGGGGAAAAGTTAAAACTTTGTCCAGGCCCCGGGAATCCTCGGGGCCTTTTCCATCTTCCCGCAAAACGCCGGCCGTCCGTCACCGAAAACCGAATTACGACCTTGTTTTTCCAGTCGGTACGGCCGAAATTTGAATTTCGATGAGCGAGTGTTCACTGGGGGAGCTCTAATTAGACATCCGACTGAAGCGAAGTTCAGCACAGAAATTAAACGTCTCGAATTTGCAGAAACAGAAGTGCGTAATTGAAGCCCAGGAATCAAAACCGAGTAAACACTTCGACGACGCTCGTTGGACGGGGAAAAATATTTGAGACCGTGTTTCACTTGGGGTTCCAATTAACCTGAATTCATCCTGCCGGGGTGCTGTCATCTCATAATTACGGGTCGCCTTCATAATTTTAATTACGAGCTAATTTTGATATTCGTTTACCTGACAAAATGCTCAATCTGACGTCTGTTATTTTTGCGATGACTCGTCGATTTTTACATTTTCCGATTGAACATCAAAATAAATATCAGATTACAGTTTAAACATGAATATGCAATAAATGAGCGAAGGTTTCCACGACCTCAACTTGAATTATAACTAACTTTGCATATTGGAGATATTCCTACTGTTATATATCACATTATTAATTACAAACTTTATTGTATTCCGATAAATGAATAAATATCGGACTAGATTTTACAACGTATACTGCAAAAAAGTGTACATTACCTGTAGGGAATACTGTAGTGCCTCGGATACGAGTTAGTGCTGTATAACACCCTCCTCGAGCAGAAGACGGCCTCAATTGCCGGCGGACTAATTCGGTTTTCGAGTCGGTATTACGAACATCACTTTGCGCACACCACTTGGCACTGGCACTTGTGCGTATGTGTGGTAGCTCCCTCCCTCCCACCCTCTCACTCTCTCTCTCTCTCTCTCTCTCTCTCTCTCTCTCTCTCTCTCTCTCTCTCTCTCTCTCTCTCTCTCTCTCTCTCTCTCTCTCTCTCTCTCCGGACGACATTACGGTACAAGGTCGCCAGTGTGCGGTTTTGTTCGAGTGCACTGCAAACTGCAATGCAGGCCGACCAATAGTGTGTTTGTGTGTGTGCGTGGCCTGCACGATGGCCTACACCGGCCCAATGAATCTCGCCGTACTTACACACTCGGGCGTCGTTTACATTCCCCCTGTTAACGAAGAGGGCTGTTTCAATTCCTGGCCTATGCATTATTTAAAACACGCCAGACGTTCAGACAAATCAGTTTGCGGAAAGCGCATGAACCGAATATTTCCTATTATATTAATCGAGCCCCACTCTGTTGTTCTCTTTAAGGCACTATACAGAAAGTGTAATATCTCTCGTTTATAATTGCTAAATTGTGTAACTCTGAGTTCTGAATATCTTTTTCCAGGAGTTGACACAGCTCACATCAACTTCACCCTACATAAAGAACAATTATCTGATATTAATATATTTGTTATATGACCCTTGGGAGGTTAATATATAATTTTTTTTTAACTCGTCTAATTGAAACCGGTCTAGCTTCATTCCAAGTACAGGAGGGGAGACGAGAAATTGACGAGAGTGCTTATTTCTAGTTCTAATAATAATAGGCTTCGTCGTTCTCGGTATAGAATGTGTTAAGAAGGGAGGGGATATTGGGTCGACGGAGCGTAGAATGTGAGCGTGGGCGTTGAATAGATTCTTCCATTACGGTGTCTTCGCTCTGAAAGGCCGGATGCCACCGTGGTTTTGACCATTAATCGGTCGGCGATACCATTCTAACATTTCTAAAATGGCATTATCAACAGTCCCACCTCGGCGAGTATCTCCGCGCCCCGATCTCGGCCAATTAAACTCATATATTCAGTCGCAACGCGTTCGTAATTGCCGGAACACGTTTTTAATTACGGGACGCGGGTTTAAAATAACTCCGGAATCACGGCCGCTCGTAAAACTATTTTCCTTTTTTTTTCTCCCTTTCGTCTCCCTCCTTTTTTCCGGTAACAGATAATCAGTAATCGTGGTCGTAAAACCTGAAATGGAATTGTTTTCAACACTCTTATTGTATAAATTAGGTTTGAAACCTACGTGCCAACACACGGGGCCCGGGCCATTTAGATAAGTTGAGATACTTTCACCATTACTTGTATAACAATCAACACCTTATCAGAAAAAATTCTGGTTTCTTATTATGATATTTATATCAAGTATATACACGTGAATGAAGCAGATACACATACGCAAAATTTATATGCAATAGAAGTTTTTATTATCAGAATATTTTAAAGTTTATTATTGAAATTTGTATTCTATTTTTGGATGTGAACATGCACGAAATATGAATAAATTTTCCTTCCATCGACATCATAAATATAACAGATGTCATTGGGGATACTCGTTTTGTTTGCATTATACTCATATATTCAGAAGTTTTAATTACGGTACGCGGGTTAACGGTACAAATTCTCCTGTAAAAATAGACAAAATGTTTATAACACTACCATATTCAGAACAACCAAGTTCCATTCCGCTGATTATCACCTAAAGTGCCCAACCGAAACTACCGTTAGGCTTTCGTCCCCTTCCGATTCGAACATTTTGTATTATTCGTTTTTACCGACGTGAAAAAAAAAATTAATTATTATAAATCGTCGAGAAGAAAAACTACTAAATGCGGGCAGTTTATTATCCGAGCCTTCAGAATGATATGGAAAAGAATAATAGCCGCGATTGTATCTAGCTTCTCCACGCGAATCCACTCGTTGTATTAATTGTTGAGTCTGGCTATTAGATATTGACCACGCTTCGGTAGCCCCAATGAAACCGATACCGCAATCGGGTCTCGGTAATCTATTCCCCTGGGGTTTATTTTTGTGTTTTTTTTTTCTAGATACTTAGTCGAGACTATCGGGGATGATCAGAACGCGAGCGGCGGATATTTTCCTTAGAGGCGGCCGGGATTTTTCCTGAACACGCCAACTAGATTTTTCACTTTCACCGTCGTTGGCACTCGGGGCCCAGATAAAACGCGGATTGTATTCCCGGCCATAAACCGGACCCCGTTTTTCGGGAGACCCCGGCCGGGGGGTCACATGTTCACCGCACTCTTTGGTCACGCCAACCCCTTTAGAATTGACTATCGACTATACACAACGTGGATTGAGCTGAAACGGTGTAAGGGGCTCTCGGATGTTGGGACTATTTATATAAAAAGGGAGCAGTGGTTAGGGTCATTTATGGTCTTCACCTGTTGTTCTTATTGCACAGATATATCTTGTTTTCATTGCTGATACATCCCGGGGGTTATCCGAGGTTATCCCTAGAGCACTACGCGATCCCACCGGACGTTAGTTAAGTAATTCATGGTCTGGTCATTTAATACAAATTGAATTTTCCTTACTGTGTCGAAATCCGTTAGGACAGGTTCGACCCCCGGCCCGTGGTGGGAACAGACGGTCGATTAACCGTGCCGCCCCCACCCCAACGCCTATATAGATATCGCTGCGGCGGTAGCTGTGAGTCACGTCGTTAAATAAGGATTTACTATACGGGAATAATAAAATAAAAAGCGGAGGGGTGGAGCCCCACCCTGGGCCGGCTTTTTGCCGCAATCGCGGCCCCAAGCGACAATTGCGGCCGGAGGGGGAGCCGCCCCTAGCCCCGGCGGGAAACCCTCGCCGAGATAATATATTAAACCGGTTAATTTTTCGCGGCCGGCCGAGCCGCCCCCGATTAATTGTCACGCGACGGTATATATATACCCGGGTCCCCACCCTCAAATGAAACCCCGAACTAACCCCTTTTTCATTAGTAATGAACCGCCGCCAGTCGTGGATGAGGGGTGTGAGAGGGGGGCGCTCTTCCCACATTTGTTAACTAGTTGCGGGGACCGGGCCCCGGCACATTCGGGTTTGATGAAATGGAACCGAGGCCCCGCTTTATACTTCAAATGGGATCCATTATCTTTGGACGCACAATACGCTATCGTTCTGCGGCGGCACAATGCCCCGGGAAATTTATTAACGCGCTCGATCGAATATTAATGATAATTTATAGCGTATTTTTTATAATCCGATAACCCATTGACTTAATATTCGCGGGAGAAAAATCTTTTCATAAATAAACAATGACGTTGTTATATTTGGAGATTCGTAGATTCAATAAAGAAGTGCAAAATCCCTATCAATACATTTTAACATACTAAATTTTATTATTTATTTTGGCTTATTATTTAACGATACATTAATTATCCTGTTAAAATACAGTCAGTACTGCTAGAATTTTACCATTTTTTCCTAGTATTCTCATTTAAGGGCGCCATGGAACATTCCCATCAAAATGACGAAACCTATTGAATTTTAGTAACCTCCGCTCCGAATATTTTGAGTTGCGTTTGGTATATGTACGTTGAAACGTATAACCTTTTTTCGTGCTTACAGTCGGTAGCAAACCGTTAAGTTTCGCTCGGTCATCCACCCTGTTAGCGACGCCTTTTCTTCTGACGACGGTCGATCTCGGATGTTTTTCAAACGGAGTCCGGCGAAATATCCTCGCTATGCGTTTAATGGGGGCGTTCATTTTTCCCGAATCTCGATAATTGAATTTTAACCGCGGCCGTTTCCCAAATACAACAATAACGCTTGTAAAGCCGGCGGCGCTCTGCGCATATTTGCCACATGGTGCGAGCTTAAATTATCGGCCCGGCACCAATTAAGGGCCGAGTTTTCCCAAGCGGGAAACAGAACATTCTTGCCATTTACATAACTTGAAGCCGGTTCGGTGTTGTTCGACCGGACAATGAATAATTTATGCTCGGCCCGGTACGATTTTTTTGTTTGCTCGTGTCCCGCCCGCTCTTAAAGTCCGACTGTTTTGCAATTCAGCGTCCGAACGAGTCGGTTCTCAATTCAGCGCCCAACTTCGTTTTCTGCTTTTGTTTCCGCGTTCGATCTCCCGAACTCAATCTCGGCCTTAACCCACCTCGGCCTCAGGAATTCGTGACAATTAATCGGGCAAATAATGGGTTTGGGGCCGGGTAAAATAAACAAGCGACTATCACTCGGCGATATTGGCTCGGTTCCCGCAGTTAACTGCATTGTGCAAGAGATTTTCATTACCCGTTTCTTTCATTTTTCTGACCGGCGTTCAATTTACAGCGGAGTGCGGTCGCAATGTATTACACAGCGAATTGAATTCGTGTCGAGCTTTCGGAGTGATACGGTCACGGTTTTACAGTCGGACAAATAAAACCGAATAAATATAAGCGGCACTGAAACGAACTTTTGGTTAATACGGGTTTCCACGTAACTGTATTCGATACTCTGCCGGTATTGCGTACGTTGTATACTCTTATACAAAGTTAGTTTATGTTGAATGAATATTTTGGCAAATGATTAAGATTGAAATTACTGGATAAATCTAGCCTTTTGAGACAGCGTATTTCTGAAGATCGGAAAATATAAACTCATGTTTGCTACTCTTGCTACTAGCCTTTAAAATTAGATCTTAAAATTCTTGCAACGCTCAATTGTGGTATATGTAAGTACACAATGAGTAGTGTTTTTGTTTTCAAAATTTTTCAGTATTCATCATAATTATTTCCATTGTTTATTAAGTTTGATCTGTGCGGTATATCAATTAACCTTACTAACCGAGTGATTCCTGTTAATCCATTTTCAGAACCCCTGAGCGAATTTTGCGATTCCTCGATGTACCCATTGTCGCTTATTAATTCAACGACGACATTTAAAGTCGTGCTAGGTCTACGGGCGGTATCGACCGTAAAACAGGGTCGTTATTCTCGGACAAGTGACGTCGCGTCCTCCCGGCCCCCGTTAAACCTTATCTGGGGGCCGCCGGTTCCCCGTGCCGTTTACCGCTTTATTACCGGCTCAAGCAAATGAATTCAGCGGATAAGCGCCGTCTCCCGGCCGGCAATTGAATGCCCAGACACCTAGCGCCCTTTTGAAAATAGTCTTATTTCAACGGCGGGAGGGGGCGGTAAAGGGGAGAGGGACCTGATAAAACCTCGATTGTCTCTTTATCTCGAAGAGATTCTGTACAGTTTTCATTTTATCAAAGATCAAGGAAATGGGATGCTTATACTTAGCTTCCAGGGAACTGGATGTTGTGCATTGTTTGGTTATTTGGTAATACAGCCCAAAACATTTGTTAATTCGGTAATACATACGCGAAACATTTATTTTATGATTCTATTCCACTATTTCTTCTTAAGCTAATTCCTAGCTTAAATATTCAGCGCGACCACATTAATGGATACGGGCATTTCTCTCGGGTTTAAATTGTTTCGGAAATCAAGACTAACCGTGAATAGGCATTGAAGATCATGTTTTAGAATTTTCGATGGGCTAATTTACACAGAGTGAAATTGATTAATTAATCTAAATTGTGTTACACTGCGATTCATCAATAATGAACCCCGGAGCTTTTGACCTTCTATTGGCCGGCCGAAATTAATAGGCGGCGCCGCTATTGTCTCGTTTGTGAAAACAATTGGCCTTCATTTACAAATTCTTCGCGGCCTTTATGCAGCACGCATAAAGATTGGTGTATAAAGATGGATCGACCTTAGGGAGTTGGTCTGGGGGTGTACGCCGGGGACTGAACTGGGTCGTTTGGTCGCTTCCACATTTTGCTCCGATTGAACTTCAGTGTTGTCATATCGGTTACCATGTCAGCTCGTCAACAATTTATACTCGGCAGGATAAACAATTCAATACCTAGGACCTCCGTTCGAAGAAAGGCTGAAGCAACAGCGAGTTATCTGAATAAACTGCTTGCCGGTTAAATATGTATTTCGAAATCGTCCGTCATGAGTTAACCTATATTACAGGAATGGAAAGGGCTAAAATATTTAGATACAAGTGAAACTCCGGACTCTCTAGGTGAATTTTTTTACAAAACCATCTCGTTTTGTCATCGCAAGTAGTATTCCGTCAGTGGTAGAATTGTTAATGTCACCATATCGGCAACTATGTCACTTTTCTCGTTTTCATACGTTTGCTTCTGTCGATCGGCATTAGACCAAAGAGGTTATTATAATACAGGTTTAAATAGCCATTTCTTATAATAATCAGACTCCGTAAGGATACAAACGCCTCTCTCTCTCTTTCTCTTGCCTGCTCTTTCTACTACTGCAACAGATGACGAACTATCCAAAATTTGCCGACAGAACACAAAAATTGCGAAAATACAGAGAATACATGTAAAAATCTTTTAGAACAAGTATTAGGCAATGACCCATAAGCAATGAAAAAACATAATTGAATTTCTCGAAGATACTAAGGCAATACAAGGAATACGTATTGGGGTCACATATATTCCACGGTAAGCAGGCAACAAAAAAATAGTCATCAGCCTGAGTGTTTTGTCCCTCCTCGCCTTTCTTATCGTAGATTACTTTAGCCTTCTCACTACTGTCAGTAGGATTCCGTTACTGAATTACCCCTGATTACCGCTGGAGTTAATGCGCTCCTTTCATTTAATCAATTCAAATTTGCAACACGAGGAAAATTTCCCAGTCCGACTTGTTTCCGCCACTTCGCTCTAATCACTTTGCTTTGCCGGACCTATCCCACTCTCATAAAACTAGGGCACTTAGCCGCTAGGCCTTCTATCCGATTAATAGTGTCGTAATCGGAGTTCGAATAGGAATTATAGAGAATCCTATCTACACTAGTGTAGATTATCCGGTTTATAAATCTAATATTAAAATTTGATCGAGGACTGAGTTCGGCGAGAGAGAACGAGAGAGAGAGGTACAGAAAATTACCCAGATGTTGAGTAACAGTTTCAATTTAATTTGAAAACATTGTATTGTATTTAATCTAAAAGAATTATAAATTTGAAATTGTTTCCCGATTCCAATCCTTTGGTGCTTGACAGTAACGGTATAGGTGAACGAAAAAAGGGACAGAATATTCATAAGTTCACGATTCCAATTCTAAATTAAACGATTATAATGGCCAGTGCATAAAATACGCACGCGATGGAAGAACCTGATATTGGGATTGTGCGTTTAAATCGGTCTCATTAACTAAGGGACAGAGACAGGCCCCAACTGGTATTAGCATAATGAAATGCTGAATAATTGTTCACAGCGAATGGATTTAACTGTGTAGGTCAAGAACAACAGGCAATGATCTATTGGACACCGGGGTAATTATAATAATGGCCAGTCCCATTTCTCTTCTCGCCGCGGTCAACCCACTCGCACCAATTCTAACTGATTTCGACTTCAATTGTCCATCCGCATTTCAAGTTCACGTTCTGTGTACAGAAAAATTTACTATATATAAATTAAAATTTATTCTTCGAACAAACAGAATACAATTGCATGCGAAACAAATAAAGGGCTAATATTACTTCCCACATAAGAGCAAAAATAACTATTTGGAGGTAAAAAATGTCCTGTGTTTCGAATATTATTAATCGTCCATTTTATAAAATGTTTACCTAAACTAATTCAATTTTCAAACGAAAATTAACAACTGTTATATTAATAAAAATAAATTATAACCAGAGTAAAAATAATCGGAAATAATGATGGGAAAATTTGTATTCCGTTTGTTACCCTCATTCATTTATTGCTTTATTCATAACCCACAATTTTTGAACATTCGGTTTAGAATTTTCTATGTCAATATTCAAGTATTATTGATTAGGGAGAAAGAAGTGATACGATATAAGTAATATTTTTCCATTTTCATTAATTTTCAAAATATTTAAATGATTACTCTAATAGAATTGAGAGTGACTCGCGTTTATTTGTAGTTGTTCAAAAATATACGGAAAATTTCATGAGATTGAGAATAGGAACACTTGAAGATACAGCTCCACTATAATGCGTTCTGAATTGTAATTAGGGGAATGAAGAAAGCAAGAATGGATCTATTCAGCAAAGGATTAAATAAAGTCTAATTATAAACAGATCAACAATTGGTATATACAATTCAACATTGTTAATTCCCGCTGAATAATTCTCGTTGTATGAAACAATGTGAGTTACGGACACAACAATAAACATTCTATTGAGAAAAGGCTCACTTGTAATAAGGAAACTGCAATTCGCCATAATCATTATTTAACGGAGACACTAGACAAACTTTAATTCCTAAGTTTCAACAATCAAGTTGAAGAAATTCCGAGGCGTCGCTCCTGACATTTCGTCTCTTTAATCGTTCCTACTGTCGGTCGTGAAACTAAGCTTTATTCCAAATAATTAAGGGGTGGGTTTCCAAAACACTGTTAATTGACGACCAAAAATATTTTACCAATATCTCGTACGACTTACGACCTTCATCGTATCAAAGGAGGGAAAAAATTTGTAGATCCCTTTTTTAAATATCGATGAAATTTTATCTATCATTAAAAAATGTTCTGTGTTTTATAAATTTATACATTAAATTTATAACACTTTTATGGGCAATTCCAGATATCAGCTGCCCTAATTAAGCGTATAAATCGTCCAATTGACAGATATAATCAATGCCTAAATTGCTCTTAAATGTTTACGAAATGAGATGGAATTTAAGCCGAGATAAAATTCATATTCGCCGGTAAGGTCGGCGGTTAAGTAGTGGGAGAGGCGGGGGCAGTAATCACCGGGGCGCGGGAATGGAAATGCCCCTAGAAAAGCGTCCTCCTCTCCCAGTAATTACAAGACTCTTTGACGGAAGTTAACTTTGCACAATCAATAGGGGGCACACGAGGGGCAAAACTTTCATTAAACCGTCCCGGGGTCCTTCCCTCCCTAAAGGGAACATTCAATAAGTGAAAAAGGCCGTGGGCCCGCCGCCGCTCTCTCTTTTCCCTTCAAAAGCCCTTCTCGGCTTCGACCGCGTCCGCTCGGGCGTCCCGTAATTATTCGTCCAAATGTAAAATTAACGCGGGTTAACATCTCCCGAGGGGTTACCGGGAGGGTGAGTCACGACGCTAACCTTAACGAGGTTCTAAGGCACAATGCCCGGCCCACTGCGACGAATTCCTGCGACCGATCTCCCCTTTTATGCTTCGGGATTCGGGAGTTCCAGGCATCCTGTAATTAATTTAGACGGCGGAATCGAGTGTGGAATGTCACTTGTTTGATTGATCCTCTCGGGTGTGTATTCGAACGGAAAACAAACTGTAGTTATAAAAAATTACCGGGGGTAAAATTTCGGAGGTTGGGATCAATACGAGTATATGCTTAATTGGCCTCATTTTAAACATTATTATGAGAATATTTTATGAGAAAAAGTTCGCAATCCCGGTTGAAGCCCACCGAAACCTTCGGAAACCAAAGCGGAGGGGGCAATCAGGTAATTGACAACTTTAAATTAATTTCATTAAATCTGCCCTTTGTCCTGTCCCGTTGGGGATCGTACCCTCTTGTCGTTTAGCTCGTTTAATTAATTCAACAAACATGATCCCTAGCCCGCCCCCTCCTCCGAATACCCTTCGCCGTGACATCAAAATCCATTGGAGTTTATTAATTCATGCCCACCGGACATGAAAGCGATTAGCGGCACAGAAATAGAACAAATAATCGGTTTTAAGACCGGCGCGAGGAGTGGGACAGTTTAGAGAGGGAGGATAAATTTTAAGATAGTAAAAAGGAATTGTCGTTCGACCACTCTCGTGATTTCCCTACAAACGTCCATTTGATCTTAACGTAGGTCAGGTTTGTCCTCTTATCATCGGCAATAAGTCATGATAAAGTAATGGTCTGCATGTCACCGCAGACCTACTGCCAAAGAGATAGCAGCTAATAATAGTAATTTTTCATTCTTATATTTCTATCGGCCCATTTACTTTTCATTTGTCTTCGTATAATGTATTATATTAATATTTTAATGTAACAAAAAAATTCTGAACCATTCGAGAGTCCTCCCGAACATTTTTTTGTACAATACAATGCTGTATTTACTTTAAATTTCGCGGATGTATAACGTATTATAAATAAGAATAATGTATTTAGACCATTAAATGTTGTAAAGAATTTCTTCACAAACTTTTCTAAACATTTCTTTCCAAAAATAATTATTTCATTAATCGTTCTTTTTACCGAATGAATAGCCCGATTCCACTGAAAAACACCGATTTACCAAATAGAATATGGGCGACCTTGCTTGGCGGAGCCGGTCGCGGGCAATTGAGAAAAAGGAATTTGATAGGAGCGTATGGTGGGTCGACAGGGAGAATATGCGATCGGGAGGGGGACCGGGATCAATCAGATAAGGCCCCCCTAACAATAGTCTCCTTCCCACGACACAAGCGGGGTGGTCCATAATTCAATCGGGAACCCGGCCGAGCGTACACACGGCCGCCCGAATGAGACGTTCACTTATATACCTGTTATTATTCGGCCCGTCGGTATGCCCATTCCGTCCGGTTTTGTTCTTCTTGTTTCTCCCCCCGAAGTTTTTCTTCCCCCGAAGAAGCGGGGGGACACGTAAAATTGCGATTTATCGCCGAATCCCCGTGGATTATCCGGGTCGTGACTCCCGTCTAATCCCGGCATCATGATCCCGTCCCTGGGATCACCTTTATCGGCCGCTCCGATTTACACGACGACCGTAAATTCACCTCGGGGGTTATTATTCCTGAAATTTATTTTTTTGAAACCGATGTCGAAGAAAATATTTCTTTCCCTTTCCTCTTTTTCCCCCCCCTTTTTTACCATTTCGCTCTTGCCCTTTTCATAAAGTACCGCCCAATAAAGCATGGGATACGGTCGATTGGGGCCCTGGACGGGAGACCCGGCGACGATTATCGGGCGCAACAAGTTGGAAAAATCGGGCGCTTTGCAATCGGGGGATAGTTTTACTTCGGTTCTTTTCTGCTTTACTAGCGGGAAAATACGGGAATTATCGTCCCCCAACTTAACGCGCTCTTATCATCGCAATATTTAAATGAAAAAATACGTAACAATTTAGCATCAGTTGTATATTCGAGTATAATTGTGTAGTGTACATAATATTTTAATAAAGTTATAATTGTCATAGCCTACGGGGTTTAGGAGTGCCTTTACTGATTAATTAATCAACTTCTAAAAATTCTATGTTTTTCTTCTATTCAACGAACATTATTGCAATAAAACTTAAAGTAAAGTAAGTAAAGTAGTCGAAGTATGCTTTAGGTCGAGTTCTGTGAACTTTGCGAACTATTTTAATTATTTACATCGAATTATTTTATGCACTTTCGTGTAAACGACATTGCTGTTACTGCTACGGTGTCAAACTCGTTTGGGACCTTAATCGAGTCGCGCGAACATTAATGTATCGTTTCACCTTCAGAAAAACAAGAATATCATAGCCCGGTGTTATTTCACGGGCGAAAGAAATATTCCTATTCCAAATACGTCCGACGTTTTGATTATATGTGAATAACGAAGGGCGGCCCCAAACTGAATTGGTTAGCATCTTATGAATCCCATTGTGCCGGTTGAATGGGACCGGTCGGACCTCGGGGCGCCCGCCGCCCAGTGACGATTGGTCGGAACGTGGGAGAATTTCATATCTTATTATTATTCGTAATTTATAATCTCGGAAGGAGACGAGATGTTTACGGCCGCGGTGAGTTATGTCCCAGTTAGTCGTAGGGCGGAACCGCTCTATCCAACTTTAAATGCAAAGGACGCCGCCTAACGAGCGAAATTTCTTGTGTTTTCGTGACATATTAGTGCATATGTTTTAACAACTAGTGGCGCAGCCATTGAAGCTATTATTTTAAAGTAAATAGGGAATATTTTGTTTTGAGATTTTTTTTAATTTTATTGAATCTTTTTACGCACGATTGACACCCCTGCATAAAAAAATCAAACGTCCAATGTATATTTTGCAAACATCATGATGCTATTCAGTTGACTAGTTAGAATAAATGTTTATGCACTTTCATCGGGGCCTTACTGCCGGAACGGAAATAGGTGCTCTTCTGTTCTCTATCTCTCCTTTAAAGCTATTAGAAACCTAAACGGCTCCCAGGGTAACGAAGCGGTATTTGGACGGTCGCCGCGGAGACGTATCGGGCCCGTCGGGGGGGATTCGAAGCATTAGCGGCCGGCCGGGAAAGAGGGAAGAGAGGAAGGAGCGAGGAGAGAGGGAGGAGAAGGAGGGAGGGAAGGCCCTGGGCCGCCATTAGCAGTTACACCGGAGCGCTAAGTGATGATAACTGTAACACAAGTCTCTTTTACAGCCCCGCCCCGGAGAAGGGACTCTAAACACAGCAATCAGAGAGCGGGCGCCCTGAGAGAGTGAGAGAGAGGGTGGGAGGGGGGTGGTGGAAAGGGTTGGTGGAGGGCTCCCGCTTTCTTTTAATGGGGTAAACCTCCTCTACTCGCCCGCTAATGGATTGGTCTTGCGGCCGAGATTATGACGGAAGCGCGTCACCCCCCTCCTACTCCCCAACCAGGTATAGATCACCGCGACGACCGAAAGCCGACTCGGAGATAAACCGCCGGCACTACGCCAACAGACGGTGGATACCATTCTGTTTTCATTCCGACGAATACCGTTTCATTTGAGACATTAATCATCTGTAATAGCCGGCAGATAGTAATTAGTAACAGTCTGGTGTTGAGCTACACGGGGATACAAAGGCGTAGGCATAGAATCGCGGAAATAAAAAATAACTTCCCGTCGTTCGGGTCGTAGGTTAAGTGATAGTCAGTCCTAGAACAGACCCAGAATTAGACCAAGTTTAATGAAATTAGTGTGCTGTAACACGTAAACTCTTTCAAAAGGATGTCACGGCGAATCCTATAGTGTTGTGTACAATATTTACATCAATTCAATCAATTTTACAAATGAATATACTCGTGTTAAAGGGATAGATATATCAGTTGATAATATAAATTAGTATAATACATATAAGTAACATTCACGTTACAAGTAACAAACACGCTTACAGTCAGCATTAAGGTATTATTATATGTTTAATTATTAATTTTCTTAGTATATGCTTCTAGAACTCTTGGAGTTTCGTGATTTAATAAACGTGCAGTACGAAACGGCCGATTCGGTCTTCTAGAAAGAATGGATATTTGATATTATCTACTAACAATCATGGACGTTAAACTTAACTGCGAGCGTTAATACTGGTATTCAATATCACTAAAATTATTACCCGTTATTTGGGCCCATAAAACAGGACCACCTTCGATTTTTCACATATATTTGCATTGTATTAACAACACCGGTAGTTCTATTCATTTTTAATGGCGCATTTACTGATTAATTACGTTTTGTATGCTAATTACGTTTTGATATACGTGCCGATTACTGTTATTATTCAGGCAAGTAGTTTCGGACGCCTGTGGTTTCGAGTTTCGTTCGGTCCCGGCTCCCATTCTATGGGTGGCTGACTTAGATAAGTATCATAGCGCTCCGTTCGGGAAAAACGTTTATTGCCTCCCATCCTGGGATAATTTATTTTGTCTTGATACACTGTATCGAATATTTAGATTTTCCATTTGATATATACCTAAAAAAATTTAATATAAAAATAAAAATAACCTTATAGAACACACAGTAGCCACTGCACAGCAGTGGTAGCTTAGCACAGCGACCACAAGTAGCGCGCGTTTATGAGTGTCAAGTTTTTATCATTTAGACGCAATTTATTTATTTTGTAAATATTTGATTTTTCGGTAAATTAAGGCGCAACATTGATGGGATTCAGTGGGAATGTTTCAGTTTGTGAAGCAACTATCCTAATCTAATCTGAATACATTTTTGCACCACTCTCTCCAAACATAGCTCTCGAGAGGGGTAAAGTGAAGAGGTTACTTGATTAACTAGGCAGTATGATAACGTCCCACTCAATCTCCTGGTTAATGAACTTATGTATGAAATAGCTGTAAGGGCCAACGTTATATGTGGGCCAATGTATAAATGAAGTGATACCTCGGTTTAGGTTGAATCTTTTAATGTCCGACCCGATTGTAGAAATGAGGAATAATATCAGTTTTTATATTGTACTTAATTTCTAAAATCGTAATCTTCTGAACATGCTCAAATTTGGCATGTTATCTAAATGCGAGATTTTTCATCAGGCGACTGCGAATAAGAACCGGGAGGGGGGGAATATTCAACAGAGCCGCTCGAATTGTCACCATCGAACGCAATTTAATTTGGTTCATTGCCCCATATTATGGCTTCGGATCGGGGAAATTGGGAAAAACTCAGTTATCGGATATCGGTTCGGAACGGAATATTGAAACGGGCCCGGAGAGAAAGCGGAGCGGGCCAATGAGCAGTTATCAGGAAATAAGAGGGATCTCCAGGGCCGGTAATCGAAACCTTGCCCCCAGTCTCAGTAGCGGCGATCAGTCTCGCTAACTGCAAAGTAAGAGCTTTTAGTAGCCGGAAGGCGTCGCCTAGGGGAAGGACCGTCCACCCCGAATTGGTGAGAATAGTTCCTGGGGTGAGGGTGAATTACAGCCCGTCTCTGAGCATGACGTAAGGAAAAAGACTATAGGGTACGATAACGTAAAACAGTATTTGAAGCAGTAATATTTTTTCCAATTAAGTTACATTTAAGTGAGATTGAAATTTTTGTTATTATCCACTATTAGTAAGTTTTTACTTACCGTGGGCAATATTTATTTTGTTTTGAATTAGTTGGTATTTAACTCTCTAATTATTCGTACAAGAATTTTTCAAAAAAGCTATCTTCTAACATCGTCTTTCTGAGAATCCTTATCCACAATACGAGGTTTCGATCGAATACAGGGAATAAAATTGGTGTCTGAACACGATACTCTGAGGCGTGTATCTCTTGAGGGAAATATCTGGTGTTTGACGGGTTAGGCAACTGTAGCGGGTGATAAGAGTTTCAAGCCGGGGAGTTTCATCCCGCCACGGAAAACTTCAGCGGGGAATAGTTGGAATACCCGGCGGCTTTTCACCGGCGCCCCTTCGCGCACTTCAATCCGCTTTGTATTTACCTCGGTCGTAACCGAGATCTGGGCCTGATTGAATACAGCCAACTGAATTTGGCGCCCGCGCTACCTTTATGAGCGGCGGCGGAGGGATGGCTGGAAATGAACTGTCTGGAGAGACCGCGTCGAGAACTCACGGAATGCTACTGACGGCGGTCTAGCTTGGAACCGATAGCTGAGGAAATTCAACATTTCGTAAGAGTCACACAGGCATCTATCGTAATATTGGATCACTTACAAGAAAAACGTTTAGTTAGAATACTTGTCTACCGTCATCCTATATCATTATTCTACATTATCCTCCATTTACGAATCCAGGTTTCGATTACTGATCGGGAGATCTCTCTTATTTGGCGATTGTCCCACCCCACTTTTGCGTCGAGAATATTCTCTCCCCACCGATATCCGATAACTGAGTTTTATGGACTGAAACCTTAATTATTGTCCTTACAATGACAAGAATATCTATTAAAAAATTATAAGTTAATATGAACCGTCGAGTTATAGAAGACGGAAAGTGTAGTATTTAGAGGGTGAAGGGGGAGATCTGAAGAGAGTGAGAGTGGATGCTCCTGAAATTATAACCACTTAGGAAACTGGAGGCGGCCCCCAGTTGATCCCTGGGGGACTCACAGAACCGCAGACCCCCGCCACTCCTCGCACACCCATCGGCTCCTCCTCATAGGGACCCGCCCTATAGTGAGGGGGGCTCCTTGATAAGGAGGGCCCCCGGATTTATGGTAGGGTTATCTCCCGGACCCCCACCCCCCCCTCTTCAACACCATACTATACCCCGGCCGCACACAACTAAAAGTCGACACCTCCCTTGCTCCTTTTCAAACGGCCGGAACTCTCCCCGATTACCCCGGAGATGTGTTTGACCGCGAGTCCCGCTGGAGAATATTAGGGGCAACAAAATTTGTACCGGAAGAAGATTCTTAACAGGTAAGGTATTTGTGAATGACGCATTCTATCAACTATTTCTTGTATTCGTCTACCTATGTTTACACCAAACGTGTAACTGTTAACAATGATAGCAACACTAAAGAGATAGTCCTGTCGGTACTCCTACCGGCGGATATTACCAAATGCGCGTTTATACTTATTATAACATTATAAATCCTTTTCTGAGATCATACCTGTTTACGGGCATTATATCTAATATTTAAAACGGGTAAATATACAATTTTTTATAAGAAATTAGGAACTACAACAATATATCTATGGCATATTGACATACTAGTCAAACTGTTAGATTAAAACATCAGAGTAATAATTTGGGTAGCGAAATAAGAAATCCAATTTGAATAAGACATTATAGCAATAGCACTATTGCACAATCATATTGTTAACCTCATATAACTGATCAAACATAGCGATTTCAACATCCAGAAAAAATTATAGATCTTTAATCTGACTGTAGGTAGGGAATCCTCCCACACTTCTCTGCAACTAGCTCAAACAACTCTCTCAGATTAGATCAACATTAACGTTCCATTCCTCGGAATAGCGTGAAATAAGTAAAATATTCTGTGTTCATAATTGCTGCGTAATGTACCACTTAAAAAGAAACGTCTCGTTTACTAAATAATTGTAATGTATGGCCCTTCCTTTTGGGGTACATTTAAGTTTTCAAAACGCTCACAGCCTCGTTTATAAATAAGATAAGAATAAGAATACTAAAATTAGCGAGTGATACATACAAAATGTCGTAATGAAATGCGAGAACACTCGAGCCCAAACGGTCGGCGTGCGATCTTACGGCGATAAAGACGAGACATGAGAACCTAAAAACCGAGGCGAAACAGCACTGTCTTAATATTCTTAAACCCGAGTTTTATGAATGCATTCATATCTGAACGAGTGTTCCCACTCGTGAAAACAATTTTCTCCGGTACACGAATTCGTGTTATTTACAGTCGGCTAATGGTCCCGAACCCGGGAAACCGGACTCCGGGGCCCGGCTTTAAGATATAGTTAAACAGTTTTTAAAAAATTGAACATAATAGGCTGGTAATAACCGAGCGGCCCGGAGCAGTGGGCATCCGCGCATTCGGCCCGTAATGTTTTAATTCGTCGACGGCCGGAAGAACACGCAAACGCGGGCCCCGGCACACCGTTCACCAAATGAACAAAAATTAGGGTCAGTTTAAAAATCCCCCCGATTATTTTCTGAGATCACGAAACCGGTAACGTCCACTATCGAGTTCATTAGCCAGTTTTCAGTATATAAATCGGATACTACACGTAATGTCTTGTGCATGATTTCTGCAGGGGGGTTGTAATTAATTAATTACAAACAATTAATTATTTGTAATTAAGTTAATTGAATGCAAAATATCTTTCGTCCTATTTGGTCGGTCTAGTAGGGTTTTTTATTGACATAACATAATAGTATTATGTGAGGGATGACATAACAAATCATAATATTTATTTTACTTTATGCTTTAAGCTTAAGATAATATGTAAATAAATGTCCTCCCATTAGATGGGTCGGCATAGCCGTCTTAGGATTTCATCCTCTACAGTGTGCTTTATGGCTACGATTATACCTTGATACCTAAGGGTACCTCTATAGGCTAGTACATTAGTTCCTAAAGCTTATGTTTAGCAATCTCCAAGAATACCGCTTGGGTATTTTAGTTAACCATTAAATAATTACTACCAAACTTTATCTTAGATTTCATGATTTTTAACCTGTCCATTTTAGTTCTTATAGTCCAGTTAATCACTGCCCTATGACCAAAGGCGTCTCCTTTCGGAAATTCGTCCATTACCAAGCTCACACAATATTAGATTCGTAGGACGGAAATTAGACCAAGAAACAACCGCGTTCCGCTTAATTACTTTAAGCCGGCTCGAGTAGGCGGAATTTTCGTAAGAAAAAAAAAGAGGCCTCTCAAAATGGGCCCCTAGAAGGAATTACGCGGCCTCTCCAAACCCCAAGGCCCGCCAATACCGTCTCACTGGCTCTCATTAGACCAATGAGTGTCGCCACTCGGAAAGAAACCCGGCCAGAAGAAGACGTCCCGTCGTATGGAGCAACAGAAATAACGAGGTCGGGCCGCGTTGTCATGTTGAAATATGAAAGGGCGAGGGCTACTGGGGCCCGGCCTAATGAGGAGGCCCTCGGGGGCCACACCACCGCCCGCATTTAGTAGCCCCTGCCGCCCCCGCTGCCCAGTTCTGGTCACTGCGCATCATTAAAAAAAACATTTATATAAATATATAACGCTCGGGATACACCTAAAATATTTACGCTTAAACCGATTCAAGACAAACGCCTGGTTTGGACGGTAGTTACGTCTGATAAACGATCTGACTCAGCAGTTTCTTTCAGGAAACAATTGCAGAGAGAAAAACTCATTAGTTGACCTTGGCGTCCGCTCGATTTTGACGTTATTAGATTCGAAACATACCGGGTGCTGCGTTTCTATTGCGGGTGGATTCAAACTCTAGAATCAGAAACAAAAGAATCGGGTGATAATGAATTTTGAATTGTTTGGCTACAACAGCATTTCTAGTTCCTGCAAGTTGTATTGTTCATTACTGATATTCTCATCTGGATTACTTTACAATAAGATAATAAATTAAGAATAAATGTCTAAATGAATTCCGCTCAAAAAGGAAGAGGCAGTCGATGTCTGATACGGTGATATGGGTGAGTGACTCTAGTCGGTTGTATTACACAACCCTGCGGGTGATATGTGTCCCGGAGAATGATACACTCTATTTGTCAACGTTCGTGACTTCCTGGGGGGGAAGATATCGTATAATGCGGACGGGAAACGGGACGACCGGTGAAATAGTCGCAGACATATGTCGTACTGGTCATTGTGCAACGGTTGAATAATGGTTAGGATATGAACGGCCCCCCCTGTTTTTACTCTGGACAGCTCCATCTTAAATTGCCAACATAATGCTGCCGACTGCTCAACGACATGTTTTAATATGTACACTGTCGGTGAACATGTGCAACAATTACATCCTAAAAGTTCACTTTAGAATTAAACTACGTACTTATAGGTTTGCATGATGTTTTTATTTGTTTAGATGACTTCTCACCATTGTGAGTTAGTATTAACAGTTAAATTACAATGAAGAATGAATCATTGACGACCAAAATGCGACCAAAATTTTGTTAGACAAAATTCCACGGTTGGTCATATTCCCCCCAAACGCCTGGAAATATGAGAAATATTACCACATTACCGGGTTTTCTACATATGCGGGAATACATTTTCAAAGGAGTTAACGCGAGAGTAGATGATGAAGATTGAAAAACCTATTTGAAAAAAATGCGGGACTCGGGTGGAATTTAAAAGAAACAAGTGGCTCTAGAATCCTCTTCAAACTCCACTTTAGCGGTTCACTGGGAGCCGGGCTCGGGAGTTGCGTTTCGGGAACTCGTTTTTTGGCCGTATTTGGCGGATAAGAGGGAGGAAAGTGGGAGGGAGGAAAAAAAATATCTCCCGGCGCTCTTTTTTTTCGCCACCTTTCCGGCCCCGCATCCTCGTGCAATATTCCTGAAAACACGCAAAGCGCGCGTACCGACGCCGTTGAATCCTGAACGTGCATAAATGATGTTATTCGGAATGAGATGGCTTTGGGCCCGAGGATTTGAGGCAGTCGGTGCCGGAGGATAAAGGAAAAACAGGCGGCCTAACCGAACCGGGCTAGCGGCCCTCCCAACACTCCCAACCTACTCAGCGTGGCCAGAACAAAATGAACCCGAAAAATTATCCAACCAACCATAGTTTGCAACATTTTCTATTGCTTATAAGCGCAATTAATCTTTTTCTGAAACAACTTAAGCTATAATTGATATCGATGACACTAGTACAGGGGTACTAAATTCACGCCTTATCTTTACGGAAACATTTCCGATACTATGTTTAAGTTTTCGCCTCGTGTAGTTATTTTTTGAAATATTGTTTCCATCAACCATTGGACGAAAATTATGTACGCGACGCGATATTTGTCTTATATTATATTAAAACAGAAGATCGAGAAAATTACGGTATTTCAAACTGTACTAAATATACTCCTACGTATTATTATAGTTAAACTAAAAACTACTTTGACCCAACTATACTGATGAGGTAGGCCGGTGATATTCAATCCGCTTTGAAAACTCTCTGAAATGTTCAAATAGCATATTTGAATAAAATAATACGTCCGCCGACTACTTCACATAATCTAACTTTCCAAATAAGGTTACTAACGAACGGCCAATGCGCTTCGGTAGGGAGCGCGTGAGAATAACGTCGCTTTCGATGCTTGTCTTTGTCACAGGGCGAGTGGGGAAACCAGGAGTACTGGGAGGGGGTGGGGAAGTGCGAAGTACAGGGCTCGGTAGTGTCCCGCGGAGGCCATTAGGCGGTAAGTCATCTCGGGGGAGGCCCCCGGGGCGGTGGGCGTACCGAGACACGGTACCCAAAGAAACCAGTTTACAGGCCGGTGGGTCACGAGGTCCCCATATTTCACGGCCGCGTTTCCTTTAACATTCCCGCTTTGTTTTTACCGTTTCTTTCTTATTTTGTCCTTTCGGTTTCTCTTTGCGCCAAAACTGGAGCCGTAGAGGGACACGTCGAAAGCTGGGGGACAATGCGGGGACGCCGACATTTTTCCCTGGCCGGACCCGGCTATAAATAATTTTCGGTCGGCCCGCCGACTAAAAGCCGAAATATATCGCTCCCCCTTCCGCGCCTTACAAGCCGGTTCCTCCCCGCAGAGTCATTTGCATTTCGACATTAACTGCCAACTGTCGTTAATATGATATGTTAAACGGTCGTCCGTTATTTAGTACTCCTTGTTCGATCTTAATATATACTTTTGTCAGTTTCGTGTTTCCCGTTTTGTTTTTCTTTTAAACCGGCGCTGTTCGCATCCTTAATGTACGGTCGTCTACCCGTTTTTGGAAGCTAATCGGACGTGGAAAGCTGGGAAAGATGTTCCATCGGTGGTGTGTCGAGGATCGGCCATTAAATTCTTCGGCGGATGCTACAATCATCTCGGATATTTTATTATATTTTAATTCAGCCGCGACGGCGAGAATTAATTATATATTCGCAGTACAACAAAAATATATTAGACATACGTTGCGCGCCATATTAGTTCTGTTATATTAATCTGTTGTCACATTATGACTAACTAAACTCCGGTGAGGTCGCGTAATGCTGTGGGAAGATCATCGGCAATGATGATGGGACCTGCTAGACTTTCGAAACGTTGGGAGGGCCCCTGGGGGAAAGGACATAAACCCATCGACTAGGTTCGTCTAGTATTAGACTACTAGCGGTATAAGCACCTTTTTCAGTTTGACTGTTGACTTTCGTTGTGTCGGTGCACACAAACTGATATTCAACACCAGTTATCCGACGACAGGGGCCCGATCCATTTCGTCCCGGATGAAATATTTTGAGGAAATAATCTCGGCGAAATGGATTGGAGCCCTGGCACGCATAAATCTCACCGCGCGGCGGTCGTTCACCGGCGGCGTTATTTACTGGTTTCTGGATTTACGCGCGTTTTAATCCGCAGGTTTTTGTGGGACTCCGGCGAAATTAATTCACCGAAAACTTGCTGTCCGACACAGCATTTAAATTTAGTGGAGTCGATATTCCACTTCGGATGTTTCGCGATATAAGCGAAACTGCAAAAACTGCCCTAACTATATACAACGGGAAAATTACGCGCATTAATCTAATCTATACAAAGGTAGATTAAAACAATCACGCTAAATAGCCCAGGAATGACTAAGCGACTGCAGGATAGCGAGTTTTTACGATAACGTAATATTTTATATGTATTGTATTTAAATATTATTTTGAGCTCTGCAAAATTCCTGATTCATAGAAACCGGACTACGTGCCCTTTGAATCAAAAGTTTTCTTGCCAATGTACAATATTTCTGTAGCGCTGAATTGAAACTTTTCATTGCGACGAACCGCAGTTACAATTTCCCCGTCCCTACCCTTGTGTACTTTTCTCGGGGAATATTAAAAAAATAAAAGAAAAGAAATTCGATATCGCCGAATTGAATTTCCGCTCGAAATAAAAAATTAATTATTCATGGCGGACCCCGAGACGTGGTTAATTGCACGACAATATCGCCGAGTCTTTGTCGCGGGGAGGGCCCGATGCGTGACGAAGGCTGCACGGCTCCCCGATACCGAAACGTGTAAATGTAATGGAAAATGAACGGATCACGGCATTTGAACATTCTGGAGTTACGATTTCGAAAATACAGTAATTTATAAGATCATTTACATAAAATGTAGCGATTCCCTTGCCTTATATTTACGTATAACATATTTCACTTAAATATATGCATTAATTATTTTTGGCATCAGTTCGTTCGATGGAAAACCACTTGTTCGATGCATAAATTAAAACAGTTTTAGTACAGTAGTGGTCGTTATAAAATAATTAAAGAATAACAAACTATTAGAGATTTATTACACAAGAATTTCTTGGACTGATAGTACCTTGTAGTTTTGATGGAGGAACTAATGAATATGTTCTGTGGCGTATATTAAAAGCCTATTTCCTTTATTTTATACAATTGGAACGTTCTTGGCTTCTTCTTGGAACTAAAATGTCCGCCCCCTCTTGGAAATATCGATACCGAATTCAAGGGAATAAATTCGTTTCGATGGTCAACCTTGTTATTATTCATACAAAATTACCGGATGGTGAAATATTAAAATGTATTCGACAGGGGGACATGCAGGCAGGCTCTTCTCGGTAATACTTTAAGTAACTGAGGATACTCGCGGTGAGATGGTGGCGAACGGTAAATCATGAATATTGATGATGACAGATGTTCGGAAAGTGGGGAGGCCGGTTTATTGGCCGAGCAATGCCAACATTCTGTCGGAAAGCTAATGGTTTTGTTGGAATACCTGCTCGCTACCCTGGCTACGTATGTATCTTCGGATTTACTAGTCTATGTATACACAACGTATACACAAACACTTATTACATACAATTCCTCAAATTGTGATATATTTCAATATAGAATAAAATAAACTCTTCAGACTTCTTTCCATATTACATTGGATTGTTATCCGACTAATATTTAATTGGATTATGGACTAGAACTAAGTATTCAAAGAAAGGAATGTGTCCTGGAAGGGGACAGAGCATTTAAGAAAAATTAACTTTCTCCTCTGCTATGAATCAGTACTTTCTCTCCGAGGCGTCCAATCTGACAACCCCCCACTTATAACAGTTTTTTTATATATATAATGCCCAACAGGTTATCGGGTACAATCAGCAATTATTCTATATTATATCGAACGTGTCTAGAAAGTGACCTACAGAAGGTTCATACTGTTTGTCCAGATAGAAGTGGGCTCGTCCCGGTACTTTTACTTCGTAGATTTCTACCGTATTAAAATAGAATATTAATTCTATAAACAGGGATGAATAATAAAAATGTAGTTGTAGTTTAAAAAACAGTTATATTTGTTATAAAAAATCAGGGTCGGGGAAGTGAAAACTGTAGACACGGGAAATAGAAAAGAATGAATGAAAATCTTTATTTTTCCTACTCCCTCTCCCTTTGTCGGCGGAACGAACTTTGCGGAAGATTTAATCCTTTTAGCGACCGGAGCCACCTGTTCCCTGCGGAGTTGGTGGCCGGACCGCGCTATGGCAACTTGCCACTATCCTCGGACGGCCGACATGAGAGCTCTCCCCCAACCAGCTTTTTCACCCGGATGCCGCCCATTTATTGTACTATGCCCGAAAAGGAAATAAAAAAAATCGTTTTTCCAGTGGCTAGAATTCGCTACTGGCTGAATGTGCCCCGTTAGGAAGCAAAGTTACGTTGCAGCGATATTTCAAGCTTTTCAAAAAGGGAAATTATACAAAATGTTTTTCGTCTTGTCAGCGAGAAGGTTACATTTGTTTGCACAGAAATAATTCAATATTGAGAAATTTCGTCGGTTTATATTATCTTTCTTTCCTCCTCCACCCCGCAAGGAGCCTACCTATTAATCTAAGAACACTCAAATGGTGTCCTTACTATTTTCGTTTCTTTTAGTTGCGTGCAATTTTATCTTATATTTTTGGAAACGGAGTGACTGCTAGTTCTAGTCGCTTGATCATTGTATCGTGCCCAAATTTAGAAGTAAGCGAATCATCGTGCGAGTGGATTTTTTATACCAACTTCACAAGTAGTATCCTTGTCGATGACTTTGATTAGTGTCGTTTTAATGTTAACGACGATTCATTTTCGGGTCATTAGCCTTGAAATATTTTACATAAGGCATGTCTGAAGGTGCCGGTGAAATTACGGACGGAAGTCGGTGGGCGGACAACTGTTGTAGCGTTCGACGTTAGACTTCTAACGGGGTCCGTTGCCAAGTATATAAAGGGTTCGTTAATTTTTGTATTTTAACTCTAGGTATAAATCAGGTTTAATATGTCGGCCGACGGCGCCGGCGATTTGTCAAGTCTCGGTTAATATATGTGGGACGGAAAGCCACTCAAAGACATATTGTACGGACCCTTTCCGCGTTTGTACTGGGCCAGGATTTATGGCGGGACTCGAATTAACGTACAATTAGGGGGGTGCAGAGATACACAGAAAACGGACAAAGGACAATGGTTTGACAGTAATGAATTTGAGGACAATCACGGAGTCGCGGCCGGCCCCGTTCGACGATTGTTTATGCCCGAGATCGGTGAAAAAAGAAAACGCTAAACCGGCGGCCGACAGAAACAATGAACACAATAAAGTATAAATCATGCCCTTATGCCCTCCCTTTCTTGTACCCGGGAAGCGACTCAGATTTTATCTTGCGTCCTTTCGGGGGAATACTCCTATCTTCGATTCTTCAATTTAATTACAAGTCTCTTATCCCCGTTTTCATAGATTCAATCTATAGCGGCAGCGCTCGGAAAGGAGTAGCTTCTTAATAACACACCGGGGGCGTCGACGGTCCCGTCGGGGACGGGGGAGAGAAAAAAATTATTCACACCCGGACGGAAATAACAGTCGAAGAACTTTAAAGCTACTTTACATACGGGATTAAACGCTATAAATTAGAAAAAGAAGAAAAAATGTAACAGAAAGGAGATCGGGGATAGGGCTCCGGATATTATTTATCGTGGACGGGGCGGCACACATTAGGCGGACGCTATTTTTTAACGGGCCCCTTCGTTCCTCCCCTGCGCTCTCGGCTAAACCCGGAATTTATGCGGCCCCGGCCTGATTAATACCAGAAACTCGGCCGACTAATGTTATACGCATAATTAGCCGGCCTCTCGTCGGAGCCCGGACGTTTAATTGTCCTCGAGAAAAATTCCCCCGGACGCTTATCTTGTCGAATTCATTCCAAATATCGATTTTCCCTGTCCGTCGGTTCGGGGCCGGCCCCTCCGAATAAATTATGCTCACCCTCGGTCCAAGGTCCAACTAATTCTCATAATTGCGCGTCTTGTTTCGGTGGCCCTTTTTTGCCCCGGCCCGCTAATGGGTCGCCCCTTATCTCTCTCCTACCCGCCACCGAACGCCCCCCACCGACACTGAAAAGCTCTATCGAATTTGCCAATTAAATTAATCTGAAGTTTAACCTATACCGAGCTCCGAGGGAAGAAAGGGGCGAGATAAGGCGATGAAACCCTACATGGATTTAATTTAAACACGGAATTAATCAATTTTTTTCTTCTTTCTTCGAACCTGCCTACCCTTTTTCGACGGAGTCGCAGTAAGACCAACCCACGGTTCAAAATTATCAAAAAATCTATATAATGAGGAACTTATTTATTCGGTGTTATTTCCGTCGGTGTACAATATTCCCTCCGCACGCAAATTTCCGCGAAACATTACGTTCTCTGAGCTCATGAACTATGAATATTGGACAACTACAAGGTGAACTGAAATTAAATAATTGCTCCAACTCATATCTGGGTGGCCGCAGCTCGGTACAACTCGAATGAAGTGTCAACCTCCCTCAACATTCATTGCCAACTCCCCGAGGTGAGTTTCTCTGACACTGCCGACTTGATTAATACGCGCACATGCTCCTGAACGCTCCCGAGAAAGACAGTAATCATTTGTTCCACTGCGTCATTGCTCCTGTGACCCAATGACTTGTTCAGAAATGTTACTAATTTATCCACGCATTAAGTATCCCCGAAGGAGTAGCTACAAACCTGTTAGTAGTAGCAGTCCAAATTTCGCGAATTGGTTTATTAGTATATGGTAGAAATAGTTTAAAAGTTGAGTATAAAAAAACAGTTAAATTGATATAATACGGGTAAAAATATAGTTATAAATTCTTTACAGAAATCGTTACTAATTTTGTTAGCGTGTTGGTCTATTTGTTAGGGCCATCCGTGGCGCAAGATATTAACTAACGAAAGTTCTGTTCTTTCACTTTGTTTTTTATTTTCTCCAAAATGATTACGGTTATATTTTAACTGGCGGCTTAAAGAGTCGAATTATGAGAGGCGAAAAAATACCTACGTATTTTGAGCGGGTCCGAAGGACGGCCTTATATCGAGAGATTAGTGTCTCGAAATGAATTGCCCCCTTGTCGTCGTGTCTGGGTGGTTAATGTTAAAACGGCTTAGGGGGCCACCGCCGGCCACTCGCACCACCCTCCAGCCGGCATTTACATCCAGTCAGAATCTCTCCACCAGCAACTCCCTCATTTAGTTAATTATTATTATTATTATTGTCATATTCATTTATTTTATACCTATGTGGAACAGTTCACAGAATGTTCCACAATATCCTATTCAATCGGCGAGTAGGAAGGCATTCTGAAACTATGTCAAAGCGGAAGGAGCACGCGTAGAGCGATTCCTCTCCCAGCCAGGTTTTCCAGAAAACGCATTAAAGCCGATTAATGACAGTGAAATAGCTCGAGTGGGCCGCGGGAGAGTCAGACACAAATTTCAACAGAAGAAACAGCTCTCGTGGGAGATCAAGGTAGTTTTAGAGCACCATAAAAGAGGCAATAAATATATACTCCGGGGCTGGGCCGGGGGCGGCTCAAATATTTAACGATACCTTTACTCCCTCGCCCCCCACACCGAAACCCCCTCCGCCACCAAAAACCTTTTTACACATTGCGTGAGTCACCCGGTGTGTGACTATTGTTCAATTTTATTGCGTGTCATAAAACAAGAAAATATGGACTCCTGACCGGTATTAAAAAAAATATATGGAGACTCATATTAACTTATTATTGGAGCTTATTGTTATTAATAATTTAATTTATATTTATAATTAAGTCTAAATAAAGAGAAGTCAGCTTTCTAAGAGGAGCTCAGAATTTCAGGACACCGAATTTATAAACCTTGAAAGAATTCAAAATTTCTTACATTTCAAAAAATATGACCAATTTAATATTCACCACTGTTCACCGCGGGTTTACATCACTGTCTATTCCCCTGGATATGTTGTGAGAAAAAGACCTTTGAACGTCAGTAGACTTCGGGAATTGAGTGGTGGAAGCCCTAAAACCCGAAGACGGACAAACGAAAGGACCGGCTAATTTAGAAGGATTTTTTTAAGCGACAATCCCCGCGGCCTCTTCCTTCTTCTTGTCACAACCCGACACGACATTTCAATTAGTTGACATAATGATAAAGTCAGCCCAGATGTCGTTCTCGGGGTGACCCGCTCCCACCAATTTTACTCCCCGGGTCCCAAGTTTCCAGCCGGATCCATCAATTAAAGGCCACCTCCACCCACCCCCCGCAACTTATATTAAGCCGTCTGTTGGAGAGGGGTCGATCCCGCCTCCCCTTCCATCAGAAAAGGAAAGCTAATTCTCCGCGGAGAGCAGCTCTCCGCCGACGACGCTCTGGAAATGGCGGCCCCGTAGCGAATTATATTAATACGCTTTTGAATTTTCGCGGAATTCACTGACTTCCCCCTCGGCCTTTTCACAAATGCAATTATGAACAATTGCCGCTGACTTTCCCAATAAACCGCCCCCTCGGGAAGAATACTGGCGTAATGGCCTTGTAATTACACGCGATTGCTTCATAGTAATTTAACACGGTCGTAAGGAACGATTAGATACATCATGTAATACAGACAAGTTTATTTAAACCCGCAAATTTTATGAACAAATTGTTTTTCCTGTACTGATTTTGATTATATTTACGAGTCTTAAGACTGTTTCCACAATGTTTGTTCAGTGTACGGCTATTTAATGTCGAAGATATAGAATAGAATGTTCAGCGTTTTAAAAGTGTTTAATTTCTATGTATTGCACTAAAATTTATTTCTACCTGCCAAATTATCTATCTGAAGATTTATTGATTTTTTAAATATAATCGTCTATTGATGTTCTACATTTCTTTCATTGCTTACTAGAGTTAATAATTTAATTTAATCCTTCCTTTTGACAACTGCGGTTGAAAGTAGGATACAATGATCGTTAATTGACACCTTGAATTAAAGTAGAGTCGTAATATTACTGAATCAACTGAAAGATCAATCTTCTGACGGCTTGAGCCGTGAGGTTAAGTACTTGATATAGATTAAATGTGTTGTTCTTATTTTATCAATTTTTGTTTAACTTGGAAATGTAATATTTCCAGGAGGAATCCTATTTAATGGAAAATGCTGAAAGTGCTAGAAATAGTAAGCGGATTACCAATTACACTTTAGGCTTGTTCGGACTCCCTCCATTTGACGAATACAATTATGAACAATTGCTGTCCGACACTAAAAATCTTTACGGCCCGTTTAATACGATGAATAAACGACCTCGTCGTGAACGTTATTGTAGAAGTTGACTCGTCGAAGGGAACATCTGCCGGCGAAACTAATCCAATTGCTTTCCTAATTGATGAATCCGCTCAAATAACTCTCGACAATATTTTAGTCAATTTACCGGCAGAATTCACCAACTTGGTACGTGATATCATTTTAAAAAATACGTGACTAATTCATGTTCTTTATTCTGTTGTGTGTTCACAGTTTTTTTCTTGAACGTGTGTTTCAAACTATATTGTGTTTATCTATGTTTCCGCTACTCGGTTCCCTACCTCCTTTTTGGAGTTACCATCTTACAGGTGTTTTTCAGTTCGTAAATATCCGCTCAATTGGGTGAGGTTAAAATTTGTAGAAACAGCTTTTTGTCAAACCCAAAATTGTTGTTGGGTGCTGGCGGGAGGTTAACTGTACCTATACCTGTCGGGGGAGGGTATAATGGAGTGAAAGGGGCCGGAACACAACGAACAAACGACCAGCGCGGAATGCCCGGTCTTTAATCTGACCGGGAAACGGCCAATGTTTGGTAGTGACCCTCGTAAAATTGGTAGTTAAAACTGAACCAGGTAACAAGGCCTAAAGTTTAATGAGGCGGTGATTCTTTAAAAATATCCCGGCCGTTTGTATTAAAAATGATTGACGTTAAAATGTCCTCCCCCTTAATTTCGAACGCACTCAGGGCGCATTTCCTGTCTTTGGGTTATTAAGAGTTGACAAGAATTTTGGCGGAAACAAGGCACCGTCGCTCGGTAATGAACTTAGGCCGGAGACAAGGAGTCCATTGTTTATCTTGGCTGAATGCGAGGTTCTATTAGAATGTAATTCTCGTCATTAACTAGAATTCAGCTCCACTAATGATACAATTAATTTCTGATTTCATCCGCTCAATCCGATCGTTCCTGAAGTCCTGAAATTGAACTCAGTACATATTGCCGTCAATATTTTTTATTCCTCTGACAATTTGGTCGCACAGAAGTCTGTGAATACCCTCGTTCATAATATTTAGGCTCATAAGTTATTTATTAAACGACTCACCTTCTATAGAGGTTGAAAAATGTAGGACCAACTCGCGGTCAATAAAGCCAATAGTTACTTTCGCAAAATTGCCCCGATACCCGGGACAAGAACTTGCAGCGGATATACCAACTAGTTACGCGACCAAACGCAACGAATATCAAAATTTTGTGATATGAAAATTCGGTTAGAATAATTTGCCTGCAGTGGGATAAAACAGCAGGATATCGGCAAAAAAATGGGTCCAAAGCGATCAAGCTTGCTATTCACGGTCTCGTCAGGCATATGGGAAGTGTCTATTGTGAAACTAGATAGAAATAAATACCTGGGGTCATAAACGGAAGTAGGATGACGTGCAGGAACTGGTTTAGGCAGCCGAGTCGGCGATATAATAATTTCGCTAATTGTATACTTCTGTATTAAAGCCACATCGGTGTCCCCCGACGGCGAATTTAATTACGAATGGTTTTTTGGTATTATCACCGGGGCATTTAATTAATATTGTTCACTGTCTCCCTTGCTGTGTGTGTGTGTGTGTGTGTGTGTGTGTGTGTGTGTATATATATATATATATATATATATATATATATATATATATATATATATATATATATATATGCGGAGGTATAAGGTCCCCGCTGATCTACCCCTTTTTTCCCTCACCCCCGTCCATTCCTCGTATTCAAATGGTCGGAATTTTTGCCGTATCGCGACCCGCTCGCATTATGATAATGGCTGGCGGTGTCCACGCACCCACGCCAGGCTATCTCACGCCATGGCGCTTCCGCGCGGACCCGTCGACCCGGCGAAAAAGAAGCCGACAGTTTTCTCGCCCCACTGGGGACGCTGTCCCCGTCCACCCTCTCGAATAAATTAATAGACTGCAGCAGAGATGATATTTCAGACGCTCGCGGATAGGCGTAGGGATATCTGAAATGAATCGAGCTAATTATAGTTATAATTTGGTTGTTAATATTTTTATACAATATCAAAAACAGCCTGTGGTTTTTACGGTCTATTTGTACAGGTCGATTTATAACGTCCGAGTCAAGGTAGAAGGGGGTAGATATGACTTAATAGAGAATAAATTTATTCCTTTGGGGACTGTTTACTGCGGTTTAAATGGTTTCATTTGTCAGTGTTGGCGGGCTCTTGGGCCACCCTCCGGGTAATTTTTCGTTCGCCGAGTGTAATTAATGGCCGCTCTATCCGAAGGTCGAGTCACCGGTCGTTCCCGTCCGCTCAACAAATCGTTTGAGATATCCGCCTCGATTGTTCATCGACAATCGCTATTACGTTCGTTAAAAAAGGTTTGATGTATCGCTTCTTACTTTAATACCGCGGAATATAGTAATGTCGCCCTCAATCTTTAATTAGTTAGGAAATTTCGAATAGGATTATTATGAGACTGATAGCGTAAAAATCGAGTAAAAGTTTGGTTATTGTTGGTGATAATCTAATGAATTTCCGCCTGTTATTCCAAACTAATTAAACTTCCGCCCTAAATATTTTGCCTCTTTTTAACATCAGATTGCACATAAAATAATAGGACATAGGTCCCATTGGACTGCCTTCTAGTTTAGTATTTTTTCTTTATTGAAAAAAATCGGGGTCTAATTTCTTGTTCGGCCCCCACAAAACCCGTTCCACTTAGTGTGACGCCTCCGGACGTCGGACGGAAGCGCGATAGAACGGCGCCTGGGCCGGCCTCCGCCGCCGTAACACGATACAAACGGGTGGACGGGCTCAAGGATAAATTACAATCAATAAAAAAAATATTCCGGCACTGTATTTTAGACACTCGTGTCGTAAACGCCGTCGCTCCGGCCGACGCCCGCTGAGACATTTTCCCGTTCCGGTTTCTTGTTTTTTGTCCATACGAATTGACTCGTTATGTACCGTTTCAAGTCGGGCTGTGAAATACTAGCTGCTGAACTATCGTAACTGCGTCCCCGACCGCGCCTTTATGCCGCCGGGAAGCGTCTGCGTCTAATGACGCCCGGTAGGGGGTCATTTCATCCCGATACACACCACATTGGTACAACACCACTGCAGGTGGAAACGATGCTTATGTTAAACTACTCAATACATTTCCCGTACGGGGAATGCGCTGGGTATTGCTTTTCACCATTAGTTAATTATTTGTCCAAAACGAACATAACATAGATCCATCAGTGGTTGATGCGGTCAAGAATCCGTGGGTCCCGTGCTATACTCGCGGTATCGGACGTGGTATGCAGTGCTACTTACGCGAGAAGACGCATCCAATCAGGGGGGCCCGGCGTGCGCGCCAGCCTTTGTGCCTCGCCTAACGGTATTCGGCCCGTGCGTGGGGCTGAATACGTGTGTACGAAGGGCCGCTTGCATACAGATGACCGAATTAATTAGGGGAGGGGCTCCCTTCAAGGGCGCCCTATGAAATATTAGTTTGCGGACATTGTTAACCTCCGTACCCGCGCATCGTAGCCCGGGTGATCCAACCCAAACACTGATTTCATTAAACCAAAAAAAAAGTTTCTCTTTTCGAGAAATGGATACTTCGCCATTCCCCCCCCCCTCCCAACTCGATTCCAAATTTACATATGTACTACTTTCCGAGGCCCTATCGGACGACTAATTTCGCGGCAAAAATAACTTTTCATACTGATAGTCTTTATCCACACGTTCGGTTGGCAAATTAAACTCTATTTCCTTGCGTGCGAGGTAGTTCTTGAAGCTAGTTTATGAACGAAAGTTCGCGTTTTTTACATATCCAGTCTAATTCGCATATTTCGAATTCCAGCGATAAGTTCTACATTCCACGTTACTATTTTTTTCTACACGTTGCCCAGAACTCGTGACGGTAGGTACTAAATGTGAATGGAAATTGTATTTGATAAGAATGCCATTAAGGGAATACAATTTTATACTTAATTTGTCAATAAAATGCTACACTTTAAGCACCTCACATCAACCGATTATAAAAATAATGTACATTATACTCAGGCGGGAGTATAATGGGGATAATTTAACAAATTATCACTCTCGTAATTTTATTTTTCATATAAACTGCCGTAATTTGTTAGCAATAGTCATGTTAATACTTATAGCCAGAGGATTCCGATGATTCGGAATATTCTTCTTCTAGGAAATAATATCTTGTTAGGTCGATCGACATGTCTTCCGTCAGTATTCAGCGACGTGTTTAGTAGGTCGATGATTTCACTTATCGTCGAATCGAATGGATGATAAATTTCTCCAATGAACAGAGTTCTTTGGATACTTTAGTGGAATAGCGAGACGCTGCTTGTATTCTTTGCTCCGAGCGAGCGACCGCCTCCGCCTCCACTATCAGGCGAATAAACCCCCCGTAGATCGGTGAAGTGGCTAAGGTGGGTCAGACACGCGAGCGATGATTTAGTGTGGGCGGGGGCGGCGGCGGCGGCAGATACAAGAAGATGGGCGTGTCCCGGGCACTGTTTAACCGCGGTAAACTGCCCATTACACATCTATATGTATACACACACACACACACACACACACACGTACACGTCCGCTAGGATGGGCCCGACACGCCAACTACCAGCGCGAGGCAGGTCGGAGGGGCTACTGTCCGCGCGGTAGTTATTCTGCAGTAGCAATACTTCAGCGCTAATTGGGCTTCCTATTCCTGAATTCGAAAGAACAGTGAACCGCGTATAATTATAATAATATTAAAAGAAACAGCTGTGAGTGGTACAATAGTTGAAACAATCATTTCCTAGGCGAAATGTCGACTTGTCAGTCACATCCCGTTTTTCAAAAGTTAAAGCTGTTTTAAAGTATTCCTTGTTAGGAACACACTGCTTTGTACTGTAGAACGAATAACATAACTGAAGGTTAATATTATCGGCAAATTTTGAGATATTCCAATCCCTGCAATATTTTTGCATAATAAACCAATTTAGTTAGTTCTACAGCCAGCGCATTGTTTTCTCTAAAACGCAATATTTTTTTTCATAAATAAATTTGGAGGGAATAACGAAATATACTAATACTAATGTTATACTAATGCAACAAATCTTATGAATTTGTGCTTCGGTACAGTCCGAATTTAGTGTTCAATTTAACTTTCTCTTGGCATAAATTCGTGTTACATTTCGCGGATTAATTTTCTTTAAAAATTCGCGTTTCGCTAATGATTACTGCAGTCGCTAGGCCAATTTAATTTGGCAGTACGCTAGCGCGCTTACGGCAATATTTTCAAAGCTACAGTTTAATAAATGACAGAATGGACGAAACTGTCCCATAGAAGGTGGTACTGGGATGACAGGTCTGGGCGCGCCCGTACGCCAGCGACCTCTGTACGCCTTTCACATACAACACGTAGCCGACTTCCGTTTCCGGCCGACAGTCTTGCGGCCTTTATTTCGTTTCGAAGGACGTACCGAAGCTTTCAGGTCGTTTAACCCCTTCGGATTCTTCCAGTTTTTTTATAAATAAAAAGAAACTGCGATGAGTATCAATTGTATGCTAAAAATTGGGAATTAGTTAATCGAAATTTAAATATTTGCTGCAACTAAAGTTATTACTTTGTATACTTCATTAAGTATTTAAATAGGTTATTAAATAGGTATGTACCTTCTAGTACAGGATTTGCTCGTTAAATAACCGAATATGGTATGCACACAATTATAAAATATATTTTTTTATTCCCTATTTTATTTGTTTTCAAATTTATTTACAGTGTAATGATATGTATTTTAATGTATCAGTGCTGATAAAATATGTCAGTTTCAATTTAAATCAGGAATTATCTCGTATTTGCAATGGGGCTCTTCACGTAAACTCAGTCGTTATTTCGATAATAACCCACCTCGGTTTATTTAATTTTTTAACTTATTAGATTCAGAATCTTCAGGGGCACGAAATATTTCAATCGAAACATCACATTTATGCATTACAGCGGCAACTAATATGTACTAGAACTTGTTCTATCATAGTTATTGTTGCTGTCACTAAATTACTGACGGGAAACAAAAAGCAAACAAACGACCAATAACCGTAAACAATTCGCGTTCAGGGAATAATAAAAAGCGTCATCAGACACCCGGCTCCTAATTGACGCTGAGAAACGACGCCCAGGTAGGCAGTCGCGGACCCAATAAATCCTCGAGGCATTAAAATAGAGGCGTTTGTTAGGGAATTCCTCAAGGCGAAGCGCTTTCACCCCGACACCGTTTATATAATTTCATTTTTTTTTCCCCTTCCTTTTTTCTCTCGTCCTTTTTTTCCCTTTTATCTCTCCCTCTTCCTCAGTGTCGGTCCCGAATAACTTGTAATAAACGCTGGAACGATTCTGATTCCAGGGATGACTCCGTGCCATGGGAAGGTCCGGGACGTCGGTTCAATCGCTCCAACTGCCTTATATTCCGAGGCCCGTGGCATGTTTAGAATGCGTCCCGGTTTTAAAAAGACAGGTTCCCCCGATCGAATATTTTTTATTTTCTCCAGATACTAAAACAGTAATTATTAAAATAGTTAACTTCCACAAATCTTTCAACGGGAAACCTTAGAGCAGAAAGTGAATATTGTTTAAATTAGTACGCTGTTTATATAACAAAACCCGTAGCAAAATTGTAAATAGTAATAGCTAAACCATTTTACTGACATCCCATGATATCCCATTTATTTCCTGGAATATTATTTTTGGGATATCATCGGGATTTTCCTTAAATTAACGGAAATATTTGAAACGATATTAATAATAATTTATATTAATCAGAAAACAGAAATTATTTCAGTTACTACTTACCAGAATATATATGAAACAAGTATGAAGATTTAAACGATTATTAAGAACTACAGATTTTGACGATAGTTTATTTCAGAATATTGTCGTAAATAATCTGACTGTGGGACTAACATGTTCATAATGAACGGTACAACTACGAGGTACATCGCCTGAAATTTTAGTCACGTTTCCCAAAGGATAATATTATTCCCTTGGGGTCAGGACATAATCTTCGGAATCAACTTTTTTGTTAGGTCGATTCTAATGCTTCGATTCGGAACAGAGCTCTCGAAACTAAAGATTATTTTCTGAAATGATAATTGTGAGAATGTTGAAGGGCTAACGATATATAAGGGCCTGTTGGGAGAGGAATAAATTATTCGAACTCCGTACTGTTCACTGCTTACAATTGACGGAAATACCGGCTCTGACATTCATTATTCCACGACTCTATTCTTATTGAGGACGCGCATATTAAACGAAACAAATTATGATGTTGAGTATACGTGGCTTTTAGACCCAAAAAATTGTATATTTAAAGTTTCGGTAGAATTGTATTTATCCGCCGCGCTCCGTGCCCGTTTACCCTTGTAAAACTTTCCAGTTCGTTTCCGAATCTTTTTATTTACAGTTCGGCCATATTACTTCTTAAGGTAGACCACAATCTGCGGTCTGGCTGTACCGGCGACCGCGTCCGGCCAGTAGCGCCCTCTACCGTGAGAAATCTTCGGCCCGCTACCGACTCAATGTCGCTTTTGCGTGACTGGACATCTCTCCCGGAATGATTTCTTTATGTCCTATCGGATAATTTAATTGGATCCTCTACCGGGCGGATTAATAAATAAAATTAACGCCAGGAAATCATTATCGGAAAGTCGCCGGCCGATTCGCACTGCGTCGTCCACATTAATAGAGATAGCGGTTTAATTGAACCGTGACTGGTGATTGATGTTCATTCGTCAGACAGTCCGAATGATTAGAGTGTGGGAAGAATTTTATCAATAAGGGTCAATTGAACAGATACGTATACTGACACATCGAGCCTCCGCTCGATTAAAATCTGGCGTAATCGTCAATCTGTTACTACAGAAATCGAATGACCGGAAACTAATTGAAGGGAATTAAATTATTAGAGTCGGATTATCGGGTATAATAAACATTTTCTAACATTTAAAACTATTACAAAATGTCGAGGGAAATAATCAGGGAGTATTTTAGGAGGACAGGTTTCGACCTTTCATTATCCTCAGTAGCATTCCATCCTTAATATAGTTGTGTTACAATTAAAATTGTTTCTCGAAAGGTGCGTCCTTCGGGCATTTCACAGAAATATTTGTCCCGATGCGACCACAAAATTTTACATTCAATTGGATAGAACGGAAACACTATATGTTAACAAGAGCCGTATGATTTACCTATTTCCCATTGTTATAAGTTCTTTGCGGACAGCTCTATCGGTGCAATGATTCTAGAGCATTTTCATAACCTAAAATCAGTTGATGCTACGTTTCATGACAATAGATGGATTCAACTGTACCTTATTCCCTACAAGTAAAACTCAAATTTCAGGGGCTTAAAACCGTCTTGTCTTTGACGGCGTCTTTTGTAGCTGTCTGAATGAAGCGGACCGAGGCCGGATTGGGCGACATTTCGAGTGCGGGATTCCCTCCAATGCAATTCCCTGTTCTTTCCCCAATGCAATTCTCTTGCTCAGCAAACCCGAAGTGTAAACTCGAAACGGCGCCGGAAATTTGGCGGCACAACACATTTCTGAAAATAACAGGAGATACGCTGTCGTGGTCCGGGCCCGACATTTGAGCGCTCTGTGCTCTGTTCTGCTCCACTGCTCGCTTCAATAAGCCCGACCGGTTTTGAAATACACCAATTTTTGAGAGCGCGCCTCAGGAGATCCCCGTGAAGTCAAATCGAACTTACTTTCATCGCTCCCCGTCCGTTCCCTATTCAATTTCTGGTTTACAAATAAATTACTTTCGACGCGGCTCAATTTCTATCGCAGCACTTGCTTAGTCATAAATATCACAGGTGACAGACTTGTATATTACGATTAATACCTTAAAGAAACGAACATTTAAAGAACATTTTAAAGTGCGAATGAGCTGTCACGTGTGACTCGTGTGAAACAAAATAACGATTTGGAACCATCGATCAAATGTCTCGGAGGTGGCTCATGATAACATCCGGTGTTCCCACGAACGTATCAGTGACTTCTCTTGAATTGAATGGCTCCACAAAAAACTACCAAGAAATTTTTAATTTTCTATTACTTCTATTATCAGCGTTCGTTATATGTTAATTTGAATTTATAAGAACCAATAATCATTCTACTTTAATCGTACATAATTCTAGATAGTGCCGAAAGGACAGTTAGGCTTAATTCACTGGTTGGACTAACACCACACAAAACAGTACAACAGCCCCCTACACACAAAATTATAATTTTGAAAATTCAATCAATTCCTTATTAAAATGTTCCTCATTTAATATCAGCCCCAGGGACAATGCGGCCTAATAGACGTTCGAGGTACAGAGAGCGGTGGGATCTCTCCGAAGTGTTTGCCCTCATAGAATCTCAACAGATGTTACTTTACTATCGGAGCTCCAGTTTGTCGGCGGGGCTTTCTCAAAAGGCAAAGGCTAGTGCCGTGGCACACGATTCGGTCGTGATGTCCTACTTAGCCGGGCCTGGATACGCGCGCGGCCCCACGCCTAGGCCCCACGCCGAGGCCCAAGGCCAAAAGAATAACTTTGTAACCCGGTCGTAATCCCGGGGCCTTTCTTTTTGGCCGAGGCGTGAGCTCAACCCGGCAAACGGTGGCCCCCGCCCACACGCGACCTGACCTTGTCCCCGAACAATCCGAAACGTCCCGGAACCCGTGCTCTCACCAAGAAACGACGCGATAGGAATAACCGATCCTGCGAATTTAATTAATTCCGATGAGTCTTGCGAACTTGTCATATCGGTAGCTTCCCCGTTAGTAGAATGGCAGTTAGGCACCTGTTTCCCAAGTAAATTTTATTTAACGCGCCCCGGAATCGTGGTGATCCTGATAACACTATCGCGACCGATTTCGTAATCAATTTCAGAAAAAAACGGTCATATATTGTAGGAAGACTTATGGAAGTTTATAGGGTAGAGCGGTGACAGACTATCTGGCCGGAAGGTAATGTTTTTCCAGTACAGACCCTTTACCGACTGTTAACCGCCGGCCTTAGAGGGTGGCTGGCACGCAAACCGTGGCATGCGATCTACTCGGGAAGTTTCGCCAGGTAATGAGTGGGAGTTCCTCGGGCCCCATGCTTTGCCTTCGCCGAGAGGAGGAAGAGGGGGGGGACCTAGCTCCGCCGTGAATCTGATAAAGCGGAGTCTCCCCTCTAGGTCTCTCCCATCTGCCTCTCTCTCCCTCTCTCTCTCTCTCTCTTCTACGTTTCGCCTCTTAAGAGCCGGCCAGAGCGAGAGGGAGCGACCATAATCTGGGAAGCGTGGCTATCCCACCCCCGCCCTATCTCTAAAACTCTCGGTCCTATCTCTTTGGCCTCGGTCGTGCCCATCGGCCCCTCTCTCTCGGCCAGAACAGAATGTCCGGCAGGATTCAGGAGGTCCCTACCGGCTAATATCTAATAACGATGCGCCATTAATTTATTAATTCCGTCCGTTACCGTCGAATCGAGAGGAAGACCGCTATACGGTGATAAGACACTTGGCAGTCAAAAATCATTACTTAATTTGGTAATATAATAAAGCAACCGTGACAAGAATAATACAGGAAACCTTTGATTAGAATTATTAAAGGAAATAGATATTTTAAGAAAGGTGAATTAATTTTAATTTTTGTAAAAAAATTCTGCCGCTTCGGGCAAAAGGAACTGTCGTGCAGGTCGTCCTATACCTCCTAGTACTAACCAAAACTTATACCGCGTAATTCAAGGAATGATATCAAAAATTTGTTGCACATTTAACAATCACTTTTTTTCAAAACCGCACGTATAAATTATTTCCAGACTAACAATAATGTAATGTGCGAATACAACGATTTTTTGTGTCGGTGGCACATGAAGAGTAGATTACCTGTATTGAAATTTTAAAATACTTTCCCTTTAATCTGGACAAAATTTATTCAGTCTGTCATTTGAGCGGATAATTGTAAAATTAATGCGTAAATAAATAAAAAATAAACGATTCATTATTTCAGTCTAAAAACGTAAGCTTCTCAAAGTGTCACTTAACTGAAAAATTTTGGGAATTCTGAATAACGAGCTTATATTGTTCACTGATTTGAACTCTAAAGGACCATTTATATTTTCAGAATCAGTATTTCCAATATTTTTAAGGATCATTGATGTCCTGAATTAATATTTCTGGAGAAATTAATTCTCGAGTGTTTTGTATGAATTGTACTGATGTAATTACCTCAGCTTCTATCTAGAATTTATTTAACTTTCTTTTAGCTTTTTAAATTAATATTATCCAAGACCCAGTGGGATTAATTATAACACTAGGCCAACTGACAGAGCGGTCGTTAAGGATCAAGCAACCAAAGGGTAATTATAGCTTCACAAAGAATTGTTTTTCTAAAAACATTCCTCAAGGGGAAGTGGGAGTTCAAAGAACCGAAATTCTTTCGCCAGTGTCCCGCAAGTTTTCATAATCTTTTGACGCCAAAGTAAGCTCAACTGTTTAGGGCGTCCGATACCGGGAGGCTAAACGTTTAAAATGCTAATAAATAAATTAACTTATGATTTTAAAAAGTGTTTCCGAAGTTTGCGACGCCCTCGCCCTCTCTTTTACCTTACTTTCCCTTTACAAAGTTTATTACATTCTTGAACTTCTCTCGCTTGTAAATTATTAATTAATAAATGCCCGTCGGTTTCCCTCCTCCCCCACTCACAACATCCGTTTAGGGCCTTTAAAATATTTTCTCTCCGTGGACTGAGTAATACGTTTCTAAATAAATCAGGGTAAATTCCACCATTTGTGTTATCCCACATTGACATAGATTGAATGAGCAATATTGAATGATATAAAAGTTTACACGCAATTTCCCTTTTGTCAATAGATAATTTATAAGACTGCAATCAAACATAAGAATCAGTTCTTAAGACTGCAATTGTTCAAGGGTTCAAAGGTAGCCATATCAATGAGTAAATTTTTCTCCAACTAAATGGTTAAAACCTCTTGAACTACGCCCCTCAATAAGATTGGGAGTTAATTTTCATTATAAAAATGATAAACGACTAGGATTTGAATCAATTTTTATTAACCCCAGTAAGTCCTGAAAACTGGGGCAGCCGTGGTTATCAGATTTTTTTAAAGAATTTCTCCGAAATTTTTCCTAAAGAAAGTTCAAGTAGGAAAAAAATAAATCAAGGCGTTTATCTTAATAATAAAGGTTTGTTTGTTTCCACGACGCCTACTGAGAGAGAGGCGAGCTACTTAGTAAAAATTAATGCCCTCCCTAAAGTTATTCTTTGGGCCCGAGAAAAAAATGTATTCATGAAATTCCGGTTCGTGAAATGCCGGCCGCCATTTAACAATTCCCTCAGGGCCGATGATTGATGCGTCATCGATTCGGCACGAAATTTCCTAATTAACTCCAAAAACCGCCCATGATCGAATTCTGATTTATTACGCGTTGAACGAAAACAGTTTTTAAAAAATATACATATGTGTGAATAATTTCAGTAGTTAGTGCTAATATGCGTTGAATTCAATGAGTCTAGAAATATGTTTATATCTATATATTCAAACCATGGAGGTCCTTTCTGGCCGTTTTTATAAACTTAAGATAACGAATGCTTAAATTAAACGCTTACCATTTCCACTTTAATGTTTCTTTATAACCGTTTGTTAATAAAGAATATAAATATAAGAATATAAACGATGATTCATTCTTATATTTGGCTCCTGCTGCCATATTGGATAAAAAAACCATGACCAGCTATTTTCATCTAGATTATTGAGGTTATCATTATAAATTCTGTTAATTTAACGTTGCATTCAACATTTCCTTTCATTGAAAATTCCTCGAATTATCGATTGTTCAACCTACCAGGTCTCTTAAGTCAAGGGTTAGGGATCTCGCGGTCTTATCACAATGATAAGACTTCCGGAGGGAACAAACATCGAATATGTCTATTAAAATTGTCTTCTGAAGGGGCGGTGGTATGTTATCTCGAGTTAGTTCCTTTAATTTTTGCACAAAATTCCAAAATGGAAAACGATTGTTAAGCGGCGGGATTCCTGGAGCGGGAGTATGGCGAAATTTTCCGGAACAAGTTAGGATAAATATTTCCTAGAGGAAGGAGATAGGTAAGTCACTTAATTCACGAGGACTTAGAGCCCTGGGATTAGGCCTAAGCCTGTCACGCCAAGGGTGGGAGAGGTGTCGGGGGGAGGGCGCGCAGACAAAAACCGATTATAAAAACTGTTATTACGGAATCAATCTTCTTATTGTGTCAAGTCAGTTTGTCCGGGCTAAGTCGGTTTCTTCGGAGGCGACAAGCCGTTAAGCCATGCGTGCCCCCCTTCAGACTCGCTCCACTTTCTTCTTCGACCCTTAAGAACCCATTAGACCTGACTACAGAATGTCCCTCCTAATCCCCACGGAATTTTTTTTTATTTTCATACTCACCCCGTCATAACTCGGATGCTGGCTCGGCGTATCCAGCCCTGTTGTATTTTCCGATAATTTATGCGCCGTCACAGAAATTAAACGGAAGGGCGGTTTCATTCTCTGGAATAATTTTCAAAAGGGGTATATCACTGGTGCGATTTTCTCTTTCTTCAGGGTATGGTACTGAAAATGGGAAAAGCCCAAACCAAGGAACAAACAGTCGGGGGGGGGGGTTCTGGTGACGGGTGATATCAGACTTTTTCGCGTTTATTTTGGATTTCGTGGTCCTTGGCTAGTCGAAAATCCCTATTTAATTCTCACATTCGTTCAGGGATAGTGCAGGTAGTTGTACATTTCTACATCAATAAATTATGTAAATTGATCTGCGAACAATACCATACAAAACGAAATAACATTAAGAAAATTGAATTTAAAATAATTTCAGCTCCTTATATATAGATTGAATAAATAATTTATACGAAATTCTTCATTCCCAACTGGGGAATGGATGAAACATCTTGGAGAATGCTGTAAGTAGTCATATTAACAGTGTTAATCATTTCCATAGTAGTTATTAGGAACGTAATTTCTATTGTTCGGGGCTCATAAATCAACGCATTAATAACACGACAAAACAATGATGTATGCATTTTCAAAATACGCGCGTTGCCAAGAATATAAATGTTTAGAGAAAACCTCTCCGCCGCGAAGGTATATTTCTGGAGATACAACATATTTAAAAGGGAAACACTGAATCATTTTTGTAATCTTGTTATTCATTAAGAGTCCAAAAGGACAAACCTCGGACGGTAATATTTCTTCGAGCGTGTCCCCATCAATCCCATATTCTTTGCCTGTCGCACACGCCCTCGGCTTTCATTAATTTTCTTATTTCGTCCTTCTTCCACCTCCGATCATTCAGAGACAACGCCATTATTCGCGCGCTATCTGCCGCCCGCCCAGGGGAAAGGAAGGACGACACCGGAGGGAAGAAATTAGAATGCGTTGAAAAGTTATGGTATCGCTTATAATAACGTCGTATCTGGCGGCGGCCCCTGTGACTAATGGCCGGTGTTGTCACGGCGGGAAAACGCCCATAATGAGCCGAACATAGCTGCCATTTATTATTTTCACAGTTGCGGGGGTGTGACCCAACCGAGGGACCAACTCTCAAGTCTAGAGGACCGGTATTTAACACTGGACTTCGATTTAGGTCCCTAAATATTTCCGGCCGACTGTTCATCGGGGGCACATTCGATAAATTCATCGGCTATAGATTCCATTCGGCGATGGAAATCTCCCGGAGCTCCCGGAAAGGATTTGAATTTGATGCAATTCCGTAGAATTACCCACAACCGGAAATAAATTTAATTCTGAAAATAACAGGGGCCACAATGCCAATACAATGACATCTGTGTTGGTGAAATTTTATATACGGAAATTGACAGTGAATAAATTCGGTTTTAAAATTAAACGAATACTCAAACACCGCTGGGCTACACAGAAATCCCAATTTCATTGCCCGGCATTGTCCATTCCGTAAATGTATTATTCATGCGCGTAAGCTGAGTTATAGAAATGACAGTTAGGGTTTTGTACAGGATGCCCAACCCGCAAAAATTAGCGAGTTCGCCAACTGTAGAGAGCAAGAGATAAACGGTGCGATTAAATATCTATAAAATTATCAATAAATGTATCTATAAAAGTTCCTGTCACTCTAAACGCGATATAATTGATATTTAATTGTAGTGTGTCCATCTCAAGAAAAAACTTTCGTATCTTTAATGGTGTTCTCTGGTCTTTATTTGTCTTCACCATTGTAGTGCATAACTGGTATCACATTAGGATTATTTGTTTCATGCCCAAGATATCATTTTATCATATTATACTTTTGTTTCTATTAATGTTAGGTTAATGCAGTACGTCATTATGTTAATTCACGTTTCGAAATTAACTATTTCTCAGTGTGTTTAAAAATTAGGAAGATGTAAACAAAAATCGATCGTAATCATTATCCAGTCGTCCGATGTAGGTTATATAATAAATCTTCGAATGTTCGAATAAATTAAGTTAACAAGTAATATTGTTTGCTGTGTTGTTACCTAGCTGAGAGAATGATGTACTTTCTATATCTATTGGCTTTTGACGGCTTTCTAATATCAATTACATCGATCGTCGATAACGTTCAGTGGAATTATATGTGAGTTATATCATTTACATTGCCCTGTTGAGACCAATCGCCATCGGCCTGTACAGTAAATCAACCAGAGATAAGATCTGCGACGCGGGATAAATGACAGTTGATTTTCCATTCATGGAGTCAGCAATGTTTCAGCAATAGGCCAGAAGATGTGGGCTGATTGTTCTTGTCCCTCGATTCAATGTCGCTGCATTCCTCTGTTCTAAACTCCACGTGTTCCACGCCCGCATTATACAGAGAGGGTTTCAGGGAGAGGTTATTTAGGGCACTGAGAGTTAAAACATAATCATTAATAACGGTTATTACTGTTTCCCATTTGGTGCATTAAATTGATTTTGCACCGTGTTAACTCCTACGAAATTCAATCTTTGCAATCTATCATCCTTCGTAAAATTGTTAACGCCTCACCACCGTGTTTCTAACCGCACGATCCATTCCAATATGAAAGTCTCGTTCGTTCATGACTCAGCGGTTTCCCGATATAAATCCTTCCATTCAAAACTATCCCATCACTCCGATCCTTTGATTCGATAGCTCTCCAAGCATCACCTTCCTGAAAATCTGGAGCTCTGCCTTAAGAGGAAATGGCCAGGGCCGAAGCAGGAGTACAATCAATGGGTGTCTTCTCAGTCAGAAGTACATTTCTGTTATCAAATCGCTCTCTGACTAAATATAAGTTTAAAAAATTGTAGTCGCAACTGAAAATATAATGAGAAAACAATTTTTCCAAATTTAGCACGAAAAGCATCAGCCATTTTTTGATCATCTGGCGAACCTATTAGTTTACACCTTAGTAGTAGCGTGATGCAACGAGGAATAATTTAAAGAAAATCAATTAAAGGCCAGATTATCATAGAGCCAAAGGCGGGGCCGTTTCCTGGACAAACTTCAAATAGAATTAAATGGGGCCGTTAGTACTAACGATTACAAATAAACCGGATCCTTATCGGCCGATCCCTTTTTCCGTGGCGATATCGCGGTCTTCATCTCTCTGGAACGGCCCCATTCAATGGCCGATATATATTGGAATTGGTTCCAACAATAGGATAGGGTTGTCCCAGCGATGGCAGATGGGTAGAGGCCCAAGGGGCAAGGGATAAGCAGTTAGCTGTGGCTCGCGCGCTCCCTTTACCTGGCTAATGACGGCCGCTCATTTGTCATGTCCTTCAATTCCCACCCCGTCACTCACCCCCTCATTCCCTCTCTCCCTTCACAGCCTAATCATAGACGTCCCATCACCTGGCCGGCATCATCCCTCCTCGGAGTAGAAAAAAGAATATTATTGACCCTTCGGCCACCTTTTTTATATTCCAAGCTTCATTCTCCCTCTCGACAAATAAAAACTCGCCGAGGCATTTCATAATTTCGGTTCAACGGGGGCTTTATTTATGCCCAATTACTCCCACGTTACCAATTAAATTACCTAATTATTCGTAATTTATTGCGTAATTGCTTCCTGATTTTCGATAGTACCATTTTTTTTACCCTTGCGGGTTACAAAAAAATTAACATCCTGTTAGGGGGACGACCATCCATCATTTCCCGCCCGATGTTATTTCCTGGATAATTATGTTGAGGATAAGTTGCGTGTAACGGTATTTGAGGAATAAACAGCGTTAAATTAAATCGACGATTTTTTTCCATTTACTCGCGTACAGAGCTATAGATTTCGTTCGTATTATTCGATGCATGAAATATTTGAAAAATGACCATGAATTTTCATAAAACCATTCCGGATGTAATTTTCGTTAATTAGAACATGTAGCCCTAATTTCAATTTTTCATTTCAACGGTTATTAACATACTGTTTCCCGTATTTAAACATTGGTGCATACTCATCAGCTTTCGGCCGATCGTGGCCTCTCATAGACCAATGATGTTGTTCGCTCATAAATAAATTATAGTCAATAGACAGTCTAAAGCTAGATTTGGTAATCGGAGAGATTGTGTGGCATTTCCACACTATATAATATTTATATAAATAAATAAATATAACAAAGTTATAATTAATACTAACATCTTAAGATCCGGAAAGAGAAGATCTTATCGATACATTTTACACAAAAATATTATAAAATGATTCGGAATTATAACTTCGTTTTACTGTGCTTAACATCAATCGACCACCTATTTATTATTCTCTTTAGGTTCATCGTTTTTACCGTTGGTGGATTGTAACAATGCAAGCTGGAGAAATAGCGGCGTGATTGTTTAATTCATAATTTAACTCCCTTTCCTTGCGCATGATTACGGGATGATATCCTACGTACAATCGCATTTACTTTAAGAATTCACTGTCGTAGGTGGAAGGAAACGGGCTGGGGCCGGACGGACGAACACGAAAACCCCCCAGGGCGACGCCTATCTCAGAAACCATCTCCCAGTAACACGTTTCCACTGTAATTATCACAATTATTATTGTCTTTATAAACTGCACAATCACAACCGGAAAGTGAGTTCAAGTTAACTGTCTTCCATTGACCCGAGGAAGTCCCGCTCTCTTGTAGAGGACGCGTTCTTGCACTTTATTTAAATAAATATCGTAGCTAGTTTCGAGAGAACCGAAATTTAAGTCGCAATTTGCCCAACTGAGTGTATATTATTCAGAAAATTTTATGAAATATTTCTCCTCTTCCGCTGTTGCCCGAACAGGAATTTTTCCATCCATTCAGAATACTGTAGTATTAGACGTGGTGTAGTGGTTTCCAGAATTTGTTATTTAGTTTACTACACATTTATTAAAGGTCATTAAGGTCATTTAAAAATGCTAATAAAATAGTCCACAGACACCGAAAGTTAAATATTGATACAACCCAATTAATACAATTGAGCCGAGATTCCGTTAAATGAGAAGGACGTGATAGGAAGAAGTAAGCTATCTAGGAGGGTTATCGAGAGGCGTTGTGGAAGGTCGTGCCAGTAATGGTTTGTGTTTTTTGTGATCGCATCTGCTCCATTGCTCTCTGTCTCTCTCCCTCACTCTCTCCCTCTATCTCTCTCTCTCTCGGTCCGTGCTCTGTCGGTTGCGGTAACTGAGACTGGCCTCCGGGCTTCAAACAAAGCTCCCCCCTCCCCCTTCCCCCTATCGTTCCCCCGACATTATTGAAACCTACCCCCTGGCATTATGCAGTTCACACCGGCCTTAATGGTACCGAGCGTTTAGGGCCCTCGACGGGCCGGTTGTTTGGGCCCGGTTCTCCTTCGCCACCTTCTCGGTGGCCTATTACGAAAATATGCGCGAGGGGCCACCACGTGGACCGATACGGGCTCCACTACCGTCTAGCCGGTTGAACACGCTGTAACAATGTGAAAGTAGACTAGATTTAAAGCTATTCAATAAACCACACCGTTTAAACCTACCGGTATGTGCTTTTAAGGTAAATCCGGGGGCTTAGAATTTTATCTGGCAATTAATTCATCGGCATAATTTATACGCTGCGATTGTTAAAGCTATAAAACCCCTTCATCCCTCCAATACATTAAATAGTATTTTAGCGCACTTTCGTCATTGTCGCATGAAACTCAATCAAGAATCAATCAGATTAGAGATGATCGAAAAATATTTTTGGACCCATGGATAAATAAATTTAACGACTTCAAATATAATGTACTTTGTTAACCCATGTTCAGTAACAGTGTAGTGATACTGGCTGGAGGTGGAATACACATAGATACAAAGATTGATACGATTTTGTTTTTTGTTTTTCAGATGTTCGTGCGGAAGCATCGTTCCTGTCCAACGTCAAATGGTATGTTAACATATTTTCATTAGTATTCATAATCCACTTTTTTTATTAGTTTTCTTGAGAATCATTGGGGTAACCTTGTAGGATTATACAGACATTAAAATCTCGACATAATTTCGCGTTATATAAAATAAAATATTTTTTTAAATCTTTTTAATATCTGTTTTATTAAATTATTCACTGTTGAGCGTTATGCGTTCGAGGTTCTAAAGTATAACCGGTCCCTATCCTGTTTTCTGAACTAGGCGGACGATTACACCCCTTTAGAGAATCCTGCTTGTAATATATGGTAAGAATATATCCTTGGCACTCGGCTGAAGGATATATAGGCTTACTACTAAAGTTTCGGAGTGAGTACATAGTAATCACCAAGTCCATATAGGGCTAAGGTAGGGGGCAGCTCGGCTTTAAGTAGGGTGGGGGGGGAGAGGGGAGGGGGTAGATGAAATCGTCGGGCGCTTAATGGGATGTTTAGAGAGGAGCAAACACGGTGGCCGGTAGGGCCCCGTGGCTGGGGCTATTCTCCCGGCCGGCGTCTCTAATGGGGCTCGCGATCCCGGATTGGGCGTTGCCGAGGCGTTGAAATCCTACCGCAAATTCTTAGCTGGCTCCTTTTATTTCCTCCTCTTTTTTTGCCCGGGCCCGATCGGTGCTCGGCTCCCAATCGGAGACCGCAAATTGGGCCGGTACGCGACCAATGGGGCCTAACCGCCGCCTTCTCCACGCCTCCGCTGTCACTGCTCCAAACACCGGCTTCCATCATTCCCGGCCTATGCAAAGACCGTAGATTACCTTCATCCGCGCATCCATACCTCAGCTCTAACACTCCTTTTCTGAATTTCCAAGTTTTGAATGTTGCTGTTGAAGACATGCAGAAATTGAAAGGGTACTTTTAAAGGCATTATTATTTATTGCTTTCTAATCTAAGCTCCTGGTAACATTTTAAAATGAAAGCTGTTTGTTTTATGTGTTGTTAGGATCGTTGCATAACTATTCTACTAACATACGAAAAAATCTCTTACGTCGTGTACCAGCTAATTTATTATTATCCATCCAATATAGTTTGGAATACTGGCTCTGTAGTCTCGGCGGAGGGTTTGGAATGCAGTAGTTTTTCGATTTTCTGTCTCCTTTCGCCGCAATATTGTATACTTTTAATATTAGTACGTCTACTGTTGAAAATTTCGCGCGTTGCCATAACCTGGGTGGAATATTAAATTGACATTTTCAGCTTCGGCTAATCCCATGTCTCGAACTTTAAAGTGCAGTCTTTCGCAGGAATCGTGTTTCCGTTGTTTTTTTTTGCTCCTTTTCCGCCGATATCCATCCCTTTACGAAATGTAACGGCGGAGCACGAATTCGATTAAAGCCCGGTCTGACGGCAGCGTATTTTTACCAAGGATGTCGGTCCGGCCGCTAAACGTTCGCTCGGGAACGTTGGCTTTATAAAGGCGGAAACAAGAGAAAAAGAAATTCCCGAAAAAGAATTCTCCCCTCACCACCCCCCCCCTTCAACTCACCGGTGTCTCCTACCGAAACGACTTTCGGTTTTTCGAGAGCGGCGGCCGAGGGACAACCTTTTTAGGGCTGTCATCATTCATCTTACTCGTTAATTATCAATAATAATAGCTGCGGGACGCGAGCGAGCCGGCCGCCGGATCGCTCCCTTAAATGGCGGCCAACCTCCACGGGCTCTTGTCCTTTTGTAAAATGATATTTCATTTCTGGCCTTTTCGGCCCAACTGATCCCAATTCTTCCTAATCATTTTTGAATTACCGTTCCTACGCTCGCTCGCTAGACAGCCATATTATTTACGAGCGTACAATATATCTCCCGTAACGAGTATCGGTGTATTATAATGGAATGATAATATAATAGCGATTTAGTTTTATCACAACAATTCAAATTCGCGATCAAACTCTAACATAAAAAGTAGGAAGTCCTCGCGACGTGGCCAAAAAAATTCTCCGAACACAGACCGAATTTTGTTTCGATTAAAAAATTAATTATTTGTTAAAACCCCCACCGTACCCGGTATCGAACCGGGCTCTTTGGAGCAGAAAGCCAATCCCACAGTTGTGGTAAAGAAAAAAATTCTTCCAGCACCTGGTGCTGTTGTTGGTGGCGAAAATCCGAACCTGGATAGGATAAAATTGAACGCATGTATTCATTGAAAGGTTTATAACGTAGAAAGTTACTTTGCTTATTACTGTTTACCATTCCAAAATGATCACGAGCATGACTTTTAGGAGTTGAGTATACCAGTGTTATCTGCTTCGTTTTGTACGTTTCCTGAATATGTCTCGGAAATATTAGTTACATAGTTAAATTGTTCAATCGTTTCCGTATCGTTTACGGTACCATCGGTTTTGTACATTTGTGAGACCGACGTTTTTGTTTTTGTCCCCTCTCGTTTTTGGCGTGTCGACTTTCCGAACGACTGCGCCCACAGCGACTTTCGACTTTCCCGGTTCACTTCACAGGCCCGGAACGCTCGTGGTTTCCCCAATCACTCTGCCATTATATCTGTTGAATACATCCGGCATTTTGTGTATATACCTACTTATGATTAACTTTAGTATAGAAAGTTTACATAAGCGTGAATCAGTATGTCGACTTAATAGAAAAAAAATTGTCTCTTTTATTTCTCACGAATCTGTATGAAATGTGACCGTATAAATTCTACTCGAAATATCCAGATTCTGCACTATCCCGAAAGTTTCTTGCATTATTTTGGTTACTAATTTAATTTTTAAATGTCAACTTTTTCCTCTACCGAATAGAAATGTGGATGTTACGCCTCTACATGATACTAAGTGAGATAAACCGATATCATTTAAAAAATGTTGTCGAAATTGCCCACAATATCAGACCCGCGCGTCGGCTACATGTTCTGGACGATATGATAATAAACAGTTTACGGCTACAAACACATGGCCCTCATCGACACACAGTACAGGCGTTTCAGTCACATCAAAGAAGCTTTTGAGAGCCTCATCAAAAAAATCCCCCCGACATGGTCCCGGAAAGGTCGTTTACATTGTTAATGTTGGATCAAGTAGCAATTGCACCGATAATATAAATAAGTATTCAAATAAGTATCCTGTTTATTTATTTATTTTTTTACTGTTTATATAACTAAGATGGTCGCCATAATATCGATCAAAATGTTTTCAACAATTTTCCCTGAATGTTTGTGATTTAATCCGCCGGAATGCTGTGCCGTACTCGAATTTGACCCTGGCCCGGTGCATCGTGACATCCAGAGGGAATAAACGACCCCGTGGGGGATCATGTTCGCGGTCATGATAATGCCTATCATTTTTCGGAACTTCGATCGAACACTTATTCCGTACAAAGTGTATGCCGGATTTCCAGCACTTATCATCTTGTAACTCTACGTAGGGTTGTTTCTATTTTATTAAACGCCAGTTGAAGGAAAGAACATAATACGGCCGAAAACAACATGATTTTCAATGCTTCTTGTGATAATCTTTCGTGCGGTTTCTTAAATCATACTTGAAAGTTTTTTTTCTATCCTTGAAATAACTCTAATTATACAATGTAGTTGTAGCTACGAATTTACTCCTATTTTGACTTAGTTATATTCATATAATTTTGCGTTCAACCGGAAACGGGAAACGTCCTCGAGAGCGTGCATATAATAAGGCTTACATATAATGCTCATTTAACATCTGTTGCCTTTTAAACGATATAAGGGAGGGTCACTCCGCACGATGAACACGTATAAAAATATTCATAAATATATACTGTTAATTGAAGTCGTTGATAGGAATTTTAATTTCAATTAAAATGTATATGCCGAAGGGAGGGTAGTGTCGGTTAATTGTTAGGCACTTCCCCTGGATATGGCAAATTAATACGCGTCAATTAATTTGAGTAATTGTTTTTCCTTTTTTTGGACGTTTTACGGAATCTGCGTCCAACGCTGCGGCAGCTGCGCTCAATGGTTACCGTCGCATCTGTCCACAACTTTACTTCGTTTTTCTGTATAATCCTGTGTTGTTTTAATACAATTCCCGGACGTTTAATACTGCGTATAGGAAAGCGGCTCGGCGATTCCATCCAATTAGGAGACATTCAGAGGTCATATTTGGCTGCGGAGGAACGGCCGACGACAATTATAGGGGCTGTCGGCCCGTTCAATTTATGCTCCCATTACGACAAAATCCGCGTCCCGCAGGCAGATTTGGGAATCCTAAACCGGCCCCGGGAGCCGTAATACCATCTCTGGTAGTTGATAAGCGCTTATATTAATCCAGAAGTGGCCTATTATTCCATATTTCGGGTTTCTTATCAGCGACGGTGAATAAAAGTCAACCTGCCTATATAAGTCCGGTCGTCAGGGACGTGAAAGTGAGAGTTGTCGGGGCCGAATAGCTCGTTTCATATTCTGTAAGTAAAATTAGTCGCTGTCTAGAAAAGGAGTATTTCCAATATTTCGGAGACTGTTGAATAAATTAGGTAAATATAAATACCTGTGGCCACCCGACGCACAATATTGTAATCTTAATTATTAATATCGGACTACCGATGTTGTAACGTAGTGAAAAAATAAATGTTTCGTAACTATATACTCCCTTATCCACATATTGCACTTCACGCATAAGCTATAACGAATTTAATATGTCATGCACATCCGGACTCTATTCTCCTGTTGTCTGTTATATGTGCAAACGGAACAGGTGCTCGGTTATAGGGAGAAATGGCAGGAAACGGTTTTATCATCCTGTTGATTCCGTTAATCATTTCACAAGATCTTAATTAGGCGAAAGAGTGAGAGAGGGGGAGGTGAGGAGCTAAAATTTCAAAAAGCCTTCCGAACGTAATCAACAGAAATCTTCCCGTTTTCCAGAACTCGGCTGTTGTAAGCGCGCTCCGGCTTAATGTTAATTTGGGCACGGCTCAATATTTACGGCACGTAGACAGGAAACGTCGACGACAGGGTTTTCTCGGTCGAAGAGATAATGAATCTGGCGCATTGTCATGGGCCACACGACATTTCCTAGCGGGCATAACTCATAATTCTCCCAGCGCTTACCCAGTACGGTACTCGCCCGTCCCCGCCGTGCGGAGTATCGGCCGGCCGTCAAAAGCTGGCCGCGATCAATATTCAACCGGACGTCTATAAAACTGGTGTTCTTGAATATAGAAATATCCTACTTCCGGGACCGAACACGAAAACATATAATAAAACACCGTCTCAACAAATTATCTTCCCATTGTTTCTGTTTCATTCATCCGATGTCGCTGGCTCACAACATGCCATTGGTATTTTTTTTGGCTGGACTTGGTATTTTTTAGTCAGTAATTGGTATCTTTCTATTGCAGTCGGGCGATGTTTGGTTACCTAGTAGTTACATTATAGTTCAATTTCTACCTATCATAGTGTGTGAGAAGTTTGATGCATCCTAATATCATTACATCTTACCATAGCTTTTTCGGCTAGTAGGAACTCTCCAATATATTATTCTAAACATGCAAATAATTCTAAAATTGTCGACAAACGCTACCCTTGGAATTCAACGAATACGGTAAAAACATCACGGAACTGCTATAAGTTCGCGGATATTCATTAGAGCGGGGACGGCATAGGCGTCGCAATATACCCAAGTTGCAATTAGGAGAGGCGTCTATTTGCTTAATACGAGCCTGCCCCGCGAGGAACATAAAAGCTTCTCATTATGAGGAGTGTCGGCCCCGGCGGCAAGCCAAAGCGCGTCGACCGGAAACGAATTCGGAAAAACGTGCGCTTCGAATTCCCAAGAAGGACGGAAAGATCAGGAATCGAGAAAACCACGATGTAGTTCAAGATGTATCTCTATTTTTTACAGCATTAAAAAAATTACTTTTTCTAGTAATAGGTTTATGCGATTTTATTGCATCATTTCATGCACCGATTTCGGATTTCGTGATGATATCATGTATTACCTTAAATATATATTAAAATATAACTATAATATTAATATAAAGTCGATAATTATTTATAAGTATAAAATTTGTTCCTAATTAAAATTGCTTATAGATTATTTATTAGGTTTAAGTTATGTGAAATAACGGCCTCCCCCCAGAATTTATGATGTGTAGAATAATAATTGGGCGTGACTGGGTAGGCTCGACTGTCCCCAGGGCCGTGTCAAATATTTCGTAGGTACCGGACAAAAAATTGCCTTAAACTTAATGCGGCGCCCAGAAAATTGCAATGTTCTATGGAAAATGCATTCATGAAGAAGTGGCTATTTACCTTTTCCAATCTCTCGGCGGCCTCACCGGCGCACTCTCCCCCGGGGCCAAACTCTCATGTGCCATTTCCCCTGACGCTCAGTGCTCAAGAATTCTGGTGTTATACGTTTACAGTGTCGCAAAGTTGCCCTCTGTTTTCTGGCTTATTTCACTTCATGGAAGGATAAAAATTATTGATCAGCTTTTAGTAGTGAATATGGTGCTTTATTTTTGCATAAAACTCGAGAATTGAAAGGACATTCAACAACAGAAACTTATTTTTCAATAAGGCAATAAGCCCAATAAGGACAATCCCTATTGTAATTTATACTCTAGATAAACCGATCTATAATGGTAATTATTCCGGTGGATATAGTGGATTTCACTTAGGCCACAATTCAAATGACGGTTATGTTTTTATTAATTATCTTTTGTGTCTATATTACACTTGAATGGAGCCTTCAATAAATGCATAGCGTGTTACGTTTTGAGAGAGATCCGCGGTGGTTTTTTTTTCTATGCTCGCGGACGGTAATCGTCTTGCGGACAACGGTGCTGAAGTTGGGAAAGTTTCTGAATCGGATTCATAATTGTGGGGTTTTGTCGAGCGATGGGTTCTCGGCGGGGCTTCGGCAAATAGAGCCACCGGCACGGGGCCCGGTTCATTAAAACCCGTTTGTTTTGGCATTTGCCGCCCCCGCCCCCGCCGGACAGTTAAATATGTTGGCCCACTAATTACGCCCCCGCCCCTATCGGGCACGCTCCACCGATCTGTTTGTTCCCAGGACCGTTGACCCTAATTATAATGGGATATTAGCCGACGATTGTTTGTCGCAAGCCGCGTTCGCTGTTCACAAAATGAAAAGTACTTCAATTCATGCGGTATTATTAAAAACACTTTTACTAGCGCGAGGATTCATAACTTCAGCGGTTGTAATCTCTCCTGTACGTTTTCTGAATCATTAAAAAAAAACATTTATTCCCAACCCCTACGTATATATCTACACTATTTTGTATACTTCGTGCGGTCCACTAAACGTGATGTCTAGTGAAAATCCATATTACATTAAAAATTAGTCATTCCTTAGGATTGTGGGGAATGTCGTTTCATAGTTGGATTTGTTTATTATTCATTGAGTTTAGATTCAATTATTTCTATTTATATTTTCAGTAGGAATTCGGCACTGGTTAAAATATCCCTACGATTTGTCTTATTTAAAAGGTTAAAGAGTTCAGGAGCTAGTGAAACGTCGCGGGACGAGATAAGGTTTATAGGCCCGGCTATAAGCTCAAAGCAAAACCCGTTATTTATTTGCGCAATAAAATTAACAACTGTTTTGGCATTAAGACGTATCAATTTTGTTATGGTAATGTGCTCCCTCTTCGTCCTAATGATCCGTTGATATTTTAAAGCCGCGATTTTTTCCTCGAGTTTATTATTCGTCCTCCATTTTTTTGCGCGATTATAAGGTCGCCGGGGCGAGACTAGTTTCGTGTCGCCCGCGGGCATTAATCACGGTATAACTCAAGTCCAAATCTTCACCGGGGTTATATTCCTCGGCGGGGCAGTCACAAATAATGGTTAAGCGAACACTAAAATGGGTTTTAATCGATTTTCGTCCGGCCCAGAATTAAGGTTAAGCCGCTTACCGGGTTTTCGAGAAGCGTCCCGGGCCCTTCACCGGACCCGCTAATCGGTTTATGCTCGCACTAAATTAACAGATAAACTCCCTCCCCCCGCCCGCCTTTTTTCCTTATATCTGGTCACCGTGTTGTTGTGTTTTAGATCGGTGGCCCATTCCTCGTCGGCATTCCACTCACTTTATTGTTGGGGGTGGCTCCGCAAACTTCCACGGTTATCTCGTAAATACAAATTAAGTAAGGGGCGGTCCAGCATTTTTCTTAATGACGACTACCGTTCGTCTTATTTTTGAAAATTATGTAGTAAAATTTAATTCGTAGTGAAGGTTTATGATTTTAGGACATCATTCGTGCATTCAATAGCCAAAGGATCAAATTGATTTAAACGTATAATCCACGAATCTAACAATTTACCTACATTTAAACAAATGTGCCTGTTTCACTTGTGCTATTCGTTCGAATTTGGTTTCTTTTAATTCTCCGAAGGAGCAGTCAACTACAATTCGCAAATATTTTCAGCTATTTTTTATGTTTCATGTTCGAATGAAAGATTGGTAGGTAAAAATACGTGTGAAAATGTTGCCCCTTCTCGGTAAGAAAGATATTCTCGGGGGAAGGAAAGAGCGGAAAGGTTGCGGACGAGTGACGTCCGGTAGTGAGATTCCTTCACGCCCCAGACCGAGAATCGGTGACTAAGAATGAATCGAGACCGATTCCAAGCGTTTAACCGAACACAGGATATCCTTGTAATGCGGGGTACGGGGGAAAAAATGCATGGTTACTACAATATGATTTACACCGGCCGGCCGAGCCGAAATAATCGATTGTCGGCCGGATAAACGTTTTGGTGAAAGCCCCCCGTTGAACCAGTTCTGCAAGATGTAGAAAGGAAAAAACCAAACCTCGACGTCGGGAATGATCTACCGAAATTGACTTTTTTGAATTGTGGAGTTCGGCCCATTTAAATAATAATTTTCCAATATAGACTACACACACGATAAACAGTCGGAACATTTTTTGATAAAAGTGTTAAGGCGCCCCTTATAAACCAGGAGATTATGAATCGGGAACGTGAGCCAGACACTCGCGCCTGTAAAAGTATCGGGACTAGCTTCGACCCCTCCTCGGAGTCCCCTCGCGTTCGGAACGTATCGAAAACGGGAAATTTATATTCCGCTTAAATGTCGGAATCCCAAGCCGCCCTCGGGGGGGTCCCCTCGAAACAATTGTCGTTGATATTTCTGGAGCGGGTGGGCGGGAGGTGCGTATTTCGGATCAATCCTCAATAACTTAGCCGCTCGACACCCCCAAACCTACCCTCCCCCCGGACCCAACACAAACACGGTCCTGGAAAATTAAATCGGGGGTCTTCACTTCCACCCTCCGCCAGAGGCCAGAATTAATGTCGACGTTCACTACTTCCTTCCGGATTAACGATTTGCATAGCCGTTTCGAGATACGCACACGGGTGAGGGTAGAGGGGCGGCCGGCCCGGGGGGCTGTGTCAATATAGCGTGGGGTTAACTCGCGTGCTGAACCCCCCACCCCCTCGACACCGCTTCTAATTTATATTATTCATTTTATCTCCAAGAGCCAGGGCAGGCGGGCGCCCCCTTATAAGATTGCATTGTTTTTAATGGGATCAGTTCTCTCTTTCTCCCTCTCTCTTTCTTTTTAGTTTCTAGTTTATTTTTTTCTTTTCGTTTTAATGGGTCATGCTCACGAAATTCCGTGGCCGTCGGCGCCCTCGGCCCTCGGCCCTCCCTCCACGTACCACCATTCCCCGCCGATCTTCCTTCTCTTCTCCCGAAGAATTAATGCTTAACTTGGTTACACCAGAGTTTTGAACTATTATATATTTTTTAGTTCAATACATCCCGAAAAGTTCTCGTTGCTTGATCATTGAAAGATACACCTGGTTGTAGAACGGCGGGGTTAATTGAGACGGGATTTTTCTTATAAAAGGCAGACAAGAAAGGCCAAATTGTAAGTCTGTAAACGAGCTTGAGGCTGAACTGTACCTAGATGGGATGGTAACATACGCTTTCGGTATTAAAAGGAGCCCGGGTTAATCTTGCTGAAAATCCAGTATTGAATCATCGGTAAATCCTCCGTGGGGGTGATCGGTGACCGAAAATGTGTGTGCAACGGGGATTGTGCAGGAGGATGGACACTGTGAAAGGAAGGGGGGGGGAGGAGGGTCTCCGGAGGTGAATCGCCTCATTTCGCACAAAAACCTTTTCGTCGTAGTTCTCGAAGTAATCCGCAGGGTGGACACCGCGGCGAATTATCCCCGAGGCAGATGGCGGGCGCCGGACTCGGCATCGTTTATGGTTCGTTAGGCCCGGTCAAAAGGACACGATCCGAGGTCGGGGAAGCGGCCACGCACTATTCAGCCTGACGCGAGGCTCGTAATTAGGACCGTTAAAGGTCTACGGACAAAAGGGCCCCCGAGTGTGGCCACCCTCAATGAGACGATGGTATTAAACACCGCCAAGGCGGAATGCGGCGATAGAGGTCTCGCGTTTTCGATAAATGGCTCTCGCTAACCGTCCGGACCCTCTCATTAGTCCCCGACCCCGGGACCTGACAACTAATATTAATTTATCAGCCGCTGTTATTCGGCCAATTCAAATGCACTCCACTCGTGATCCCGGTACCTGAAAGCCGCCGCTTCTCCAACTTGCGGTCGTTCTCAATAGGACCAATTAAGCGGTATACAGGTTAAAGGCTTCTATCGGGGCAGGTATTATTCGAAAATTCCAAAATTTGGAACAGATTAGGTACAGAACCACAAAACCCATATATATATATCATTAAAAAAGTCTTTCTGAACCACATAGATACAAATTGCAACAGGAAGGGAAAATGAATTAACATATATTCACTATTCAAATGGAATTATCCGTTATGAAACCTTTATGATTCAAGTTCCCATTTATGATTATTGCTCGTTTCGACAATATTTGAGTAATCTATTTCTATATTAATATATTGTTATAGTCGGTTTCGAAATTCGCTCGACCCCGCCCATTGAAATTGAATCGGTACCTGACGTAACAAGATAAAGAGAGATGGAGGGGTCGGGACGAGGGGTAATCTACACTTTCATTAGCCTTTGGGGCGGGCTCGTGAGACGGGGCCGGTCGTGAAGTGAAACCCCGACTGGAAGAGCACGCTCTTAGGTCCATCGTGGCCACCATTTATCGGTCGCAGGGATATCCCTACACCAGACAACAGAGCATACTTCAAACTTCGTACAGACGAAACGGAAAACATATAATGCATATCGATTAATACAGCTTACATCGCATGTACTCCACTCTTACTCGAAATTCTGTTCGTCCTCGGTCCCCTGCATTCGAGTTGATATTCGTGCACTGTTTTGCAGTAGAATGACAGTAGTGACAGATGACGCTTCATCGGCGGCCGACAGGCGAGTGGGGGCCAAAAATCACAGCCTGACAACATTCCCAGACCCCAACCCCCCACCCCCCCCTTGACGCACCAAACAGATATATTCAATTAAAGTGCCAAAGCTGCGATTCAAGTGCTAGTCAGTGCGATGTCAACTCCATGTTTATTTTTCAAAACGGTCGCATAATTAAAAAACAAAATTTCCTTATTTCCCTAATATCCTCAAATTATTTTACCCGACATTAAATCAATATTTCTTATAAACGCAATTACACACGAGCGTTATTTGACAAAACGTAATTTCGCTTCCAGCTGGAAACAATCGGAATACTTTTTTGTCAAACCGCGGCTAATTCAATTAACTCCCGGCCGGACATTCGTCGGTTCCCGCGGTTATAATTGAGGGCCGAAACTGAAGCTTCGCGGACGGCGAAAAGTAAGCGAGAGGGGAAAATGCGGACCGCAATTAGAATTCTTATAAACCATTCAAACAGTTGCGTCAATTAGCGGAGGCGAGCAAGGGGCCGAGGGAACCACAAAAGGGGAGGACATTTAAAAATTCAACAAGCGAAATTCTGACATCAAATTCGTGGGATAATTATCTGGTAAAATCCGAGCATACTGCTCAGCCATGGGACGGGCCCATGGGCGGGGGGCCCAATCCGAACAATTGCTTTTCATTAATTATTCTGCCCCGTCTTTCTGATAAAATCTTCCTTTACGCCAGTTAATTGTTGCGTTCTGCAATGTTGGCTGGGCTCCGAGTAGTGGCAATATTTCTCCTCGATTCCCTTTGGGGTCCCTTCCACCGCTGGGAATTAATTTCAGATTTCGTTTGCGATTAAAACAAGAAAAGGCACTTAAGTTCTTAACGGTGTTGTTATTTTTCGTGCCGTTAAATTGCAAAAAAAATCGGCACTTGAGCGCTAGGTCTCGAGAAGTTTTTTCAGAGTTGTATTTGACTATTGTGAAATTTCCAAAATGATATCATGAGGACAGGATTGATTTTATGTTGTTCTGGAGCTGGTTTATTAGAGTGCTAACTTTGAACAGAGTCATTCAGATTAATGATAGTAATGAATTAAAATAAATAGCCTACAGTCGTGTCTATTTAAAATTAATGTGTTGTTTCTTCCTAGTTCGGTAACGTTCCTTAAATGTTCTTAACTTTTTTTTTATTAAAGGATGTATTTATTCAGATTTGTTACTATTACTAGCGTAATGAGTCAATGTTTTTCAATCACGGACTGAGTGAGGAAACCCAAGAGCAAGTTAAAACCTTAGGCTATATTTTTACGCTGGTCGCATGCAGTTTGTCATTAAAGGGAACCATTAAGGATAAAACAGGGTGGGGGATCAACCTAATTAATCGTAATTTTTAATTAAGTCAGTTTCCTTGGTTGAACATTAAGCCTCAACAGCCACCCTTAAATCACCATTTTTGTCCATTTATTTTCGTTATACATAAATATTGTCCACTTTATAAACATTGAACGTTCGAATTTCACTCTTGGGATATTCGATTCGATTTAACTCAACTGGTTTTGGATTTTCTTCAGTAGCATTCCGTCCCCGTCCGTTAGTGATTGGCAGATAAAATACGTTGGCACATTTCGACAATTTCTTCTAATTATTATTAGCCATAATAATGCTACAGGGATTTCCAATATTCCCTTCAATTTCTCCTTCTCCTGGAATCTGCTTTCTTTATAGATATTGGTATCTCTACAGTTTGTTAAATAGCGGCGACCTTTGATGGACATCAATAGTTAGGGATCAAGTTATTGGATTGAGGTCCGTCATAGCTTAGCGGTTGAATTGATCCCTCACCAACCGTCCGAATTGTCCTTCAATTGCAAATTTTCCCTGATAAAACGAGAGGTCGTAAACTCCAGTATTCTCATTAGAATTTAAAATTAGAATCCTTCTCTACTTTCGGCTCATCCATTATAGGTGGGTTGCATGCAGTTCGTCATTAAGCGGAATCATTAAAAAACCAAGCGGGCCGGAGCCGGTCGAGGCAGTAAGCTTATTAGTTGTAAATGTTCAATTAATTACCCGTGTTCCCTTCGTTAATCGTTATCCGGACGGTCCTTCTCTCTCGGACCGTTATCCATCTATTATTGAGGCCCGGGAGTCGTCCCCCATAAAACCGACTTAATGTCTTTTAATGGGTGTCCCTTCTCCCGGGGACTGGAGGGAAATGGAAAGGACAAGAAGAATAAAAAGGAAAAAACAGGGCGAGGCCGGAGACCGGGGCCCTAGGAGTCGGCAATTAGTGGGGCAGAATCGGAGTCCATTATCGGTACTACTTAGCGTTACCTGGAGACGAGCTCTCCTGGACCTCTTCATCAGGAAATCCGAGGCTTAGCGGCCCGGTCGTAAAGCTGCTTAGGGCTCATCGCATTTGTTCGTCTTATCGCCCCAGTAGTGCCACTCGACTCGCATGTCACCCGTTAACATTATTTTATTTGACCGGTATTAGTCCCCTATCGCATTGAATACATTATTATTCGACCACAGCGATCACATACAATTATCATGGCAGCGCATCAGCAGGTGGCAGTCGCACTGTAAATCTCTCTCTTTTAAATTTGGGGTCATCATATCATAAAATGGATACGAACGTCGATAAATAAGAGACTGCAGACAGTCGTGACTCAGGAAGTATATACATTTCATGTTAATAATTGTGAATAACCGCATCTAACGATACCAGTCTCCATTGAGGACCAAGAGAAAAAAGAAACCAACGAGATCGTTCCCTTTCCGATGTAAAGTAACCGCTCTGCACATATTTCACAGAAATGTAACACAGCCGAGAAAAACTGAATGAAAGCTCGCTTGGAATTATTCAAGGAATGGCGAACTAAGCACAATTTAAATTAAATTCACACCCGAAGAGATATTTACATTTCGTGCGAGCAAATAAGAAGGATGGCCGACGTTGACTAGAGCAGGGAAATGATTTACTACCTCCTTCGCCTTTCCTAGTAATATATTACTGCGAAGAGTAACGCCCTCGCTGCCTTTGAAATGAAATATGGAATACTTCTCGCCGTGAAACATTTTATTTTGACTTAAACATTTTTTAACATATTATCAATAACGTGGCGTATTGACGAATTTCACATCAATTTTAGCATTGAAAATAACCATCAAATAACTACGAAAGAGATTACGGTCATCATTAACTCCTTTTTTTCAGAAATTAAGAACTGAAGATTAACTAAATTTAAAAATCGGTACTGTCGATCTTGTGCTGCAGGAAATGTTCTGAGTTTTGGAAATATGTCGTTTAGTCCCTCCTTCTCCAAATCTAACGGGTCTAAAACCGCTACCCCGAGGTTCAACACAAGTTCAAGTAGCAGGAGGCAATAATCCCTCGTATATCATAACGTCGGCCATGTACAATGCGTCGGGCGAATTTAACTAGGGTCGGGCTACCGTCAGGCCTGGACGATAATTCGGGTTGTATATGTATATATATATAACTTGAGTCTTCGGGGAGAGACACGTGACCGCAAGCGACGGCCGAGAGTCAACCAGGCACTATCACTGTGACGAGGGTCGCGGCTGACGTCCACGAGGGGTCAGCAATAGAAAACAACCAATTTCGAAATAAACCACTCGTATTTACAGTTATACTACCTGGGCGGAGCGTGGGACCTTCCTTTCGGCCGGAACAGACTGATTTTCCAATTGTATCTACTTTTGTACCTTGCTAAGAGTCAACTAATGTTTTTTCGCGATCCTTCTGCACTTCTGAACTTCTGCGGTCGGACCAGAATCGTCAGCGCAGAATAAACGGTTCTACAGCTCTCGGGTGAAAGGAGAACTCTGATACCTCTTCGAAAATATTTATAGCTTTTACGGCCCGTAATATTTTATTGATGAAACTAAAAACTGTAAACTAGAGTTTGTCCCTAAATCGCTCAATTTTGCAGTTTTCGTCTGCAGTTGCTGTTTATTCTGAATAGTTATTCGGCCTATTAGTACCTTAGTAAGGTCGGGTGGCAATATTTATTGCCACTTGGTAGACATTCATATTTCGGCTCAAGAGGCTAACGTATATATTTCCAAGGGCAGGTGAGCGGTGGCGGCCATTATCTCAAAGCGGACAAATGTCTGTTGAGGCGCGGCTCGGTCCTGAATTAGAGGTGGGCATAATTGGTGCCCCCCCCCCCCCTATATCAAGGCAGGAAGTGTACCCCTCTCGGTACCTCACTTCCGGCCTTGGCCCCGCCTCCATCGCTTCCACCATCCTTTAACCCGTTATGCTCTGTTTGGTTTCGGTTTCCACATTTCTTTTTTTTGTGCGTGTCCACTCGGCTTTCTCCCGCCCACAGCCTGTCGTCGATCAGCCGTAGACCAAGCGTAATTGTGAAAATAGTACGGGCCAGAGGCTGTCATGACGTTTTTACATACTCAGTAGTTCACCCATTACTACCGCGACATAGGAATGCCATTAACCGGGATGACTTTTCGCCATCGGTCTCGCTCGAAATCGAGACTGTCGTAAATGATAAGACATTTTAAACCCGCTTGAACCATACTCAAAAAAAATGTTAACCCAAATACTAAAATATTTCAAAACTACCACAATAGCTTATGTGTCATGCATTCTTTTCTTATCTCAGGAATGTTTCTCAATAGCTGGCATCAAACCAACAATGCCTGGTGTATTTATGCGTATCTATTGTTTTAACATTTTCAATTATTCGGGTGATGATCAGTGCAACTAATAACATATTTCTATTTTGTCTTTAATCAGCTCGCGATCAGGTTCGTTCTTTGCTCATTGCAATAATATATTAGGGTCGCCAATAGTTATTTTAAATATTTTTGATAAATTAAAAATAAAAAAAGAAAACTTTAGGTATCAAGTCATTCCTATCTGTAATATTCGGAAGTGGATTAGGGGGAATCTAGGTTAGTCTGACTTGGCACAGCTTTACAGACGAGTAGAACTAGGACTCATCTCTGGGACTGCTGACTGGAGAACGAATCGCTTGGCTACATCGGCTATTTTAAACTGTTCCGATTATCTCGAAATCGTTTCTTACTTTAAATTAACATTCCAGCGAATATGACCGCTCCCGAGCTATCTGACTGACGATGAATGGGCGTCCATTAGCGTCACAACTGACCCCGGGTCCGATATGCCAGGAAGAAACGACAATTAGTGACTCCTATTAGGTTCATTACGAACGCTATAGGCTCCGTTTCGCTCTCCAATGACCGTAAGAGTAATTTGTTTTTAACAACCGTGTAGGCGATCACCTGCTCCAAGTATCCCTTTCATAAGCTCCATCCTCTTTGGACAGCGATAGGAGCAGTCAAATAGACTATTGTCATCTACATTCTCAATTGACATGGTTTTTAACACGTTTTCGTTACCCTTATTCACTGCGTCATTTTTATGTTCCGTCCTGATTATGTATTAGACAACAGTATACTATGTGTTTAATATGCATTACACTCCATATAAGTAACAATAAAACACTCTTAACGACTTAATTTTTTTCTCAATTAGCTCTGAGTGGAACAACTGATTAAAAACATTTATGTAGAATGTAATGACGATGCCAGAAGCCAGAATTCGAATTCATACTATCTAACTTGTGGTGGATAGCAGGTGGTGAACCGCTATCTGTCCGAGATTCTTCCGGGTTCAGAAGAACACTTGAGCGGGATCCTGTAGAAAGGTCCTTTCTCCACAGGAGCTCCCCCGGGCCTGCTCTATTCCGACTCTGTTCCTTTAAAACTGGGGAGAACCTCGGAGATATAGCGGTTATAACAGTGCTGCCCACAGCATTACGCGATCTTACCGGAAGTTAGGTAGTAATAATAGTCTAATTATTATTACCTTAGATATAATATTAATTTACGAATAAGCCATTTCGAATTATTGACAAAAAAAAATTTCTGGGGGATATTCAAAATGTGTGTACAAAAGAAAACATCGACTGTAATTGGATAGGGTTTTTAAGAAATTAAAGCCAGATTTATGGGGGAGTGGCGCGATTAAATTTAACATCCGACGACCGCCATCCGTCCAAAAGTTTTACGCCGGTTATTAAAATCTCAGTGTGGTCGAATAAAATTTCTCGGTATACTGGGGTAGAGATTTTGAAATGAGATAGGGAAGGGCTTGATGAACAGGGGGAGGGACCGAATCCCACCCGGAGATCAGATAGTGACACGTGTTTTACGATGTTCCCGGTATTGCTTCTATTTGTTAACCGGTCGGGAGGTGATTAGTTGGCTGGGCGGACATTGGACCCCGCGCCTCCCAATCCCCAAAAAGCACCGTTTTATATCCCAGCACCTCGTGTTCACCTTCCCAGGAATCTGACCCAACCAAAACCCGCACCAAATAGTTGGGGCAAAACCCGATTTACTTACAGCAGTAACAGTGGGTCTATTTTCAAACAATAACAATGTACATAACGAAATTCTGAAAACGGAAACAATTATAGGCCCCAATGAAGTTACTAGGCAAGTAAAAATTTTATTAACCCTAAGGTGAAAAGCATTAGGTTTTTCCTTGTTTAGGCCGCATAATGTTTATTGGCTTTTAATGATTTTACTCCTTATTTGAGCTCCATAAGCTCAGCAACGATAGCAATGATAGAAATTACTCAGTCAAAATTTATACCATTTTTAGTTGATGTTTGTGTCGGTTTGCGAGCCCTTACTGGATAAGAAGGTTCAAAAGAACGGTTATCTAATGATGGACTGTGTAAAAATACAAACTTTTTTATTGTCTGATCCTACAAGCACGCGTGGGTAGGAGAGTAAATACGATAAATCTTTAGTTATAAATCAAGGGGCCGTGTACCATTATCAAACACGAAATAGACCACCGATCACATCGAAGAGATGCTTTGTTGACTATGAAATAATCGTACTTCGGCAAAATAAATAGACGCCCGGTGCGGTTAGATACCGGCCGGAAAAACAAAAAAGGGAACGGGACGCGTGGGACCGATCGCGATCCCCCGGCGTCGCAGATCCACCTATTCATGGCCCTCTCCCCCCTACCTAATTGTGCGCAGTTAGTGCCCCACGCACTTTCGATAAACGCCGGCCAAACAACAGATAACGCATTGCCGGGCACAGCAGGTTCCAACGCCCCATCACTGTTCGGACGATCGGGGTGACTCACCCACCGATGAGAGGGCCTCAATATTTTGTTCTCTACTTAGGCTAGGCTGCACGTATGCAAAAGGAGGAAAGGGATCATGATTTACAACCTCACCGTATTCGGTTTTACATTTAGCGACAAAATTTAGTTTTTACAACGGTCTACAATTTTTGCTACCCAACCTCCTTCCACTGAAATGTTCGCAATGAAAAAAGTATTTAATAATTGTGTTTCGTATTGAAAAACGGAACGCATATTAAATTTGGAATATAGGAAGGGGAAGGGATTATGCTCAAAAGGCCCTGGCCATTACTGTGGCCGAATCGTTCGACCAGTTCTCTGTTGTGCCGGTGGCCGCGATTACAGGAAAATAGGAAAACGCTCGTATGGGGTGGGTGGAGGGTCCAGAGTGAGTGTGGAAAGCGCGTGGTGGTGGGGAGCACGCGGAAGAGCATTAGAGGAAATTGCTTTCAGAAGACTCTGCGGCCTCCCGAGGGGGCGGACAATGACAGGACGATGGTGTGACCATTGTCCGAGCAGATTACACTGTCCCGCCCCCGCCCCCGGCCCTTAAACAAAATCGCGCAGGGCTGTCGCGCCGTCGCCCGCTTTTGTCCGCACTCCGCCCCGGGGAGAACAATGGGCCGAACCTCGCGATCGGAGAAAATCCTCCGGCGCACCGCGCCGCCCTCCACACTTCCGCTTCCCGCCCCCCTCTTCCGCCTTGACGAGGCCTGACTTTCGGGTATTTACGACGCTATTAGGCGGCCCCATCTTCCAGGGTTTACGACGCCCCGCAAACCCTAAACCACCACCTCGGAAAAACCGTCCGCATAACTCCGATGATTCTATTTGGGGTCCCGTAAGGCTGTTTATAGATGGCATTTTGTCACCCACGTGTAGATGATATTCCCTGTTTTACAGGCTGGTTATAAAACAGTATTATTATGAAACCAGTCGGTTCCAATTTTTCAATATTTTTATATACATATATATATATATATATATATATATATATATATATATATATATATATAAAGCGAAATTCGTTAACGAAATTCTTTCCAAGCATAGTTATTACTTTATTAAGGGCACTATGAAACTAAATTTAATGTATAATGATGCGCATATTACACCCCTCCCCATAGCACTATAAGAATTAAAATATATGTAATATGAATATGATCGCCAGATCACCGCGCGTGACACTAAAAAGGACATAATTGCGCGTTATATATCAAGGAACGAAAATTTATATATAAATACTATACATAAAATATGCGTCAACGTTCAGAATTTTTAGGCTTAATATTCAGAAATTAATCGTATTTCGAATGCTAATCATTGTCACATGATACCTTCCCAATAGTTTTTTTTTATTTTGTGGGATCGAGGACCTGCTAACTTGCCTTTTAATTATTTTAAACGGCTCGTTTACTTGTAAGTGTCCTGTTCTGCGAATCGAGGAACCGCGAGCGGCTGAATCAAAATTCAGACCTGGATAGGGGGGGGGGGGCAATTCGAACAGTTTGGTGAGGCAATGAGATTAGGACGGGAGGGAATGTGTACAGCGGGCTGTTCTTTAACCTTATCTAACCGGTCGGGCCGGCGGGAGTAACATGTAAATGTGGATTAACCGCAACCCCCCCCTTTAATAATGCAAATCCTCCTTCCCATGTAGGTTGATGTTAAATTTACAAACAGATAATTGTGCAACTTTTTGTCTGCCCATTTCTGTCGTTAATCCTTACTCTTGTTTTTTTTTTATGAAACACATTCTCTTCTTTCTGCCCGATTTCTCCTGGATAACGCTATTAATTCTTAATTTTTGAATCAGTTTCGAAACTAATTACACTTATTTTCTCATATTACTTCTTTCCTACATTAATGTTCGATCTAGTATCTTACTGTAGAATTCGTTACCATATTTATTTTCAGTAAATAAACTTTATTTATTAAAGTAAATATACTTTATTAAATTATATTTTTGTATGAAAGTGGGTTAAGCTGTTAAAGTTTGGCGTCTACTCACCTCCTCGTCTCTTTTCCGGGTCCCCCGGCGCCAATTTTTTCGTTTCTGTTTCCTGGCTTTGCGTCGCCTCCCTCGTCACCTTTTCTTTTCCCCCCGCCCCGAACCGAGCCTCTCCGATTATTTGAAAACTTCCCTCTTGATCCGGACCGCTTTGTAGAGACAGAGAGCGAGCGAGAGACACAGAAGGCCCCGGCTGAAAAACATTGCATTGTGATTCAAGTAGATAGCGACAGAGACCCGAGCGGCGGCCGGCGGGCCAAAGCTAATGGTGGTACGCATTAGGGGGGGCCCTCCTCTGCCAGCGCGAGCCTCCTCCTTTCACTCGGAGTTCCCCTTTTTCTCTCTCCCCCGTTCCAATAGTCCATAAGTTGTGCTTCACCCGTATGAAAGTCGACGACCGGAAAGATTTTAGATCTCCCTATCCTGGAATTAGTTGTGGAATACAATCCACTTTGTATCGTCGCAATCAAATTAAATTGTTTTGTTTGTACAAGAAAAATATTAGCCACCACGTAATATCTTAAATTTTAATGAATGAAATAAATGTTTCATTCAGTTTCTTTTTCAGTTCACGCTTCCTAAATTTACTCAATGCCTAACCGTGCAATTTTTATTCTTCACCTCTTACCAATCAAATAAAGACCTAATAATAAAATGCTTTATATTATCACAATAGACGCTAATTGAAGAACCGTTTGTCCTGTCTGGCTGTGGAAGTCTTCAGGATGTCGGTCGTTGTCCGTACAGCTGTCGACATGTGCTATTATTGCACATGATTCGTTCCTATTAGTAGTTCGGTCGTCCCATTCGGAGCCATAAATCCACATATTGTCAACCGTCAGGTATTCCGCGAAGACGAATGCCATATTGGTACCTGTGAACTGCAGTCGCACGGGCCTTCGACCATTTGACGAGGGTCGTCAAAACCGTTAACCTCCCCTTTCCATCTGTTAAGCTGATTATTTCCATTCGGGCTACCTTAAAAGCGGACCGGTCATAATATAAGTTGTACAGGTAAAAGCTAGCGTGGATCAAGAATTACGATAATGGAAAAAGGAATGGGTGACGTTTACGTTCTCTGAATTTGTTGTTAATAAGAACAGCGGTTAATAGGATTAAGGTTAAAAGAATAGAACAATAGGTTTAGAGCGCAATATTGGATAACCTAGGTTTGATAATTGAAATAATAAACAAAACTTTTAGCGGCAATTCGGATACGGAAGTAAATGTGAATTGTGCCCCTCGTCGAGAATTCCAGCCTACGTGAGCGTGGTCCCGAGTTCCCAGCCAAGTGCAAAAGTGGCTCAATTGGGCACATTTGATCTTATCCATTTTACGGAGAAAAGTAGGTAACGTGGGGCGCTCAATTAGGCGGTGGGCTCTGGTTTTATGGCCGTTTATGAGTCGCCCGCGAATCGCACTTCGCTTATCGACAGATCCCATAAGGAGAGGAAATATGAAGTGGGGAACGTTTCCCAGATCGGAATCCGATCGCGGGCTAGAAATTCCAGGGGTCGAGTAAGGGAAGGACGGGTTAATTGCGGCTAGCCGGGGATTATCGGGTTGGGGGTTGGATGGTGCAGCACAAAGAGATATCTTTACGGTTGTATAATGAAAACATTAAGCGGGCTCCGCGGAGGTGGATGGTCGTGGCCGGGCCCGGTTCACGACTGCTCCGGGGCGTGATCCTGGTCATCTCGCTTCACTCCCCTCGCTCCCTTCACCCCCACCGATTGTTAGGAAACAACACGAAACCTAATATCTTGTCCGACATCTTCTAAAGAAGAAGTTTATATCCGGGCCCGAGCATTGTTTCACAACTTAGCCTCTTTCCTTTTACCGTTAGACGATATATATATATATATATATATATATATATATATATATATACATAAATTAAATGTTAATATATATTCTTCAAGCTTTCCCATTCATTCATCGGCCTTTCATTAAATTGAAAGATGAAAGGCAGGTTTCAAGGCACTATAATTTATTGTTTGAGCATAGTTTGGACCCATTGTATCTTTATGAAGTTCATAACGGACCATATCGGTTAAGAATTACAATTCCTAATAGCCTCCTTACAGCCACGATTTGCCACTAAACGGTATCTAAATTGAAATTGTAAGTAATACATCGCTCGTTCGTCCATAGAAATCCTCTTTCTGTAGTATTTCTATAGAATATAAGACCTAGTACAATGAACTAGGTGAAACAGCAGACCCCCACCCAGGCTTATAGTTAGTCGACCGAAATAGTGGAAGCAGTAGTAGGAACTCGGCGGCCTAATTGGCGGTCTCCTTTCTCACCGCCTTTGATAGGCGAGCGCGTACCCGCCCACACACACACGCACATAAAGTCCTTTTGAATAACCCGGGACCTTCCCTGGAGCACCCCCCTCGTCCGCTATCGGTTTATGAAACCTGGCAGCTTCCGGAACAGTCAGACCCATTCTGAGAATGGGCAGCGCACTCAGGTGGTTCCCTCTCTTCTTTGCTGAGACAACGGAGCTCGGTTTTTGTACCGACAATTTGTTGTGGGAAACGAGTATTTCCCGTCTCCCCAGTCGGCATTAGCCTGTGGGACTCAGAGTAACCGATTCTCTCCTACCGGCGCATAGAATTCATATTTCATTCGGTATCGTGAGGTGGGATATGGAAATATCAATCCTATTACACAGCGGAGGTGTTTTTCATAGCCTGTAAGCGATGGCTCATCATGTTCTCGAGTCCCTTAACTTGTTTTGTTTTGCATTTGCAAATCCTGTATACATACTACGAGTTTTCTGCCCAATCTTCCCTGTTTTCCTAGAAAAAGTTCTCCGTCCCTTTACCGTAACATGGAGTCGTTCGCGTTTTTTGTGAGCTATTCGAGATGTAAACCCATCTAAACGGAACAAAACGGACGTGAAAAATTGCTCCTAATCGGATGTGTAACGAAAGGTACTGGGTCCGTTTCATTTTGGCACATAGAAGCCAATTCCTTCGTATGGACTACTGAATCAGGAAGAGACTTAACTTTATAAATTTCTTAATTTTATAAGTCCAGGCGACCATCGAGTCCAGTAGTAATCATAAATTACAGCATAGCGGCGGCGAAATGGTTATTAAGTAAAAGTTGGAAATGAACAAGACAGTTCAACAGAAATTATAAGATTGAGCAAATAATAACGGAGTCTCTAGCCGTTCAAATATACACCGAATCTGTCATTATGCTAATCAAAAATTGTCTCGGCCATCTCTTGAAAACAAAGGTTGGATAGGGAGGACGAGGGGGAAAATTTTGCTGCCCCCTTCCTTTAAACTTCCCAGACGGCGCCAAACTTGGCTCCAATTCTAATTAAACTCATTTCAACAATATCGCTTCTTTAAACAAGCCAAGTTGTGTTAATATATTTAACATATTTTCCACGCAGATTCTAATTAAACTTTTAATTGAACGGGAGGGTTAAAACGGCCGGACGGAGAATAAAAACGGCTGAAACGTTCAGTTATTATAATTCTTTTATTTACTCTCCCAGAAAGGCCCAGTAAAAGGTGGAAAAACCCCGGGGCTGTGAGCAGCACGTCCTCCGGGTTTTTCCTTAGCCTGCTCTTGTCTTCTCTTACTTCTCCAACCCAGGAGATATAGAAATATAGAATTTTATTTAGAAGCGAGGGATTCTCGACCCTTTTGAAGTTTCTCGCATTAGATCCTTAATTCCTAAAATGAAAACGTGAGTCGATTTTAAATTGGCGCTACACGTCTCATGCAGAAAACAATGAACACGGTCGAATATATTATTCGACTGAAATATTAATTCAATTTCTTTCTACATAAAAGTGAAACGTATTTAGAAACTTTTGTTATTTTCAACATAATTCTTTCTTTATCTCAACTTGTTACGATATTATATATGATACGTAACAAAATTATAACAAGTAAAAACAAATATTTTAAGTATTTATATTTGTCTGAAACTAAAAGGCATTCTTCCTTAAGTTGCATTTTGGCTTCATTCTCTCTCCAACTGAATACTGGAGATGCTATCGTCGAAGGCTCAAAAAGTCCGAAACGGCTAATTGATTCCCGGCCAGAAAGTTGACGAACAAGAAATTACTCCTGCCCCGCGTCGCGACGGACACGCCCCAATTATTGGTGGAGCCCGAAATTGAATTTCGTTTAGTTTGGGTTTCGGGTAGGAGTGATGGTGGGGGGGGGGGCTGGGAGGAAATTCAATTAAAGAATTTCGGTTTGAGAGTAGGGTCTGAGGGGGTAGCGAATGGGTGGGGGGCTGGCAGTGTCAGATGGTGACAAAGCCCGATATGATCGTCACTATTCCTCTTAATTAAGCCGCCCTATCAACTCCTATCAGTTTTGACGTATTGACTTAATGCCTCGGTCCCAATGTGCCTCGGCCGGCGCCCTGATATGAGTCGCCCTGTGGAAGATACACGGTTCTTATGTTACTAGTCACCGGATGGCCAGACTGGAAAAATCAAATGTGACATTAAATTAAATATAACATATTAAAGGTTTTATTCCACCAAACAGTCTGTTCTCGCTAATACAACGTCAGACGGACGTTGGGCAGCTGCAATTTTTTATTCTATAATAGTAGCGACGAGATAATTACTGCTAACTTAATGTTGTTGGAAACGGTTTACATTAAGGGGGGTTACCTTTGGTCCTTCACTCGCCCAGTTGTCATCCCATTCCGGCATTCGACGGAAGTTGGTTGATTTCGCTTTTGCCAAAGTTCCGGTCCCTCTTTTTTCCTCCGTTGTCTCGGTGACAAACAAATAGGCGCGCGGGTCCCAGTTCGTTTCCTGTTGTGACAATTCCTACCCGAGGTGCAGGAGGGACCTCTCGCCGGGAGTCACAGTCGGCCCCAACCGACTTCTTCCGTCGTTATTCAGCGGGGTAAGAGCCGTCTTCCTGCGTCTTCGCCGAACTCGGGGCGTACAGAAAAAAATGAGAAAAGAAAAACCGCACTCGATCTGTCCCCTTTTGTCGGCGGCGCGGCCAGGGTTTTGACGGCTTGACAGCGCCCACCGAAGGCGAAAGGACGCCGGGATTGTCGGAGAATGGGATTGCTCGCCGCAATGTAATCTCGCCACAGACGTGCACATCTTTTCTGATAGAATTTTCCTCCGACGCCGAGCTTCCCCGAATATTGAAAATAATCGGATTTAGACAGCGAACAATTCCAGATTTTGTAGTCATTTCGGGGGCTGTTCTGTTTCTGTTCCCTTTCGAGTTGTTGCTGATTGCCCGAGACGATTATATAAAAGATGAAAGTACGAGGCAATTTAATTTATAACAGCGCTAAAATTAAGACTCTTTTCATTTATTACTACTCATTTTGCATTGACTATCTGTAATCACTTAAATTTAAGATTACTGTATCGGCGGAACTTGGAACATAATCACTCCAAATAAGTGTCTGTAGGCTCACTGTTCTTTGGACGACGCGGAACTCCAATTTTCAAAAAGGGTTGTCCAACCTTTTTCAATTTTCTAACTTCTCCTCATAATATTTCTAACATTAGAATAATTTAGACCAATCCTTCTTACGGTCCCGATTACCGTAATGTATCCAGTGGTGAAAGCGTTAAATTGGACATTACAAATATTCATTTTAGTTTACCGATAGAAAAATGATATCAAACAGAGATAAACTTCAGCTAAACGAAGTATGCGGCTTTATTTAGTGTTTAATATAATGGCAAAATAAAATATATAAAGTATTACCGGAGGGTGCTCTGAAAAAAGTCCATCCACGGCCGAATAAACGCCCGGAAATATGCATATTTCTCCCGGTTTTATTTTTAATGAATTGGATCACGGAGGCGTGATATTGCCGGGATATTTAATACGGTTTATTTTTTCGCTTTCGACGACGGGCCGGGGGCCGGGACGAAAAAAAGAAATAGCATGGGAGGGGGGTGGATATATACAGTCGTCACGTGAAACCTTTCCCATTGGCCCGGGTTAATTAGCGGGCGTTTTTATTCGACCGGCCGACATTCGAGCGAGTGCGGGCCTCGGCTCCCCCCTTTGTGTGCGAGGGCCGCGAAATACGCTGATTGGGACGCGTTTTGACGCCCACGGTCCCAACCATCCGCTCCAGCGTCCTGATTAATACACGGGACTCTGCTTACTGTCCGTACAACTGATTCAAACCGGAAATTGATTCCAACAAAAATACTAATGAACAATAGTGTATCTCAGTTTGTACTTTGGCTAAAAACAACTTGATAAAACCTACTCGATTAGTCCGCCGGATTCATACCCTTCCTGAGAGTAACCGTTCGAATTTCACCGCGGTCGGCCTCAATTCTGTCCGAGATTTTGACAGCGGTACGCGCGTAAAGCACCCCGTATTTTCGGCTTTCTTTCGCCGCTCTCCTGCGGCCGCCGACTCCGACGTGAAACACTTTTTCCACGGCCACGGTTACCACTTCATTGCTCCCGATTCTTTACGGCCCTCTTCTTTCCCTCCTCTTCTTGTCCGCCGCACAGTCCACCCGAGACCCAAATTGGTGACGGTACAAACGACGTCTCTCAGAATCGTGTCGATCTAGCGGTCGACCCCTTTTAACAAGTGTCCCTCGCCCCGCCACGCCCAGCTTGGGGTCCCGACGAAAAGAATTTTCGGGCGGATTAAGTATCGTACATTTTACGGGGCGTCGCCCACCGACAACGGCCTGAGAAAACAGCGAGGCCGCCTTTTTTGCGACCTGAGATATAGAAAAAAAAAACAGAACTAGGGCCCATTGAGAACCGAGATGGGTATCTCGGATGTGAAAAGCACTCGGAGAACAGAGAAAACCCGGGGAGGTACACGGGGGAGAAGGAAAAAAATATGCGGGGACGTTGAAGAGCGGTCCGCTGTTGAGGGTGGTGGGCGGGGGGAGACCCAGATATTGTCACCCGGCAGATCCTTATCTGCGGTCCGCAGCCTCCGCACTACCGCTTATCTCCGCCTCCCTATCACACTCACCCGCCCCAATTAACGTCGATAATCGAGATTCCCCTTTTTTTTCATTACCGACCGGCTCCCGGTCATTCGGTACAGTCGCTCCTATTCACCGTGAAAGTCAATTCATCGCCCCGTTTCATTCTTCGGTCCTGCACTAGAACGTGTTCGGCTTCTGTAAGGAGCATCCGAAGAACCATCATTCAGAAGATACTCATTCGAATATTGGACATATAAAAATGAATAAGCGATTCGTACAAACGCTGCCAGTTGGGGACTTAACTGTAGATTTCATCTGTGTAAAATTTCTATTTGTATTTACTACATAACTTCCGCAATGGTTAATTCTTATAATAGACGATTCTGCTATATCAATTGTTATCCTGGGCGCACAAAAATATAGAATAAAATCGGAAATTCTATAATTTAACGCATAAATGCGGAAAGTGCTAACGTGATTGTTGGGCCGATTGAATTAGGCAATCCGAATAATCGACATTATGAATCACGGGTTTCGTGAATTAAACAAAATATTTGACTCTCTACAGGAGTGCTGCGGTAGTTACCGTAGTCTTGACACCAACACTATAATCTAAATTTTTCTCTTATCTCCCACCACAAGAGAGAGATCCTGTTAATGAGCCGTTGTCGTGTCACGTAAAGAAGTATTTAGACCCCAGCGCCTATTATACTGTAATTCCAACGTCGTTTTACCAACATCGATTCACACCATTCTCGCATCTGTCTTTGGTGGAAGGTGCGATTGAAAAATTAAATCCACGTAAGTTCAATTGTAACGCATTAGTGCCCTGTTAAATTTCCCCATAAATAATTGACGTATAATAGAATACTTTTTCATAAACCGGTATTAGCTACGGTTAATGCAAATAAGATTATTTTTTAATTCTCTATTATCGTAATCAATTTGATAATCCTTCATTTTTTGTTCCATAGATTCGATCCGTTTTCAGTTTTTGCTGTTAGTATTAATACTATTAAGCAAAAACTGCATTCACCTTCCGTTCTTGACCGTAATTCACCCTAATTACAAGAAAGTTCGTTTAAGATTGGTCATATAAAGCTGAATCACGATAATCGCCAGAACATCCGAGAAATCCGGATCGAACATTCATATATGATATATTCATTACTAGTTTCCTTGCACGGGGGCGAACCGCGTGTGCCGAGTCTAAAATATTGTAATGGGTTGGTACTAGCTCAAACCTGGTTATCGTACGCACGTTTCCCACTTGTTTTATCGAAGCCACTACACGTTATTACCCGGTTGGGCCGGGCGCCTCCTTTTCGGGCTGCCGCTTCTTAATGAGGCAATAATCGGACTATTAAGACGTTAACTTACGAGAACTTCCACCCCGCCGGGACCAAGAGTAAGATCGGAAGATACCGATTACGGGGGGCTACCATATTTTTATCTTCCTCCCCGGTTTCTTCCTCTTTTTTTCCCCTAGGCTTAATTCCCGCCCGTTGTATATTTCTCAACGTCCATAGTTTTTGAGCGCGGGACCTTAGAGATACCGGTCCAGATAATGGTGGACAGACACACTCATGCCGTTGGCCTCGTTTCCGATTCAGAAACACGGACGCGGTCTTGTACCGCCCTCCAGAACTTATCTGAACCCCTTTTTTCGTTGAGGGGTCGGATTCCATCAAAACGTGGTGCGGGTGTGAAACTGCCTGCCTAATCAAATGAATAATTCATTTATTCCGTAAAATTAATATGAAAATGAAAAAAAACGAAACAAAAGGTATTTAAAATAACACATCGAAGAAGGCTAACGAGAATTATTACACTTTTGGTCTCCGTTTTCCCCTGCTGCTCTTACTTATTCATGATATTCCGGGCCCCCGTTTTTCTCTGTCCTCCGCCCCCTCTAGTAATCGCTATATTGATTGAGAGCGCATTCGTTTAAATCGCGTAATCCCTATATTTATAAGTTGGCTGATTGATGCATTGTCCGTTGAATGATGGATGAAAAGGGAGGGCCGCCGGGGCGGTAAACGCGGCAATAATTTGTTGTTGACCGGTGCCGGCTTTTTATAAAATGAAAGTCAAAACTAGTTATAGAATTAGCATTGGTCGCTTAAGCCCATTTATTCGTACGTTATTTTCTGTGCTTTTTATTATCCCGCAGTTTAAGAGCTAATTATAGTCACCACTGATATTCTACATTTTTGGCTGTTTCGGTCCTACTAAAGTATATTAACTCCCTTAAATCCTTTTAGAAAAATAAATGTTTACCAGAATACACAGAAAGCATTATACTTTATTTTTTTAATGATTTGAAAAAAATTGTTTATTCGTAGATAGGCGTATGATATGAATTGAAACGTAAGAAATGTTGAGCCGGGTGTTTATAACGGCATTACAGACGGTTTCGTAGACGGTAATTTAAAGTTTGATGGTGATCAACCGTAAACTGAGAATTTATGCGATCCTAGTTAATGGTGTCTTTGAAATTCTCCCGAGCCATTAATCTCACCTTGACCGATTTACGGTTTCCCGAGTCACCTAGAGGGGATGGGGTTATGGTCGACGGTTGAGTACACATGAAAACCAAGGGAAAAAAACGTATAAAATTAGTCGTATATTTGCCCCGCAAACTAGATAGGAACCGCCCGGTATCACTAATGGTCTTCAACAATGGGGTCCAGACCATTGGAACGAGGCCCGACCCCCGCCGCCCATGAATATCTAAATAGAGACATTCACATAACAATGGGACTCGGTTCACATACACACATAACAGGAGTCAACCGGTACAGACTTTTTTCTTCCTACTGTATTCTTTTTTCTGTTTTATCGCTCGGAGGAAATGGTGTTCTGACGCCCACTTCCGGCACTATTTCGGGCCCCACAGATGTATAATATAGTTTTATTACCCTAATCATCCTGTTGAGCACTGCCTCACCGTAAAACAGCTACCGTCCCTAAGGTTTATTGTTCACGCTACGATCAATCGCCATCATTAAAAAAATGTGGAACCACTATTAGCCAAAACTTGAAACGTTTTGATTAATTTATCCTTTTTTTTAATCTTAAGCGGAATATTATTTTATATATAGATTACTATATCATAAATTCACAAATTAAACTCATAGATTTAGCGGAAAGTTTTTCGTGTGTTATATTTTTTTATAATTAAAGTATTCCGAAATCATATTTCTTCAGGTTAGCAATATATAAATTGTTCAGAAACGTTTTATTATTCGAGTGATTCGTGTAAGTATTATGAACAATCGGCATCTCTTAATTTAGTCCCCAATAAGTCGTTGAAAGTAAGCTTTTAAGGAGGAGTCGTAATGGTCCGTTTAGTGTACTCCCTTGAGATTTCGCCTCCGTACTCGGCCCAACTAAACAAGTTTCCTGGCCCGGCAGTTATCTAGAATCCGGCACAAACGAGAATACAGAAACTGCGGGGGCGACCTTTTAATATTGCCGGCTCTCATTAGGGGCGCACCCGCGCTCGCCTCCGACTAATGAAATGTAAGCGACTCGCAGAAATCCTATACAGTTATAAATATTAAAGAGTTTTCCGCCGGCGGTCCTGGGTCGTGATGATTGCGTGAAAAGTAAGACGGTGAATATTTTAGCTGTATCTGGCGGCTCGGAGGGCCTCGGATGATGGATGAGGTCCCTCTCCTAATGTCCCGCGCATATCCTTCGTCACCACCGCCGACCCGCCGCATTAATTCAGACTCGCTTAATACGAGGGCTAAGCAGCCACAGGGGGGGGGGATTTTCCACCCCTGCGAGGGGAAATATCAAAAAATCTTCGAACTATTATACGAACCTAAACTGAAGCTGCAGTACGAAAGAGCTGTATACAAGACATTTCAATAAATAATTCGGCCCTTTTTTCTTTTTTTTTAATTTTTCGTTAAATAGCGCAATTGGCAAGTTGTGGCAGGTTTGTGATACTGAGTGTGACGCTTATATTGTCACCTACAAATGTCTCTACTTAAAACTAACCTCCATGGCATAGGGGAGGATTCGAATATACATATGATATTGTGGATAATATACAAATGTTTGATACGCGTCTGCATTTATGGACATGAATATTAGGTCTAAAAATATTTATATTGTGGTCATTGGAGTCATTGCACTGGTTAATTATTGGTTAATCATTTGCAAAACGTCAGTACGAAATTAATTATTTTTAGTCACTGTTGGCATTTAAAACTAATCGGATTGATTATACGAACTCATTTTTTATAATACAATGGCGACCTAACGTAAAAACGTCCGTTTCAAATTACCGCACGTTGCAGTGACACTATGTTCGGAATAATTTAAATTACTCAACACTATTCATTTCCCGGCCATTGTCATCGAGGTTATTGGCTACGGCTAATACCGTTTCACGGAGGAACGGCGCCAACTATGGCCTAAAATTGCTTCTTCACAGAGACGGAGGGACAAAAGGGCCAGATTTGATTTAGCGCTCGGAATAGCTCCGGCCGGCAAAAGCAATAAGCGGAGTCAAAAAGTGGAGCCGAGTTTAACAGGTTGCGTTAACCCGGCAATCGACGTGTGCTGGCGGGGCCGGCTGCGGGGGGCGGCTGCGGGGGCCTGTTCCTCCCACTCTTGTTTGCATAGTAATCAACAGAGTTGGGGATATCGGAGAGGCCGACCAATTTCCACCGGTCGGCTCCTCTCCAACCCCAACCCCAACCCCCGCCCCCAGCCGCCCCCGGCCATCCCCAAGATTCTCATATCCCAGATTTTACCGTCCGCACGTATTATCGGATTCGGTGCCTCAATACAAACCGGTCGGATGGTTTAGCCAGTGTTTCAGTTCGGTTGCGGGCGAACCCGAAGGGAGAATCAATGCGCAAACAGACAGATTTGACTTTATCTACGAGTTTGTTCGTGGAACTGCTATAGTTGGTTACGTTTAAATTTGAATATTAGAAATATTTGAAAGTTAATTATTTTTTTATTTTAATTATATCTTACGACCGTTCTACAATAATTTGTCAGTCGGGGAAGGGACGAGGGGATATTGCCAGTGTTTCGTTATTATGCGGTATTACTCTACTTGTGGGGCCAAATTATTTCATTATAAGCCAGTTTATCATCCGTTTAAATTCAAGCGTTCAGCCACCTCAACTAACGAACGGGCCGGAAGAAATTTTCTAATAAGCGTGAAATATGGCATAAAATTATCAATCTAAAAGCGGGCCGTGGAGGCGAGCCGAGCCCGCTTAATGGGGGACCGCCGCCGACATTAAGATAATTTCAATTCCGTCGAAGAAGAGATAATAGGATTTATTTCTTCAGCGCCGCGAAGGAACCGGTTTTTCAGCGACCGGAAGACGGTAGAACCGCGCGTGGGGAGGGGGGTAGGGAATAGTAATTTTTTTGTGGGGGACGCTGCGGCCGCCTGTACTAGAACGCATTAGACTAATCAAGAGAGGCCGGGGAGTCGTTTAATAGGGGCGCAATAATGAGTGGACTGGGCCGATTCGGTTTTTCTTAAGGCGACCTCGCAATAAACGTCAGCCCGGTAATTGATGCCCTACCAGCCGCCAAAGAACCGGCCCTACGCCCTCAACTCGATTTCTGCACTGGCAACTATAAACTGTCCAACTAAAAAACGATACTTCCAGATTATAATCACTAAAAAATGGTGTTAAAGATTGTACATGTTATAGTATCTTAAAAAATGGGCAAATATTTTTTATCATTAAAAAAAACAAGTAATTGTATCGTAGAAAAAATATTTTTCAACAGAGAAAAATTGTCGCCTTTCGCGCAACAAATTGCCATCCGTTCTGAAAGAAAAACAAATGACCCAGTATTGATATATTGTAAGACAAGTTGATGCCAGAAGACGACATATAGGTTATGAGGGTCAATCAATTTTCTGTACCACGAGCAGTTCCGCACGCAAACCGGGTATGGACATTTGAATGTATACCTTCTGGAACATTGCAATCGGTACGGACATATTTATTAAAATAGACAGGCGGGATATTGTGTTTTAGACGTCCTTTCGAGGTTCTAATAGGGTAGGTCGGTAGGTAAAGAGATAAACGTTTTTATCCGGTGTAATACATTTTTCGACATAACCTGGGCTACAATACAATTTGTGTCTTGATACGTGCGTCATTAAAGGTATGAATAGCACTGTAATTTTCATTACAGTCGGTCCTTTTAATATATATTTGGGAGGAAATAATTCCGCCCGTTAATTATCGGGAGAAAATAAGTTAAAGTCCGGTCGTCATGTGGGAACTTTAAATAGTGGTGTGGTTGATGCGGTTTGCCCCACTTGGAGCCGATAGAGACACAGCCGACAGGAGAGCTATCCACGGTCCATCGGTCCCTCAAGACGTGACCTGTCCCCTGGAATAACATTTAAACCCGGCCCTTACACCGCTCTTAATCTCGCTACCGGGGCATCCCCAGCACCGCACACTGCCGAGAGCCACGCCTGCAATATAGGAATGTCCCTCTCGAGCCTTACTCCAATCTAGCCGATATCTTCAAGATATCGTCACCTCCCTCCTGGGATATCTTTACAAGTAAAGGTACAATTGATGAACACGCAACATTTAAAGTACAAAAAAAGATCGGTCTACCGAAACACGAGAAACCTTTAAATATAACTGCCCCAATTCACCTTAACATTACACCATTAAAAACGTTTGTAATAAGTTCATTTAAATTTGATATTAAGAGTCACAATTTTCTCCAATATTATTCTTCCGACTTCTTAGACTATCATTATGATTATCGTAAGTTATTATCGCTATCGAATTCCTCGGATATTACATAAGCGGAATTCATTTTGGATTTACCAAAAAACGCGTTTTCTAGTGACGCGGCCGAGCCGGAGCGATTTATGGCGGCCCAATAAGTTAATTCACAGTTATCGGAATTCAGTTTTGTGGGCTCCGGCGTCCGGGAATTCTTTGAATCCCCGAAAGAAAGCACCCGCCCGGTCCCGATAATTAGCGGCATAAATTATCCGGTCCCGGAATCGGAGCAGCGGCGGCAACAACAACAACATTTCTAGTCCCCCCCCCTTGGCCGGTATTAATTTCACGATAATAAATCATAGCCGGACGTTTAAATTTACTCCACCGGCCGGTATAAATAAACGGGATCCCGATAGTCGTTTTGTCGGGAGGGGGGGGGGTAATCGATTTTTTTGTTTTTAATATCTCCGAGCTTTATCTGGGAGGACGATCGCTCTGTGTGTTCGGGGGCCCTGAACTGGACCAAAACGGGGCCCCCACCGGGGAAAAAACCGGAAAGCCGGCCCCCACCGCCTTATCCGAGCCCGGCATCTCGTGACGTTAGATCGTTTATGTCAGATTAATACATCGGTCTGTTCCAGTTCGGTATAAATTCGATATTTCTTTTTATTCTCTTTCCTCCCTCTTCTGCTTTGTTTTCCTTTTTTCGCTCTCCGGCTAATTTTTTTAGGTTTTTTTTACCCCCGTTCTAGGACGATGAATCGATGGCGCCGATGAAAGGAAACCAAAATCTCGGAGGGTCACTCGCTTTATCCTATCAAATCTAAAGCACTACTTTTCCTACCTCGGTTAACCTGTTGGAACTTATGGTAATGGCAGTAGTCATGGCTACACATCCCGGTAATTTACCGTATTATTTCTGTGCGTTCCTACTCCGAACCGATTAATGGAAATGATAAGAGGAGCCGAAATCCAGGATTAGGATCCGGGAGTCGCTTGTTATAACCTTCCGCATCTCCATTCATTTACATCTAACATTTTTACCCTCTTTCCTAATGTGTATAGCTCCTACTGTAATATCTATAAGTTTCACTATTGATACATTATGTTGACTGATAAAATCGCATTCACAAGATACTGTTATACAGAGTAAATTTCCGACATCATAAGATGCCACGGGCCCCAGTTTCGATTTAATTAACTTCAAGAAACTCTATATTTTGCTTCCTTACCGTTAACACCGCCAGTTAATATGTTATTTCCGTCACTGTGATCGAATCGAAAGCACTCGAGAGTGCTACGTGTGCGGGCGGTTTCCAGCAAGGGCCGCTATTTTATTTACAGGGCGGAACTTAAAAAATAAACACACGGGGGTCATAGCCGAAAGGGCCGGTCGTTGGGAATATGAGGGAATAAATTGTTTACGTTATTACGGCGCGGGGGGTTCAATTAAAAGGTTGGTCGGCTTTGATGTGTTCCCTGTTTGTTGGTACGTGAACATCCGAGCCCCCTCCCGCCCCTCCCACCACTTAAGGCCACTCTGTACATACGCTCCGGCCTACTTTGAAGGGTAATAAGAACGTCTCATTATGTAAACGCGGCCCCCATCCAGTTTTCCCTTTTACTTTTTGCCAGCTCTCAAACTCCGCGGTTCGAAAATAGACCGGTCGAAACCTTATCTGGGGAAAAGCCATAATAACGCCGGTGCACTGCCGGCGTGTATTTTTCCGGTTGACGCGGTGCTTAAAGGGCGGTACTAAAGAGGTTTTATAACCGAACGTGCTTCGGTCCAGATTGTAGGCGAATATCTAAAACGGACGTTAAACATATGTACGATGCATTAATTATAGATAACGGCTGGATAACGACTGCAGGAAATTACGCGGATATACGATTGAATATATATCCTTTTAAAACGGCCGACGGTTATTTTTTATATAATACATAATATATTCCCAATATGCCGAAGTAAGGCTCAATTATTTCATATTCTTAAAACAATAATATTAATGAAATTAATAAATGAGATATTTATATCAACTAATACCAGATTACGTATGAGTTTCAAATATAAACGCGGCCCTCATAGAAAGTAATACTCCATCATTTACTGTTGCACAATATTGCACTAAATGCCCCATTATTTTTTCATTCTAATATCGGAATTTTTTTTGTCACAATGTAGTGATAACAAGCTATTGACTGGAAGCTAATGCAGTTCGTTAACAGAAGATTTTCGATTCTTTCGACAAGCTGCCCGGCCGTAAGTGCACGTTCAGTTCGCAACGGCAAATATTTCCAACTTCCCCCGACCTTCCTGTTATTACTCCGTTATCTGAAAATAGATTTCCTGCCGGTGTCAAATCGATGTAGCGGCGGCGGCGGCGTAGGTTTTTATTTATTTTTTTTTTCTCATAGTGCCACTGCCCGACATGTTGTGGGCCGTCGAGTGCGGGCCCGCCCCTATTTTCTGGTCGCGGGAGGTGAATTTATTTCCCTTTTTTTTCTCTGTCCAACCCCCCACCCCCACTCGGCTTTTTTTATCCCGCGGTGGGCACTAAAGTGTATAGGGGCGGTGGTTTATGAGCGGTGGTCCCGTTCTCAATGCGGGCCGGCTCTCTCTCTCTCTCTCTCTCCTCTCTCTCTCCCTCTCTCTCTCTCTCTCTCTCTCTCTCTCTCTGTCTCTCTGCGAGATGGGGCGGTCAGTTGAAAAATTCGCGCGGTGAAAGTGAAGAGCCCTGTTTTTTGCCCGCCGGACGACGATTCTATCCGCTTGAAATGTAACTATTAACACCGGTCGGAATAAAGTAGTATGGAAATTTTTATTTTTTCCCCCTATTTCAATTACTAGCGATCCCGCAGAATTTTTTCGGTCCGAAAAATTTAATTAATGAGGAAATAATGTATAATTTTATAGAAAACAAGTAAATTATAAATAAATCCACTTGTCACGATCCTGCGATGGGTTTAGTGCCCGCTGTTACACAGGACGATACTGTTTAGCGGGATCAATGTTCTGTATTCGGATAGTAATGTGAAATCATGGAATCTTTAGATGAGGCCCACTAAAACGGACCAATGACCCCGGACGATGACGGCCCAAAACGGAATTCATAAATAACCGTGGTAAGGGAAGTGCAGGGGACTTAATAACAAATGGACACGATAATATACATCGGGGTTAAAAAAGTATATCAGTATTAATAGCGTAATTGGTTTACAATTACGATAGCATTATGTGGAGCGACTGATGGATGGAGTGTCAGCGGGGTCCCTGTCGGCCCCTGGGATGATAGCAATGAAATATTGTCTCCCAGAGGGCGCCACATCCGCCCGGCCTATAGTAATCACCCGGTTATCGATATCGCCTGGCCATAGCCAGACCAACATCGATGATCCGTTCCCCTTACCATCCGCGGTCCCTGTTTCCCGCTTAAATGAAATTAATATTGAAAATTTATTCTTCTTCTGCTTTGGCTCGGAACGAGGTAGTAATCACCTACTGACTTATCACTCTTTAGATTCCCCTGGATCATTACTGGTCGAATTTTAAATGGATATTGAGATATTTTCTCGTTTCCCTTGGCTTATTCAAAACGCGTTAATTTTTGTAAACATTTATTGAACACACTACTGTAAGAACTGTCGCTTAGGTGAAAATTACAGGTGGAAATATGAAGAATGACCGGGATGAATAATTTAATTAATCGGTGCTCGATTAATAACTCGAGGTGTAATCAGCGAATGAGTGTAATTTGTACTGTGGCCTACAGCGATCCACTCTTCATCTCCCTGTATCGATTCGGATTACGGACGTATGAAGCGTATTAGTGTGTATTTTACCGCCGACGTTTCCATTTAACGGAAAGACCATTTCCGCAAATTAGGTTTCGTTGTTGGTGGGGAGCAGGGCGCGATGCCCGGCATTGAGCCGAGGGGGGGGTGGTTTGGACGTGGGCCGCGGCCTTTAATCTTATTAAGAGGTTACTTAAGAGAATTAAATTAGAGATGATATCGCCGGGCCGGTAAGTCAAACAATCAGAGTCGGCGGGGCCTTACCCCGTTAAGGCGATCCTCGGACGGGCCCAGAGAGGGGCCCTCCGATAAAGGCCGACGTCACACACGCCGACCGGAGGATGGCAGATAGCAATCGGCTAATTTATCGCGATGGCCACGAACCGGAGAAAATTTCAAAGTTACGCCCTGAGAATATCTTTTTCCTGAAATCTATCGAAAGAATTAATTTCGTAGATCTTAGTAACGTATATGCATTATTAATAGAAAGAGATTTTTACCGATCAATTGCATTCAACTATAAAATTGGTGATGTTTTTAAATACTATAATTTCGTTATAATGATAATTATTATTTTCTTTATAAAAAATGACGAACTTCATTAATCATGCACCCGGTAAATCTTGGCTCTAGTGAAATAAGGAGATCCTTATTCGTAGATTCGTAGATACGAATTCGCGAAGAATGGGCCTAATCGGCCGGTTGCGGCCTGACGTTTTCGTAACGGCATAAGAATAGTTGGGCTTATCTTCGGGAATGATCTGAAAGGCGTGCGACACATGTCGGCGCCGGCGGTAGGACGTCTCTCCTGGCACCGCTCCTAATTAATTAACGTCAGTGCGGCTTCGACGTCGCGTCCCGCCTGTCCCGCCGTCCGCCAATTACTTATCCCGCCCGACTAATCCATCCTTAATACCGCCAACCGCGCCCAATCACGAGTACTAGCCCAGATCAAACCGCAGGGGAGATAGCACAGGCCCGATACACTAGTTCACTGGAAAACCGGCAGTGATTAAGACGTTTCTAGTTATTCCCATAAATCTAGAACTAATTCTTATTTAACAATTATTCTTTTAGGACTATGTTTAGGTTTAGATTGATATCGTTGAAACTACATTCCGCTGATATATAATGTTAGAAGAGGTTTAAACATTTAAGCTTTTTGGGTTATTGGCTGCTCGCCGACCTCCTTTATGTTACGTGTATTTCGATTAAAATGTTTAGACCGTGTTTACATTGAATGTGTCATTAATTCCATCAGTCATTCGGTCCCAATCATTAATTCGAGCCGGGCGCCGTTAATTAATATAATCCGGCCTCGAACGTACCGTACCGTCCTCCGATGTTTATATCCCCGAAACTTCCCTTCGACGTCCCATCAATATCTCTCCGGCGATCCGGAAAAAGGGGTGGGCCGGGCGGGGGGTTTTCAAAAATTCATGAAGCGGCGGAGTCATTTCCCGGGGACGGCGATACCCCCCGCCGTCGGTGGTGCGGGGAAGAATCGATAAGTGATTATCCATAAGGTGAGCCGGGATGTCGTTGGTACACTTGAAAAGGCGATAACCTGTATTCTATTAGGCCTCCCCCCGAAGCCTGTATACATCCCCGTGGATTATCAATCACGGGACTGTCAGACGGAAGAGTCGGAGGAGGAGGAGGAGGAGGCGAAGCCGACCCCGGGGCCCTCGACGGTGTTGCAACTCGTGCGGCCTCCTCCATGTTTCAACTCCTACGCCCCTTCGCCACCGGCACCGAGCTTTCATTTCGGCTTTTGTGACGCCACACACACACACACACACACACACACACACACACACACACACACACACTGACACGCACACCACGCACTACGGCCGTCAGCGGCCGGGTACATTACAAGGCCGCTCGAATGTCGACGGCATAAAAGCATTATGCGGGCACAAACTGACCGTTTGTGAGACCCGTAAATATGAACTCGAGGACCCTTCTGCGAGTTCAATGGCTGAAACTGACTTTGACAGAAACTATATTTAATTCCCATCAATAAATGGTGTTGAAAATACTGTCCCTAGTTATAGAACCTTTAGAGAATCAAAATGATGTCGAAACAGTTTAATAGTAATTTACGAGATCCCATGATACATTAGGGGGCGTCTAAAAGGACGCTTGATATCGTTTCTCTTGCGATTTTCCAACCTGATCGTAGACTACGCCCAAAGCAAGCGCGGAAACTGTGTTCCCCGAAAACAGTGTAGTGCGGACCTGCGGGTCGGGGCCGAGCGTGTCCGCCAATTAGTTCCGGACAACCGGACTTGACTCGGACCGAGCGTCAGTCGCCGTTACGGAGATCGAGATCCGATAGATCCGGGACCCGGGAGGTTCGATGGCTATCGGGACAGAGAGAGAGGGAGAGAGAGTGCGCCGATGAAAGATACACTCACACTCCCAGTGAGGATGGGGAAGACGAGCAGAGGAGCAGACGGGGACCGTCCCCCATTGCTCCCATTATCAAATAAAAACCAGTACTCTTTGAAAATACAATGGTCCATTTTAATGGATATTTTGGCCATATCTTTTATGCCATTTTATTTTTAACATTCGAGAAATTGTAAAGATTTCCTTTTTGAATAGTTTTTTGAATAGCGATTTAAGTTTAATTTTATTTACGTATGCCGAAAAAGCCAGTTTAGAAATATGGGCTCTGATGAATATGTGGCTAAGTAGAGTGAAGGCTCGAAAGTATGACAAGAAAAATCGGTGGATTGGTCCGACCGTTAAAACTACTACTGCATTTGAATCACGAAATCGGCGAGCACCCCTCGAAACGATTTTTCTGAATGGAATTTCACACTCGAGTTTTGTATTTCTTGAGTGGGGGCGGGAATCGGGCCCCCGGCGAAAGTCGGCCGTACACTTCGAGTGCCCTCGACGCGGACTCACCTTTTCTCTTTTTTTACGATTCCCCGACATCTGCTTCCCGCTAATCCTTTTGAGTCCGCCCCCGGGGGTTACGGGGCCGAACGGGAGATTACGCGCGTTTTCTATTTTACCCGGATACGACCGAAAAACATTCGGGCACTTGAGGCCCAACGATTTCTATCGCCCCACCGTCAACGGAAAAATTAGAGTATGCTCGAAGAGTGTGCCCGCTGTAATGTCAGGTGTAACATTATTGAGAAATAGAGGAGCGGTTACTAGACACTTATTTCATTACCTAGAATATCCAGAAATTGTTTACTGTTCGATTGTAATTATTATTCTATTCGTGCTATCTAAGAATAGGTACAAACAAGAATTCATAATTATCATTACTACAACATTACATTGTTCTGAATTTTGATACAAAATGTTAAAAATATTTTGTTATTGAGAAGCCATAAATTAAATATGTCTATACATCACATAATTGCGATATATCTACCTTATTAAAAAAAATAAGATCGCAATTGGCCTTCTACTTTGCATATCGATTCAATAAATTATTCGGCGTGATCCCCGACACGCTCGGACGGATACGAAAGGCGTAGGTGTAAAATCTGGACCTCTTTTCTTTTTCCTCCCTTCCCCGTTCCGAAGTTGCTCCCGTGAAGTTCCGAAGATAATGGCTATCTCTAGAAAATGGCGGGGTTGCGGGGACGGCGTGTCGCCGGAGATGCCGGCCCCGGGATAAGGTGCCCACAGCTGGCCGGGACCCGAGACTCGCATCTGCCCCCTGGCGCTCTGTCTCCTCCTCTCCTCCTTCTCTCTCCTCACCAAGGCAAGATGGATATCTCTCTTTCTGTCTCTCCATTCCCCTCTCGACGGTAGTGCGGTTAGGACGCTGCAGGCAGTGTCACCGCAAAGGGGCCCCCACCTTATCGCGGTTCCCGATTTTCGCTACCATTCAATGGCCGCCTCCCCGGTAACCACACGCGCCCAACTGCAACAGTATTTTTTTTACCCCCAATTCGCTGTACTAAGGATACAATCCGAACAATGGAAGAATGTAGCTTCTTTCCCGCAAAGGTAATCTGTAACGGCTGTCTTGGCAATAAAAGTTCACAATGGAACCAGCTGTACATTTATACTAACAGATACAATTTGAAAGTGGCAAGACTTGAGCTACACAGGTTCGAATCAATCGCTTCTTATCATGTACCTTGGTTGATCCACTGAACTAAATTCTGCATAAACTATATTACTCTCGAGCTATGGCTCTTGCACCATTGTAATGGCTAAGGAAATTTTCGGAAAAATATATTTTAATATTAATATTTGGATTTAGAATATTTTTTTACAAAATGCAGTCCCGTATCTATTTTACCGTTCGCATTTCGTATTTCTTCCGTCATCCATATTCTTGTAAGATATTCTATAAATTGTAGAGCCTACCCGAATAACTCCGTGATGGAACATTCCGTTGTGAGGAGGTAGAGGCCTCCCTCCCGAAGATTGGTATCTGTCGAGGTTTCTCCCGTCGCTAATGCGGCCCCGACGTGCATAACGCGTCACCCCGCCGAGTCCCTCGATGGATAATGGCCGGTCGCAGATACTATCGCGCCTCTACGCGCACAAAAAAATACTCCCAGCGCGCTGTTCTTGCACCTGTCCGCGCTCTGACGACACCTTCCTCGCCCGTCGCGACACCACCGTGAAGCCGGTCGACAAAAATATGACGAGTCCTTGCCGGGAGGTGAATTACGTGTTGAAAGGTAGTTCTTGCTCACTCAATTGCCAATACAGACTTCCTCCAGTTAGGCTTGGCTTCCTAATTACGGAACTGCAACGGTCCCTTTTGAATATGAATATAGCAAAAACATATTGACTTGACGTATACTTGTAGCGTTTACACGTCATCAACTTTCCTTTAGGGATAACAGTTAAGTTTGACCATTGGACAGGTGAATTCTAACGTATGAATTAGCTATCTATTTTGAAGGATTATACATTATACCGGGCCCAGAAATTATTCCACGGGGATGGGTAAAGTCCCGCGGTGAGAGTGGCCTGTGCCGCGGGCCCGCCGCTATTATTCCACGGCCCGGCCGTTAATCAGCGGCCACATGCTCGCGATTCCGCGCCACCCCCAGGTAGTAAATGCCCTAATTAAATTGCCACCACCACCGCCAAGGGCTAGCGGGCGCCATTTTATTTGCACCGCATAATAATAAGCGGACCGCCCGAACCGCTATGAAATTTGTATTCGATTTTTAAACGGATATACGCTTTCACGGTTTTATAGTTATGGACAATTCAAACTTTACGTAAGCGGAAATAATATATTTTTAAATTTCTACTAGATCGCGACTAAATGGGCGAGTGGGGACACCGAATCTCAGGGGTGAAAACACTCTACGCCCTCGCGTTTCCCCAATCCTTAAACATTAAATTATTATTATCTTAACCAGATTTTATAACATGAAAGAGTTTTAAATAAAAAGATATAAGCGATTATTATAAGTCTCGGGGCTGGATTGTGACCCAGGACCGAAGTGATCCATCATCAATTTACCCGGTAGTCTCGTCGATAACGATACAGATCTAAATAAAACCAAAGTATCTTCGGGAGAAATGAAACCGATCTTTTACTGCCGCGCCGCTTAATCATTCCTCCCATCGTCTAATCTGTCCGGCCGTCCACTTAAAGTGCTATCAATCAATGGAATTGGGCCCCTGGGCTTAAATATGCACGCCGCTCTGTCACTCGCCACTTTGATTATCTCCACGCTAGTCCGCGGCTGGGTACGATGAAAAATGCCCCCTTTCGCTAAATGTCATTTTTAACGTACGATCGACAGTATTGAGGGGCGTCGGTTTAAAATTTTCGATTGAGTTTTTAACGTTGACCCCGAGTCAAAACATCATTTGACTGTTCAGATAGTAAATCTTCCACAATTCCTACTACACGAGACAAGTAAACTCTGGAGTCCATTTTAACGCTGGTAAGGTAAATACCCCACAATATATACAGTGAGTTCTCACTTCCGTCGTTGTCGGGCGTGGGGTCGGCACATTTGGGGCCCGTATGTTTCCGGGTCCATCGTCGGTCGAGACAACGGTCCGGAGGGGACCCGGGACGGTTATCAACTGTAACCAACTCATTACCGGACCCGCATAAACTAATTATGCTCGCACGCACACACACACACACACACACATGGAGTTGTACATTGTTCAAGCCACTTTCCGGGCACCACCAGCAGTGAAGTCCCCTAAGAGAACTAACACCCTCATTCACACTCAGCATTCAGTATGAAATATAGTCACCGGGGAACAAAATAAATGATAATAATGGATGATGTATTAATTTTACACACAACTTTGCTTCAAAATTAACGTTTTATTTTGGGCTGTAATAAAACACATTATTGAAAGCCGATTTTTTTATAGAAGGAACCTGACAATAGATTCAAATTTTGATTAGTTAAAAATAATAAAAAAAAAACTGTGAATATTTCGCTAAATGTGCAAGTGTATTGTACAATTCGTTTAGTACATGGCAGCGTTAGGTACACTAAGAAATGCCTCTGGATAAAAACAATAACAAGAGTTTCGTCTATCGATTTTGAAATTAAATAATTGTTCTCTCTTCGTGTTCTAAAATTCTTCAGCTGCTGTTTAATGGTCGCAATTACAGGAAATCTGACCTTTCGAATTGCAGACCGTCCGGGATAACATCGCCACCAGTGATCGGGGTACGAGGAAGGCCCGCGTCAATTACCAAAGCCCCCCACTAGTTACAGAGACACGTACCGATTATAAAATTAACCTCCAAAAGAGAATACGCTTTAACCGAGACAAGCTGAATTTTTTACACGGTCCCAGTGTGGACTGTCGCCCCTTGAACCCTTTCGCAATTAGGGCCGAAATCGGCCGAAATTATCCGGTAGTGCAGCTGTTTAGGCCCGTAATTGGCCTTCGAAAACAAAGAGGAGGAGAGGGACGTGGGAGACGGCCGGGGGTAGGCCTAGCGCTGGATTACTCGGGGATGGCTAAAGCACCCCTTTTGTCGCGGGGACAGCCCTGCCTACCGCAATAATGGGCTTTAATCGCGTCCCGAGAGGGCTCACCGGGGACCCCAATTTTTTTTCTGGGATCGCCTAGAAAGGATGATGTGTCACCCTCCCCTTCGGGCCCGTACCTGGGCCGCTGGGGGGATGAAGACAAGCCGATGCGCTCCCTCGCATTAATGACTACCCCTTTTAATATGGAAATATTGAAGATTGTATTTATGATCGAGGACTTTCAAACGTGTTCTTCTACCGTGTTCTGGTGTAAGTTTGAAGATAACTGAGGTTTATTCATCTAACGATAAAATCGGGACGGTGTTTAGTCCCATTCATGATTCTCGCTGCATATCAATGGGTGAATACGTTACCTGGGGAGTATTCCATTACTTTTATTTAGAGACCTAGAAACTAGGTATAGATTATTTATTCATGGAAACCTGCCTGATTGGTATATTTATGAAATAATATTTAATAAAAGTGTTTAAGAGAGAATCTCTCTCTTCGGTCGTTCGACAAACTGAATTTCGTTTAAAGTGATTTGGGTGTTGTGGTGGGGTGGGGGGTTAGTGCCCGGGATGGGGACAGTGGCCCCCGGGCTGGATGGATTACACGCGGGGGAATAGCCCCTCGCTCTTTTGTCGGGCTATAATGGGCTTTAATCGCAAGGGCGGTTTTTTTGAATCGTGGGGAGCCCGACGTAGTAGGACAGGACGTGTCACCCGGAGCGGGCTCGGGTTTTACCTGGCACGGCAATCCGGGCAGGGGACAAAACTTTCCGGGAAGAACGGGAAAAAAGAGACGCCACCCTTCAAAAGGGGAAGCCGCCCCTAACCGCACCGACATCTTATACATTATCTAGGCCCCGGCATGAATGGCAGCGGGACCCCAAACGAATAATCTTGGATTTCGGCCTGTTACCTGAATAATTACACGTTTGCCCCGGCAAACAAGACCTCCTCCCATAATACAGGGTTATTTTCAAATCTCGGGGACAACTGCCGGATGGTTTGTCTATTGTTGTTTAAAAGACGATTCTTGAATTTGGGACACGAATGAAATGTTTATTAGTTTGTAGGTCTTTCCTCTCGGCCATGCATCGTTGCTCTAGAGGAATATATATATGTAAATTTTAAGGCAATATAACGTAATATTATTTGGAAGGCTAAATTTATCCCGATTTATTGTACGGCATTAAATGTTGTTATTCAGAGAATGGAATAAGCAGTTTATAAATTATTCCCTCACTATATGAGTTTTGTTTTAATTTCAAACATTAAATATTTCAGGTTTAAAATACCTGTTTTGTGGTCTGCGAGGGGTTGAAATACCGTACAGGAACGCACGAAATCTACGGTATTAACATCTTTACTTCTTTACTGTTTACTTATTGAATTCAGATTTTTATATCGTTATTTAAACCGGTCAATTTGAAGTCGATCACGCTATTAAATTGGTTTAGTCTATGTCTAATGCCTTACTTGAAAACCTTTCTATGTTAAATTTTCGAACTTTTTTTCCAACTTTTTTATATAATCTGTATCAACCCTCGGGAGCGTGGGACCGACCCTGATACAGAAGTCGGGCAGGCGTCGGCCGAATTATCTCAGAAACGGAATAACGGTACCAGCCGAGTATCTTCGATTTGCCCTCTTACCTGAATGATTACAAGTTTCCTCAACCCGACCTTATAACAGGTCATTTTCAAGTATGGGCCTGGGAACAATCATGTATACTTTCTGCGGTCCAAGTAACGGGGACACAACGACCAACCCCCCGCTTTCTCCTGCCGATTACTGTGCACTCAACAACACTTCTAATAATCACACCACGTTTCTTGACACGATTCCGCTCCTTTCTTCCTTTAAAGAATAGCCACTTTTTAACCTATATTTCGGAGATAGTTCGAATAGTTCCTTATCACTTATTAATAAGTGTTGCATTGTTCCCAGCGTGCCTTGTTTCGTGCGGGATGAAATACCAATTAAGTTTTGTCTCCATAAAATATTTCAATCAGGCCCTATAGTATGGGATGCCATTATATTAGTAGCATAATTCATAAGCACTAAAAGAGGCATAAGTTTCGGTTAATGGCTTAATACTTATTGTTGGGTTATAGGGTGGGGAAACGTGGATCGTTACTGCCTCACATTATTAATGTACTCGTCGGGTATTAGAATTCTGAGTTTCTATTACAGAGAGGCAGATGGACCGAAGACAAAAAAAAATGCTCTATGCAGCCGGTTGAGATTTCTGTAAAGCTCTGCCGGGCCCCAGTTTTAGTTTACAAGGCTATTAGGCCGTGGGTTTTGAGGGGTGGAGGAGGCCCATAAAAGGGGGCACCGACGAATTATTCGGGGTGTAGGGTTACAAGTCGGTTCGTGACGATAGTGGCTGCACGCCACCAGAGGAGATGGTACTGCGATGAAGACATACTTTTGTGTGGGGCGATGGACCGCTGAGTGGGTGGTCGGACGCCTTGGCCACAAACTAACAAGCCGCGTTTTCATCGTCGAAACGGTTCCAGTAATTTAAAACTTGAAAATGGAGTGAAAGAAGAGTTTCCCTAAGAAGAAATACCAGTCACCATCCTTTTCTTTTACTAACTCAAAGTGTCATTATAAGCATTGGTATATAAAACACGCATTAATTTTCGGGTCTATTTCGAAAACCGATTTAAAAACTTTTTCGGGAATGTTTTTTCTCTTTTAAACCCGAGCTGAGTTTTATTAGTGCTTACATATAACGCCCAGTATGGAGTTCCCAGGTGTGCCAGTTCACCGACTAATAAAAACCTGGGGGAAAAGGCAACTGCATATCGGCAAAAGCTATCGGCGGCCAACGCCTCTCGTGTCCAGGTTCTCGGCCCCTGCGTTTAAAATTGATCGATAATCGTAATTAATATATCAATTCCGTACTCTTTATTTTATTATTTTTTTCCTTTCAAATTGGGGTTTAATCTAAATGGCTGTCGATACGTATAATAACTTCACAGTCTCCCCCTTCATTATAATTCCTCATAAATTCGGCCGACGGTTTCGTGAGATATTTATGCGTGCGAAATATAATATTGGGCCTCCCGTTAATATCTGAACACTCCATTCGTTTCCAGCCTACGACTTTACAGCGAATGCGTCAGCGTGATCTCATCGCGGGTATTAATGGATACGTAAAATGTGTACTGCTACGGAGTAGACAAAATCGATCTGTCATAGGCTGAATAGTATTCCCAATATTTTTGCATCGTCAATAAAGTCAGAGACTCTTCAGTTAAATTATTATCGTTTAGAGGCAAGAATTATATGAAACCAGGAGACAAACTGTTTAATTCATTGTAAAGAACGAAACATTTTTTATTTTTAAATTTTTGTAAAAATATTTAACTGTCGTTACGTAGTTCAAACGAACTGTGAATGAAGTGTTTGGACGACCAGTTAATATCCGATATACACTGCCCGATATTTACTGTAAACACTGTATGGGAGAGTCGTGCTAATTAATAGGACAATTTGATGAATTTTTTAACGCCCGGCGGCATTAAAGAAGATCGGCTGGAAAGAGCCGGGAAGAGCGTCCGAGCGTAAATCGCTTTAAATATGTATTCAACTTTATTCGGCAATTAACATTCCATTAGTAGTAGAGCCGAGGTCGGACATTAGGCGGGAGATAGGAGAGGAGAGGATGTGTAGGTGGATGGTATTAGGAGTAGCTCGGTCTGCAGCCGGGAGTAATGCAAACCTGAATGGGGCCGTACCGTCCAGCTGTTACATGTAAAGTGCCCCCACCCACCCCCGCTATTTTAACCCCTTCCCCTACCCGCCCCCACAGCCACACCGCTTTCCCACCGCTGCTACCCGAATATTTTAACTCTCTCTGGTTTTGACTCGCGGCGACGCCATCGTTGTGAAAATGGCGAAAATCCCGGTTTGGTCGGTCGGGTTTCGGGTTTTGGGGGGGGGGGGAGTGGGCCCTGATGTCAACGCGCATTCCCGGTAAGGTAAATATTATGTTTTACGCTCAAGATACGGCGGAACAAATTACGCGCTTATAGATCCCACCGACTTCTGTAGCCGAAGGCGTACAATAATACAGGAAAGAGACATTTATTTTCAAATATACGTAGTCAGGATTTTTGGATTAAATACCGCGGTGAATTGTTTAGATGAATAAAATTAGGTGCATACCGGTTAAAATCCCTTTATTTATATAACGATTGTTCTGACGTTAAATACCGAGATAAACTGGAATCACGATTTTTTCGTTGTATTCACATCTGTTGTATCCCTGCGGACGGCCCCGATCCCGGTGGGAGGGGGGGGTATTGTGCTCTCATGATGAATTAATTAGATCCGCAAGTCTGCGGCGAAGGATAATGCATGAGTATTCCCCGAGCAGATTAATCATCTCGCTATGACAGTTTCTCGCCCAGTTCAAACCCTCTTATCCCGTCTAAACATTCCGCCGCTACACAGCCCCAGGAGGATGTGTATTTTAGGAGGGCTGCGGTGTTTCAAGGTGAAGAAGGATGATGCGTAGACCTCGGCGGTGCGAGCCGCCTACCTGCCTGATTTAGAATTTACAAAAATTGAATTGAGGTAAAGACGGGGCATATTTCTATTGTAATTTGTACACTTTCATACCATCCAGGGGTATCTAAATGAAAATGAAATGAGATAAAATTATCCCAGTGATTGCTGCCTAATTACGAGGCCTAATTACGATAGGCGCGGCTTCGGGCGAGACACCTCATTCGATCGACTGAGGCGTATAAAATTGCCCGGCGCGTAATCGGCGTCTCCGCGTCCCGTCGGTTAAGTGGGTGGGTTCCAATAAGGGAAACTTCATCCGCCGGCTGTAAACGGTGATTTGGAATTACGAAAAACGGTTTATTGGTCTCCACCGGTCCCACCTATCGGACCGCGTGGATTGGGAGGATGGAATTCATTAGTTTGACCTCCGGGTGTAATGAGGTGTTCCCTGCTCCTCCCCGGCATTATGTCTTAATCAAGATAACCACCCCCTCGGTAGAGTCTCCACAACCGGGTGAATCAAATGAAAAAGCTCGCCTCCAACTCTCCGCCGGCTCCGCTTTAATTGGATTATTCATTTGAAACTGGATTCAAAAGCCTGGCGCGGGTAGGTCCAGGAAGGAAGGCCTTCTCGACGTGCTTTTTGCATATGCGCTCGTCGGCACTTTCGCATCAATTTTTGCCCCATTAGAGCCCTTATTTGAAGCCGGTGTCGCAGAATTGAAAGAGATATATGTTCATCGTTCTTCACATAAAAAATCCTTAACAAAAAATCACGGAAGATTGTTAAATATACCAGTATCATTGTTAGATAACAGTTGCATTATGGTCGCGTACTAGAAACAGAAGTAAAATATTGAGACCAAACGCAAACGAGGTTGCCTATAAATATGGTTATAATATGGTTAAAAATAAAAATAATACCAAATACAGTCGCGTACCGCGTGCGTCACCAACTAACGAACCAGATATGTAACCTCGCCGAATTAGTGGGGCTTCTACACGGCATTTCAACCGAAATTTCCATTGTGGTAGAACTGTGGGGTGGAATCCAGTGAGTTTGGTACTATAGCATTTCATTGATGCATTTGTTCCCGCAATTAGTACATTATTAATGTCATCATTGTCATTGGAATTACTGTCGCGGATCAATTTCTTTTTTTTATAATACGTATCTCATAATTCTTTTCCGTAGAAAGGAATAATAAAATTATTATGATAATGTACCGACCGAGATTCTCGAAAGGGGGAAGGGCTCAAGTAGACCATTAATGTTCCTTTTATTCGTCCCGTGGAATAATGGAGAATGCGTCGGTCCGAAGGAAACGTCGGAACCGTTTTGGCGGAGGATGGTAAAAAGGGAGAATGTAAATGGGTCCGGTCCCAGGCCGCGGCCAAACATTTTGTTTTGTGACTCGTGTTGTGACGTTTTTACAAGAGAAAAACACAAAAACTACTCGGGGTGGGGCCCCCGACCCGCCCGACTGCGAACCACAGTTGACCCGGCCCTCTCTTCCCTCTCCTCATCTCTCTACTCTCTCTCTCTCTCTCTCTCTCTCTCTCTCTCTCCCTCTCCTCACTCTCTCTCTCTCTCTCTCTCTCTCTCTCTGAATATTCAGAATTTCAACCCAAGCCACCGGCATATAATGTATGCCTACTAGACGGCCGGTCGTGTTTGCTTTTTACAAACATTTTTCCGTTGTTCTTCACTGTAAAACAGTTCGTTTACAGTTCATTCCTGGAAGTGGGAAAAAAACGGTGGAGTACTGAAACGGGGTGATAATTTATCAGGTATTTGTCAGGTTAAGGGGGGGAGTCGAACGATATTTCCGAAATTTATGTTTCATACCTAACGGATACTACTGATCCTCCCTCATTATTAATAAAACACCACGAACAATATATTAAAAATTATGGAGATAGACTGTCATTATGTTTATAAACGCAGTACTAACCCTCCATAGCTGACTAAACTTAACAGAGCATAAATAGAATCCTAAGAGCATTTTCGAGCAGCTGGTCACACTCTTGTTAAATACCAATTACTTTTACGTCAGCTGGAGAGCAAACGAGGGCGCTACCTATGGCGCTCCTAATGATCCTAATTTGAGGAGACAATTGTTCTTCTTTCCGATCACAGAATGGGGGACAATTGAAGCTAATGTACGGGCATTTATTGACAATCTGATAGCCGTAATAGAGTCGTACTGAATTCTCCAACTATATGAAAGGTCAGCTGAAATGAAACTAGCCCAATTGAACAGTACGTTCCTAATTAGCCGCCTCCCGGTATTATTTGGAAGGATCGATCGAAGTCATAGATCGAAAAAACACCACTATTTATTGTGGATGATGTTTGAACCAGTCGTAATGAAAATTTCAACTTTAGAGACGACAGTGCTTAACGCATGATAATGCCACCTCGTTTCTTTAATGAACGTACAGACGGTAGTTATAGAACTGGGAGGGGGGGGGGAATCTGAATGTTTTCCGTCCAATAGAAGCGTCCATAATTCAGTTTCAACTCACAATTTTCTTATCTCCTCATTAGCATCGGGCCCGGCCTCGTGTCCGATTAATTAGCTCGTCCGAATTAATGCATTTCACCTGTTCTAAAATAACCATTCTACGGGCCTAATAGTTTCGAAACTATTTACTTCCTTGGAAGTGGACACGGGGATTAGTCATTCGGAATTCAAATATTTAAATGTCCCCAGATATTGGGAAAGTGGTCCACTTATACACAGCCCGAATTCTGAGTGCATATAAACTTTCGAGGAGAAATTATTATTCAGTATTCGAAACGCTTAGTTGTATTTTCTGTATTGCTACTCTCTATTACCACTCCCGTAAATGCAGTAAACCCAATTAGTTACGGTGTTCTATAACAAAACCCCACAGTTTAAGAAACAACATACGGTAATATTAAAATTAATTTCAAAATTATGTATAGGGACATAATAACTACCATCTGGATTATCTCTATAATTTACATTCACCTTCGTTATAGCCCAATTAGAGCATAAAAGGTAGATATGTAGTGGGCCAAGTATTGTATTAGACAGGCTCGTCCTCCTAATGGATCTATAGTGGTTCCCATCATAGACACAGAGTAACCCTATCCCTTTAACGATAAGATCCTTTAGCTATGACGTAGCTAAAGTAGGATCCTTCCGGCGGCACATCAGATTGGATCTGGCTTCACACCGTGACAAGGATCGTGTATCCCCCTCCGTTTCGAGTACGTCCAGATTAATCCACACTTGCACCACTCAGGCCGGTGGCGGGGCGGTATTTTAAGGTTTTGCAAAATTATCCGCCGAAAATCCGTGGAAGTTAATCACTAACTTGGTGAGATTACGTAATACTGGTGGGAGAATTTCCCCTCTTTTTTAAAATATTTCCTATTTTTGGAAAAGACACGAGCGAGTTCCAGTAGAAGGTTTTATTCACTTTCCCCCCTGCAGCTGGGTGTTGTCTGCTTCCGTTATTTCGGTATTGTTACTGGTCCCATCATCAAAGTCCGACTGACGGGTCAACTTGCCTCTATGCTATACAACTAGTTTCATGGAAGCATCATTGTTTGATGTTACAATGTGGCACTGAAAACTGAACTTCCAGTGGTTATAAGTATTTTTTAGGTTTTAGCGAGCAGCAACTTCCAGTTGTCTATAACAATCATCTCTATAACGCGCTCCTCTTATGGTAGTATACTCCGGTACAAGTTGCCAAATCTCCGTACTTCCGTTTTCTGAGAATCTCCGTCCTACGATTGGATTCGAAAGTACTAGATAATAAAATTGGAATTAGGAAAAACGTATTTAAACATTTTGGTGTTAATACAGAAGAAAATTGCAATTTTGGAACTTATTTGTACAAAAATAATTGCGCTCGCCGCTCGAATAGCTCTTCCGATATTTCAAATCTCAGCCTTTGAACACACTACGATAAAAGGACAAGGGCTGTCCTATTTAGATTAGAGCACAGATGTCCATTGAAACGATTAACAAAAGGCCCGTCTCCCAGCGTACCGGTTTATTTCTGACATAAACGTCTCCAAAATACAGCGCTGCTCGCGCACCGGCACTTGGCGCATGCTGACAGGCCCCTTTGTCGAGTGGACAATAATCTATTGAACTTTATGTTAAAAAGGAGGGGAAAATTTATCAGGATCCGGGGATCTGTGCGGTGTGGGGGCGACCCCCCCCCCCGGTCGTCCTTCCCTGCCGTCGTCGAGGAGGAAGAAGAATCGCTTATCTCGGTAGATCGGGGGGAAAGGGTTGTTCCGAAGCCGGGGGGCGGCCCACCGAGCCTACCAATAATAAGGAACTCCCGCGATCAGATTAGGATCGTCCCTGTGTCCCACAAACTTGCCCGAAATTCGAACGGCCTCTTGTCATCCCGAAAGGGACCAGATGCTCAGCTTATGTTATTTGGCCCTTTGACACTGGAAATTGTGTCTTGCCACGTAGGCAACCACATCTTCGCGATTAAACTAATACGCGTAATAATTATTTACCGCTTCTTTCGCGATCGAGTCAAAATTATTGGTAATTACCAAAAGGCGTAAACGTTGCTTTAAGCCTTTACTAACCAGACTCAAATAATATTTCTTACGAAACGTTGATAATTAGCCGGAGCGCAGTATAATAATAATAAAAGTGTTTATTACGGTCTTGTGTATTGAAAATATAAAATTTCATTTATATTATTTTATATACTTAAGTAAACTAAGCACTATCATGGATCTATAAATTCTTTGAATTATTTAGTACAGTTGAAAATAAAATTGACACTTCATCGTTCATGTTTTTTGTGTCCATGTCTCCCCACTGTGGTATGCGTTCAGATATTTAATTAATACGTTTAATTATATTTGTTGATTACTTGTACCTCCGCGCACTAAATGAAAGTCGAGTGCTATTAAAAATATATTCTTTTTTTTCTCATGACACTACTTCCCATTAAAACTGTAGATATAGGCCAGACGCTCACGGTACATGTGGCGAGGTGCCCAAATATAATGAAAGTAGGTTCTGGATAAGGGGTAATTGGACGGGAATTCCAAAGTCACCCGTGATTGGGGTTCGGAAGAGCAAAGTGGGTTTTACTCGCCGACCCTGCCTCCAATCAGGGTGGCGGCAGGATTTTTCGTTCGATCGAAAATTTAATTAAATTCTATCAAAAGAGGAGCTCGAATAATTCCGCTCGTTGGATTTTGGCGCTAATAAGATTCGGTTATTTTTCTAGCGGTTCGGGGACAATTCGTGTTTTCGGTCAGTAAAGCGTTGTTTGTCGTTTGAGGATGTTTCTATGTGTGCCAACTGTCGTCCGCAAGACGTTTCCTTTGTCGGCTAGAAGGCCATCTGTCCCTTGCCGGGACACGGGGCCATCGGCGGCTCGGGTTCGGCCTCTAAATGTGGGCGCGAGCTTTCCGGACCGGGGTAGGAAGGCCCGTCAGGTACAGGGGCCGGTAAAGAGCGAGAAGTTTCACGAGGGCTTTCACACGGGTTATGACCGAAAGCCGGGCATTGTGCGCCCCCGACAAATAGGGATTGTTCTGGCGGCCCGCTTTTATTTACATGGCCCACCTGCAAGGCCTCCGGCCATTGGCTCTACGCCTGTTTTGGCACCGGCCGATATATAAACAATCTGAAGGGCCGTTTACAAACAATCGGACCGCCTCCCGGACAAAGGACAAATGTTTACATTGGGGGCGGGGGCGAATAAATTTTGAACATTAACTCTGGCCCCGGAAGCCCTCTTTGGCCCCGGCCCTCCGATAAATGAACGCCCATTCAATCCGTCCGGGCGCTCAATTTGAGTTTGAATAGGCCGAATTTATGCTGTTTTACCCGCTGTTTACCTCGCCAAACGGGTATCCTGTGTTCAATACATATTTATGGCTTATAAATGAATAGCGTATAATCCTCCCTCGGATCCCGGGTTAGTAATATAAACCGCGTATTTTTCCAATACTTTTGTTCAAACAGTCTTTTTCAATTATAGTTAATTTTCTTCGGATACGTTTTTGGATTTACATTCTACTGACGATGAAAAACTGAAATTAGTCAAACGCGGACGAGAGTCTATAAAGTGTATTTTTTAAATATATTAAAAGTAACGAAACTATTGGCGTTCTTGAAATATCGGTCGTAGCGTCTATAGAGAGAATAAATTACAATTGAATATTGGTATTTTGTTGAATATTTGAATTACCAAAAAATTAGATATTAATACGTCGTCTAGTTTATAGTAATTTTCAAAATTACGACATATTTTTCCTATTTTTGACTACAAACTGAAAAAGATGATTAATGACGTAGTTTTTTTTGTTCGGTTAAAAGTGACGAGCTTATCGTTAACTGAGCTATTAACCGAGAGCCGGCGACACCCGCCTATCGAGGTCTTCATAAAGCGCGAGATAATGGACAATGGATGGACGACGTTCAACTTACATTCGTAATAGAGGGCATGTTCGGTCCCGCGAGCAGATAAAACCGAAACGGTATCAGTGGGAGACTGGGAGGCCGGCGGCGACTCCTCAAAACGTGTTTATGGTAATGGAAGATGGGGCGGGAGATTGTCCGGGCAGGATAAACAGCTAAGAGATAGACGTCCGGCGGGCGTGTTTTCAGGTTGCGGTGGCGTCATTGTTGTTCGGAGTTGGCGCAGCTCCTCCACGCGGCCTCCTCCTCCTCAACATCCTCCTCCTCCGCCTCCTCCTCCCCCATTGTCCCCGGCGGTCGACGGACAATGCCTCTTTTACTCGGAGACAACCTCACATTTCTTGGCGCTCCATTCTTTCGACCGCGTGTCCATATCCACCGCGGCCCCGTTAAAACGGATTCGGTCGCCCGGATTGTCGGATTACGCCTTCGATCATTAATCTGTATTAGCCGGCAGGGCGCACTGTGAACCCGGTTATTAAATTAGTTACAGGAACGTACTCTTCCCCGAAGACATTCCCAGCCCTCACAACTCGGCCCTCTTGCTCTACACCATTATTTACTCGTCCTACCAATAACTCCAACGTAAAAAATAATCGACATTAGTCTTTTTTGAATATAACCAACAGTTAATTATAATGCTATTTAGTACCGTGTTAGACTAAATTCGGCATCCCGCCAGTTATATAGCGAGATATGGTCTATCGACCACTAGGCTAGCTTGCGGATAAATAGGCTCCTAGATCGGCCCTAGCTAATGACTATAAGGTGCTTAATGCTTTCGAATTGTATATAGGAAACACTCTGGAATGTGAACAAACAGATAAACAATAAAGTTTACAAAATAAAGACTTGGAAACAATGAAACCACTAGGTCTACAGCCACCCATATGTAACAAATGTAACAAACCGACTAAGTTCTATCTGTCCTCAGAATGACTTGAAAGGAAGTAATTTTATTAATCATATTTCCTGACCTACTTTCGGCTGTACTTAACTAAACCGGCAGATATCTAACATATGTCGGCCGTATAAAAGCGGAAACCTGTAAAATATAGATATAATCGTATAATACGATGAAATAAATTCTTCGAGATCTTAGATATGACCGGGTTGGTTGCCGCTGAAACATAATCTTCTCTCAAGGCAGAGGGGCCTGCAGGTGCTCGCTACAGACCGATAATCAAATACTTACTAATTCTAACAGTATTAAATGTTAACATTTCGGCGGCCTAACGAAAAGAACTTTTCTACAGCCGGCCAAGATTCAAAATCTTGTGTCTCGTAGACTAACTAGCATCAATTTCTGAAAATATGACAGAGTTAAATTGGTCTCGAGCTATTGCAGTGGAGACCGTATGATTAATACCAGTCATACCGCTGTGATATACACTCCTCATTAGCATGTTTAGTATTGCGCTATAACCGGCAGTGCAGTTATACTTACTACTACGCTATAAGCGCTCTAATCGTGCTGATGCTCCATCTGCAACCGGTACAAGTAAGCAGTTTAATAGCCCCTTCATGCTTCAACTTGTAAAAGTTGAGTAATTCGAGAAAAATTAACTCACTGAAATATCTCTGTCCCATACATTAAATTCTATATATATAAAAATTATTTTATTGTGAAACCGACTTTTATGTATGTCGGCTTGTCATTCGTTATTACAAATTCCCCTCAGAACAGCGTAATGTCGCCTGAATAATAGTTCGCTTTAAAATGTCCCGTGAGTGGAAGAACCTTTGATCTAAACCGTAAATCCAAATGGATCTCGGGTAAAAAAAAGCAGTTCTACGTTGAGCTGTATCCCTCTCATTTTTCTTTATCCTCGCTTCTACTCTTCTTATGAAGCTCTTCCTTTTCGGCTAGAATAATGATAGCGAGACGAGAGGTACTCGGCCTTTACTTTCAGATTCGCTCCTATTGGTGGCAATATTTCGAAAATTTATAAAAGCCATTTTTTGAGTATAAGAATAAGACTACACTCCGCCAAGTATACAGTCGTACTCTATTCGAGACAGTTTTTTGGTTCGAACAATTATTGACGCCGTCGTGAAAGGAGGGGACTTTCTAACGCCCGTTATGTGTAACAAGTCGGTTCACGACCCCGGAGCTTACCGTTGGACGGTGGCGAATAATTCAGTTTCCTTCGGTCCGACTATATCTCACGACTCGTGAAGGGCTTTAATGAACGCTTAAACGGGACACAGGGGGGTTAACGTGGAATTCCCTACCTCTTGCCAATTCTCCGTCTCTAGGCACGGTAATGAAAATGCCAAATGCCTTTGTCCTGCCGGACGCGTGACTGTGTCCCGCCGTTAGTTTTTGCTCCGGTGAAATGGACTGAAGTGGGCCCGCACCAGGAACGGTTAAATGTCAGCCACTGGCCCTGTCAACCATCGCCCCGGCCGATCCGCTATCGGCTCCGCATCCCAATTATTGATCCTAACCAACTTCGATATTGGGATATTCCATACTATATTGGGAAAATTCAGTGGAACCTGTTATTTAGTCCTGGATCTTACTCCCGAGCAGTTAGTGAAACAGCTTTCTCAAAATTCATAGAATATTTAAGCACTTGCTATCAGCCTCCACCGAAATTATCACTGGAACCCAACCGCTATTTATGATAATAATCAGCATATAACACTCATAAACGAAAATCAACCAGAATGTTAAAAAAAAACTCATTAGTGGAACACATGCTCACAGAATGCAACATATATGAACAAGAAAGGCACGAACGTTCCTCAAAAACAATAGGCTAATACCACAAATATAGAAAGAAATAAAACCGCTTAACAGAACACAGATTTCTAAATAAAAAATGGTAAAAAAAATCACGATAACGCTTCTAATAACTTCTCCTGGAATATTGTGAAGCAACCTTATCCTGTATTCGATTCTCACAACTGGCATATTTTTCACTTGATCATTTAATTAGGTACATAAATATATTGGTACAAAATTATGATCGACAGATAAATTGGGATGGGAGGCACGAATTGTTTCGGCTAGTTATTCCCTTGAATTGTTATACATCGAACGAGCCGAGAATTAAACCGAATTAACGTAACTAAATTTAAATTTTTTGAATTGTCATAAGAGAAATAATTTATTCTAACGCGCAAACTAATTATTATTTCAGTACCAATTACTGTAATTTATGAATAATAATGTATGACTTATGTGGTCAGTATTGTAGACCCTATTATCCTTAATGCCGTATTAACTGTGTATAGCAATAAGTTATGACACCAATCAGCTAATACCAATCAGGATTAATGCATGCCATTACTTGTAATTGCTATTGAGTACCCAATCGTCCGATTCTGGATGTCCTTTAGGACATTGTCTTATTTCAAAAGATCGACGGCCCACGGTGTCTCACATTTGTGTAATCTTCGCACTGATAAGTGTCTAAGCATCGTTAATCCTTGATCGTTAATACTGTTAAACTTCAATTGTTGGTCGGAATGCGAAGATGAAGTTAGCGCGAACGGGAACCCCGTTAGGTTAACACGTTCGAACGCAATTTCTGCGTTAATAGTCTATTTCGTTTTCTTGTTCCATCCCGTTCAAGGGCCAGTAGCATTTATATGCCCATGAGTACATACTTATAAAAACGGTGTCGATGCGAGAAAACCATCGTTCACCGATGTCCAACGGTGAACATTATTTTTAGAAATTTTAGTATTTTTCTTCCGGATTGACCAGTATCCGTTTCCACGAATCTGTACCCGCCTAAATAAGGTGGTAGAAATGCTGCTTATTAGTAATCGCTCGTAGTTATGATCAATATTGTCCGTGCGGGGAAACTGGAATATTGTGGAAACTTCAATAATTAAAAGACAGCAGAAAAAATTAAAGAGGGGTAAAAAATCGAGAGAAAAAAGGTCAGCAATTAGGGGGAGTAATGAGCGTTTTACGACAGATTGGTCTATGAGATGAGTAATTGTTATTTCTCAGAACCTATTATAGTTTTTATTTTTTTCTCTTCCGAAAGCCTTCGGTCGTGTGATTAACAATTGTTTTTATAGCAGGAGTGGAGTGCAAAATACTTTCAGTACAAGAACCGTCATGAAACTGCAGCTTTTTATCCTTATTTTATATCTTGTTCTATCATAACTTATCCGATGATCTAACTCTTATGATTTTACTTCTTAACAGCCTGACAAGCTTTTAGTTAGTAATATAGCGAATATCAGTAGGTCGTTTCTTATTGGATATATCTTTACCACATTTTAATGAATTCTTAAACAAGCACTTGGCTGTAAATAAAATTATCATACTTATTCTTCCAAAAACTCCGTATAATTTCGTATAGATCTTTGTTCCTTCAACGAAGGGGCCATGAAGCGATGATGTGATGGGGGTCTCCATTGTTGGTGTCTGGGCCAAGACGTACAGTCAATTCCCTTCGGCCTTGATTGGGGCTCGCTATTATAAAATCGGTTTTCATAGCCATCGTGGGACGTGATAGTTTTTACCAAACCGAACCTCCTCCCCCCTCTCCCACCGCCGGGGCCAGTTATATAGTTAGCGCTCGGCCGCCAGATAATAATCATTTGTGTAGTTTTCGGGCATTAAACCGACGCTGTAATGTACCACCGCATTAGGCCAGCCGTCGTTACGGACATCATTCGCGACTAATTAATGGACCCATTCAACAATAATTTACACCCCCTAAACGGCCAAATGGGTTTCGATAGGCGTTAATGTCAATGGGCCAACTTGCGGACGTCCAACGATGCCACGGGCCCAAATATTTCATTGACTATTAGCCCCCCTTTGGCCTCCCATATTTAGTTCGTAATATTTAGATATATTAGGAGAATATGAAATTCTTCTACTGTCGATAGAAGGCTATGTCGTATAGCGGGTTAATTCATATTATTTTGAATGAAAAATTAAGGAATGTATTATCATTACTGCCCATATCCGATATCCTAATGCCGTACTAGTATTACTCGCGATAACCACCTTCGACACCAGTTTCCCTTTCTAAACTGGAAGAATATTAAACAATGAACGAGTTCCTCTTTAACATTCCAGGAATTAATTACCTCCTTCAAACAAAAGGATGCTGAATATGTTATCGCGTTTATTTCGCAATTGAATTATCCATTAAGACTAATTTGCATCGAATTTATTCTCCCAATTAATTTTTTAATTTCGTCTGTGTGATTTAATGCTGTACCAACTATTTATACGGGCAACTTACATCGAAACATTTTTACATACAGATTGCGCCTATTTACATATTTTCTATTAAATATTCCGTACTTTATTTTTAATGAATTGTTTTTATTCGTGGGGACATTGTCAGGATTAAGTGCTCTTTTGAGTCGTCTCGTTTAGGATAAAATGTTCACCTTCCAAGTATGCGTGTAGTAAACAAAGCCCATTTGAAAAAGTATATTAAATTTGAAAGTTTGTGTTCAATAATCATTGGGCTCGTTGGACATAGAAAATACGAAGGGGGCATACAATTGTCAGTTCGCCCGTTGTATTTTCGGTTTTGAACTCGAAAGTTACGCCGACATATTTCCTCCGTCCGGGCCGAGATTCGAGATAAAGGGAAAGACGTCCCGTGGTAATGCGACCGTGACGGCGGAGACTATTGGATTTTCGGTCTCACAGGATGAAAGCGTGCTGGGGGGGAAACATAGATGCGAGATAACACAGGGCTAGTCCGGAGATAGGTGGTGTCCATTGTGGGCCGCGGCCCCCGCCTCCAACCTACCTAATGGAAACAGTAATGGGCCATCTGACGGGGAAAAACCTTGGCAAAATTGTTCAAAGGATTTTTCGGTGTCGACAGAAATATATCCGCCCATAAAGTACGAAAGCTTCCTATTTAAACCCGCGTGTAAAGAACTCTATAATCAAAATAACGTGCTTTGGTTATGTTTTATTGTACCTGCTGTAATTAATCTTAATACCATCTTATTAGATTAGTGAGCATTACCAGGGAATTTAGAACACTCATCATTTGTTATACTTCGACGCGTATTCATAATTTCATAAGGCCGCTTAGAGTCTGTCGGGCGTAAAGAGAGGCGATTTATTCTAAGACAAGTCGGCTCGTCAAATCGTCGTTTTGCCCGATGCACTTCGCTAAGCGCGTATTACCGGATCCGGACGGCCGTTGAGGGCGGGTAATTGGCCTCAATTATGCAATTAGCGTACACCGGTTCGTCCGCGCCGAAATTGCGCCCAGCGGTTTCGCGCAATTAGAAAAAAATTGAAACCCCAGCGCCGAAGACTCACGCCTAATAAAGCTGGCTAATGGTACGGCTTATTCAATTAATATAAGCCATTGGTCACTGAACGACCGAGGGAAAATACACGGACGGGTTATTTAAATATTAAACTCATCTTCTTTTTGTTTCATTCTATTCTTCATAATTGCCTCGTAAATAATAGCGCTCGACCGCTTATGAATTAATCTTGCCTCTACTGTTTCCACTTTTCTAAATGCTGGTGGGAGGGATAAAAAGCGTCGGTTCGTATAAATTGCATTTAATTACGATTCAAATAAGGTGCGTTCAAGGAATCATTTGTAAAAGGGAAAAGCGCGCGCCGGTTGGCGGAAAAGGGGCTGGAGGCGGGTTCTTTTTCGGAACGGGCCCAGGAGGGAGGGAGAACGGTCGTCGTTGAGTGATACTAATTTCTTTTCGGAGGCTGTAAATTAAACACCCGAGGGGTTAACATTTGCCAGCCGACATCCGACGGGGAATTAAGAATTTTTATGAGGTTTAATGGCGAAACTTCCAAACTCCTTAATTAGGTCCCGGCAATAATTGTTATTAAATTCATTGTACCTCGTATTTTATGGTATTGATATCTGTTATATGTTTTTTATGTTATCAGAGTGATATTTAAGTGCGATAAATTTCCACTTCACCTTCCTTTTCTATCGGTATAATTTTTTCGTCTAAGAAGGGTGCCTTACGCTACTAAATACATAACTTACCCCCTATTTTACACCAATGATAATATTAAGCTTAATAATAAGTTAAATAATATTAATATTAAACCCTGTTTTAAAAGATACATTTTGAATAAATTCGCCGTTTATCAAATTTATATTTCGGTACATTCGAGTCGTTGAAATTTTTTTCTATATATTTTAAGAAATTACTGAATTGGAATACGCCGAATTTTACTGTGCATACATAATGACGTCCATTATGTAGACGGCAGCGTAATTATGTTGATAATATTTCTCGCCTATGCACAAAATGGCGTCTCGGTTAATTTAAGATTAATACGAAATGTCTCAAGTTGTCAGCTGCTGTAGTTAATGCACCGGGGCAAGAGGAATTATTTTAGCCTAATTATGCACGGTTAGTGTCGTTTTACTTATGATATATGCAAACGGGATAATAGAAACGAGGGCTGTGGCACGTGGGCGGGGGCGGGAACCGTGTAGCGGTCTCTCGAGTAACATAGATTTACATTTGAGAGCTTTACCGTTAGAGCCGGTGTTATTACGCGGTGTAAATCGAGGAGTGCATTAATTTTGGAGGCGTCACGTGTTTACGCTCCAAAACCCAACACCGTTGCAAGTGAGAGGAGCCGGGGACTCGGGCCCAATGATTTAGCTACAAGTAATTGCGCATTTGTCTTCATAGTTGATGCTGCACCGAGGGAGAGAGACACGGAACAGAGGCCACCCACTGAAATACGGTAATTCAAATTTTAAATTAACCGGACTAGGAAACTGACTCAGAATACAACACGGCTGTCCTATACCACGGTTACTCATGAAAAAGTCTATAAACAAAATTGCAACAAATAACACAATTGGTGCATTGGAGGTCAATACAAGTTTGCGAGACGATGTTAAATATTAAATGGGATTCATAAATTTCAATTAAAAGCCCGGACGCGCCCGCCTAATCGCAACCGACGGGCATTAATAATGCAGCCATCTTCAGAATTACATAGACCCGATGTTGGGCGTACTAACTGTGAAGGACAGGGTCCGCAGACTGGTTAATTACGGTGATTAACAATAATTTGATAAGTACATCGCCATTATTGAGCAAATGGACATTTTCATTCCTGTGTTATTCCGCTGGATTTAAATTATTATGGAAGAACATGAAGTAGAATACACCTTTTACGTATTTTATTAAATGAAAGTAGAAACCACGTAGTGCCGTAATTGCAAAATAAGTGATATCGTATTTCGCCATTTTTTTATTTTTAGAAATGATTTCCCCTTAGGAATTTTAACGTTGGGCTGGGTCCTGAATTCGACTCCCAATTTGCGGGCGTCCTTCCAAGTCCGGAAGGGGTTTCGTAGACGCGGCCGGTAGGAAAGCCAAGGGATGGACTTGAAACACGATCCGCCTCCCCGGAGGGTCAAACCGAATTCGCCTCGAGCCCCACGCTTTAATAAACTAATAACGGTCGCATTTATTAGCCGGGTGATTGCCCCAGCGCGTGTTTCGGGAGGGCCGACTTTATTAGATTTGGCGGGGAAGTTGGGCCGTCCCCCTCAAGGCTCCAGATGACTCAGTCGAATCAAGATTTATACCCCCTTGTAACTAATATACTATGCCATAAGATTAAGTCCAAGTCAAATACATAAGCGGGAGTATAACTGAATGATTGACGGGGATACCCACTTCGGTCCCCCCTTCGGAAATAATTGATATAACCGAGGAAACGTCGGATGGTAAATTTTAAACTTGAAAAAAGCAAACTATCTTGATCCAGTTCTAGATTCAGCATACAGTTTACAAAAAATTAAATATCAATTTATAGATGAGAAATAGTGTATAGATTACTTATAAATATTTTGGGTGCTTCCGTGGCTCAAGCACCTTTGACGTTAGTACTAATTTAGTTTTATGTAGGGATAAGTGATCTGAGAAAAAGTGTAACGAATTATAACTTGAATGTCAGGATGAGATCAAGTTTGTAAGGGGGACAGAGCATGGCTGATCTAGTCAGCTTTTACTTCCTTTAAAGAAAACAAAAATTGAAAATACGCCTTCCGCACTTGAACAACACGAAAGTCGCATGCGACTAATCGCGACGCGATCGGCGAAGCCTCGTTAACCCGCCGGTAACGGCTTAAAAGCCTAATAAGGCCCTCGGATTACTCGAGGAAGGTGTTAAATTTTCTAGCCACCTTTTAGCTCGAAATTGTTGCATTTTTCTTTCCCATTTTTACGCCGCCCAATAAAAACGGCTTTTATGGCCGAGCCAGAACCGGGCCGGCTTAAGATTTAATCGGCTGCGAGTCCAATCTGAAAACTCTTTCTGTTCTACATTAAACTGGGGAATAACTGAATTTGAATATTAAACAATTTAATACGGTCGAACTAGTTGATTTGATTACAGGCCTTGTCCTTACTTACCGCGCACACTGGATATTAGCTTTCATGTAGCTGTTTGAAATGCAAATGTAATTATTTGGCACATTTTTAATTGTTTTTTTTACGTTCGATAAAAAAAAGTCAGCCTTCCGTGTAATGTAATGTAATACGTGAAATTTACGTGTTGATAATAAGTAGAAATTGTACTTTTTATGATTTGTTAGATAAGCATATCATAAAATAAATTTTTTAATAACCTGTATTTGAAATAATGCAAAGAGAAACTTTTTCTTAATCGTTCTAAATCATTTATTATTTCAAGAATTTTAAATATTTCTTAAATGTTAATAATTATCTTTGACCTGATAGAACAGCTGTAATTAATCAATTTCATACACATAATTTCAAATACATTTCATGAACCTAACCTACTCTTGAAGAAGCAACGTGTAGCTAACTAGGCCCAAAATATGTGTAGTGTAATTCACCTTACGATGTATTGCACAGACTGAAGCTATTCCGGTTACGAAACCTTTCAGGGATCTTTGGCCTTACCCAAACGAAAGTAGAATTTATAATGATGTGAGAGGTAAAGGTGAGGGGGGAGGGTTACTATTCCTTCTCCGCCTCTGAATATTGCTTCATCATTAAATAATGTTACATTGTTCGGACCGACTATAATGGGTTTTAGTGGGTGTATGATTGAGTGGTTAAACGTTTCTTAGGTGCAATTAACGCGACGCGTCCCCACCTGACCATTTGTTACTCGCTATTTCACAAGAGAGATACTGTCTGAAATATAAATTCGAAATAAATAGTTCCATTCGTAGCCATCTCTGTATTCAGTATACACCTGGGATTAAAAACTGACACGATTTAATTAGTTAGTGCTGTTCTTGTCGAGGCTAATTTAAGTTTTCCAGTTGGAACACGGTTCCGCTTGTATCGAACAGAAAATCCTCTTTTCTCTAAACATTAAGAAAGGAATACTGAACAAGAAAATTTGGCCTCGGAAAGAACTCCGCTACATTAACGCAGCCACCCGCCTTCCTCCACAATAACTTCATCAGAAACAACAGTCAGAGAACTATTTCTAAAATTATTCTACGTAAATACCGTACATTCAGTTCCTTTCATTCACGTAAAATGCACGATACGGAGTCCTAATAAATAATTCCGGTTTAATTTCCATACAGAATACGTATTCTGGTTCTTATGGGAGGATTTAAACGCTTAGGAAATATAATGGGTTTCCTACTTCTCCCGGGTAATTCTTATTTATTTTCTCCACCCGACAGCGTAGGACGATGGAACCTCCTACAATTCATCATAAATCCGGAGATCAATCTCAATCCGCCCTTGGACGCCCGTTTTACGCCCCTGAGACTTCAGCCTCCAGTACCCCTCTAGTAGTCATCATTTATCCTCGAGGAAGGATTGAAACTTTTATTATTACCTTTGTACATTTATGCATTTGCAGAGTACCAAATTAATATTTATCCGTGCAAATTGATTTCACCTAACTTAACTAATAAAATATGTGTAAATATAATACTCCACCTGTGCTTAAATATACTATTTCCTTGACTGTAGAGTGAATTTCATGCAAGAATTTTATCATTAATTAATTGAAAATATTACTAAAATAATATATAATTGAAAATAGTATAAGAATGAAGATGAAATATGTATATACATTTATTTATTTATTTATTATTACTCGCATTGAGTTTAACAATAGTAGCTCCTGCCATGAACAGAATAAAACTTCTTTCCGACGTAACATATACATTAATACAACTCTAATAATATAATATATATAATACTATACACTATTAGCAATCGTGGGAAGCCCTCTTATTTCTGAGCATCTTCATATTTCAAAAAGCAATTCGCGTTTTTGGTAAATAATTGAATGTAATATCGCTTTCCGAAGGTCTCAATTGTGCAGAAACAGCAAGTTCTTATAGGCGCCGTTTTAATTTCTACGACGCAGGAGCGATTCAAATTTATAAACTCAGCGGTTTAAACAGGAGTAGGAAAACGACGAGGCACCGTTCTCACGAGGGTTTTATTTTAGTTTACACTATGCGTGAAGTAAATATGTAAATCTAAATTGTTTATAGGTCATCGGGATGCGGGCACTTTACTTGAGCGATAACTCCGTTAATTATTCCCCGGGTGTTACGTCCCTTAAACCGGGATTACTGCCCTCCCTCCCCCGCCAAAGAAAATTTATTCCGGGCGTGCAGACAGGAATAAACATTTTACGCGCACTTACGCGGTTCGGGGCCAGGCATATTGGTGTCCCCCATATGGCGGAAGTTGGTAGAAGTAAAAAGAATCTATGACTGGCGACCGCAAGTGGGAGGGGCGGCCCCATTAAATATTAAAGGGCAACAAACTACTTAGGCTGAAGAGAGGGCCGAGCGGCGGATGATACTTCTCTGGTCCACCGCCCGGGGAATATCTTTTTCCCCCCTTCTGGCCGAGGGGCCGCATTATCCGCTCAATTATTCACCAGGATAATGGCCGGCATTTATTGCACTAATCCTGTCGGGACGAGAGAGGGACCGAAAGAAATGCGATATTCGTGAAAGTAATCATTATTGAAATATTACGTCCTAAATTGAATTCAAACCGGGTTGACAGATTGGAGGGACAATTATCGAATTTCACTACACTAAGTTGATATCTTCAGTAGTTAGTTTGGAAGCGTTTCCTTCCGGGTCCTTCTCGTGTGTTTTCTGCTTATGACTAAGTGTTTTCACCTGCGGGTCGAGTCCAGCAAAAATAATTACGTATTTTAGAACTATATTGGAAAACCTTTTCTTGTCTGTAATTATTTGAAATCGTATAGGTTGTTTTCGGAAATTATCGAGCTTGCATGTCGCCATCAGGTTTGTAATTTCTCGGCGCTCCTGCAAAACCGTACACTGCGAAACTTTTATTCGGCTAATTAGCATTGTCATTTTCCTGAATACGTTTTATGTTCACGGAGGGTCGAAAGTTGGGTCGTGTCATATAACCGGAATATACTGGAAGAAGGGGAACGCCAATTGGTGTTCGTGACGTCTGTTCTGTTCATTTATGAAAATTCGGATTTACTCGAATTTCTCTTTTCGGAAATGTTAGGATATATTAAAGGCCCAGATGTGTTTATAATAATGTTAAATGTTAAAATAAAAATATATGATGTAACACTAGTTGTTTATACAATTTTTATATGTATCCCGGGAGAATGAGGAAAATTTCTATGTGAATTGTAACATGGAGCATGTGGATAAAGCGGAAACGAAATGTACTCCTCGTACCCGGTTTTGTATACCGGTACGGCGCGCGTACAGCAGCCCAAACCTCTCCGGCAGTCGTACAATCGCTGAATACAGAAAGCGCAAAGGCATTCATACATTGGTGTGTAAGCACCGGAGCCAGCGACGCTTGTGCTCGCCCCCGCCCCCGCCTCACCCCTATTGTCGGGGAGCATTAAATGCTAATTTATTAATGGTGTCAACAACCGGCTCAGTCAAACGCTCTGCCGGGGTAAGACACACGAAACGATTCTGAATACAGGTCGCCTAACTTACCTAACCGCCCCCGCGCGGGGAGGGGGTTCGAACCCCGCTCCGGCTCCTTTCATTCCCCGACGACTCCCATATTAGATAAACAGTTTCCCCCCAAGCGAACCCATTGTCCCCCGCCAGCATGTGTACGCCTGAGATACAATGGCTGGCAAATACAAACGCGCTCCCGAATCCCGCATTGCGAGGCTTCCCATCCAAACTCCGGGAAATTCGGTTCCTCGGGGATACAGTAGCGCAATTAACACGGTCTTGAAACGTATGTTTTTCTACGGGCACACTACTAATATTTACTGGTTAATATCGATTTGGAACATCAATTTGGTTCTATGTTTCTCGCCTTCACCAGTTACAAAGATTTCGCCAACCCACTATGTGCTATTTTGTGGGAAATTATTATTGAATTTATAAAAATATTCTTGGGGGAAAACTTCATAAAACACTAAAATATTCATGCTACTTCCAGGATAGTACACTTTAAAAGGTTAAAACATCTTTTTATTTAGACCGATTATTCGAAATATTCTTTACTTTATTATAGAATTGTCATCCGAAGTCCGTCTTGGAAGAACAAATACTATTGTAGGTTTTAATAGTGCCTAGTGATATTATGTAATTGTCTAGGTTTGACACGTCGGCTTTATCGAGTCGTGTTAATATAATTTCGATAAATTTGTTCGGGTAGTTTTTGCGCAAATGATTAAGTGGAACCCGAGTAAAGTTCGGCGAAGTGTGCGATTGACAAATCTGGGCGGCGAGCGGAAAATTTCTCAGGAAAATATACTGGCCGGTCGGGGAAAAGCGGCGATAGACTGTGCTGTGGTGGGTGGCTGCCCCCGGGGGTCGGTGGCGGCGCTTCTCGCGGCCCCCGAAAATAAAGTTTTTCACTGGGAGACGGCAAAAGGGGGGCGGAGAAGTTCCCTTCTCGGGGGCCGCCCCGAGAAGAGAACTTTATCAATCCGACCGCCGAGGGGGCCAAAGTTTAGGGGCGGGGCCCCTTTCTGGAACCCAAAATTTCTACCCTATGTGGACGGGGGGGGGGTGTGTCTCCCGATATTAACATTACTGAAGAAGGGGGGCCCACGCTTTTTCAGTAGAGGGGGCCGAATAAATTTTCCGGTGACCCGTCTTCAAAGACCGGCCTCTTTTTCTTCAACCGTTTGACCCCGTTTCTGGTGTGTTGCGGCCGCGGAATATGCCCCGTATATGACTATATTATCCCCATCTGTTACCCCCCACCCCCATCCCCTTTCGATTCGGCGGGGGACCTCAATTTTACGCGACATTGGAAACGTTCCGCCCTATTTTTACCGCGGCGCGCATTTCGGCCCGGGCCCCTCTTAAAGGGGCAAAATATTTTCCCTTTTCTTTCTTGGGAACTTGTCGCTACTTTATAGGACGGACGCCCCGCCCGTTATGACCCCATTTTTCGATACTGTCCGCCGGCAAGAGTAATTTTTGTCGCCGAACCTAAAAATATGTTAACGAAGTAAATGTCTATATTACGTCTATCTATATTGTGTGTCTATATTATGTTAAATTATTATTTAATTTGGGGGAGCGTTATACATTCGACAATTTCGTCCCATTCAAGACTCAAGCAATTGAATTCCGCAGTCCATCTTGTGAGGTATTTACTACGTCGACTACTGAAAGCATCATATACGGTAGTTGTCATAACTATCTTATCCTCCTAATAGTAATTTAAAGTTTTCGTTGGAAATTCAGTTAGCTACCTGGTTTCTTACCACTAGTCCAAGGGGTGAAAAGTCGTCAATAATAAAGCGAAGAAAATATAAAATTAATTAGTTTACCGGGCAAACTATGATTTAAATACGCTGGCACCACCGGTACCCCATTGTGAAGGCCGGGGACATCTCGTGTTAAGAGTGTTCGGGTGAGTGGGGTGCAACTCAAAAACCGACAAAGCGGTTCGGCCGGTTCCTCCGACCGGATGTTTTAGATTTATGATAACGACCCCGCCCAATATATTGCCACTTCTTCCTCGGCTAATTGTTACGATTAGCAAGGGACGTGATGGCGGGGAGTGGAGAAATACCTTCCTTCCAGCGCCCGTCGGCCTTCTTCCCGGATTCGATGTCCGAACAGAAAACAGAATTTTTTTCTTCGGCCCCCCTTACACTGTCCTAAACTGGAACGGTTTTGTTAGCCTCGCCACTGTCAGTAGCATTCCGTCCGTAATATACTCAGCCACCGTCGGCATGTCGGCTACCGACGAAGTATGGCTATCTGCAATTTCTTTTGTTCAATACGGAGTCACTGGTCCTCGCTCACTTTAAAAGGTAAAGAAATGTCGGTTTGTTTAATATAATGTGCGGTGAAACATTTGAGTATAATATATCCCCAACTTGATGATGATTCTATCATGGCCAGCCATACATTTTTCCACGAAAAAATATCATAAATCCTTTCAGTTTGGTCCTTAGCAAATTTCATTAGTAGCTTTCCGTCAGATATATACTGTAAAATAATAATAGCTTCATACTAGCTACGTCATTTTTTTCGATGATAGTGATTGGAAATGCTAGTGAATCGGTGAAATTCGTTTTTTTAGCGTTTAAAAAATGAAGTATTATTAGTTTTAAAATTTTAAAATTAATAATTGCCCACGTTTCGTGATAAATTATCATGAATTCCATCATGAGGTCCAAGTTAAAGTGATTTCAGGTTTAAAATATTTGGTGTTTTGAATTCACCCCGGACATCCGACCTCGCGGATACAATTATTTTTGGGGATTGGCACAATGAAATATCTAATAGCCGGTTTCATTTGAATGTTGGCGCGGTGTAATCAGTTGGAAATGAATCTGGGGCACGGAAGCGCTGGGGAAAACCGACACCGAGTTTTCTCGATTTTCGCGACCCGGCCCAGGAAGGGAGGCCTCGTGTCCGAAACCAATACGGGGGCCTTTTATTCAATTCCAACGCCTTATCAGCGGCCCGCTTCTACTCCTACAAGAAGTCGGATTGAATAGAGAACAAACACTCACAATGGAAAAAGGAAGTTTTTACTTCAAATCACGCCACCGAGGGGTGTAGGGTGTCCAAACTCGGCGGTGTTGCTCGAATGTGTATTCTAATTTATTCCCACGATAAATTTCCAGAGTATAAAGTATCGGTCGTTCTTGGGGAATAATTATAGATTGTTATAGTTCTTAAAAGCATAATCAGCGTCACACAAGAACGTATATGTAGTAACAAATTTTTGAATCCACGGTTGCTCAAATTTGGACGTATTATACATGGAATTATTGCGTAATTAAGGATCGGAGTGTCCGAGTATTGGATGTAGAACGGCCACATTGTACCATAATTTCCCGGCCTTTCGAATTGGGCGCTGGGCCGAGCAATTAACGGTAGCCGGTTGCGTAACCCGAGGAGGGCGGCTGCTAATAAGGCGCGCCCCTACTTCATTAGGGGCGGGCATCGGTTTAACATCTAAGAATTGGACCCCCACCCCATACCTTCAATTATGATGTTAAACGTTTACCTCTACCCCCTTGGCCTTATATCTTTGATTTAGATACGCGGTCCAGCCTTAGTCCAAGTTCCAAGAGTCCAAGACAACGAGATTTGGGTAAAAAACAGTTGCCATTAAAAAAAATATTAAATGGATTCAGTACAACAATATTGCGACGGACTGTAATATTTGACATATTACATTATATTTTCCTGAAATTTAGGATCGTACAGTTTGATCATTAAATTTTATATATTTGCAAGTTTGAGTCGAGTATCCTGACACGAAGATAACTTGAAAATGAATTTTGTTGGCGGTATAAACGAAGACCAACAATTGTACAAACGTTGTTTTACGCCAAAGAAAAAGTAATATTCAGCTATAATTGTATATCATTAACAAAAAATGCGAAAACCCACACATCCTCCGGCACACATCCGGAAATTGCCAATGGGTAGACATTCCCTTCTTAGGAGTTATTCTTCGATGCTGAGAGGGGACAATAAGCTTTGATTTGTGACAAATTATAAGAATAAATAACGCGAAATCCTAAACAATGTTGTTCGCCTCACGCGCTTCAGATCTGGTCAAGACTAAGTGTAGGTTGTTGGATGGGGGGGGGAGAATCGCAATCGGCGGGATAGTATGTATAGATTATTGGTTTCCATTTAGTTTACTTTTTCTTATTACCGCCATAAAACCGGTGTAATTACAGTTTACCGGTCGCGGAATCACCCTTTCTGAAAACAGGAGCAAAAAACCTCCCATCATCGAAGGAGGCGAGAGCCTCTCCGGTTCATCATTTTCTTTACCCCCCTCCCATCCCGTCGCTGACCATTACTGCGGTCTTAACTCGATCGGACTAATGACCGCGATTCGAAAAAAAAATTAATTGAATTAATTAAAGTTTTTCCAATTAACCGTCAAACGGGCGGAACGGTCCCAGTGCGAATCGACGGGGTATTGATATTTTTCGCGAACTACGCGTTCGTCCGATTTTGATTTACGATTTCATTAAAACCGGTTTCAATCCATCCCCGGCGGGACTCGTATTCCCGGAACTACGAATACCAATTTCGGATGGGGAAAATGCGGAGTTTCTCAGTGACTACTGAATGGGCGGTTATCCCTAATAAGTACTTTGTGCAATTTAATAGGGATCAATTTGTTTTCTGAAAATAGAGCAGGTCTAAGCTAATTCTGGATAATGTAACTCACATAAAGAAAAATGGGTTTTCTGTCTGCGGAATAGTAGCTTTAATATTATTATAAGAACATCTCAAAATATTGTAAATATCAATATTTATAAATCCTCGTTCATTTAATGCAATGACATTTTAATTACAATGCGGTAGTGAAATTACCTCCACTTACGTCCTCATTATATTTGCGTTCACTGCTTGCTAGGAAAGCTTTTGGGCAAAGAGGATGCCCAAAAAGTATCCAAAGTGACTAACACCGCTACTGATGGTAGCGAGCGGCCGATACCTATCTAGCAAAAGACCAAACCGGCGAGAGGAGACAGAACAACGCGAAATCTGAAGAGAAATTGTTTCACGCCCAGAGTGCCCTATTTCGGTTGGCGATGATGCGTCTTTGTTGGAGAACATGAAACAATACCGCGTTCGGATTCGGCACTTGAAATTCGGAAACCGGTCGGGGAGAGCGGCGACGACGCCAATCAGAGTTAATGGCCGAGCGAGCGCATTCAACAAGTAAGGGGAGCATGAGAACGGCCCCCGGGGCCTGCTAACCCGGCAGGCTATCAGTGTCACTGCGGCGTGTTCCAGTATAATCAACATAATGGCCGGGTAAAAGAACAATAATTAGCCGGCCGAGCGCTGGGGACGGCGCGCGCAGGAATTCTTCCGAATCACCGGGACATCTCCGGCCGGCGACGCGGCCCCTCTGCGGGTAATGGACCGAATTCTTAGGCCCCCGACTTCGAGTCCGCTATATTGAGGACACGACCGGCTCAGCTCACTCATGCCGCCTCCCAATCTTGCCCCTCCAGTTTCCATTATCCAGAGACATTTCATGGACACCGAAACATGTCTAATTGACCAGATTGCTCTATTCTGCCGTGGGACACCCTTAGTATTCCCGATCACGTTCACCCGATGGCGTTTGCGGTAAACGGGAATTTTCCTATTTTATTATGCGATTACGCCGATATATCGCGTTTTTTCATGATGATGTTGCGATTGGAGCGGCTCCCGGAAACGTTGGAACGTAACAGATAAATAAAGAATGAAATGAATTTGACGCAATTAGATTTAATCGGATTTGACTGAGTAATAGCCGGACGGGAGTGGGCCGCGTTTCCCATCACTCATACCGTAATTTAGCAAGGCGAGGATAGTTGAGTTAACAGTGTCGGTTGCCATGTTGACCGTAATTAAATCTCGGATGACCCTTGGATTAAGACGTTCCTCCTTGGAGGGGTGTTTCCATGACGATGATCTTGTGTTACTTCTGGGTAACCTGATCATTAATTTTGTTTGCCCGCATCTGGGTACCGGCAATTGGTTCTTGGACTCGTGTTCAGGATCCGTCTGCGGAGCTTCGGCAACGCCGCGCGCTTCTTATTTAAAATGCTACGCTCTACATGGGGGCCAATCAAAAACTTGTTCTCGGCTAATGGCCTATACGCGTCATTAGTACCGATCCGGTCACCGATCTTAAATTATAATTTAGTAACGTGAGGATAGCCGGATTAACACGTTCGGTTGCCGCGGTGAGCATAATTTAATCGCTATTAGATGATTTCCGATAACGGGGAGAATCACTATCGTGATTCACTTCTAATGAACCAATTATTCGGTTTCTAAATTGAGAATTTTCCCAACGCATAAATTTCTGAATCCTTCATTGCATAGTACTGACTCCTTCTGGAACGTGTTAACAGTTATCGTTCGTAAAGAAAATTCAATACTAATAATAGACTAAAACGTAGTTTCATAATTTTTAAATTGTTGTGACGGACAGGTTTGGCTCTTAGGTCTGGAGAGATTACCAAAATGGTATCGGCGTTTGGTAATCGAGAGGGAACAGTATTCCAGCATTCAATCGATAAAATTGTAATTTACACAATGTACATTGTGCCGGTTTGTATCCATTTATTAGACCGAGTGACGGAACACTGTCCGGTTCTCACACCGGCCTTAGGCTCGACCGTACAGTCCGTAGCATAATGTTCACATTTCTCAATATTATTATCCCGCACTGCGGAACATCGTGTAGCCCGGTACCGGGTCGCTTATTTGTCGGCGTCCGGGCCGAAATACCCGCTGAATCAATCACTCCTTTAATGATTTATCCGGATGCCCCGTCGGTCATCGAGTGGGCGGAACGCCGCCTCGATTGTTCAACAAGTATTTATCCGGTCCGCCTTCCACGGAGCGCCTCTTCACCGCATAAATTCGTTCCTTCGGCCGTTCCGAAAACGTTTTCTCAGCCTCTCCTTTTCATTTCCATGTAGCCGCGTCCCTCTTATACCGTCCGGGCGAGTCTCTGCCGCATTAAAATTTCAAATCGTACTCGTAAAAGTTAAAAGCCCAAATAAAAGGCGGCGTCCGTACTATATTATTTGTAACCTCGTAATAAACTAGGTGCTAATCGACGGTAGTACACGTAATCCTTTTTCATATTTAACAGGGCAGGTGCCGTTACCATAATAAAAGAATATGTATGCATCTGATTCTATTTAGGAACTATGTAATCGGTAAATCTTATCAGTTCAAAACGCATTTATGTGTTCACGCGTTTTGTCATGCCGTTGACCTTTTACCGACTCAATACTCCGTAGGAATCGCAATCGCTATTGTTAAATTCCCGCTTTCCAAATTCGTGTACAATAATATTTTTAAATTTTAAAATTGATATTGAATTCAGAATTGACCGATAAATTTCTTGGAATTCTGCGTCAGTACATAATTTATTATATCGATCCTTCTCCGTACGTTGTTACCCCTTCTGCTATACTTTTTGGCGACCGTGCGCATATTCATGAGTGGCTGTGATTCACCGGAAGCCCACCGGAATAATGGCCGGAAACGGGGTTCGACACCCGTCGAGGACGGTCGGAGAGAGAAAGAGTGACACAACTAGTTGTACTGCCGGGCGGGGGAGAATGAGAAAGGGATGGAGTGAAAGGGGACGACGAGGAGTGAGAGGACGGGATAGAGGAACAGGGGGGAAAGAGAGGGAGCTATACGTAATTGATTACTGGAATAATGAATTCGGACATCGATGGATTGGCGTTCATGGCCGGCCATTTCTTCGACAACAGATTTATCGCGGCTCGCCGACTTCTCCTCCTGCTCCTCCTCCTTCTCCTTCGGAGGGACACTTTTAAAACAATGGGCCGTTAAACGCCCGCTGGAGCGATATCGAATAATTTAACACGAAAATACAATCGCGGATTTACACTTTACTTTTCTGGAAAATGGAGGGAATAGTACCATTCAGCCGGCCGGGATCCCGGAAATATACTTGTGCTTTTAATGAGCCGGTGGGATATTACCATCTTTTAGACTGCGATATCGCTCCTGAATAAAATTTCCATGAATATAAGGCCCGGCGATGATCTTATAGTTACAGATAAAAGAGTGTTTAGTTACGTGGGAAGAAACAAGAAACACATTTTATAGTACGAGTATATTGCAGGGATATTTTTATTCCCTTGTATAAGTCCGGTGAACATTTATTTTCCTTTTGCCTTCATCCAGCGTCTGGGCCAGGTTAGCCTAGAAATAGTACGGTAACGCGAATATAGGTTACCAATATTTTTATATTAATTTCATTTGTTAATAAAATATCGGTTCTTTGCCTATAAGCGTATACCCGCGTTAAATATCACACCTGCAATTGTGTCTCCTTACTGTGACTTTAAGCTAAACCGGTACTTTTCAGCTTTCCTCTGATCGAACACATTTCGCTGTTACTGGCACAACACTTAATAAAAACCTATTAATGAAAATATTTTTCACAACGACAGCCGTGCTATTTCTTACCGTTTGTGACTGATTGTCGTCAACTTTCTACTTTCAATCATTTACCACAATACATATATACGCCGCTTCAAAATTCGATTTGTCCCCAACAAATTGTTTTTTCTGTACACGACTTAAGGGAAATTTAATTTAAATTTTCCTTTCCTCTGAAGATTACAGGATTGAATGATACCCAAAAGTAAGTTTCCAATCTCCCCCCCCTTTGAGTCGTGAGCACTGTCCGGGCAATAAGAAAAATTACGAGGTAAATACAATCCTTTCCCGAAATGGGAGGGTCGTTGAAAATAATGAGGGGAACTCGAGAGAAATTTTATTTAATTGCCTTCGGATAACTGTCGGAGACAGAGACAGGCGGAGGGCCGCGGTCCTCCCGTATGAATTACGGATTTCCTATAAAATTCACCTTGGTTAAGGAGGAAATTGATAATTACAAGTTTGGGCGGCTTACTGTTCCCTCCAGCCCGCCCTGTCCGGCTTTAATTTGAGGCCGTCCCGGCTTTATCGTCATTATTTATGTTGCCTTTTTCTCCTATCTGTCATTTTCCGAAATTCTCCCCGCCTCCCCCCCTCACGACCGTCCGCCGCCTCGTTGCAGTTTTGCCTCCTCCCAGCGGCGTAATCAGAAACCAATTACACCGGGGGTGTGTAAGCACGAAGCGCCTGGCTTAGCGCATTAAGCGACTACCACTTTACTCGAACGAGCGGGTGACGAGCCGGCCATAATCATAGGGCTCATTCTCGGCCTCATATCAGTGTGGCGATACCGGACGGAACTATGGGTTGAATCTTATGAATAGCGCTGCTCGTGTTCTCAAAATTCCATTATTTCTAATAGTTCGCATTCGCTAAATTTATTTTCATAAATTCCATTCGAATGTACAATTCGCGAATTAATCCAACGTTTTCTATGTTTTCATGGAAACCGCACTAACATTTGATAAACGTAATGATTCAAGACAGCGTGATTTACGGCACGCTAATTGCCGATTGGTCATCTTGTCAGCCTTGTCATTGATTTACAGAAGGAACGCTACTTGAAACGACCGATATAGCCTAGGATGATTCGGGGCCAGAATGATGGTATTACAAATCCTCGCGGAGCATCCGACATTTATCTTAGAATTTCGCAGAGTGGTATACTAATCTCTCCTACTCCGATCACTCAACGCCTTCTTTTAATTATTTCATTTTAAGATTTTCATTTATCAAGCGAAATTCTCGTCATTAAACTTGTTCAAGTAAAACCCTTACTTATATAGTGAAATGTAAGGAGTAATAGAAATGTAGAAAGCGTAACAAATAAAATACTTCTCAGGATTGGAATAAGAACACGAGCCTTACCGCTCTCCGCTTTTCTAGACCTGGATTAAAATTAATTACGTTCTTTTACGAGACTTAATAAAGCCGGAGCTCCGAGGGTGGGACGGGCGATCGTTACCTTTTGTACGTGTGGCGCACTAGCCCGTCATGTGTGGAAAGTCCCGGTCGCTCTTTGTCAACGCGTGCGTAGGGAAAGGCACACACTCGACAGCCGGGGGTTTTCTATGCCGACGGCGCTCATTAACCGCGCCCCGGCTTGGCCTCGTTAGTGCCCGGATAGTGTCACTGACTTACGCGGGAGGGGCGCTAATTACCGGCGGGGCCGGCCCCCGGGGCGCCAAAATAACACCCCCGGATGCAAGAGTCCCAACTACCCTTGACCATATAATTTATATTGCATCCGCCCTACATATAAAACATTCTGTTACCCCTAAGAAAATTTAATTTCGGCAAAGCTCCACCAGTCCTACTCACATAATTATTATAATTATTTTACAGAAAATGCTATTTATTCCACTTAAATGAGACTCGATGTTCCTTCCCTAATTAATTAATACTCGAAAGAAAATTCATGTAGGAAGCATTTACCAGTATTCTATATGATCTAGACTGCACGAATAAACTATAATATATTGAACGTGCGAATAATTTAATCGAGGGTTCCGACATCACTGGTGTGAACTAGGGCGCATTCGGCTTCTGGCCACCAGTATCAAATTCGTTAGTAATACTTATTGCTAGAAAATTATAATTTTGACGGTTTCTATATCATAAAAAGCTGTTTATCAATGTAGAAAAGTGGGACTCCGAGGGGACAGAACCGTTTGGTCGGTTTGGGGTCTGGGGGAGATCTCTTGTGGGACGTTTGTTGCCCGGGCGCCCCTGTTTTGGGAGATGAATGCGTTTGAACTTCGGGCATTAATTACCTTTATCTTCATTTATATACAACATTGCCCCCGTGAAGGGTCGTCCCCGGCGGAGCGCCCAAATTTACGGAATATCGAGACAACCGCCGGAAGAGAAAAACTTTTCGTTTTTGTCCGGTCCAACTTTTGTGCCCGCCTCCCATTCCGTTTTGAGTATTTCGTAAATGAGATGTGGCGCGATTCAGCCCTACCGTATTTCACTCTACTCTTTCCAGTTCCTGAGTCTTGGCAATACGATCGTTTGTATCGTCCTTACGATTAAAAGAGTAGGATATGTATCTAGTTTCATCGATATATCTAGTAAAGTCGATCGAGTTAAGGTTACTGATTAGTTTGCGGTTTAGGCATCCTTTTAGGGGGACTCGTCAATTTCGATATCTTTGTCTGACGAGAACCCGGTGGGCGAAGGACGATCTTCATTAGGACTTTCAACATAAGTGGACACCCACGGGAGATTCCATTGGTGAGATCGGTCCGGGACGCGGACGTCAATCCTTCACCGTCTCGAGAGTCCTTCATTCGCCGAAAGGCGGCTGCCACCCTCCGCTCATTGCCCTGATTGGCTCCAAATGTCTCGAAATTTGATTGATGACTTTTTAAAAAGGTCCCGAACATAATTATACCAGATAAGTTCAGACGGCGAACGCTGGGCACCGATGTACTACAGAACGCACGATACATTTCTACATTTACAGGCCTGATGATAGTTTCAGATGTGAATTAACCCCCACCCTTTTGCGAAAATTTAGTCTCGAGTATATATAACATCGACAATTTCTATCCCCTTTTCCCCGCTTCCGATTCAACTTCATTTTATTTAAAGAACCGAAAAGCCGCGCCCGTTTCATATTTGCCGGTTAATGCGGGGCTCCCGTCGCTTATAGGTGCCCCGAAACACATATTCTAATCACCTGCAAGATTCGCGTTTCTTTGAAGGGGGAGCGGTGGTGGAATGAAGGGTCCCCTCTTCCACCGCTTTCAAAATAATCACTTAAGAGGCTTGGGCTCATTTTCGACTCGACTTTTGTGCGCCCGAGGTACCGGGCGCGAGGGAGCGAGCGAGAGAGAGAGAGAGAGAGAGAGAGAGAGAGAGAGAGAGTGAGAGGGTGAATGACGCCTTTCTGGCGTTCTGAAAACGGGGCCCGGGCAACATCATCAGAGAGAAACGATGGAAGATATCCATCACGGGGATTGCTCGGAAATTTATCTCCTTTTATCAGCGCTCACTACCAACGCTCGTCGGTCTTAATGTTTTACACGGACACAACTACTATGCGCAGGGGGATTTCGAAATTTTTTGAAACTATACCTTTCATAACTGTTACTTACCGTCGTTGATGAAGTGCGATCCGTCGGCCGTTTCACCCCGACGAAAGCTGTGATTTATAGATGCCGTAAATGTTGTTTTCAGCTTGTTTTTTTCTCTACTTCGGCTCTCATCTAGTCTCTCTGTTGATTAATCAATCGAAGAAACTTTTGGGACCGTCATAATTTTTTACTGACCGATACCGATAACGACTCCATCGGTTTAAGAAATCGTGTACCTGCCATATGTACACATTCTTTGTATACACAAAAGGCAAGCTTAGTGATGGATATTCGACTGTCGAATGCTTAAAATACCATTATCACTATAAATAATTATTAGAAACATAATTGAATGTGTATAGACAATACAATATTACCGTAAGTGCACATTTTAGCACAAAGCCATGCAAATTTATGTTAGGTCGATTATATTATTACTATTAACTATATCGGAATTTGTACATTAGATTTAAATGTAAATAATTTCGAGTAATTAAGAGAACAGGATGTAAATGATCGGTACAATTAGTTTATTTGTTAAGTGAGGGGTAAAAGTAAATTCGAGAAAATAAAGTGGGAACGCATGACGAAGTCTTTGGGATAATTAAATACCGTGACTAATAAAAGTAGTGAGAGAAAATACGAAGAAAAAATATTCAATTACTCCGAGCAGCATAAGGAAAATTGAAGAACGCAAGTACATTTTGTACGGTACGGCCGGACTTAAATGGTTTAATATAAAGATAAATGAGCCGAGATAACGTCGAGAAACCATTAATTTTATGGCATTTTAGCGTAGGCGCACTAAGAAATTAATCGGCGCACGCCCATATCGGGCACAATTAAGAGGCCAACTAGGCGGGCGTGGAGCGCAACTGTCGAGACGGAATTGAGCATAGCACGCGCATCAAGGCTTCATCACCGCAATACTGACAAGGAATAACAAACTAGAATGTTTTCAGAGAGTGACTCACCCTTCGGCTCGAGTTACGTCACCCCCGGGTGGTTAATTGTTTTGTTTATTGGCCTTCGAGGGTCTGGGGTCTTGGGCCAAAGCCGATGTCCTGCATTGGGCCTTGATCGATATCGATTTCAACCCAATAACGAACAACGGTCGGCCCTCCAGTAAGGCACGGTCCGGAGACACTGCTCTTCAAAAGTCAAAGACGGCCGTTCGGTACACTGCTGACGGAGTGCTGCTGAAGGTGGCGAGCAGCCGAAACCTGTGTGGCCACCAAAACTGCCGGCACAGGCAGGAGAACGAAATAACTGTGGTATTCCACGCATTCGCTGGACACCCTCCGAGATTTCTCCTCCTAGTGACGGGGTGCTTCACTCCGAATTGAGGAAAAGTACCCCGATAATAATATTTGATCTAAACTTAATTCAAATTTAAAACAACTAGATGATACCATCTGGATGGGTAATAAACGCCATCGAATAGATATTACAAACTAAAATATCATTTCACCTCATTTGCCTTTATCTTTCACCTAAAATATATATGGCTACGAAAGGTTGGAAAAAACTATCATTTCTTATTTAGAGTATTGAAAAAATTGTATAAACGTCGAATTGCACAACCGACAATCGAGCTGAAACAGCGGACTGCAGTGTGACCACCGTCGTCGATCCACATTCGCTCCCCCAATCACGGAATTAATAAATAAAATGAAGGCAGTCCACTCCCCAGCACCACCACGCTTTTCATTGGACACGACACGGCCGGAAAATTAACTTTGTTAGGGGCATAACACGCGGGGCGAGCCCGCATTTCCCTTTCGGACTGTCGGGAGGTGCCGGCGGCTGGCCCGGGGGAGAACGATTCATTAGCCGAACATTCCCAAAAGCCTCTCCGCGGCAATCTATTATTGCTAATTCGATCTACAGGCACGCGGGTCACCCTGTATTCGGACCCGGGTGCCGTCGTTGCAGCTTGGAAAAATGCGAATTAATTTGAACGCCCCGCGTCAAATTACCCAATTTGCCTCGGCGGACCTCGTCAATTTTTCAATTGCCAACGATGACTAAAACGCCTCGTTATTTCGTCGATTACAATCCTGCTGGGTATAATTAAAACTTCCGAATTCCAGGCATTTATGACTTGATTTTTACTGTCTGTTGCTTGTCCCGGATATAGCCATCGAAACGTATATAGTTATTATTAACCATTATGGCAATTGAATCAATTGTTAAATACTTGCACGACTGATCCTACATACTACCGAGGTCGTGGTCTCTGTCCGTGTTGTAGGTAGTCCCAATGTTGGGCCTCGTAACTCCTTCCCGGCGTTGAACTTCCCCCCTCCCGCCCACCGAAGTTGTTTCAGTTTCATAAAGGTGTTCAGGAAATAATTCGCGCGGAGCCCGACGCCGGGCGTATGCTCCAACGCGTCCGCACGAATATTTGGAAGCGAAATTTCGACCTGGAAATACCTGACATTCTTCTGCTAAAGGTCAATATTTGCGTATAACCTTTGACTCCCTTGTACGGGTTGTTCGAGTCTTCCTACCATGTTTTTGGGCCCGATTTTACAGTCCATTCTTCCGAACGCTTGTGACACGGATTCTTGTTTGTTTTTTTCTGGAACAGGAGCGAGAAATTAGAATATAAATTTTCAATGATAGACGCGAACCAGTTTATTCTTACTAAAGAACGACGGGGAAGAGCTCGCAGAAGGCAAATATATCGCATATTATACAAATGACATATCCATAACCTATGGAATACGGAAAAAATTCCGAATATTAAGTACAGGCGATGAACTGATTCGGATATAAGATATTAAATCTGAAAAAAAATTATTATTAATACTCGGCTAAGGCTGTGCCTCAATTTTATCTGATATTTATCTATAAATATTTTTCTAATATCTGCACTGTACATATTACATAAATAAGTTATTATATCTATTTTTTTAGATTAAAATTTTATTTGTAACTTCTTATCGTTGAAGGAAATCCTGTTTTTCTTTTTTAATTTAGAACCGTTTTTATTTATCAACACCAGTAGTAACTTTTCAACGAATATATTCAATATAATTTATCTAAATGTATTTCTGGTCTTCTTGATTCTAATATACGTTGGATTTGCAATTATAGAATCCCTCTAAATTAATTTAACACCTTCTTCTTAGCGTTGGCCTCGTCCCGGTAAGTTCGTAATAAGGCTTAAATATTCATTGGTATTTCCAAACACCAGATATAATAGCAAAGTTGTATAAACGGGACGGTGTTTACGATTATTGTATCTGTGAGCCTGGAAGGAGGATTATTATCGCGAGTGGAGAATATCCTGTTAATTACTGGCTCCATCTACTTATTCGTCCATTAGCGTTAGGGCGCCACCAGCAGGAAGCATCTGAGTGTCCACTCAATTGTCTCAAAGTTGGCTCGTTTAATTCGTGTTACGACTACTGGCAGTGCTACTAAGTACCCGCCCAGCCGAGGACCAGAATAACCTCTGAATATCCTCTAACTGACCTCCGAGTAACCGCAATTGTCTTAATGTCGCCCAGTTTGGTGTAACCGACCTCAGGAATTGTCCCCTCCGTCCTCACTCACGAATTATCCCCTCGTTCATTAAGCCCCATGATATCACCGTCTCAATTTGTAAGTCTTCTTTTTTTCCCTCTTTTTTCCTGTCTTGTACATAATCGAATTCCGCGCCCGCCCTCGTCGAGTTAACCCGGATTCGAGCGTTGACGATAATTACAGCGTAGTATAGTAAAGGGTAGATGTATAAGGAGGTCATTGTATCAAGGATATGTCCGGGATGTTCGGAACCTACCAGGCAGGAAATAGATAGATAAAGCGATACCTGTTTGGCGGTGTGTGAGGGCTTCGAATATCATAATAAGAATGTCCCACATGTAACCAATATGGTGACTAAATACCGACCAAAAAGTTTCTGAAGAGCCAAAACAAGACTTAGCTTATTTGAATATTCCAGTTTGAAGGTCGTAATAAAAATAAATTAAAGGGCTGCATCAATGAAAAATGCCTTAAAAGAAGTAGCATAAATAGTTCTAGAAGATTAATGTAGAATGACCCATAGGAAAATTTTGATCAACCCAATTGTCTCAACACTTCGGTCGAGTCACTGGCGTCATTACTTATTTACTAAGAGGCATAAAACAGGAAGCGTTAATATACGCTCTGCGTTTTAATACACTTATTAACATATTGTGAACCTTCGGTACCGACCCGAATTCCTGCACACTTCAGAAGATGTTTTTTTACGGTAGTCAAAAAAATTTCCAAGCCGCCCCCCCCCCCGCTACCGCTCAAAGCCGTTTGTCTCCGCCACTAACGAACGCGAGCCTCGCGAACGAGTAATGGGCCCACAAAAACACGTGGAATAACATTTTTCGCCCGGGACACTCTCACATATACACACACGCTGGGGTATACGGAGGTGGGGCGCGAGCGCTCGTGTGAGACCGCGGCCGCTATAATGATCTCATAATTTACCGAAGAAAACAAATTCGGGGCGTTATTTATGTAGAAACTCTGGATGGGGAGGGGCCGCCGGCCAGCATTTTTCATTGTTATATATCGCCCGTGTTTCGGTCCGGTGGCCGGGGCCCTCCGGACTGCGAATTATGGAACGGGGCAACCGGAAAATGAAAGTGCAGCGCCCGGTCGAGATTGGATTTCGAGTTTCGAAACCGTCAGCCTTGAATTGTAATTCGTATCCTGAGGACATCCCTAGGCTAGTCCCGAACTCAGTGTGATGTCACGACTCTGGATAGATAGGTCAATGGCTATATTTTTGATACCATTGCTTGACGGATTGTATTTGTTTTTAGCGCTGTTTTAGTTAAGTGATTGATTTTAGAATGATGGCGAAAATCTGAAACAGATCTAGCATAAGTATTATGCCTAGCGTAGTATCTGTAACTGTTATTACTAGCGAATAATTGCTCTAAATTCTGTCGTATCTTTGTTTTACTTATGATCTTTTAATGTTCTTTACGAACTTACATTAATCAACTATTATTTATATAAATTGCTACTGACAGTTGTGAGAAACGTACAGACGACAGAAGCTATCTGTCTTACGACCAAATAGAAAACAGATTAATGAATTGATTAAATCGCAGAAACACTGTTGTCATGTTAAAATTCAATGCACATCAGTACATCAATTCGTCTTCTTATCTCAGCAAAACACTCCTCGAAACTCCCGAAGAGTATATTTCCGAGTTGATTTATATTTTTAACATAAACTCAAAAATCGATAACAGATTAATAAGACCTTTCGGCCCGTTCTCCTTCCGAGCTTAAGAATTTCGGATTTTCTCTATACCTTTACGATTTTTTGCACCGGGAAGCAATCGGGCGCCGATCTGAGAGAGTTGGCTGTATCGGCGCGAGGAAGCGACGAAGAAGTGTATTACGCCAGTTTACGCCTCTCTCGAATATTGATTCAGATTCAAAGAGGAAAAGTGGCCCGTTCCGCTTCCTCCTCCACCTCACCCCTTCCCACCTTTTTACACTTATTTTTCCAGCCTCCCTCCTTCTGATGTAAATAAACTTAAGTTATTCAATCAACCTCCCTTTTTTGTTCTTCTGCTCCGTTCAGTCCCCTTTTGTCGATTCCTTTACACTGCCTACACTGCATAAAGTTCCTCGGGTTATTTTCGATAATGGAATCGGTCCCACTTTTCTTCTCGGTCCGTTTTCTCCCTTTGCCCCGCCGCTCCGAATTGCCCCCGGTTTAAATGACAGGCCGGTTTGAATTTGACGGAACATCAATTTATATTATCCCCGCACCGGCAGGCATTTTCAGATTATTACATAAATAGGGACGCGTTTCAAATAGCACCATTCGACTACGGCCTCATCAACCGAGTAATATGCAAGTGTATGCGTGTGTGAAACATCTGGTTAATGTATTTGGTGTGGAGGTAGTGGCCGGTGGGGGTTGCCGAGGGAGTGAGGGCGGCTCTTTTGCACTTGTCAGGCGACGTCTCCTCCGGACAAAGTTAGGAGTGCCGGCAGTCGGCTGCCGGGGTGAGGTCAGTCCCGCGGTCTCACTCCCCCGATTAGCATATAAGCCCGAAACGAGGGCCCCATTATATACCTCACGGCCGCTCCACCCGCCCCTCTATTAAGACCCAAGGTCCCTTTTGTCTTTCGGGGCTAGGCGTTGTCTTCGGGAGCCGGAGAGAAGAAGAGAGTCGAAAATTTAATCGCCCGGACCGATCGGATTTCGTTCGGTTTTTTAATTCCATTCTGGCTTCAAATCTGTTACTCGCATAACACATTGGCGCGAAATATTTAATTTAATAATTAATATTTTAGATCGACGAGATATGTAAGGATTGGCTGTTAAACACGGTGTAAACTCTACAACTCCGCTCTCCTGTAAAAATTACATCTCGCTCTCAGCTGCCGAGAAAGAGCCCAGTAACTCTGGGAAACTTTGCACATGTTCGAACTAAGGGATAAGTATCCCCTCCTTTTCTGAGGAGCGGGGTGCCTTCATCTCCCTTTATTTGCGATATGTTTTATTTGTTCTCATTAGGCCCGGATTAGGGGACTCCTCCTTGGATTAGGAACGCAGTTGTATCAATATTTTAAAGAAAACAGGCCCCGACTACGAGTGGGGGGGGTGTGGAGGGTAGGGCGCCCCTGGAGATTGATGGGCGGGGACCGGCGAGCCGTGATTAAGGCCGCCAGCCCGCTCATCCCTTATTCACAAACACGAGCATCTTTTGTTATCATATTTGGGAAATTATAATAGGACCGAGGGTGGGGTGGGGCACCCCGATAACGATTCTATTAGGGCACCGCGGCGTTAAATCTGCCGGGATTATTTTGAATAACTTAGCATAGCGTTAACAACACGACGGGGGAGGCCTCTGGCCGTTCGTCAAGTGGACGTGCCGGCATCTCTGAAAGCAAATCATCCTCCGTTATATCTTAAGTCAGCCACAAACTATCCAACTGAAATCTAACGTGTTAGTCAGATTTCCCCGTCATTTGTCCTCAGATCCATCATATTTTGTCTCCCAATTGCAAATTTGAAAGAGATCACAGCGAATTTTCAATAACGCTTGTCTGGAAATTAGAAACATTAAATGTAGTAGCTCGAGTGTGCCGACTTCATTTGTGGCATGACCGAAAATCGTGATCTGCTAAAATAAATATACGAAATGTTAAGTCGGCGCAAAATTAATAGCAGTGGGTGTGACCTTACCCCCGGGACCTTCCCTCAGAGGACGAATAACTTATTTTAAAATTACTCTAGTAATATGAATAAAACAACGGTAATAATATTAATATATATTTAACGAATAAGTTTTGGGAATTTACAGTTCAAATATGCGTACCTTAAAAAGGGTAGACAGTTTGGTTAATTTTAATGAATTTCATTTATCTACTTTTGTTCTTCGAGTGGCGTCGAGAAATCATTTCAGAGCTCGCCGGCCCACGATGAATTATTGCAACGGAACGCGTCGGTAAAAGTTGGAAATCCTTTTATTTTTTTTTCTCACTCCCTTTGCGGCCGACTCATCATTTCCAACCTCGTCCGACTGCGGGCCGAATTGAAAAGCACTTTAACTGCAATCGGCTTAATTAAGCGGCTCTAATTTCAGAGGGGAGAATGAAAACCGATTGAATTCGAAACCCGATTCAGGCCGGCAGCGAGTCGGAGGAGTCATTATTGCTAATTAGAAGGGCGTCGGGTCCAGAAGTGATAGGCAGGCAATAAATGCATTAAAGTGTAATATGACTGACTTACCGCCGGTAGGCAGAGCACCTGAGTAATGTAAGTAGTTTATTGACATTTTATATAGCGTCTAATTTAGCATGAACGCAGCGTGCCCTATAAGCGTTAACTTCTATTTCTTCGCCTGGTGTGATGGCATTAGACCGAAACCGGTCTACCGATGGGCCGAGAACTGGAGTGGCGACAGACAATCGTGTCTTCGATAATAAATAAATTATGTCGCGGCCGCTGGGATGAGGGATCGCCGCCAGTGGGGAGATGTCACCGGCCCTGGGGCGGATGCATTATGCATGGCCCATTTAATTTGGGCGGCCCCATTATCCGATTCGGCCGGTGTCTAACAGAGCCATCAAACCGGACTCCTGAAAGACGGCGCTCGTATATTCGGAATGACAGCCGTACGACTATCTCGACACCCGGTCCCCAACAGCCGATGTAACGTCAACACCCCATTTTTTAACCGGGATTATTTAATGCCAAAAATATTATCTGTCGCTAGTCGCTTCTTTGGTCTATTCCTAGACTCGGTCACTACCTAAACACGGGGATTAACCCGCACAAAATATAGAATAAATATACACTGACTTACAACACAAGAGAAGTGCTGAGCTGTCCACAGTACACACATCAGGGTCCGAAAGTTGCTGACATATTGCAAGAAGTAACGCGACTATTATCCATTTGATTTTCACATGATATAACGGTTTAAAACCGTTCGAGGAATTTCACTTCGGACTTATAGAAGGACAGTCCGATTTATTTTCCGCCCACGCCTTCTGAAAGTGGCGAATAACGCTGAGTGAGAAGAACTTGGATGACGTTAAGACGGCTCCGGTATCGCGTCTCGGACGACCGAATTGTAGGCAACCCGAGAGGCCGCGATTCAGAATTGCCCCATTGTTTTATGCTGCTGAGCGAGCTCCAGGACGGTTTCAGTTGGAACGCCACCGTTGGAAAACGTAGTCATCGGTCGCCCAATAGGGCCATCGCTGGATCTCATTTAGATAGCGCGATTTCGGTTAATTGTTCCAGCCGAATTGGTGATCGTCATATTTGGGCTAGAACCCTTTATGATTCATCCGAATTAGTCTGTTTAAAACACTGTTATTGCACACTGGTTTCTTTGTTTAATTCGGAGAGCCCGTCGCTTGCAAATTTAACTATGAGTCATTTCTCGTCACCGCCAATAGATCTGTTGCCCAGTAAAATTTCGGGTTATTACGGGTTAAGCCCGCCCGGTGTTCACCGACAAAACTATGAGGAACAAATATTGGATTATATTTTCTGTCATCTCTTTCCGCATTTTTTCATATCCTACGGACGAACAATACACGGTTGGGTCCTTCCGGCAAGCCCTTGGCCCCCTACAAGTGCAACGGCCCCGGCCTAGGAAGCCGCCGGCCGCGGGAAACGATGCCGACTGCCTTTTGAAATTAAAACGGGCATTTATTAACGACACGAGGGTATTATACCGAGCTGCGCTATCTCTCTCTCTCTCTTTTGTCGGGCGGAACGCTGTGAGAGCGAGAGGGATGAGGATGCGGAGTCACGGGTATAGAGGGGCTGGGGCTCTAAGATCAATTAAGCAATACCTGAATACCGCCCTGGGGATGTTCGGAGCAGGTTGAACCTGACAGCCGACTTGGGAACCGGGTTCTGTCATCTTGCCGGCATTAGTAATTCCCACTCGGATCCCACCGCGCCTCTCCACACTGCGGCTCCCCATATATATATATATATATATATATATATATATATATATATATATATATATATATATATATATATATATATATATATAAAGCACGACACTGTGAAAATAGCTGATTGTGATAGCTCCGGTATATAATGGCCAATTGGTTGAGAGACCAGACACTATGCAGTATCTAGACAGGCTGCTCCACCGTCGTAGGCGACTAACTAATGACAATGGGCAGAAACCGAAACTTCTTTAATACATTTGCATCGTCCATTATAATATATAATATATAAAAAATTCTAGATTCAAAACGGCGATCACACAATTACGTCCAACCCCATATTAGTTTCGCATTTTTCCAAACGTTCGACTGAAGGATTTAATCGATTAAAATTGAAAAATAAATAAAGTTTAATTCTTTAGTTTTGAATTCCTGAGGAGTAATTTGCAGTTTTTATGATGCCGATGGCCGACGGGATGAGGCCGAGTAGCTCATTATCTGTCTTATTTCTGTTTCTTACTGTGGGTAATTGCGAGTCACTTAAGTCGAGCGGCCCGCACTGGACAAACCCCCAAGTATTCTTTTTGTTCTACTAATTTCATATCTTCATTGCAAATTCAAGGTCGGATTATTTTTTCCCATTCCCAGTTAGACAGCACAAACTATCACATGAAATGTGAAATATAAATATTTTCGACCAGTTATTTTAATAAACTATGATAAGAAAACATTTTGTAATAATGTGGTCCAACTCACTGTGACAGATACGACGGTTTGACGCAAAAATCTCTCCGCATTTCGACATCGCAGTCTACCAAATTTGCAAGATCGTTTGCAAGATTTCTTCCCGACCTAAGTTATTTTATTTTTTCTTTTGTTCATTAGTACAAGCAAACACATTGCGGCATCTTAAGACCACTGAATTTTCCATCTAGAAGACTGAATCTTCATCGTTGGTTCATTATCGCTGTTAGTTACTCCCCAGGTATTTTCCTTAGGTATACATTTCCTCATTTGCGTCACATTGTTTAATCCACTTGTTCTGAGATGGGGGATCGCTGTGAAAACCATCCCTCGGTCCCAGTTATGCCCCACAGGGGGCTATGGAAGACTGAAAAGCAGGATAAATTGAGCAGAAATATGTCCTCTATTGTACAGTGGACGAGGAAAAGACTAGGGGAACCGGTTGCGGTCGGCACCAGGGGTTAACGGTTTCGGCACCTACCGGGGCCGTTAATTATTAATACTCGGTTTCACTCTCACGGGCTTAATTGGCCGATTTCGACGTCGGCCGGCCGATCACGTCGCGAATTCCCCACGGCCGAGCTCCCCTGCAAAAGGGGGGGGGACCGAAAAAAATCGGGTCTTCATTAAAACTGACATTTATTAATGAGAAATTACTCGCAGTTTTCATTCGCGAAACCCCCCCCTCGGCATACCTACCTGCAAAATAAAAAAGTGGCGTTCAATTATACGACCGATTCATCTCGTTGGTAATATGTAATAACTATGAATTATACCTCATCCAGACGGGTATGTAGAAAAATTTTCCTTCATACAAAAATCTAAGATGTCATTAACTGATGAGTTTTTGTGTAATTTGTTATTGTTATTCGTTATGTTTTTACGAGTATACAATTTAAAATTGACCTAAAACTTTTGGTATCTTTAAATTACCGGTAATGCCTGGCGTTATTATAGATGTTATTCCTTCTTCGAATTTCTAGTTATTTCCCAGAAATTCGCCTCGAAATCAATCTCTGGCGTTTGGAAAGTATCAACCCAGTTCTTTTCCCCCAGGTTAACGCCGCAGAGCGTAGGTGTCGACCGAAGAGCGGGTAGGAAGGAAGGAAGGAAGGAGGAACGCGCGGTGCCCCCAGAAGCCCAAAGGCCCCAAGGGCCGAACCGGTTTTCTTCAAGCACTACCGGTTAAAATTCTTAAATTATCTCGGCCCCATCGAGAAGAGTTGGGCGGCTGGCACTGCCCCGCACCGACCGACTGATTAGTTCTTCGGTAGTCGAGCCCGAGCCGGCCAGCTTCATTTACACCGTACGGCGGGCATATATTTTTGGGGGAGGGCCACTGCTTTGTTATTAAACATAATTAAATTAACCTCCCGGGACAGTCTTTACGGGATCATCTCTCTTACGGTTTTTTCCCGCTCGCTTGGAAGCGTTCAATTTAGATCGAAACTGATTCGGGATAAAACGGTCCGATTCGTCCAAAACGACGGGAAAATTAATTAAAGGCAGTATGAAGTACGGTAGTTGCCGAGGGAGAATTCCGAAGGATTGAAACATGCCCCCGATAGTGTAGTATTTTTCAATTTTCAGTTTACGTTATCTCGTTAAAAATCGTATTGAATGAAAAGCCCACAAAACTTAATTTTTTATCCGTTATTTATTTTACAATTCATTGGGTCTTATTATAGCTAGCATTATTTATCTTATAGCAGAATTTTCTTTTATTAGGGAATTAAACATTCCAAAAATTCATGGGTTGGTCAAAAATCTGGGTGGGCTTATTGAATATAACGCCGGTTTTATCATAATACGGATAATAGTTTTTAAATATTTATTTTTCATTACTCTACCGAATTATCTTAATTACAAGCGCCTACTTTGAAAATTCAGATACCGTACTAAGACGACGTTTCAAGTTTTAGACGCATCCTCTGTTGATATCATTAGTTATAATATGGATGCACCTGCCCCATAAGTCAGCCCGTTAATACCGTTAGGCCCCGAAGTGGAGCTTCCCAATTTTGTTTTTAATTGTAATTACAGTTTCATATCTGCTCCCTCCGCGTTATTTATAGACGTATCGTGAGTCGGGCAAAGTTAACAACATCAACACTGTTTTACATGCCGAGCTGAAACAGTGTTTGATATAATAACAACGTGTACATAACACATTCAATTGCATTAATTGTAGCTGTTTGAGTGTCCATTTGTTCGGATATTGATAGCTATAGCCTTCACATTAAGCCAAACAACGATATAAGTATTATTTTTAAACCTTCATTTAGGTCAGAAATATGTTTAAAACATTTAGAGAAATTTAATTTTTTAAACTGTTTTTCAAGTAGCTATAAAAGTAGTAGTTAGAAACTACAGTGTCATCAGAATTTGAACTTTCAAGGGGATTGTTCCGGGGGCAAGAATTATTTTGTATTTTTTCCCCCGACTAAAACAAAATACCGCCTTCTTGTGTGTCGGAGTCGTGCGAAACATCAAACTGCCGGTTAAAGGTTATCAAATAATTTCAGGATTAAGACGAAATTTCGAGGGAAAAGGATACGACCCCCCCCCTTCCACCTCTTCAAGCAAGGGCTGTGCCTCGAGTTAAGAAACTATCGTTTCGTCACGGCGTTTCTAAAAGTCGCCGGGCCTTGTGACGGGGCCCTGGGTAAATTGCGGGCCGGAATTCGTGACAAAGGCCCCCTTCAAAGTGGCCCGCGGGTTCAACGCACCTCTGATATCATTTCGATTGGCGGATTTTACCGGCCGCCGACAGGCCAGGTAACGGGCCTTTTTCTAGCTCTAATCCAGGAATCGGTCGTTATTCAATTCGGCTTTTTATTCCGTTTCGGACGCCCACCCGAGGAATGATCGACTTCGCCGCCTCGCTGGAATCTCCCAACCTATCCACGAAATACGATCTCATCTTGTCGGATCCCTGTTTTGTTATGACTAACCAAATTGGGTAACTATTATCACAAATACTACCTATCTACCTAGGTGACATGCGTGCCTCCCTAATATAGTGACGCAGTTAGATCACAAGAATTATGTTTGGCAATTTCTATTGAACTCTTACATCGGTTAATAGCTTAACTCGTTCATCTCGTAATATTGAACATTAATTTTGCGTACAAAGTAAACCAGAAATAATGTTACACGTAACATCACTGTTCCGACCGATAACGAAAAAAACGTAAAAAAATACATACTACCAGAATATAGGTTTTATAAAAAAACGAACATCTATTCGGGATATTGTTAAACTGTATGAACGTAACTATTAGGTCCGTGTGCCGCGCTCAAGGAATGTCGAGTGTTACAAACGGCCCTATTTTGACTCGTTGAATACTCGTTTCTTTTTGGAGCGGAGCTCGGATTAATAAAATATGTGGCGGGCGCTACTGTTCGACAGTATTAGCGTCGGGCCTTCGGTACAGTGCGCGGTACACAATGGGAGCCGGCCGGGGCCGGGGCCCTGTAAAGCACACACACTATTTATAGGCAGTTATATAGGAGAGTTATAAGCGAAAGCGAAGGGTTAATAAAAGGGCTCGGGCATGTGGCCACCGCCGGAGCATGTGATAACGGCTCGAGAGCCGGCCCCCTTCGCGTTAACATAAATCCAGAACCTCCCTGGGAGAGAGCTCTAAAAGCTTTATACAATAAAACTAAAGTCGAACGTACACAGGCGCACAGAGACAGGACCGAGTACCGAGGTTTTATTATGCCCTTGTATCGATGCCGATAACGCAAGATAGCGTTATTGGCTTTGTCACTCCAGGAACTGAATCGCGCGTTACCGAGTTAAGTCGAAAGGGGGATTGTGTGTTTACAATCCCGGGGCGAGATTTAATAATCCGGCCAACAAAGAGTCGAGTCTTCTTTAGATTCACGCCGATACTTGGCGCCCGTAAACTTAGCATTGTTATTGGATAGGGAGAGACAGAGCCACTGAGAAGTGGCCGGGTCTCTTAAATTTACAATTTCACAAATATCTCCAGTTTAAGATCCAGCCGAGAGTGGGAGAGACCTAGCAATGGGAGAGAGAACCTTAGTCCCCGCTTGTTCGGTGATAGTGGATCCGGTTTCTACTTTTCCGGTTTGCTACCCATTCAGTTTGATTGGTTAAAGAAAATTCGACTGTTTAATACCATAAATATCTATATTAACCGACCGAGTGTAAAACGACTACAGATTTCCACGATCCTCAAGGTTCTTTGTTTCGCGGTAGCTATTTGAATTGCCTTGTACAATACAGGATCAGATCGTTAATTAGGGTCTCTTCCGCCGGCTAATATCCCGGTCATTACCCAGCCCAGGACCCGGCTCCGCCGCTAAAGCATTTTCGCCCGACGGGTTTTTTCCTTTCCATCTAATTCCCCGGGTTCCCCTCCCCCTCCTCCTCCTATTCGGCGAGGGCGCCTCAAATACGCGACACGTTTTAAAACGGCCTGCATAAAAGAAGAATAACTCGGAAGAAGGGAAAGGAGGATGAGGAGGGAGGAGCGAGTGAAGAAAAGGGGCGAGGAATCGCCCTCTCTCCCTCCCACAATGGGGGCCCCCCAATTAGCCAGGCATTAGTACATCGGCCGGAATGAGTGTAAGGAGCGGGGTTTTTCGTCGGCATCTGCGTTCCAGGGACCCCTCCACCGGGGGGACTTCCAGGACTTTCGGCTTTCGGGCCTTTAACCGCTTTCGTTACTTGACATTACTCCGAATCCGCCGCGTTTCCACATTTGGTCAGACGCTATAGAGTTGTACTTCAGACCGGTACAACTGCTGACAAATAGTGCATTGTTCTAATGCTCTTGTCCACATAATATTTTCTTCCGATCATACTTCTCGTATTTCCAATATGGATAAGATATACGACACGAATACAAAAATTAATACGTTTTTTCCATTATTTTGACTTATTATACGAACATTTTTAACAAAATTCTGCATTCTGCTCTGTTGCATGACTGATTACGGTTATTGGTACATTATGTCTAGCAGCAGTATAACAACTGAATAGTAACATACCTGTCCCGCGTAAGTGCATCAATGCGTTGTTAATGGAATGAAACTTAATTAAAATTAAACACTTCGAACGCAATCGGAATGATACATTCGTTTAAATGTACAGTAAACCAAATGTTTGCAATTGGTCATCTACATAGTGCAACAGGCACTCCATTTATAGTTTGGTGTAGTCACAGATGATGGTTCATGAGACACTTAATGAAAATGAATTAACGTCGATTTAACGCTCTTACCACAGATATTGTATAGGATATAATGTACGGAAAATTAGGAAACGAAAAAATCAGAATTTCTCCATTGTACAATATAAATTATCGGGCACTAACGTGGCTTAAATCAATATTTCCGCTGACAAGTTTTGTTCAGTTCTAGAAATATTTTTACCTCAATATTAGTGACGATTCAGCCAAATATTTTACATATATGTAATCTGTAGGTCCCGATGGAGTTCGACCGGAAATCAAGTGCGTGTCCAACGCGTTTACACAGTGTCACTTTAACCTTGTTACAGCCTTGAGGATTTACTATTATTTAACTACTTTCATTAGATACGGGAGTTGAGGGGCGCGCCTCGTATCTACACATCTTTCGGGAACAAATATTCGGCTGAATATTCTGTAATAAACTACAAATTTAATTTGAAGTAACGATTGGTTGTGTGCCTTCTCCCTCCGTCTGATGTCTAAGATATTTCCGTTTTCTGTGGAGATACTACCGGCTTTTGAGTTTCCAAGAGGAGAAAAAAAACATATTCCCGTAGCGTTCTCGGCGAATTTCACGTCGGGAAAAGGCCGCCGAGTCGCCTCGGGGTTTCTTCGACAATGCTCGGTCGTATCATTTACTTGAAACCCCACTCCGTTTTCCAGGGCCGTGAAAGGCCGACAATGGAAACCGTGGGAGGAGAAAGAGAAAGCCCGAACGGTATTGACATCTGGGCGACGGCGCCAGGATGGGACGCTGTCGGAAATTGTGGAAATCGAACCCTTTGGCCCGAGAGGACCCGTGGAGAGGATCCAATAAACTCGACGACGAATATGATCTCCTGTCTTGTACATCTCCTATGGAAAAACGATTTGCCGTTTTGGTCGCCCTTGTTTATAACCGCCGATCGCACTATTCTCACTCTGCGGCGTGAAGGGATCAACGCGCTAAGAGGATTGAATTAATTGTAATAGTGTATCGATGGGTGCTGGGTGGGAGGGAAGTCAAATTAACCCACTGGGGATTATACAATCGACTTTCGCACCATGATTTTCGGAACGGATATTAATTATTGGGATTGAAGCGTCCGATATTCAATATTACCTAAGCGGATTTATGGGGCCTGACGGGTTCAAAATATCAATGGAAAATCCAAAAATTACTCATCATATTGTCTATTTCCGTGTCCACGAGCAAACCTCGATAGCTTAAATAAATTATATTTTCTTTTCTTCACTATTAGGAGTATAATTAAGGCCATGAAATCAGAAATGGTTTAAAAAAAGTCTACTGAAAATTCGAATTCTTACGTATATATACATTTATGACACTGTTCCCTTATGAGAAATACAATAGATACTGCCATCGGCTACCAATATAAACTATGTACACATGCTAATAATTCGTTGGTGGTATGCAAAGCACGTTGGCATTGTGTCCTGTTGTCAAGCATAGAGGAAGTGTGATGTACTTGACACGGACTTATTCATCACCTGCCCGGCCGTGATTCATCGCCGGAACGCGTTTATGGCGACCGCGTTTTTTTGTCTCCTTTTGTTCGGCGCAATTAAACGAAAGAGGAAGTTCCCGTGCGATTTATTTATAACCCTCGCCGGACGGACATTGGGGGTCATCACTGCCGAGAACACTTCGGTCGGAGGCGTTGCGCGAATGCGAATTGATAATCGGAAATCGAGTATCCGGGTGTGGTATTTCGTATTGAAATATTTAGACGGCGCAACATGAACTTATTAGATACAGTCATACATTATTAACTTGTTGACGTTCCTTGGAATGCCTGTTTCGAGGTCTAATACCATATTCTTTCAATCTGCTGACTTGGCAGATAGTGTTTTAATGGAGTTTATTATTGGGCCTGTGAGGGGGTGTGTGACTATGACCGGTCGTAGAATTCATCATTCATACTGGGAGGGCGCTTCCATTTCGGCTTCCACGATCTCCCGGGCCTCATCCGAACTTTTGTTGGTCCTTTTGGAGACACGAAATGATCGGTCTCGGACTCACGACCCGGCGCGTACCATTAGGTACCACGGTCCGTACCGCCGACCCACGCGTGATTAATATGGAGCCGGCCGCGTCCCTCCGGTTCCTCGGAACGATACCGACTTTCCTGGTAATATTGAAGCCTCGTTTTGAATCGAGAGAACGGTGCATGAGGCAAGATTTGTCGGTTAGATGTAACCGAACAGGCCTACTGAAATATTAAGTCAAATGAGCATAATAAACTGAAAAACTAGTCGATATCAAACGTAATGAATTCAGTTTTCAGAAGTAAAGAAATTATTACATTGGTTTTTTTCACTATCTATGTTTGACAAACAACTGTCGCTAATTATTAAAGCGTTATTAACTGTTTTTTGCAGCAATATCTAGGTTTTCGTAGACTGGCATCGAATATTTTAAGATGGGGAATGTTGAGTTGTATTGATTCATAGCGTAGTCTTTAGGCCAATAATGCCATTTCATTTGTTTTCCTCATTCCCACACACTTCCTTTTCTCATAATTCAGGAATCAATTTTCAATTATGGGAGAGGGGGGAAATGTGTTCAAATACAATTTGCCAATTGTTTCCAGTATTGGTGTCGGGTTTGTTTGGTCTTCATTAAATTTTATAGCTCGGGGATTGTGCAACACGTTCCATTGTAATGGTATCGGTCCTCGGTTTGTCCCATATGGGCAGACCGTGCGGTGCATCCCGCCGCCGGCGCTTTCCAATATTTAATACATACGAACGGGCCCGATTTTTATCGAGTTATTGCATAAATAGGGTTTATAGACGCGTTCGAAATCTATCGTGAAAAAGCCACTCCCCACTTAGCGCCACCTCTCAAGCCGTTAGTTTTGCCGTTATATGCTCACGTACCAACAATTTGCGAACAGCTGCGGCTTCCGCTCGGGAAAACTCGGATGCCCAGGTTTTTATTAGCTTTGGAAAAAGAAAATTTAATAAAGTGAAAATATTTTCTACTTTATTCCAGCTTAGTCCGCGCCGTTCCACAAGCGGTGAGCTTGAACGAACATGCGAAAACGGAAAATCTAATTTTCGTTAATTTGCCGTACCGGTTTTTTTATTTTATTGTAACCTGTTTGCGAGATAAATATCCTACAATGTCCATTTTTTAAACTTATATCTCACAAAATGTGTTGTTCTAATTTTAAATATTTTAATCATCTCGTATGGTGGGCGTTTGTGAAACGTTTGTTTCAATATTGTCTCGTTCAATGACATTAATATCTGAATTAATTTATTCCTCTTCTTCGCTGCTTCTTTCTTGCTGCTGGTTTCACTCCGCGAACTGATCTAGGACCGAATATGATTGCAGTTATACTGCATTGCCGGCAGCTAAGTCGATGTTATTAGAGTTATTATGAATTTCGTATACTGCCTGTTGAAAATAATTAGTTTGAAAGGTGTGTTGCTAATATATTAGTGGCGGTGGGTGTAAAATTGTTATCCGTAGAGCGTAAAAGTAGCCCGATCGCGTTCCTTATATTGTCAGAAAACGGAATAAAATGTGTCCTTCGGCGCTAGTTTACGGTCTGCTGTCGGGGCGATGCGAGAACTTTACAGCCCCAAAAGGGGTGTAAAACATCTTCACAGATTAAATGGCTTCATCGGACGGAGCTTTCAGTAAAATTCCGGTCGGCGTTACAGTCCCGCGAAGGTATTTCTTTTTTTTACGTCCGATAGCTGTAAAACCGGAACTTACTCCGTTCGGAATCGGACGTGGAGGTGGGGCCATTCAATCGGGCTTAAGGAGATGAGTTAAATCGCCGCTGGCCGAGGGAACTCCGTAAACACGCGTTGTGACAGATTTACAAATCGAACATTTAAGCAAGTTCGGTCTGGAATCTGGTCTGTAAAGTAATAAAATTCACAACTAGTGATATTACAGCGGTTGTAAAGGACAGCAATGGTTTAAACCCATACACCGAGAATATCGAGTCAAAGTGATATATCGTTCTATATATTTTATTAACATTTAGTACATATATTTTATAATATTATATGTAAAGGAAATCTTTAATTTAAAAAAATTAATTTATTGTTTACATAAACATTTTCATCGCTGATATGTAATAATGTTCTGAATTGTAAATAGCGCCGGGACTTAATTATTTAACAAGTTTAACTCTAATTTTTCTCCCGGTTTATACTTTATTACGATGGATTTACAGAAATCAATCGGGTTGGACGGCAGCTATAGAGAGAAAACAATTTTCTTTCCGAAGAAGGAGAGATGGATTGGTTCGGTATAGGGGCGGAATCGCATACGTGGGGTCTAAAATAGATGCGCATTAACCGAACCTTACCCCGGAGGGCTTAGCGGAGAACACCGTAGATCGGAAAAAGGAAGAGATGAGATGCCCGGAAATCCGGCGCCCCTAGGGAAATATAGAATCATCTTCGGATAAAACAAGTAGGAGATTTCAACGAATTACTCGCGTACTAGAACGAATTCGTGAATCCCCGTCGCTACCGCCTATTTATCGTTCCCAGCCAAAAGTCGGAAATATTCAAGCGGTCATATCAGTTGTACGAAATTCATTCTTCACTTGTCGTGCCCGCGTTTGTTTCGTGCGCCCCGAAACTCGTTGAAATAACTTGAGATACCGGCTGGGTGGTCCCCGAGTGTTTGAAATACCGCCATTCTTGCGCCAGTACCCGCCCGCCGGTTCGGTGCAATGCTTGACCGGTTTCGGCTTCTCGCCTCTGATCCTCCCGTCGGACACGCGAAAAAAATTCCCTTTATTACCGGAGGAATGCAATAAGAATGGCGACGTCGATAATCGTCCGACCGAATCTGCGAGTAGAGACAGAGATGCTATACATTATTTTCAAGCCCATTCGTTAATTCGAGACTTTCATTTTACATTAACGACAATTTGAATACACGAAAATGTACATTGGTGTCATCAAATATCTACTAAATAAAAAAGACGCATGTTCCAGTTTGATAAAAAATCAATTTTTGTATTAGTCGTACAAAATTATACGTGTCCATTACTTATTGATATATAAATAAATTCAGAAGTTGTGGCAACGCCGGGGCAATACATTTATAGTTTGCGGTAGGAAGAGACAGAAGTGTTTGGGGGTGGATGGTCCCTCCTCTTCCCCGAGGGGTCTCCCCAAAGATTGATGGTAATAGCGTCGGCGTAGGTGCAGAAGAAGCCCGCCCGGTGCAAGCGTCCGGTATAGGGGGGGTGGAAGGTTTCGGTTCGGGTTCCTTGTTTTTAGTGTCGGGGTTTCAACCCAGGTTGTGGATGGGGGTGAGGGGGGCGAGACCCTTGTTCGGCATTATACAGCTCCCGCCAGGACAACTTGCCCCCCCCCCCACCCCACCGGCTCGGTCTCATAATAAACGCCGGCTTCCTCAATAAACCATCAGCATAGTTTTTCAGTGGACCGACCTTCGGGAACGGAATATATTGTCGGTATTCAAAATTCCCGTACTAATGAAGTGGCAGTCGTAAGGGTTTTTTCTCCTTCTTGGAGAACGCGCCATAAGCCCCGGAGAAAGTTTTCCTGGACAGTGTGAAGTGGGATCTTAGTTAAGTTCAGAACTCTCGGCAACCTTCAATAAAATGGTCGGAATACAAGTTTAAATAATATTGTCCTTAGAAAATAAATAACACCGAAACTTCGTGCCCGAAATCGTGGCCAGACAAACAACATATACAAATTTGTACTTATTAATAATATGGTATATTATTATTAGTCGACTAAATTACAAACATTTTTTTTCCTTATCTACAAATATATTGTTTAATATGTCCACAGGAAACTTATTGTATTCTCTAATACTGAGATTTTATGAAAGGCTCTGGCCTTTTACACGCGCCACCAGAGTTTTTTTGTAGTGTTTCACTCCTCGAGGGTTGATGGCTACCCAATTTTTACAACAAATTGTAACAAAACATTTGTTTTCGTAGCAAAAAAATATGCATAATGGGCCGTGTTAAAGGAGACAGAAATGGGAGGGAGAGGTAAACCGAAGGGAAGACGGCTTATTATTATTCGGCCGCAGCATTTACCCCGGCCTAATATACGCCATCCTTCTTAAATAAAACATTAGTTTTCTCTGAAAACGTATCTGCGGGAAACATCGAATTAAACATTTATGGGAGGGCGACCTGCCGAAAAATTGACCGGGCCCGGGGTTCGTTAAAAAGGGTCGACCCTCTTAAGTTATTCTAATGTTTTAAAATGAAACCGGGTGCCAAAGGCGGCCCACGGTGGGGCCCCAGAAATGGATACGTACCTGGGCCCTTGTCCCTGCACATTGTTGGGATTTGGATTTTTTGTTTTGGGTTGTGGTTTCGGCGTTCCGACACAATAGTCGGGGATGTACACAAAGGTCGGAGGCCGAGGAAAAAACAGTTGCTAATTTATTTCGGCAAAAACGACGTCAAAGGTCAATCGATTTTAATATTTACCTGAAATTTGTGGTAAAATGGTTATTGTGTGCACCGAGTTGTGGTATTCATTTAGTCATTTAATCGTTTGTCGCCCATTTAAATATATTTATGCTCACAATCGCGACTGCTTGGGAATTCCTGTAATTTCTGGCCTTTGCTAAACCCTTGCCCTTCACACGAGGCATTAATGTTTACAAGGCGCTCAAAGCCAGACGACGTGCCTAAGTACTTCCCCTTGTAACTAACGGATGGCGTTAGAGAAGGTGAGAATCCAGCACAAATCCAACCAAAGAATTGTTTGTGAGGCTAAGGACCAAATATTTCGAACCGGTTCAATACACACACTTGCTGTAGCTCCTCCAAGCCGAGGAAAAATGTCTTAAATTAGACATTCTGTATGTGAATCTCTCTATCTTAGGATTTAGATTTTCTGTCCCCGCTTATATTAAGTATCTCACTATATTATTGACCGATAAGGGAGTGGGTTTATAAGTCGTACTATTCTTGTACTCTTTCAACGAACTTTACTTCCGACAATAGATGACTTCGTATTGTTTTCATTTAAAACAATCGTCTCCCGGGATTAGAATTCAAGGGACGCTCGGACGGTCCGGAGGCGCCGGCCGTCCGTCAAAGGGGCCGGGCCCCGGCAACGGGACGAAATTTGAATAGACCCTGGGAGCAATTAAACATAGCCGCCCTCGAGAATTACAATAAGCCCGACGGGCCGACAAAGCCAGAGGGGAACACCGAGAGGACTCGGTTCGACTCCTCTCTCTAAACATTTACACGGCCCTGATTCCGAGCGCCGCCTCCACCACCAGCACTCTCTCTCTTCTGTTCCGTTTTGTCGTGGACCCGCAAAAGCCTAGGGTCGTACCCGCGGGATAACACCAATACGATGGTTCAAGCACCAGTCGACAGAGCTATTAAATTCACGGCTTAAAACACTCACGGTGCTGAAATATTGAAATCGGCTTTGTGTCCTTTACCCTCTCCTCCGTTTTGTTTAAACGTAACAGGCTCGCGTATAATTCTGATGTCAAAAGATATTGAACGATGGGCCAAAGCCTAGCTGCTGAAAACTTAATCCTAGTAATGCGCTCTATATTCACGATTCTCCCACTTACGGTGGGGTAATAATTAGTTTAATTGACCGAAATGTCGTAACTTCGTTGCAATACACAACTTTCACTTATAATACAGTACCGGCGCTTTCATACTCGGAAACGCGCTTCGAGTGGATGTTTTCTGTGGGCGTGAAAACGCGTCGTTCTTTCCGATAGTCGTCTCACCCCTCCCCCGCCCACCAGCCGGGCCCGTCGCAAAAAGTGCGTCCGCGAATCGATATAAAGCTTTCAAGTAGCGGCGTAAGTGCTGTGTTATAGCCGGGGGGCCCGTGGGGGTGGGATTTCTATTTGTGAGCGACCCGAGGGGCGACATTAGAATTCCATCTATGTAGATATTTAGCGGCGGCGGAGGCGGCCCCCGGGGGACGTGCGGTGCCGGCCCCCATTCGAGACACCTGTACGAGGCACTCCTCTCGCCGAGTAAACACTCTTAAGCCTCGACGCATTCCCTTAAACAGCCGCCTCCACGGCTATTGATATACACACTTCCAAGCACCGCCCCCATCCCACTGTACGCTCCTTAATATTCCGCCGAGATTCGCGGAAGCGCACCGGGAATATCTAAACCGTACCGGCGTGCCGACTAGACGGCTCGAGTCGGCCCGCCCCCCACCGCCGTCCAACCGGAGACCTCTCCTGTGCCGGGGCAGTCTCCATTTCTGAGCGCAGATGCATTATGCAGCGAGGGACACCGATTAGCCGGGATATTCGTACGTGACGGGCTGAAGCTCTAATATATCTCGCCGTTACAATCGCGAAAGGGATTGACCACAAAAAAAAATGAAAACCGTTTAACCACTAAGCATCTAAGATCTTAAAACAGGAGCATTTCCAATTTAACTGTTTTGTAATTGTATCGGGTTAATATTCGACAATTACGGTAAAAGAATTTCGCGCGTAATTAACTTATTGCTGAAACGATTTGAAGGAGGCATTGTTTCAGGGATGGCGGCTTTTAATTCGATCGGAATCGCGGGGAGCGATTGTTTTTCCGTGGGGGGGTCGAGGGCTTTTGTCCGGGCTGGAAATGCCCGGTCCGAGGTTAGGAAGGGGCCGGGCCCTCCATTGTACGGCCGAGTCATTTTCGGGGTGAAAATGGCGTAAAACGTCGGTACCGGGGTGTCGCGGCGCGTGAAATTCCGGACGTATTGAAAACGATTACTCGGGGATCCGCGCTTGAAAATAAAAGCCGGCCCCCACCCCCCAACCCGAACGCGCCGGAAATCCACAGATCAAAAACGGGGCATTCAAGCGGCCCTAGAATAGGCCGGCTCTATTTCGGGTCCGGGCATTAATAATTGATGGGCTCCGATCGTTGGGCCCTTTCCGAAATAAAGAATCAATCCGCGGTCGGCGGAATCGCCGATCGTTTGCCAATAGGAAACGATTATGGTTTATCGACAATACGTCTTCCATTGTTACCTCGCCAATGTCCTTATTTTATGGGGCTAAGGTTAAGCGGAAATATTAAATTATTACAGTTTATATAATAACTTTCGGAGTACAGATTTTTATCACCTATATCAACTATAGGTCAGAAAGGTCATAATGACTAATTCTAGGGACGTACAATAATTAATGAAATATCGTCAGAATAGAAAAATTCTGATTGAAAACGGACGCGTTTAAAAAGTGAAAATATGGAAACAGGAAAGATTCCGCCCAGCAAAATCGAACCAGAGCTTTGATAGACTGCAAAAAAGGTTCAGTGAACTCTGCGAATACCTTACTTTATTAAATTATACGAATGAACCGCTTAAAGTATGTTTGTATAGTTACAAAATTGTTGCTTTGGAAAATGGAACATTTAACAATAATATCGCATTTTGTTCTAACGTTATTTTAATGATGATTTGATATATCGGATTTGTCTCCCTGTCGGAGGGACAGGTTCCCTTTGCGTAGGAACGACGAGAGTGACGGAGAAAAAGAGTTGAAAATAAAAAAAAAATTGTCTGATTATATATAAGGCCGCCCTTCAATACAGGGAAGGGCAAAACAATTATTCTGAACTCTGAACCAGAAAATTGCGAGAGACAAGAGCCACGTTGAGCCACGTTAGCGTAAAAAATAATAAGGAGGGAATTCAGAGCCGCCATTTCCTGTAAGGACTCAGTTGGATTTAATTTATTTTTGTGAGAGGAAACTTTGATGAAAAATTTCCTTCGGCTCTAAATTATTCGTGATAGGATTGTATTTTAGATATTGGTCGGACACTCTGTTACCAGTTCTTACTGAAAAGGTTTGATTATTATTAGAAAATGTTCCTGTATGGCATTAAGTACACAAATCATGAAAAGAATGCTTTAATTTCGAATGATGCAGGGTTTCCAGTTACAAACTAATAGTTTCAAAACGGTACTTTTTTCTTTTGTGTCGCTGTTAAGCGTTCAATCGAATAGCGGAAGGGAATAGATTGGAATTTTTAATTTCACGCTTTCTGCGAAGGAAAAGACTTAAAAAAGAGAAACTTAAACGCGATTAAGCTCCTAAAATAAGGAAAAGGGCGGAGAGACAGAAGAAGGAGCGAGAAAGAGGGGGTGGGGAGGTTGCTTTATAATTTCAAGTAATTTGATGCCGCGGTAATTGTTATAAGGAGACTTTACTGCTTTGCCGGGAGAAGCACTTTTGGGGCTTTGTAATCCTCTTTTCAGCCACGCTTTCCATGTCGAGCCGCCCACTTCGGGAAAAAACAATGGATAATAAGCGGAGTAATATTTCAGGGGGTAAAAATATTTAGGACACCTCGGGCTCAGTACAACAATCGATGCGGCATACCGATGCGTAGAACGGTTCCGAAGGGATATTGCATAGAAAGTTAAAATTAAATGTAAAACCGTTATTTTATTCGGTTAGATTAATTTTTAAAGAATGAATTTAATGGAAATGGCGTTTTTAATTCTTCTTTTATCCTTGAGGGTTTTTGATTTCTCGCAAGCAGTCAATAGTATTGCGTCAGTAAAGAATGGGGCAACGATATACCTATGTTGGTCTAGTTGGAAGCGAACGAGTTTTAAATACATGATTTGTCTGTTTAATGCTAATGTTCGAAAGGTTTATTGAAGAATTCAGGATTTCAGTTTGAAAATACCGGAAATGTTTATGCCCGAGGGATGAATTCCAGCCTAATTGTCGGGGTGACATCCGGTTGGCCGTCGAAAATTCTGGCTGTGAAAATCGAACCCTGGAAAGCTTCTTTATCTCTCTGCCCCCTTATCTTCTTCTGTACACCCTTTGGATCCTATTTTCCCCGTGTACTCGCCGAAACCGAAATCATCGGTTAATGAGGAGGTTGTTTAATGGTGGCCCCCACGGCCCCTTCTACTTCCATAAACTCCTATCGATTATTCGGACGCCTAATTACACCGAAACCGAATACCGGCCGCGGCCCCTGCCCAAGTGGTTTTACTAATCATCGCCGCATAATTGCACCCGGACCGATTCGATTGATAAGCCTAAGCCCACCTGATCTGTCCATATTTCGGCATGATATTCGCCAAGATGTCCGCTGATAATTTTATTCCTTGCAAACTGATCTAGATCTAACACACACACAAATGTTATGCGGCGGTGTGCAACAGTTTGTGGGATTATCGAAAATATCATTTTCTTTCGCACCTCGCGTTTTTCTGTCTTTCGTTAATTATTTTGCTGAATTATTACATACGGAGCGGAACGTTGAACGTCAACTGATGAACTGATCTTTAGCCTTTTTTAATCGTTCCGTACGGGTCCCGTGGGCGGGACTTTCTCGGCAATTTCAGACAACACAATAGAAAAACTAGCGACTTTTAAAAAGGGAATGTACGCTAGGACCCGACAGAGTTTAATTTCACGTGGGTGGACAATTCCATCGAACCGTGATCAACGCTCGGGTTTAAGTTATGGGAATAGGAAGAGAGGAGCGGCCGAGGAGGAACATTCATTTCTGAATACATTAACGGCAACAACCCGTTTGGACTGTTGTTATCGACGCCTCGGTTTTAAACACGTTATACCGAAGGCGCGCGGCGTTCAAGTCGCCCGGAAAATAAAAACTCAAAAGAGTTCATTATCCTCCGATGCAGGCGTTTCCAGGGGAATATCGTCCGGATGAAAATATTATACAGAAATAATAAATCTCCCGAGGGGCGGACTAATTAAAGCGGTCGGTCGGGCGTCGGCCCAGGGCCGCCTATTAAATATGTCAAAGATTTCCAACCAATACAACAGCCCATTAACAACGCAATGAATCTCCTCTTGCCTAAGCGTTTTGGAGGGGCTATCATTAATCACACGACGCCTTCGCAATTACACCCTTTTAGCTTAACAATTTTCACGACAGCCGTCCCGCCGATCTGTCACATTCGGGCAATAGCCCGAATTGTAGATTCACAAAATCAACCATTTTATGCTTTCGTTCATTTGGGCCATTTTAATTATAATTCATTCCACTCGAGTTAATATAATTCGGTCGTGTTTTACTCTGAAGTAGAGGATGATCTTCCTGGGTACGTACCCCACAATCGCTGACCGTAGGTCGGTTCGGGTGTTGAACGCGAAGGTGAGGAAAGGCTGTTGGACGTTAAGGGTAAAGGGGGAAGGCGGTCTTGGCCCCCACAGGCCACTATCTATTATTGCGTTAGAAACGAGAAAACAGATTAAAGCAATCGATGCCGACGACTATGAAGGGTAAAAAAAAAGTTCTGGACACGCAAAGCGGGAAAAATTCCCGTCGCGATAAGTCCCCCCAGGGCATTATCTATTGACGCGGGGCTGAGGCTCGGGCCCGATACGAATCGATGCGAATCAATGCCTCCGCCCAGCGATCTATAATTCATTAATGGCCTCTCGTATCAATCTTGACTAATTGTTTTAATTGCGGTGTAAATCGAACGAAACCGGGTCGCCTCCATTTATTATGGAACGGTCTGGGCCTATCGACCTTGCGGCATCGGATTTTTTAAAGGCGACTCTCGGCCTGCTTGAACACAGAGCGTTCGGTATAAATTTACTAACATTTCTGCGAATAATAAAATAATATTTATAGTGATGCAGAAATTACACATCAGATGATACATTTCATATCCAGACAGTGAACAAAATAAACACTTAAAATTATAATTGAAATCCATTAATTGAACATTTGAATTACGAGCAAATCAAAAAATGCTCGACAATTACAGAAGAAAATACGACAGATAAAAGAAACGCTTATTTAGCCGGTAACTATTCTCAGGACAATTTGAAATACGTTGGGTACAAAAATAATTAAGAGAAATCCTGAATGTAGCCCCAGTGCAAACTAGAATGGGAAATGCACTTTGCTTAATTTACTTCGATCCTCTGGCAATTGTTTTTTTGTTTTGCATTTATTTCCGTACCAATAGTTGTTAGCAATTTACAGTCGGGCCAGTTCATTAGAGCTGCAGACTGAAAAGGAAGCTCCACCTTTTGTACTTCGCTCGAAGTGATTAGATTTCAGTAATAAATCAACTATTTAGATTCATTATTTACTTGTGACTAGTACTGACTGATTTTCTTAAACGCAGTAAAGAGAAATATTTGCAGAGAGCGCATATATACGTCTTTTTCAGAAAATGTAAATAAAAAAAAATAAATTTATTTTCAAACGCAGATATTTTAAAACGATATTCACAGTTCGAAGGAAAGGAATTCGCAATGATTTATACAGGGGAATCGGATGTAAGGTACCTGGGTTGATGCCTTGGCCGGTACCTCGGTCAGGTATGCATTCTTATTGTGAGTGAGGTAGACCCTGGCTAATCAGCTTAGGAAATTAAGGTTTTTCGATGGTGGCCCACGGGGCTAACCCCACGCAGAGAATCCTGTCAAAGTTCGTTTTCATTTTCTCCAACGCAAATTGTCCGGCCATTCATTAATGTTTAACGTCCCCGTACAGGACAATTGTGGACGAAATCGAGGGTGTTTTTTGTGAGAATATCAGTTCGCCTGATTCAAATTCGCCTTGAAAACGAAATTAAATACTTTGTTTAACTTATAATTTTGTTGAGATTAACGATCTGTACATTTTAAGATTATACAATAACTCTATTGAAAGTTAATTAACACAGCGCGAATTGGAGAAGATGGGAGGAAAACGCCTGCCGGTTGAAAAGCTTCCAGCTCCAAAACTCCGTCGCTAAACGCTTCCACCTGAGAGACAATTCGAGAGTTTCATAATGGTTGGTTGGTGGGTGGGGGCTTGACGGCTTAACCGCGACTCCGAATTATGTTCAAGTCCCGGGCGTTTAAGCGAAGTCTGCCGCTCGTTAAGCAATATCGCTCATTCATTGAGCGAATTGTTCGTATTCGACATTCGGGCGGGTCATCTTGGCGGTAATTGAGGCCCCGACCGAGACTGTGGCGTGCTACGTCATATTTGCCGGCTCAAGGAACACTGCCGAAGTGCTTTCCGCAGAACATCCCCAAAGCGAGTACACCAACACTCGAGTATTCCGCGGATCGTAATTAGCCTTAGAAATTGGACCGAGAAATTGAGTTTTGCGACGGCTGGCGGCTTTGCATGACTGAGCACTTCGGGTATAAATAGCTCCCACCAGGTCTGGAAGCATTATTAAGCAATAAATTGCACTATAATTTCTTAAGACGAGGGTTTGGAATATCATACTCCTGCAATCATCTTTTAGTATTAGTTCTTAAGCGTGCATTACCATTAATAAGTAACATTCTGTTAGCTCTTTAGTTCTGTTATACAATCTCACATAAGTCACAAATCATCCTCGAAATATCTACTAACATTTCAAATTATAGTATGCATTATTGAAAATAATAATGAAATTTATCTGTTTTTTATCATTGTAAAACGAGTTATATCGATATGAACTAGCTGAATTTCGGGTAAAACCAAAAAAAAAACATTCTTTGTCGATAACTTTATAGGCATTCCTGCTCCGCAAGCCTTTACTTTGGTATACCTGGATATTGTGACATAGTTAAAATGCAATTCTAAGTCACGGTGAGCAGCCAACCTGAGATTACCGCACTTTAACTTTAAGCCCGGTGTCGGTGTAGAATTTCGCTCGAGGCGGCCCACGGATGGGGCTTCGTCTCGAGTCCCGTACTTCCCACTCGGCCCAAGTATCGCCACCTATAAATTATCGATTGCGCCCCGATATTCGTGCACACTCGGGCGGCCGGCCCCAATTAAACGGGGCGCTCGAATAGAAAACTAAGGGAAAAGAATTGGGGAAAAAACAATATCCGGGCGAAGAGAGCGAGTGGATGAGACGACTTCGCGTGTCGCCCCCACCCTCTGGGCTCTCTCGGCCGGTGGAAAGCGAATTTTTTACTTTTCTCCTTCCGAATTAAAAAAAGAACGGCCGATCGATTCGCCAGCGGCTTTCTGAATATTTCAATTCAGGTACACCTGCTCGTCGCCGGCTTATTTTTATGTCACCGGCCATGTTAAAAGGACCTGAGGAGTTGCGGACATGCGACAGTTGTCACAGATTTGGATGCAACAGTTGATGCACACATTGCAGTAAAGAACAGAAAAATACTAGGCCTAAATGTTTAAAACCTCCATCCATAAAATTTAAAGTTCATTGCAATGGAATATGTACATTCTAGTCAATTGTTCTCCTACACTCAGTAGAGAAGCGAATGTCCACATGTACAAGTTATTGCACGAAATAAAACATAGTATTATTGAAATACGTTTCGTACCTTAATGAGGCCGCAGAAATATTTATGAATATTCAAATTTATCTTAATGGAATAGTTCAATGGAGATTATTATTTGATGCCGTCTTTCTCCCACGATAACATAACTCATCCGGGATACTTAACACATTTAATTCGGGACAATAGAAAATGGCTACGCCGAATAGTACAGCCGGCAACTAACAAATTGTTCGTCGGGTGTTCGACCCCACCGCCCCCGCAATTAGAATTAGATTCTAATCCCTAATGGGGCACCAATTATGAACTGCGAGATTAGCCGGGGTCGTTTAGCGTTGATGAAACACGGGAAGTCCTAATCGAGACCCGGGTCTAACAATGGAAAAACGCGTCAATGTTAGAAAAAATGCGGTTCGGATCCCTTTTCTTCTAATTTGCCGCAGAAAATTAAGGACCTCCCGGGCCCCGGGACGTTTGGAATTGCGGAACGGGCCGTGATAACAGGATCGGGAAAACAATTAAGGGGAGATAAAACTATGAGTTATGCCGGCATTTTAACATTCATGAATTCGGTCGGATTCAGACATAATGTGGCACGTCCTTAACGACTGTCAGTAAGAGAATCATTCTGATCTGTGGCTGTGATGAATCATTTCGAATTAATTTTCCTCGCCGAGTGGAATTTTAGTTCTTACAAAATTGTTCACTGTAAATAGGAGGTGGAGGAAACCACTGTGGTTCTTAACCACATACTTGCACCCGTGACAATTTTTTATCAAATGAAGCGAAGTATAGTTTGTGGATTAATATTTACCCTCCAATTTCTCCGCGCGTTTAACCCGACGGCGCCATCCTAAGCACACAAAACTGTTGGCGTATTTGTCCCGTGAAAACTACGATGTTGTTAAAGTGTATCCCGAGTAGCTGGGGGTGCTTGGGGAGTGGCTGGGCTATTAGAGGGCGACGAAACTCAGGTAGACATCGCCAGGAGGGGTCCGTGTAGTAACACGAGGATTCGAAATTCCTCCGCTCTCGGCCCCGTTACCTGGGGCATTTTTTGCCCCCGCGCCCCACCGCCCCCACCCCTACCTACCCTGCTTTTTCTCAAATAATTAAAACTGTCCGACGCTTTTTTCCCTAGTCATCCTCACCGGGTCAGCCGGGAGCCTTCCAGCGGCTGTGACCAATCCACCGCCATAAATTCCCTTCTTACGCGACCGACGGATATCCGACGGCATACTTTCCAATTACAGGACAGATCCACCTCTGGGAGTGACTCGACCCAATAAGTCGGACCTTTTTAAAATTTGTTTCACCACTAAAATTATCTCAACTCATAAGAGTTGACATTTTCCCCCGATCAATACCAGACGAGGAGTGTAGACTATAGACAATGCGAAAAACCTACTGAAGATGGCGGGCGGCCGAAACCCGTGGAAGTACGCTATTTTCCGTGTAAATTCGAAAGCGTCGTATCGTTCTCGTGGACGGAACAATTCAGGAAGCGAGAAGAGAGAGTCTGAAATTCACTCAATTTCCTCCGGGAAGCCGTTTTTCCGCGACGCTCCGAATCGTCGCATGTCCGCCTGCCGTCAAACGTTGAGGCCGTTTCCTCAAAACTCCGCATTAGCGAAATTCGGGCCATGAAAATCCTCAGATAAATTTTCGAGAAGCTAATGAAGCAATTTCCTTTTCCCTCGTCCCTCTTTCTCTTTCTCTCCGTTTTCAGTCCCAAACTTTAACAAAAATGAATTATAAAACTTGTCACTAGACCGAGGGCGGGGACCTTGACGATTATAAAAGTTCTCTAAATGGCGTGATGAAAAATCGCGTTCTGGAAACGGCAGGGGCAGGGGGAGCCGCTACACGGCAGTTGAACAGAATCGGCAATAAAACCATTAAGTCCCTTTTTTTAACCGAGGGGGAAAATTTTTCTTTAAGTCGATATTTCATGCGAAAAGTGATGCAGTAATTGAATCGAATTGCTCTTTAAATCATTATAATCTGGCATATATTTTTCCTGCTATGTATAAGACCAATAAATCCTCCGTAATTCCGGAACACCTTAGCATCCTTTCACCATCTGGACAGAATCTCAACTAAATTATCGAAGGAATGAATGCGTCCTCGCTTGCTTATAAATAAAGTATAGGAATTTTAATTGTGTTTTAAATAAAGTATAAATGCATTCAATGGGTTTTACCACTCAGTGTATTATTTTATGATTTCTCAAATATTCCAGAGCACTGGAAAAAATCCGTCATTAAATCTTTTTGTATTTATCTCATGATTACTGCTCTGGGCAATATCAAAGCAGTGAGTGTGTTTAAAACCTATTTCATGTTCAGTTTTATACTCACAATATTACAGTCAGCAATCGTAAAAATCCTAAACCAGATTTGTGACAGAGTACAGAGTTATGATACTTATTAACAGCTATCGCGGAAATCTGTTTCTTAAAGAGATATTAGAACCCAGGAACATGGAAGGTTGTAAACTAAATTTCAAAGAACATTTGGTACCTGTTACGTTTGATAAATGGCGGTTAAATTTTTAACTCTGGCCGTGCACAATACTAAAGATTTGCCAGCTCCGAATTGCTGACAATTTCACGGCCGGCTCCCCGCGTCTCCGTACAACAGAGATTGGGACCGGCGCTCTTATTTCTTTTCGGCCCGAAACTCGCTATTAAGGCCGAAGGACAAAAAGGAAAATAAAAGGACGAGAGATAAACGGGAAGGAAATGTTTTTCCAGGCGCCGCTCTTCCCCATTCGGGACAATTAAGCGCCGACGGTAGGGACTTGGGGCTCTCGATTGAAGTTGGCCGCGCGAAAAGTGCCGCCGATTTCACGCAAGGCTCGCTCCACTTCTAGAATATTCCCGGCGGCATTTTCCCTTCTCAGCTCGGCCTTCTGAATCCTAACCAATGGCAATCCTATTTCTCTGTTGTTACACCTTGCGTCGGTTTTACTTCTGAAGCGAACGCCTGTTTCTTTTGTTACGATTAAATCTCAAAGGAAAATTGTCGCTCAGCCGTAGGTGGGCACTGTACCCACAACCTTTCATGCATCTCAGTTCTTGAGTTACTGAGAGTTCATACCTACATGCGAAAATACTCCTACGTAACTTCCTATGTAGGTTCCAATGTAACCTGGAGGAGTTCAAACCCAATCAGCGGTTATTTTGGTATTTACATTCAATTAATTTTTCCCTCAACGTACTCACATTATATATGGAATTCTTCTGAATGAGTGGCGGTTCTGGAACTATCTGAATTCTGGTGAGTGTACTGGTGTTAATGAGTTCCTCTGGTTTAACCTCTTACTGGTTCTCACCAGTATTGAATTATCATATTATTATAAAAAAGTTTTACCCTTTTATTGATATAAAGGTGTTTAAAGATCCCGACAATGTGTGGAAAGCTAGATTCCGGCCTCACAATCGTGAGAACTTATATATGTAAATGTCCGCCTTCTCACGTAAAGATAAATAAACCACTATTTCTTAGATCGAAATCGTTTCTTGAATATCGGAGCAGCAGACCAAGTAAAAACGCTTTCTTCGGAGTACTATAACAATAAATAATAGTCAGAACGAGAATAATATTGCTTGTAGTAGTTCCAGTAAAATCAACAGGTAGATGAAAAGTTTAAAGCGAAAACAACCCTCGGTGAGAATAATGCCGAAGAGCTTTTGAAATAGATTAATGCAAATTAATGAATTGGAATAAATTAGCCTGGGGAGCAATAAAGAAAAACTGAACGTGGGAGGAAGAATGAAAATTGTTCGAATTTCATTTAATATTATTACGGTTTCCGTTTCCCCTATTGATAGACCATACATGATTTTACACAATGATACTCTGTAATTGTCTAGATATATAAGGCACGATAGATGTGAATGGGACATGAAAGATTTCATGCTGTCGGATAATCGCGCGAGAAAACGACAGTTTACCGGAAATTTCGGTCTCTATTGTTCAGCGGTTTCGAACTGTAAAATTCTGAAATGAGTTCCTAGCCGCCTCGAAGCTATCCCATTATCCCCCGATGATATTGCTCGAGTGAATCGTGCGGATGATTTGTAAGGATGACAAATTGAACGTGTTTTTTTTTTCTTCTTGTCCCTCTCCAACAATATTGCAGGTAACAGCTTCTTCCCTCCGGCCCCTTGTAGGAAAGCCTACAAAAAAATCTTGGTAATTAAACGCCGTATAAAAGGTTGATCGGTTTCGAAGTCTTTTGGCGTGGGGGTCCCGGAGCGCGCCAATTTCACGCCCCACTCGGCCCCGATTCAATTCCGTGGACTCTTTCCCAGGAGTCCTCCTTCTCCTGTCCCATTCTCCTCTTGTTCCCTGCACCCGCTTATTTTTCCACCGCTCTATCATCCTGATTGTTCTTTAGCGTTAAATTAAACTATGTTCGGTTAACTATAACAGCCGGAAACGGCCGAAGGCATTGAAATACTTTTAATTATAATTCGAAATTATATAGGCCGCTCCTAGAACGCTTTATGAGGACAAATAAATACACCACGATGGCAGAATTTACTAAAATTACAAATCCGGACTGTATTTTCGGTAAACTAGCCCGTGCAGTCGCCGTACGGATTTTGCGCGAGATACACCGCTTGTACGGGAACCGACCGATCTGAACTACGAGACTTACTTTGGCTCTTTTGGCTTTGACTTATTTAAATATTCCAATATTCTTTTGACAAAAAAAATCCCGATATTACTGTAAACGGAAGACCAGACATGATAGTGGGACAAATGGAGACCTTGTGGACCCGAAAAATAATTTTTACCTTCCCGTAGACGAAGGAACTGCCTTCATCCCCCGACCTAAGGGAAACAGCTGAGAAGGAACAGTTTAGCTATTTGCTTTTTGTTAAATGGTTCTAGGAACCCCTCCGGCACCTTTGATCGGTGTTCACGTTCTGGCCGTTGTTCGGCCACCTCTATTGAGGTGGTCTAGGGGTATGTGGGCAGATGCCAGGCTAAAGTTGGTGGGCGTGGTGCCGACCGCGACCCCCCGGTCGGCCGCCGCCACCCCGCGGCTTGTTGTGACGTTTTTGTCCGTTTATTTACCGTGAAGGACGTCGGCGAACTTTCAAGAAGGAGGCAGTGTACCGAGGGGCCGTGGACAATAAGTGCGGACTTGGGAGGGTGTTGGGGCCTCCGCCGCGCGGGCCACCCCGAGGCCGACCCCACCTCGAGGGCCCCGAGCCTCTTATTTTACACCGGCAATCGCGTATCGAGGTCGGCCCTCAGGCCCCCACCAACATTCCCTTGCCTCGCAATTAGGAGACGTTCGTTAGGGCGTGCCGGCATTATGTTCCCCCCAGGGCGAGGATTTAGGGCCGATTCATTGTGCGCTGGGCCGCAACACCAAAACACTCATTTGTTGAGAGTCGGGCGAACATTGGGCGCGTATTTATGACAAAGGCGCCGCAATGAAGTCAAATTTTCCCACGGCAAACTCTAAGGAGTACACGTACTGCCCCCGCTGAGACCGGAACGAATTATTGTAACGAGTGAAAGTTGGTACGACGGCAATAAAACAGTTACGCACTATTCTCTAATAGTATCGCAGTCTATTCAAACCACCTCGGTTCGCCGGCGCCTTTGAAATTTCGGTACTCATTGTCGGGAACCTACTCTCTTTATTTGTACATAACGAGCTGAATTCTAATGATGGGAACACGGGCAAAATTACGAAGTCGCCTATGAGTGTTTCTTCATTAATTGTTCGTTACATTATTATAAAGTGCGCTTTTATCCGATTTATTAGGTATATTTTATGTTTCATCCGAGACTATACCCAATCGATTGGAACTTATTTTACGGGCGATATTTTAATAAAAATAATACCGATAATCAACCGTTGGTAATTTTTAATCATAGAATCTTTAACATCTGATAGTCTATGATGCGTTGAACTAAATTACTTTATTTCCTACGAATAAAAGTATTGAGTAAATATGAAGATCGTGTCACGCTACCTTGAATTATTAGTAATTTGAGAGCTGACGTTTTATTTGTATCGTCAAATGTCTTTTAATTGACTTTCTTTCATAGTGTTTCCTTTAACGTTAACAATGATGCTTTGCTGACCCCTATTGAACGCTGAAAAGTATACCTGTTAACACGCATTTTAATTTTTTAATGATATATGTTCAGTTATACAGCGAACACGATCCATTAACACAAATTCCTTCACACAAACGTTACATAAGCATTCCGTTTTTTTATATTATTATATTTGTTGGTAACAATCGGTAATAAAGAGAGGCTGTGTAGTATACAATGAGAGGCTTTTCGTGTCGAAACGAGGCCCGGGCGCCGCCAAAGAGCTGGGCCCGACTTCGACTCTTTCGTATTCTGTCCGGCGTATAATTAGTAGACAATCGTTAAAGCGTGGGCAGCTCGCTCGCACTGTCACAACAGCCGAGAGGAATGTGTTCACAGAACATTTACACTGTGACCGCTCACCTACACAGTCACGTGCCAGCCTCACTCAACTTCAAAAGCCCAAACAGACGAACACTGCTCGGGTTTAAATGAGTGGAGGTTTCCGCTACCGGAACTCGAATTGAAACCAACTTCCGGTAGGATCGCGTAATACTGTTGGAAGAACTTCGGCTCCATTGGAAGTAGAATCTTTGCCCTTTCCTTCTGGGGCCTTCCCAGCTTTGTCCACAGTATTACGCCTTTCCTACCGGAAGGTAGTGACACTATTCTGGATTGTTATCACATAGAATTACGGGAATTCGGCGGTCTATTTAAATAATGGATTCAGAAACTAACCTTCAATGAAATGATTATACCAATTGCACGAATTATTTAATACAAATATATTTTGAAAAATAATTGTTTCCAAGTTGTATTTACTCGTTTTTCTCGAGTTGTATTTTAGTCAACGTTTCAAACTGCTTGAATTATGAAAATACAAAATAATAAGCGATATCCTGTTGCTCAGAGGATAATACGTTGAGCACTGCAATGATTGAGCTTGATGAAGAGTTCTACATAGCCGCCTATATTTATTATGAATAATATCGTATCTTATAAGACGATTACGAGTTCTTGAAAGTAATATCGGCTAATTTAAGATATAATTTACCAAATACGTTGTTTAAATTCTAATTACGGGACATTATTTCGGTAATGAGTGTAGCAGATTAAGAACGCAGTCCTGGTCAATTATTGACACCTACTGTTACATATGAAGTCTGTTCATCTGTATTCTGAACTCAATCAAAGCGAAGATTTATCATCATTAATGATTTATTAATTCAGGAACGACAACTAACACGCGGCCACGAGGCCAGAAAGTGGCAAAATACTTGTGTATATATATATATATATATATATATATATATATATATATATATTAAAAAATAAATTGAAAGGTTTTCATATGTATTAAACCTTTTTCTTGTTTTAATTATTTAATGACCGCATGCAAATTTCGTAGAGTGAGCCAACCGGCGGGGTTTGGTTGAAAAAATTTAACAGTAGGTGTACATAATTGCCGGCATCGATTATATAAAATTGCTCCAGCAACAAATTATGTCATGAATTTGATTTCCCTTCGGCTCCTAACATCTTTCGGTCATGCAAATTTACGTCCGAACGACCCGGTCTATCTCCCCAGTTCTTTGAAACGCATCGACACAAATATATCCGCAGGGCGGGAATGAATGGAATTATGTTATTATTTGCAGGCTGTTGAAATCGCATTGTGGATTCCTTAAATATTCTCCGCGATAATTTGATCTATTAACAAAATAATGCTACAATCAGTTTTAAAAGCCTTTTTATGTATTTCCAGCATTGCTCTTTAACACGAGTTCTTTTCACACGTACTTCTGTATCTATTTCGTTCTACAATATCTAGTTTCATTAACCCTATTCCTCTGGTGTAATCCTTCTTGAGTGCCGGCTTAATTATTATTGAGTATAATTGAGGAGATGTTCGGTTGGGGCTGAGGTTGACCGAGGGCCGTCTGACCGTCCCATTCCTCCGATAATTAGAACCGTTGTCCCGTTAAAGAACGCGCCACCTCCCCGGTTTTCATTATTACAGCCCTGTTATTGAATACGGGCCCATATAATTCGAGGGGCCTCTTCGAAAAATGTCCGGAATAATCGAACCGAACTCCCGCGCTTGAAATCGTCCCGAAAAAGGACATTATTGGGATAAGAAGTAGAACAAGGAATGCTTTAAATAAGACCAACAACTGAGAACGAGCATTTATTTTATACAATAATATTTACAACATAGCAGCACCTTTATTGATTCTAAAAATAAATGTATAATATTGTAATCATTTATGTCCCAATATTTCATTTTTATTACAAAAGTCATTTTATTAATTAAGCTAATTAGAGAAGAACTGACTAGTTATAAAGTTTACAAAATTATTTCTCAGATCTGTTATTATATTACACGTTCAAATAAACTACGCCATGGAATTTATTTTTTATTTGTTTTTTTTCTCATCTTTTTTAATCTCTGGACTTATACTCTTTACTCTCTAACTAATGTACAGTTCCATTCGATGTCGAACTCGAATATCTGAGCTATCCTTAAACCTTCAAAGAGCCCACACAAAAAATTCAACAAGCTCTCGAAAGCGTTATCACACAGTTTTCATTTTTTTCAACATTATTATCTATAATAATAAATGTACATATTACACTTCTTAAAACTATACAGTTCCAGTTATATAATTCGGTGTATGAATTTTTTTCTTTAATCTTAGGAAGGGTTTAAAATTTTATTTGATTACTTTCTCGGTTTCCAATATACACTGTGTAGGCCAATCGATTATTACAATTAAAAAGAAACGAAAATAACGGAAAATAGACAACAATAATAACACCGTTCGCTCAATACTGCGTTTTAAACGCCTACCGATTACTTCGGTTCTGCATCACAGTTAGAAAAATGTATTTATTTTTAACAAGACAAAAGCGGCATACTCGAAGCATTACATCTGTTACACAATAACATATTTATTTATTATTTATTTACACACGACGCAATATATATATAGTATGTATATACTTTTTAGTAAATTTAAATTTTTAACATGTAGCGAAAAATGAACATTCAGTAAATGGCCAAGCGGGGTGGGGGGAAACGGCCTACGGTCGTCGACGCAATTGCGCAATAAAAGGGTCGTTATATCGAACATTTAATTTTTCGGTAGTACAATTAGACATCTAGACGGGCAGAGATGAATTCATCTCGACATCGATGTTAAATAACACGTCCTATCTGGATCGCGCATTTTAAATAAAAGGTCTCGACTGTCCCTAACTGTTCTTCCCATATCGATAACAATCCGCAATAAAAAATTCTGACCCTGATCCAACTCGGTATCAATATTTTAAGTAATACAGTCGGGATTACAAAAGCGTCCGCTTCCATTTCAGTCTTCAAATTTCACTCAAACCGCAAACGCCAACAACCGATAAAAACGCTGTTTTCAAAGTCGAGCCCTTTTGTGTCTGCGAAAAACAAACTTCTTCTTTTTCGAATCTCCTCGCGGAGAGAAACAGAAATCGACAGCCGTCGCTATAAATATATTAGTTCGAACCACGCCCAATTTCCATTTAGTCCTGACCTCTCGTCCCGAGAACATCCCCCTACTCTCGGGCGCATTAAAACAAACACTTCCTCGAGAAACGTCCGCCACCGGAAACAACCCTGACGCTCGGCGGCCGCTCGTAAGTCTTAATCCCGTTTTTTTTTTATTTCTACCCCCTTTAGGCCATCCTCAAAATAGTCGGATCGCAGGCGAGGAAAAAATTGCGTACGGGTGGGGGCATCATCGTTTATTGAATACTCCAAAAGTCGGATGGCCAGAATATATTTAAAATTTGCGAACAAGGAAATTTACGTTCCGAGGCGGCCGCCGAACGGACGGGTGGGGGGTTGGGAAGTCGAGGAACGTTTTAGGAACATGACGGTGTCTGGAGGATGCGGCAACTTGGGCGGCTAGTCGCGTCGTGGGTCACAGTTGTGGGTTTCGGATACGTCACCGTATCAGTTTTCTCTCGTTGTCCGGCGTTAGGGGAGCGCCGAAAGTGCTGCCGCGATGCTCGGAGAGTCTACCATCGCAGATGGTTGTAGGGTATCGACAGCTGCCTCTCGCCCAACCCGGTAGAACCGCGCCTCTCGCCCACCCCGCCACCTTCCAATCTGAAACAGCACAAATCTCTTTTTACATACGGTTTAAATACGGTTTTACGGCTCTGTTCGTTCGAACTGTACGATACAGTTGTATCGTATTGTACAGCCAATATTGGAAGAAATTTGAATTGTTTCTAGCCTCGATTGAGTCTAATACTTTTCGGGAAGTGTTAAATAAATTTCCAAAAATCAACCGGCACCGTCCACAACAGCCCAAACAGTTCCAATCGTCGCGCAATATCGCACTGGGGACAACGTGAATAGCTAACATTTTTAAGCGTACCGACATTCCGCGTCCAACCGACAAGGCCGTGGTAATCGATGCGGAATTCGTAACCTATGCGCGAAATCCGCATCTCTCTCTCTATCTATCTGTCTCTCTCCAGCCGTCGCGGTTACACGGTCAACAATGGAATTAGACGAATGCCGGAGAGCCACAGAGCAATGTCAGGACTTCGATTCACCAATTTGACATGACAAGAGATTCCGTGAAAATAAATAAATATGGGATTTCTGATAATGACTCTACTGTACGCTATAATTGAAATCTGATGTACATTATCGCGCGCCGCATAAAATTACTTATTACCGCAATTGTATAGGGGACAATTGCTGCTCAGACTGTTAGTGAGCGACAATAGACAGAAAATGTGTCTAAATTCGGCATCCCAGCGCATTCCCGAAACACAAGGAAGATAAATGAAAAAAAGCGGTGCCACTTATTTCATAATCTGTTGAAAGGGGAGGGGTAATTTGAGTGAAAAAACTACAAATGCAGTAATAGCACAGCATTTATTTTGAGTCACGAGACTAGGGCCGCTAATGCGGAAATAAGTGCACCCGTGACCTGTATAATAATCCCTGACGAAATAATTGAACCAACACCAGTCAACAATCGACCTGACCGATGAGTGTGACACAACTTGCTGTGGAAAAATTAAAATTCCCCTGGGAAAGTTAGTGAATACTTAAAAAATTATTTACTACCAATTTACAGATTGGTATGTATCCACGCCTATATTTTTTGGCATAAAACATTTTATTATTTTCGGTAGTATTTAAGTAATAGTTCATTTAATCATTTCACAAATATTACCGAATTACCCTCTCTTATTTCAATGGTAACAATTTCGGGTCGAATTGCATTCAAAGAAATAAATTCTCATATCACGGCGTAATTAAAACTGATTAATAAAGCAGAAATGTACAGACTCTAATTTGAAATAATGAGGCCAACCCATAGTAAAGATAATATGTAGAGATACGTGTATATTAAAATACTTAGTTCTGAAAACCGTAGAACTTCACAAATAAAACGGTACAACACAACTATATAATATACTGCACCTACACGAGGAATCGAAATATGAGATAAAAAATTTAAATACAAAGTTCAGAATATCGATTGAGAAATTGGTTTTTACCTTGACTTTTAAAATAAATCATAGGAAAATTATAGTCTTTATCCCTTTTAATAATTACGAATCACTTATTTTAATGTAATTTCCACTTTGGTAATGTTTGGGACTGGTGTTGGGACTAATTTATGGTTGTTTCCATTTTGAAACCGGCGGTTTGAATTGTTTTCGGAAATACGAAGAAAAGTGGTTCGTAGTAATCGAACCGCGGGTCAAATTCCGAGTCCACGCTAAATGAGGCCGGCCGTCAGGAATCCCGGCATGAAATCGAAAACAAAAAGAATATTGAAATCCTCCCTTTCCCTTAATTTCTCTGGTCCGAGGCACCGTGTACGTGATCAGTCCCCGTCCGCGATCTGTTAATAATTTCATTATTCTTCGTGATGTTCGTGACTGGCACTCATTACCGTATCGATTCTGGTCCAAGGCGACGATCCTCGGGGATTCTCGGACCGAGAAAATCTTGAAACGGGCGCGCCATTTTATTTTCCCCTCGCTCCGATTTCCAGCTCCGCGCGTAATCGCGGCCGCGTAAATCAAACCGACAACAGGTGAAAATTACGGCCTGCCTTCGGATCGGACCCGGCGACACGGTTTATTGCACTGTTGCGTGTCGCCAAATTCATTGTTTGTTTGTTGCAGGGCTCAAGTTGCGAAATCCGAAGGTCGGTTTGGTGGTAGCGGGGGGGGGGAGGAATATGCAGATGTTATGAGAGAACGTTCGAACGGGGTCTAGCGAAGTTTCAGCAGAACAACGAGAAGGCTAAATGAACATCATCGCTATACTAAGAACACAATAACATAAAACCGAAACTGTTCATTGGATAAAATCATATTTAATTTATGGTACTAACACTTACAACAACGATTAATTAATGAAATTTAACTGTAGAAAATCAATCTAAATATAATGTGATTAACGGCTACAACGGACAATTTTTAGAAAACTATTTCTTACAGTACTAGTCCCCCTAGTATGCTAAAAAGAGGGGTGCTTGCGGCCTACCGTATTTTAAACCAAAAGACACGAAATTATACTACAGAGGAATAACGCATTGGCTGCCTGCGCTGATAGGATCGAGAGCAGTATTTCAGGAGTCCAAGACGCTGTTAAAAGAAGAAATAATCACTTTACCGTTGAATGAAATGGGAATGGGCTCGCCTAAGAAATTCATTGGATCACATCGACACTAAGGGTTTCCAAAACTCATCCTTTCAATTGCTTCAACTTCCCGTCGAATCGGGAATGCGACGCAATTCAAGCCGCAAATATCGGCCGAACAAAGAGTTCCTCCCCCTCCCCCCCCCGTTCATTAAAGACGCCCGCTGAACGTAAACCATCAAAAGAACAACAGCCGTACAATCTCCTATTCACCGGCTCCCGTTATTGAATACAGTTTTAATGAATGTTGGCGGAAATGGCCGAAACGAGCTGTTTAATTCCGTTTCGATCCGCTTTGGGCTTTTAAGTTTACCCTTCTCCGGCGTCCCATCGGTAAGTTGGAAGTTGAGCTGGGAACTCACTCTACTTCCGCTTTCGTTAAGGCAAGAGGTGCCCTTAGAGCGGGGCTTTAACGCGCCTCCCTCCATTCAGGAACCGAGTAATTTCATCCCAACATGACCCAAGTCAAACCGTGGGGATATGCGACAATGATTTCGGCTCATTCTAGACATTATTGGACAATATCGGTTCCTTAACATCAACCTCGGACGTAATACGCGAATCCTCGTTAGGGACATATATATATATATATTACGGCATTTCCTCATTTCCGAGGAAGCCTTGGTCAAGTCCAGCCACGTGGAGGCGTTCGCGTCGTCTACTCACTGCGGGCGAAACCCCGAAAGGTTATAAACCTTAATCAACAGTCCGGAAAAAAACCGTCAGTTTGACTGACAGCTGGTCTGATTCGAAATAATTTTCATTCTTCAGTAAATACGGCTATACAATTTACTTCGGTTGAAATACAATCTGTTCTGGATAATATCACCTTGGACAGGAAATTATTTAACGTTTCCTTCGGAATGAGAATAGTTACTTAACTAGGCGTGCCGGAATTTCAAAGAAATTTCCTCGTAGGACTGCCTGGAAAATCAACTGTCACTAGTATAATTCCAAATACTGGAAAGTTATTTATCACTTGTCTAGAATAACTTAAAAAAATTTATTATATATTTAGTGTACTTTTGGGGCCCACTGCCGTATATTATCCAGTAATTCAAGTCCCGAGCAGCCGTCCTCATCCTGTATAGTTCCAGGTTAGGCAAACATGCCGTAAACATAACTCGCCCCTCGAATTGTCTTGTTTTAATATAATAATTAAGTTATACTCCGCTATTTGGCAGCCTTGAGACGCGCCACCTGTCCAGTGAAATTCTAAACGGAGCGGAAGCATTAAAAACGGGAGATAATTGGTTAAAAGACTGAATAATGCAAGTATCTCCCGACTAACCAGTGAGAATGCTCTCAATGGAAGGAAGTCGGAAATTATTTTACGATTCAATTCGGCTGATATGGCGGAGCCGCGTTTAGACAGCGGACTATTGAGAACCTGCATCTATATTATTAAACTCATCACAAACAGATATGAATTGATAACTGTTTGGACAGGAAATATGCCGTTTACCTTTTATACTCTCGAATATTTTCTGTTTACTTATCCATTATTTATTTCTCCATTACTATAGTCACAATTTTACCATTTTCTAATTTATTGAGCCCGCTTACAAGGAATGTTTCGTGTTGTTAATTGTCGTATAAAGATTAGAATGGTATAAAATTAAAACCCTGTTAGTTGCACTATATTCACGGATAGTCAATATATAGTGTACGAGTGCTAGTGGCGGGTGAATGATGGCCAGGCACCGAATACTGTCTACTTTACAACCAAAGATAATAAAGCTAATAATGATTTACTATATAACAGAAATTTCTTTGACCGCGCATTACTAAGTCGGCAAACAAAACTGTGGCTGTCGAGAAAAACGTGTAGGGCCGTTATTAAGTCCCCAAACTTAGGTAGGGGAACCGAATAAGGCGACCGGTTACTAAAAACAAAAAACCGGTAATGAATGGTTTCGGAAACGCTAATACGCCGTTTTCCATAAAATAAAACAGGAAAGGTTTTAAAAAAAAGGGGGGGAGTATAAAAGGCCTAGGGGACTCCTCTTTTTCTCTCTCCGGGAGCGGAGATTAGTATTGATGCTTCCATAAATACCGATTACGCGCCAGCAGGACTAGGCCGAAGAACGTCATTACGGCGTTCTCTCTGTCCTCGTTTCCCGGATGCAAATTTAATCGCGCCCACCATTAATCCCGTCGTATGCGGGCGTCTCGGCCACTCGTACGCGGACGATCTCAACCTTCGAAATAACTATTCGGTCCAAAATGTAATTAATCGTGTATTTCGGAGAGTATAAATCGCGGGAATACGAGACGGTACCGCGTGGAGAAAATTACACAGTGAAAAGCGTGTGTGCGGTGAGCGAAGTGTGTATAGAGGACGACCGAGAGCCGGTAAAGCCGAAGGTAGCCCTCGGTGAAGAGTGAATTCTGAAAGCTGAGGACATCTGTCCACCTCCGAAGGGGCAACCCCTCCGCACTAATAACAATCATCATCTCGCGGCCAAATTACCTGGGCTTAATAGCGGCCCTGCCCGGTACCAAAGTGGGCCTAAACGCCCGGCCCTGCTACCCGACCGCAGCCAGCCTTCAAACTACCAACACTACTACCACTACTACCGCCGCCGCCTTTTTTCCATATCTATTTCCCTATCGAACCCTTAGAGACTCTCCTTCCATCATTTGTCCGAGACTCCTGCGAATCGCCCCCAGCTGCCGATGACCCCCCTGACCGTTATCCCCCGACGGTAATGTCGGAAGCTCCGCGTACAATCCCCGAGGCTACGCGATACCATCTTCGTAAGGATTGGCAATGGCAATCGTCCGCTTTGAATTAATTACGCCTACCGGAAACAAGCATATACTAACGTCGAAACTGGTCTGCCAATGGACGACAAACGCGTTATTAGTATTTTCTGTTTCGTAAGATAAAATTATAATACATAATTTTTAAAATGGAATTTCAAACAATGTCCGAACTAATAATTCTCCCTTACACCGCGGCTTAGCCAATAAAGGTTTTCGGAAGGGCGGAAATTTGTAATTGAAGGAAAATTCGGAATTTTCGACTTTCAGGAACCCCCTCTCATTATATATTGGGAATTCCGAAGTCGCCGGCTATTGGGGCCGGCGTGGCAAGGCGGATTTAATCGAATTTTAACTTCAAGTCCAGATTTCAACGGATTAAAAGAGAGTGGCTCGTAAATTCTAGTATGCCCCCTAGAATTCGGGTTCGATATACTTTCTTTCTATACTTGTTTTTCGAATTTTTACGCAACAACTATTGTAACGCCTCAGAAATTATTTGCTTACAATTAAAATTATAATAATTTTTGTTAAATCAGACGATGATCCGGACTACTAAAGAGACGCCTTATGTCATAGAAATTCCTCTCCTCCTTTAGGCCGGTTTCACGACAGTTGTTGGCCAACACTTTTTATCTCGGGTATCGCTTTGAAGAGAGCGCAACATGTGCGGAGTGTGCGCGCCAACCTGCGTTATGCCGCTGGCACAAGTGTACGGCAATCCGAAACCATAACAGTGTATGAAACTGAGGCCCGATAGAGGTTTCTGTATCGGATTTAGTTTTTCCAACAGCTGTAGCGAGGCGGCCGGCAGCCCCACCCACCTGCGGCCAGGATCGGCCGCGGATTGTCCGACTGTAAATATTTACCTCGGGGATGAACGTTAATGACGTATCGACGCTCCCAATTACTCAGTCGGAAGATTAGGAGGTATTTAGCGTTTGTCTGGAATTTCCAGCGAGTATTTTCACCCAGCCCCGGTGTTAGATCCGTTAATGAGCGCTTATTATTACGCGAGTGGCTCCCCCCCTCCACCCATATTAACGCAATAAACGGCCACTGCCCGCATCACCGCCCGCTCGTACATCAACGTCGGTCCGGCTCCTATTAGGACGGACCGGTGTTATTTTTCGTTGTAACTCTTATTCTTCTTTTTCCCTACCGTTCCTTTTTTTCCCATTTAATAAACGCCTCTAATCCACGCCCAAATGAATTCACGCGGCGGGCAGCAATCACGGATCGCTTCTGGAATCCGACCGACCGGCCGACGTTAATGCGTATCAACGCCCATAAAGATTTGTGCCTAATGACAAACAATTTTTAAGGGCGGAACCGTTGGTACTGATGTTCGTCTAAGTGCATCTGTATCATATCCAGACGGAATGGCGTCCGAGGCATGAAAACTAAACAAGTTTTGATAGAAATCTAGCTTAGCTCCTTGCGGCGTAACTAAAATACTATAGTTGTTCAAATCTTCAGTTGGTCAGTACATTGATGATGGATCGGTAACGGACATTACTGGGAATCGAAATTTAATCTGTGCGTCCCGATCTGAATGTCGGTTATGTAATTCACTCATTCAATATATCCCGAATTTCCTCGGAACCGTTTTGCAATGTTGGCTGATATGACATATCTAGTGATAGTGACCGCGGTGTTTTACACGTCATTGCACCCGACTGTTCGCGTTTTTCAAAGTCACACGCCGGTATCCTAAAACCCGTTAGTCACGGTACCGCCGAATAGTCCGCCGGTCCCTGAATCCGCTGGCTTGAGCGAGCCTGTAATTTAACAGCGCTTAAGACCATGAAATATGACCCTCTGGGGGGGGGGCGGTTGGTGGAAGGAGGGGCACAAGGGATATTTTAATAACCGCTCGAATTTAAGACTCGTTAAGGTCCCCGGGGATTGACTATTTGACGGCGGGAAGCGGGAACGGGAGGGAGGTCAATTTTTAATGGCTGTTTACCTGTTGCTGTACTGGGCCCCGACCCCGTTTCACGGGACGCGCTCTTATTACGCCCCCATCCCCCACCACCCCCCCCACCACCGACCTAAACCCCGGCTCATATCTCAAACCCGGCCATTACAACTATCACTGTTTTTTCTGCTCCCCGCGCACAGCCCCGGACGCTTTGTCAGGCCTCGACCTGACTATATACACTCGGTCTAATCCTCTCAGGAGTGGCCTAAACGGGTTCACACAGATAGCGACTCGGGCTAAGGATCAACCATTTTAACACCTTGATCGAACATGAAATTATTTCAGAAGATTGCGGAGTATTTGAAACCATCCGCTAGTGCTATCACTGCACCTTTTTTGCTTCCGGCCATCGTCACCGGATATAAACAGCATGAATTCGGATACAAAATATGTTTTTATGATCGGCAAATAATTAATTCGTTGTATGAAAGTGAACAGAAACAATTCATATTGCCGTACCTCAATTTAGACTCATTATTCTCCTGTTTTTTTCTATGGAATGAGATTGAGGTAAAAATAATATACAGATTTCTTATTAAAGGCTAATTTCTGTCGTTTTTTTCTATACTATTCAACAGTGACTCTCGGCATCCTTTTGTCCACGACTTAGCGTCCTCTTATTAATGCCTGTTCGCCTCCCCTATTCATATCTCCGAAGTCCGAACCCCGGTTATTAGAGGTGTCACTGTTTTTTTTTTCTATCTCTCCGGAGATTCCAGAGGGGCTTTCGTTGACGGACACCGGCATGGGGCTTCTAACACTCTTCTAATCGGTTGTGAAGCGACGTGTACAAACACAAGCGTGACTACAATACCTCGATTCACGCTTACCAGATAATCGCATAAGCATATATTATGATCGGGTCAGCAGTGCGACAGGGGCACAATAGGTTTTTTTATAATGCCGTGAAAATTGATTGAGGGGCTCGATATCTTCCTTCTTTTCGAACCTGGAAGTTATTATCAAGGCACTAACTCTAAAAATTAACTTTATTATTAGTAATGACTATTACCCGCTCTGATATGCTATCAAGAACAGACTTCGCACGGATTTCACCCAGGGTTTTCTGACTTATTTCCGAATAAACTGGCGTCCCTGTCCGCACTGACTTACTGATTTATTTGTGGGTGTAAACACAAGGGAAGTATGGTAATTGTTATTATATACCATGACTTATGCGCATATTGACTCTCCCAGGTAGATGCGTGTACAATCACTCCCTACCATTGAGCAATGAAAGCTCAAGACGAATCGCTGTTCCAATTACACAGAATAATGACAAGCGGGCAAGAGTCAAACACAACTAAAAATTACCCGCTAGTATAAAAAATATAATTGTACACGGATGGCAGCACAGAACAAAAGTCAGTGAGAGGAGGGGAAATGAATTAAGGTCAATTATTGAAATGACGAGTTAGGATTGTGAATGCCGGGGTTAAAGGCAGGGGGTGGGGGTAATTCGTGAGGGGTCGCCTCTTACAAACAGTGAACCCTGGGGGATGGATTTTCCAATTCCCTTGTACACGCACCCGCTAATTGGTGATTAGGTATTTTTAATCTTATCAACTCATCTAAGGCTCTTAGGCCGATTGTTTCCCTCTTCGCTTACCCCTTCCCGAACAAGCCGAAGTCCCTCTTTGTCTAGTAAACCACGAACTTCAAATAGATTAAAGTTTTTTATTAACGCACAAAAACTGAGCTTCGTTAAGCCCAAATGTTTAAATTATATCGCTTTTTAATGCGATTTTTTATCTATTCCGTATAGGGCCCTTGCAATCACATACTTTTACCTGTTTCGTCCTGTGATGACTATCAGATCACTCTCTACAATTAATCAACGCGATTATATCTATTTTATTTTATTTTTCAAGCTAACTTCCCGCTTAATAGCTCTGGTCTCCAGGTTGTGTATTATAGTTTTCGTGTGAAGTCAGCCGGGTGGATAATTGTGTTAGCCTTCGGTATCATTATCTCGAATGTATTAAGACATTTGGACGCCAAGTCAGGTAAAAGATGATGGTATATAAAAAACTTTCCTCGCGCCCGATGTCATCAGCGGGGTCGAACTACAGCGGGAGACTGGGAAAAGTCAATATCCGATAATCGGGCGGGTTCCATAAGCCAGTTTTGATATCGAAATCCAGTCGGGCGTAAGAAAATCCAAGACCGGGTTGAGGCAAACTAGACCCGCCTTTTCCGTAATTAGCATATTTATCCCCAATTACAGACTGGGCCGCCGGGCTATTTCGTGCTGGCTGGCTGTTGGGCCTCGACCAGGACCAATTTGCCCGAGATGGGAGTAAATAAGTTTTTATTACTACCTTCAGCCTCCCGGCCAAATGATGTCATAACACCTGCGAGCCGGACATGCGCCTCCTACTGAATATCATTGCTCCCACCTCCCCCCTCCAACCAATTTAAAGGTCGGGTACTGGTTCTGGACCCTTCCGCGGATATGGAACCCATTAGCGAATACATTGTTCCCCATTTCCTGGACGTAATTTTCAGGGGGTTTTGAAATTAAACGTATCATCTGTCTCCTGCCACTTAAATTCAATATGCAACAATAGAACAGTCACTGACTAAGAAAAAATTGTTAACTGTCCGAACAAACCGAATTGTCGTGCGAATAAATCAAATTTAGGGTTATTTTCGGTAAAATAAACTGGAGCGGGCCGGTTGTGTGTAGGACGGGTGGCTGGCACGCGGGCGAGTTTCAGAAATGTAAGAAATAAAAAAACAGGGTATATTTATAACCGGGGCGTGAAATATTAGCGCGGCGTAGATGCATATTAGCCCGCCTGTTAAACTCCAAATTGGAGCCGCGAACCAGCGGACACGCGAGCGCCCTATATTTAGTTGGGGTGCCGGCCTCCAGTAAAAGCGGACCGCCTTGCAAAACCTCCCTTCTGATAGTCGAAACCTTTATCTCTAGCAGAGTGAATAACACCGGTGCTCCGTAATTATAATGGAATGCGTACTCCGATAGGTTTAATCATTTTATTATGTAATTTAAAAAATAATAAAATATTATTTAGATATGCGCCCTATTTCTTTGACGTGGAATATGAAATGAGTGATTTTGATGAATGGCCGTCTATACCGGCACTTTTAGGCATTTCGTACATTCAATAATTGGGGAGATTCACCGTTTGTTTATTGATTGTTGGGGTGTTATTCGGCGAACACCCAACATCGGGGTCAGATGTCTGTCCGCCTGGCGTTAATTCCGGGCCCGCATTAACATTTTACGGCCTACGGGGTTACGACGTCGATACGCGGCGGGACTGTTGCTGTAATAAATCATCAGCCGGAGGAGTTCACCGGCAACAAACGTTTCCGGTATTCGAACCGGCGGACCCCACCCTTCGGAAGGCTGTAATTACTATTCATAATTTAAATGTGGTTTCCACCATCGATTCCGCCTCTATAAAACGCGGGGGAAAAGAGGAATGGTTAAATTTTAAAAGATTCCCGCGACGCCTTCCTTAGCCGGAAAGGATGGCGAAGCAAGAATAATCCGTGAAATAAATCATGACCGCCCTTCGATTTCCGAAAAGTTATAATTGTAAATTTGTTTACAACTTTCAGTATTATAACCTGATACTGTATCATCAAAAATGATTAGAGTAATCACGGAACAACTGTTCAACCGTTGTGAGAACACGGACCAACAGATAATTCCACTTTATCTCGATTGTTAACGGCTGAAAAACCTTAGGACTGTGGCAATTGAGTCGGAAAATTCTGAAATGACGTTTCAAGAATTATTCTAGGAAGGAACCACAGTGTTTCTTTTCTGCCATTAGTAAGAAGAACCTCCTGGAAGCAATATCCCAACGACGGACGTATTGGAGACGGAGTTAATATTTCAACGTCGTTAGACCAGTCAATACGCGACCGTGGGTCAACAGTGGAAAGACCAATACAACTGGAGGACAAATAGAGGCCGCGATACACGGGTAAATTGCCCACGTTAACTGCCCGCCGCTCTCGCTTAACCCTAATATTATGCAGGCATTACATGCACAACTGTGCTATCAAATGGTTGAACTTCAGTACGCCATTAGCTAGCCACTATGTCAAATATTTTCTGTTTAACTCTAATTGTAGAATTACTTTAATATTCCGCGAATCGTGATGCGATGTATACTTAAATATGTATACATTCGGATTACTTATAACGAAAAAATAATGCCGAAACTATCGAAATTTGGAGTGATTCCCTCAGTGTGACGGTCTCTGTTCAAACTCCGCTCTTTGGGGTTGAACTCGCGCCGGCAGTGCCCCGGTATTTTAGGAATCCCGAACTTCCCGGAATTAGCCCCTTCGGGCCAGAAGCTGCGCCGCTACCCGCGTTTATTTTCGACGGTTTGTAAATTAATGTCTGGCAATATATAAGATGGAGGCCCGGAAGAACGTCGGGAGATATATTGGGGGCTCGATGAAGGTGAAACGACCAATATAGCTGGCGTCGAGAGTTGTGCAAGTATGTCGGGTTTTTAACTCGGGGTTTGGTTTTTCGTCATCTTCAGTAGTCGGTCCATTCTCAGGACCCAGATCGGCGGCGGGAAAGATTGATTTCTAAAAAATATTTTACCTGCATCCCCCGTATCGGGGCATTCCGATCTTATCTGACGGGCATCGTAATTTCATTCGTGGCACCGACTCTTTATTCGGTCCGTATTGAGCGAGGCCGTAAACACGGTAAAGCTGTACCGTTGATGATATTGACTGTGGATGCTCCTGCGGCAGTGTTTCTTCGAGCCCTGCTTGGCGGCCCCTCCGCCGGCCATATGGCGGGCGGGTGTCATTGGCCACCACCTGTTGTCGTCCCGCCGGCCCCGATTGTTTGTCAATAATCGAACAATCGTCCCCGTCGTCGCAGGTGGACCGGAGTAGGAGGGCGCTGGCCCCCGGGGTTCGGTCGAACGTTAAATGTGTCATTCGTGTGACTGTTGGACGACAGCCCGAGAGCACACCACTTTCCAGGTACCGCCCGCTGTTACCATTCTCCTCGCCCTCGAGTTAACGTCATTCCCATGCCCTCTCCGGTTCTTTTTTTCTCGCATCATCTAATTTTATTATTGTATTTACACCGTACTTCCAAAAACCGTTTCCACCCTTCGGTGTATCGAATCGATCTAATGACCGAATGAATATAAAACTCGAGAATATCATACAAGGTACAATTGAAAATATAAGGTAGCCAATTCTAATTTACTATTCCAATTCCAATTGTTAAATTAAAACATATTATAGGTAGTCCCTGTTCCGGATACCGGATTATCATAATTATTACTATATTGAAATACAAACAATTAAATTATGAACGGATAGTGTACATAATGTTATATTGTGTGTAATATTATTCCAAACTACAATTTTTCATAAACTCTGTTCCTACTATTCGCTATTGTAATACATGTTTTTTTATTCGCTGGCTGAGAAAGTTCTGGACCTTCAGGATTCATTCTTTGCTAATTTTGAAAACATAACTATAATTTGTCCAGGGATTAAATGTTTATAACTATTTTCCAGCCGAGGTCTAAGATATTTTAAATTGCAATCCATAAATTTGAATCGCCGTGAGTGACTGCTACATCCTGAATATAGTTTGTGAATCCCAATCAAATTAGAAACTTTCATTGCTATTAGTATCGAAATTACCGTACCGACGTAAGAAAACCGCCCGTCCATAATTGAACAGCGATTTAATGAAATTAATTAAATGTTATTTAGACGGCCCGACGTTAAATTATTCCGAAGGTGCTTCAAATATCCTTTTCAGGAGCGGTAATTGGAGGGTTCCTTCGCAGTTCTAAGCTGCTTAGAACGAGGATACTTAATTTAAACCTCAATCATTTATTAATAATTAAGGTATTACGTGCATATTTAATTAAAATAAACGCTGGGTTCTCTAATAAAAATATGATTTTTTTTCACGAATGTTAATAATGTTTGTATTATTGTCTATATTGTTGGAAAAACAATACCGGTCTATTTTTCGTGATTATAATTTGAATAGCATTAAATATAAGCATAAATTTATACTAATAAATATATAAATAACCTTTATTTATATATTTTTCGAAGGTAAAGTTTTCATTTATTCCTTATTTTATTATCCTGTCGGTCCTTCTCAGAATTAATTTCTAGAGAAATCAATACAAACAAACTCTTGAATATGGTAAAAGGAGTGAAATGCACATCAACTATTAGATTGTAACTTTTTAAAATATTTTTTTAATGATTGATGAGTACACCGAACAACGTACCGCTAATGGATTTGCCAGCTATAGTTGGATGCGATTTTGTGTTTCAGGAATCGAGATGCGGTCAGAAGGCGGGTGGTGAACGCGGTAGATTGACCGAAAGTACGGAGTGAGTGGGGTAGGGTGGTTAGGTAGCGGTCCGAAGGGAGTTCGGCCTAACCCTGGTGGGGGCCCAGCTATATCTCATCTTCCATCTCTTAAACGATTAATTCTCAGCTCCCAAACCCCATTCTGAAGACGGACAAACAATCAATGGGCAGGAATCCTCCTCCTCCTCCACCCCACGGGCAACGCAGGTAAGCGCAATTTTTTCTACATTTCCACATTGTCTAAACATCCCGGTTACGTTTCTGGAATATCAGTTACTACCAACTGTTCGAAATTGTATCGGAATTCTGGAGTAGATGTTGATGGCAAAAACGGTACAGGATTTGCAGAGAGGGCGTCATGAGCGCGTTAAAATGAATTCTGTTAGTCCGTTTATTACCGGGCTTTATCTGCCGCTGTCCGAGCCCCGGTCGGCCTGACAGGGATGATTTATAAACGACGCTCGTATAATGTCTTCGGGCTACATGATAGCAATAATGAAGGCGGTTGTTATTCTCATTACGTACAGGAATACACTGATGAAAATTTGTAAGGATTGCAAACTGATTGAATGCGGGGAGTTGCAATGATATCTATTTGATTTTAATACTAACGCGGAGTCATAATTAAAAATTCGTGTAATTATATAACCTTAGCGCTATTATCCTTAACCTATCTTCGCATAAGGACGCCACAAGCAGATTCGATGGTACTATGTTTACACTTAATACTAAATGCAACCTGTTATTGGTAAAATCGCCTGTTTAATGAAGCTAGAATCAACAAGTAGTTAACAATGTATTGCAAGTTTGAAGTTTCCAGGCACTATTAGCTTTGTTGCCGCTTAAGATCTGAAATAATTTTAAGAACGAAAATAAAATTGGGGCGACAACCACAGCGTATGTCCGAAATGATGTTACCGGAAAAAGGGGCGGACTGTTCGTCGGAATTACCCGAAACATTAGATATTCCTAACGGAGCAGATGGCGGGGGTCACTTATAATTCGGTTGGGGGGTAGTTAGTGTGGCGCCTCGCGTAATTGAAGTCTACAAGCGTCGGTAGTCGAAGGTGGACATCGGTCGTGGTATCGCGAGGCGGGCCCGGATGGCTCTGTTAATTTAAAGCCGAGAAGGGGGACTCCTCGGAACCGTCCCGGGGAGTAGTTAAAAGTAATAAGCCATTAAATCATGCCGGGCGCTGTAACCTGTAACAACCCAATATTTATGAGCTCCATTTGCATTGATTACGAAGACGAGAAGAGTCTGAGCGGAGTGGAGGGGTAAAGGGAGGAGGTAGGGCCGGAACCCGTTCGGTCCGCAGGAGGCGACAGTGGCCCATCCGGCAACGTCGCCCCCTCACCCCCCCTGCTCAAGACGGGGCTTTATTATGCATATCATAGGAAAGAGATGCCACGCACTCGTGAAATTACACGTTACAGATGTCCGGCCATTATCCCGGGCCCTCCAATCGGTGGGGCCCCCGCACACCGGCCCCGGGGTCCCTGTCCTCTAATTGCCGCTTCTGCCCCGCTCGCCTCGTTCCCGACCATCAGCCCCCCACCCCACCCCGCAAGAACCCCGGGGCCATTATCAATCACGCATCACCGGAGACTCACCTCTCAGCCCCCGCCCCCCTCATCGCCAATTATTACCGGTAGATATTACACGACACGGGCCCAATCCGGTCGTCCCACGCCGCATTGCCCGCGTTACCCATCCATTGCCCCGATTATGAAACGCTCCGATTCGGATTAATTCAGTTTAGAATTTCGATAGCAATCTTTACACCCATGCAATCTTGAAAACCAAGAACAATAGTCTCCAACCATAAAAAACAAATTTTAAAAATAAAATATATTATGTTTCCACAATACATATTACCATACCAACGCAACCTAAAATAGTTGGAACGTATAAACGGAGTTTTGGTCATTTCTTTCATGGCACCTTAGTTATTGCAATGGCGGTATGTTTATTTCTGTCTGATTGTCCCGATAAAGGACACCATCCAGGTGATATACGTAGTGGATTTTTTGTAGCGCAATTTTGTTTAATTCGGCGTAGATTAATTGTCGAAATTAATTGAACCAAAACGCGAGGGGTGACAATCATACCTTCGACATCCTACAGCACCCTATGTATGGCTTTAACATTATCTTATTCTTTATTTCCCTTAATTTCTGTACCTGATCTGTAACCTGTTGATCTTACAAACGAGTACTACGATAATAAGTAATTAAAAAGTAAGACCCAAAACTATGCACGCACATCTACTGTCCGATCTAGTAATTTACCGAAGTGCGGGAATAAATTATTTAGTTGCACCCGGTCTTTGACTGGTCGTGTTCTCGCAGCTCATTATATGTACGGTGTGGAGTTTCAAGCGCGCTCGCGTTGCAAACAGAACGAACATGATCGCATGCAGAGCAACAACAAACCAACAACACAGACGTTGCATCCATGTCATGTTGTTCATGCTGGTCAGGTGTTTCAAACTCATTTAAACCAAGGGCGCCAGTTATAATGCGGTTGGTAAAATTCACGCGGGCAGTATCACATTTACACATGTTCTTAATATTAAATCTTAAAGCGACGATTCAGGAGTATAGATGAGATAATTAGAACGCATCGATTAAATAATATTATTAATAATATATAAACCCTATATTATTATTCTTAGTTAAACATTTATTTCATATCGAAGTTTGTTTTTTGAGTATCTCCGTAATTCTCCCACAGTTCTTTATAAATATGAGACAGCAACGACGTTCTGTCCAGGGTTTTCGATACTATTATATTTGGAGTGGCCCACAGCGGAAGGCGGAGAAAAGATTTTAACGCGTCGATTCCTTAATATTCACTCACTTGTAAATCTGAGGAGCCGACGAAAAGCCTTTCCATGTGAAGGCAATTTGCCTCGAAAATGAGTTGGGAAATATTCGACCGGCGGTATTTTGTACTATCAATTAAACGGACAGGGGCGATAGCCGTGAGAATGAATTGGGCGCATAAAGCGGTGGCCCGCCGGGGACCAATTAAGGACCCAGAACTGACCACTTTCACTCGGGACACTCTCCGCAGGCACAATCCTGCCTCTCTGCTCGACTTTCTTAACAACTCCCCAACTCCCCCCCCCACATTAAATGATCGAGCGATTCGGGAACCTCGCAATTAGCCCGGACAGCTGTACCCGGGCTCAGGGTTTGGATTAATCGCGGCCGAACCCACTTATGAGGTAGAAAACCTCCCAAAAAAGAAATACGAGGACCCATTACGAACCAAAACTGCGCATCAGAGAATAATACGTTAATTATATACGAGAATTGATATTGATGAGACTATTTGGACTGGGAATGAAGGTGGAGTAGAAACGGGAAAAGTTCGATTCGAATTACACGCATTATCTAAGACAAAGAGACTTTAATTGAATTATTTTACGTGTAATAATAAATTTAATACTGATAATGAGATCATTTAATAATTGATGATGAGATTCATTAATGAACTCTGAAAGGTGAATTAGAGTGTACCGCTTATTGCCACCGGTGTCGCCCTAACCACTAAATGAAACAAGATTTAGCTTAAGATTAAGCTTAAGCTTAGCTTAAGAGGGCTCTGTTGTGTATCTCAATCGGAAATCATCAAGTAAACGCAACGCAAAGTTTCAACGCGAATCTCTAGTACGATTAGGTATCGAGAGAAAAATAACATCTCGAAGAAATTCGAATCGTGTTATAAAACATTCGAGCTCACCGATCTGAGCATAATTATAGTGGAGTGTTATGGAAGGAATGCGACTACCGAAACCAGTTCTAGCCGAAGACCGAACGGGTCAGCGGAAACACAAAATTGCAAAAATGATGCCGAACAAATACAGAATTTTCTGTTTTCAATTCTACGGAGAAATTCGTAAATACATTTAAAAACCAAGTCGCGGTGATGGCATCCCTTATTTTAATTAGGTTCGAGAAAAATAAATTACGAGGCACGCTGAATATACAAATTAAAGCGTCTCGTGCAGTAGTGGATAACACGAAACGGACTTGAAATGAAACAATTGGAACATTAAACGAAGGACAGAAGCAAGGATATTTAACGAAGGGTACGGAACTCATTTTAAGAAATAAATATAAATTCGGCAAAAATAGGACTGAATTTAAAAGACGTCTCTTAAATACAAAGGCTTTTTTACCCTTACTTATCACACCACCATCGCAATGGGACTGAAGAAAATGGTAGCAGAAATGGACCGTGCTACGTCCTGTTGTGGGATGCCCGACAGCTCTTCGAGGAAAAAATCCCGAGCGTGATTTCTGAGAAGGAAATATGCGGCGAAATTTCAGAGGACACGAAGAGAGCCGGGCAGGCGGTGGAAACGGGGATTGTGTCGGCCCGGAGAATTGAGTGATTACAAAAACTAGAACGGGATTTTTATTTCTGGAACTCGGTCCCTCTCCTCCACCCGCCACCCCCGACAACTCAAAACCCGCCCTTCGACTCTACTCACTCTCACTTTATCCGCGTGCGTGACCGACATGAATTTAGGCCCGGCGGTAACCGGCCCCGAACTCGGAATTGTGCGGGTCTGAGGGTTTTTTCTATTCCTTTTTTTTTTATTCGATTTAACCCGCGGGCCAAACGGGGAAGTGTATTTTCTAAATTGAACTCCTTCCGCCCATCTCAATCGTCGAAAAATCAATTCAGTTCGTCGGGCGGAATTCTTTAAAGTCGTGTTGCACGCTCAGAAGCGGATTTAGGATCAACCGCCGGCCATTAATTCGAATCGTATAAGAGAATGATTTGCCACAAAACTTATATCGATATTCTATGACCGGACTTAAAAAAATTGGTCTATCCGCTGGGGAATCGTAATTTAGTTCAGAAAAATTTTTCTAGTTGTAGAAAATCTTAGATATGTAGACATGATTGCTACAGTGACTGTTATATAGCATCCTTCGCAATTAATCGGAACAAATAATTCGTTACGATGTTTTACAGCCATTTTTCACGGCTATGTATTGGAGGAGTGAGCAATTAGAAGGGACAATAGATAACGGGTTGCAGGTCGGGAGTCATGATCCGAGAGAGTCATGTTCCCGTGGGACACAGTTCACGGCCGGTGGATTAATTCAGTCCGCGGTCATTGTTTTTGCCGGTGGGGACTGTAGGCGTCGGTCGCTGTTTTCAGTAGGGGGAGTGGCATGTGGGGCACAATTAGAGCGATTGTGATCTGTTCCCGAGTGTCTGGGCCTCTGCCGTTTTATCGCGTACGTCCTCCAAGCATCGGTCACGCCCTTTCTAGGTCTGCCGGCCGGCATGGAGAGCCGCCGTGGACCGCTCGCATTTAAATAGGAGATGTTGTTGGGCACGAGGGTGGGGGCGGGGCGGAGGGGGAGTCCGCCCTCGGGGCACCGCCGCCACCGGTTTCTCGCCCTCCAATTATAAACTAGCGGTTCTCCTTCCTTTGTTAGACGGCCGTCGGGAATATTGGCCGTAATATAACATATGAGCCTCGCGACCGTAACGGATTAATATTTCTTCGGAAAGGCCGACTCCATTTAACGAGTTCGCATAAATATCGCATTGTAATTATAACGCAGATTATGACGAGCTCCCAATAAAAAAACATTCGGTTTCGATTCCTCGAACTTCTTGATAAATCGACCAAAGTTGATCTACTCTTCAGTTGGACCCACTACAGTCGTGCGTGCTTCACAGGGCGAACTGGCAGACGAATCTCGAGGAGAATAACCGAATACAAAATTAACATACAAAACTGAATCATCCGCTGTAGAGCGCCGACCAAACGTCCGCCCACTGGAATAGAGTTTCCGCGAAAATCCGAACTATTACAACCGAAAGTTAGTTAGTGATAGTTAACTTCATGTTTTGAGAAGAGAAAACCGCAGAAAAAATCAGAATAAAATCAGAAATTAAAAAAATTACTTTTCCACTCTCTAATTTCGCCCGGTTTGCTACATTTCGCCATCGTCAGTCCAACTACGGCGAATGAGACTGCGTTAGGTTGATGGCCCCGGTTTATTTTTTCCAGGGAGTGGTGGATTTTCAACATAAAAAAATATATTGATAATTGGAACCACCTGAATTGAGCCATGGAGAGAAAAAACGTCGTTATTCAAATGCAATCTTCGTCCGAATTTTAATTATTAAATTGAACCCAACGCACCCCCAATTATCGCCATTAAAATTCACCCGGCTAATTGGAATGGGCATTTTTCTGTGCCTGGAAAGGAGGAAATCGAAAATTAAAAATCATCCTACTCGCAGTGGAGGATATGAATCGTAAATTTCAGTATTGCGTCTCTGTCTCTCTCCGCGCTAATAAAGCGGAGCATTAAACACATAGTATTATCGAAAAATAGTGTACGTGGAATAGTAGAGTCTGATAAGGAGCTCGTTGGGAAACAACGTTCATTTCGGTAGTTAATGCTTTTATCACGTCACACTCACAGTACAATGGGGCAATCGTCGCTTTCATGGTTTTATTGTTCGTTTGGTTTTAGCAATAACCAATGTAGTTTGCAGTAGACAAGAAGGTTTCGAACAATGGATTACATGAAGTTCAACGCCGAGACTGACAAGCAAAAAGGGCAGCACAACTTACCTTAATGATACTATCGTTTCAAATTATTTGGAAAGTTCAAGACTTCGTTCTCGGACAAAATTTGACCCGAACCTCGAAACTTTAAAATTTGGACTTTACGATGAGTTCCGTGAATTGAAAGGATTGTTGGGGAGAACAGATTTGGTGAAGTACGCGACCCAAAGAATAAATATAGGCCAGCGAAATTAAAACGGGTATGTATCGATCCAAGGGTAAAACGATTACCCACTATCCATTTACTATATTGAAGGCATTATGTATTCGCATGACCGGTCGAAGCCCAACTCTTTTAATGGACGACGTCTCCAAAGCGAGCAGACACGAACGGCGTTCAGAGTCGGCCGGTACAAAAAAATAGAACATATCCGTTAGAAACTAATGAGGAAGAGCCTTAATCATTAGATAAAACTAGGTAAAAGATATTTAAGCTATCATTGCTTCTAGAAATATTACTATTACGATAAATATTACGATTGATGTTGAAATTTCAAACGTAAATTTCGATGTACGTAATTCAGTATATATAGTCATTCCGGACATCAGGACAGAAAACTAAATTCCACCGTCTAATAAATTTTGTTTTCATAATTTGTTTCATGAGTGTTCACTATGTGTTAACTTACGTATATATGTAAAACATCTATTACCCCATATAGGTCATCTCGCCCAATTTTACGACCCTATTCTAGTCCAAACAGAAGTGACTTTTCGGAGAACAGTACGGGCTCGGCCCTGCGCCAGACACGCGACATTTTAAGTGCACGAGACATTAGAGTCATATCAATAATCAAATATAAATTATCTATATGAAGGACATTTATTTGGCAAGCCTCGAACGGGACAACTGAAGTAACAATAAACCGGTGTAGCTAAATCTCGGTCTACCGACTTTATTCGGTAGAGTATCATTTACCTTGTTCTATCCGATTTTATTGGGTACCGATTTTATAGGCATTAAATAAATTAAAGTAAACAAATTAATTAAAAATATGTTAAAGAGTATTTTTTGTCGGTGCGGCTTTAATATTGACCCGGTTCGAATTGCGGTGCAGTACCGAATTTCGGTCCCATTAAAAGTTTGAATTGAACCAAGTGCAAATTTTTAAGCAACGAGATTATATTTGCTTTATATAATATAGAATGAATACATTTGATTTAAGCTTTGTTTGAGCGCATTGACACATATTACACATATTGTCTGTAAGTACACATTTAGTCCTTTTTCTATATTCAGGTCTGTATTCAGACCGGTATATAGACGACCTTTGACATAAATCTGTTACTCGATCCAAATTTCATCGCATTATAAGAACGCGTTCGGCGTTTATAAGTTCATGCTAAAGGTACGCCTCCTCTTTTTGAAGACACCGGCCCCCATTAACAAAGTTGAAGGTTGAATGCATATTTCCGAAACGGCCCCCACGAGTGAAGACCGGGATCGTCTATGTAATGGAAAAACTTCTGGTTAAATGTCTTCAGGGGCATTATTTTTCAGAATCTTATTTGCATCTTATATCATGATAACGGGTGGGGAACTTAGCGCGCAAAGTTCGGACTAGTTTTTTCGAGCCCGGCTCGAGATCGCCGCGCTAGTTAAAAATAATGAATAGTTTCCGAGCTCATCAACGTTATGTTAAAAGCGTAAGTTCTGTTTTTACCGTACGAAAGAAAAAAGCTGTATAGCCTACGTTATCTGAGGTACACTGTTAACAGAGATAAGCTTAACGCTTACTTCAGTTAACGGAAAATATTTATGGGGTATGCAAGCTCTACGAAGATAAGCAACGTTACAGCATTTATAATTAGTGGATTGTATCATATACATATCAAATAATATCTTACAATTATATGATTTGGTCCTAACGTATATTCGTGCCGCGTATGATTACTCTTCAGTTTTAACCTATAGTAACAGGAGCGTTTGTAAAAACATCGATAGAAGATCACTAAATTTCGATATACAGTTATTTGATACAGTTGATGATGATGTGATTCCTGGGGTACGATATTGGATGGCGGTCACAAAATCGATAAGTGACGGGGCACGATTAGGAAAATCATGGAACCTCTCATTTCACGAATTAACCGTTCGATCCGCAAATAATAATTAATTCGTAAATGAATCCTACATACCGGATGACAAACATCATCTAAATAGAACAAACATGTCCAATATCCGCTGTGTGCTTATCTGACACCCCATACCATTATTATTAATAGTAATCTCACAATTATTAATGTTAGCGTATGTATAGGTCCCTTTAAATTGAAATTAAGATCCTGTATAATTTCGTTAGTATTTAAATAGTTAAATTATCATCGGATGGTAATAAACCTTACTTTTGATTAATGGACGGAAATTTACAATTGGAGACAATTACGACACTTTTTCATATAGCGTATTAATATGTTTTATGATAGTAATGAAGTTTTGAGTCATCTCTGGTACAAGAACAATAAATCTGTAGGTAGATGATCGTCCACGATGAATACCGCCCGTATAATGAGGGCTGTTGCGGGGGCAATCGGACGTCGGTTATATATATACATCATACGTCTCCTTAATGTAACGTATACCCTGTCTGAATACCCTCGACTGGCATATTTAAAATATGGTGGCTCGGAATTAAGAATTTTAAATACGTCGCATAAATTCTTAACGATCCTCAAGCAAATTCGGGGAGACCTAGTATACCTTAACAAGGACATATCGTCCTAGTCTAGTTTATGCAGAAACATAGAAAGGACAATTTGTTGGCCGGCAGGGTCTTCATCCTCAGAAGGAAGAAGGGGTCAATACCTCGAAGGCGATGTCAAATTTAGCTTCGAGAAGACACCAGGGGATTTGATTCCCCAAGGGATATTCCCTTCGCATATGCCACCAGTGAGTCACGAACAAAAAAATGTGTAACTCCGTTATTTAAAATAGGGCTAATCAGAGTGGTGGGAGGGCTAGGATTTTACAAATTTCGTTAAAATATCTGACCCCCAGAGTATTAAGGGAGCGTTGCCGCCCCCCACAGGTCTAGTTCCCCGGGGGTTGGCTGTTCCTGACGTGGATTAATGACGGCCGTTGTCAGTATTGGGCCCCCCCCCCGATGTCGGTGGTCTGGCCGAGGGTGGTGCTGCCCCCGCCCCTCATTGTTGGCCCCGTTCTTCCCCCGCTAATTGGAGAACAGGCTTCGGTTCAATGGTGAGGGGGGTGGCGGGAGGCGGGCGGAGGCTCCGTTGACTACAATCCGGCCGGGATGTAGCAACAATGTCTTCCCTCCCCTTCTTCCTCTACTCAAAACCATCCGGGTTCGTTCCTCGTAATCACAACAGTTTTCTCAGAAAAGACACCCCCCCCCCCAACCGCCCTCCTCCTATACCACCGACTGAACATCCCCTTCGAGCCCCATTGACGTCCCCCAACCATTCATCCATCCCCCGCCACCCGGTCGCCCATCTCCTATTCTGCTAATTACGTAATTCCGGCCGGATTCCAAATTAAACTCCCCCCCCCACACCCTTACGGGGGCAGTGGCGTTACTTCGTTTCGGCCCATTACATTTACAACTTCCACCTGGAAAGTTCATCAGTTCAAATTTGGGTTTCCTGAACAACGAAAGATTTGGTGCAAAAGAATGAAGGTGTTAAAATAATTTTTAGGAATTGTAAATACGCTCGGAAATGTCGCTATTGCCGAACTCCTGCTGTACTTCCTTGGGAGGTCCTACCGTTTAAATGTATTTTCTGATTTAGAATTTCATTCACTTCTACTTACGGAGTTTTAAATTATTTAATTTATTTTTAGTTTTATGTCGATGTTACCTCTCGGGGCGAATCGCATTGTCCAGTAACAGTGACATGATGGACATTGTTAATTTCAAAGAGGGCATCCTTGACGCGTTTTATTACCGAAAGAGGATGGTGGAAGAGTCTTTCCCACTTTTGTACTTCCACCCAATTCGAGCGCTAACTCGATGGCCGGCGGGGAAAAAGGGGCTTTCCCCCAGAAATCAGTGGGCTCGGACGAAAAGACTCGTCCCGCCGCCCGTACAATAGAGAGACCGTACAAGAAAGTCCTGGAGAGGATTTGAGCAACTCGGACCCCGTCAAGGAGGAAATGGGGGGGACTGCAATTCCCGAGATGCAACAACAATGCCTCCTCCTTCTCTCTCTCTCTCTCTCTCCCTCCCTCCCTCCCTCCTCCCTCTCTCTCTCTCTTGTCTTCCTCCTTTACTTCGCAATCACAACAGTTCTTCTTACCGCCCCATTGACGCCGGCCTCCTCCCATCGCCCATTAACGACCCCGGCATTGTGCCGGCTCTTCCGATTCGACTAATTGTATAATTCAAGCTCGACTTATTCCTAATTGGATCTATGGGCTGGGGGGTGGCAGATCAAGGATTGTCGTCGCCTCCCCTAACACGACGACGAAGGGCATTTCACGATTATTTCCACAATATTCACTGAGGGGTATTTCTGTAACTGCACTAAGATTAGAATATCAATCGTTTATAACCGAAATATTATTTATATAGATAACAACCCTGTTTACTTGATGACTTACGTTTTCGTTACGTTAAAAGTATTAATATATTATTAAACGGAACACATCTCCTATAAAATGAAGAGTTTCGATTACATACGATTACATTCGATAAACATTTTCTTTTTTCCTTCATGTCTGGGACAGTTTTGACTGCTCGGTTCACTTCTTTATTGTGAAAATTCACACGAGGGAATGCCTCCATTATGAGGTTGCCCGATGGGGCACTCTGTATATAAATATCGTATAGCTCTAACCGTTGAAGGTTCTGAAGATGAGAAACCCCGTCGGACGTCTAATTTAAATCTGATATCCGTTCCACATTCCATGATTATATACATTCATTGCCGGATAGGTTCGCAAAAATGAAAGACCGCGAATTTAAATTATTGCAATTTAAAATTGCATCAAGATAAATATAAAGCGCAGCTGACTATCGGCGACTATTGCCATAACCGCACGGACACGATTCGACCATTCGGCCGTTTTTCCACGAGATCACATGACCCGGAGTACGATCTGGATTCTCGATACGGATCTGAAAGCTGCGAGCCGCAAACAGATTGGCGCGATTTCCCGTACGCGGATCTGTGGTCAAATTCCAAGACCGCCGCAAATCAAAAATAAAAATCGATAGAATCCATTAGTAGGCTGTTCCGTTTTCTCCAGCAGGCCCATTACCCTTGCATTCAATAGTAGTATATGTGAAGACCACCGGAAATTCTTATATCTGTATCTACTTATTCATCAGCCTTTTTAATGGCGATTACTAATATTTTCTATTCTGTTTTTGGTACCATAAGCTTCTTAACATTCAACAACGGGCAAAATTCAGCGCGTAAAATCTGAATCATTTATATCAGATTAAGGCAAGACTGTTTTAAATATCACAGGGATGGAAACATTTTAATTGTTACTTTTTGTGAAATATGGAACTTGATATGATTGGGAGTAAAGAGTAGAATTTCCCTTCATTAATTTTTTATAATTAATCCCTATTTCTGAACATCACATGGCGATCCATGGTAAACTATGAAAATTTATAATGCTGTCGGGCTTTTTAATTTAGTCCTTTCACGGGCTCTATTTTACAACCTGAAAGAGGACGGGGGCATAATAAAAATGTAAACATAAATGGAATATGATCGGTATTGATGAGCTCGAGAGATAATTAATGAAGTGAGCGGTTTAATGGCGGCTGGAGACCATTAAAACGCACCTTAATTAGGACGTAAAGTCGTTCCTCCGTTCGCCTTATCATGTTCTGTCTAGCCCTTAATTATCACAAGTTTCATAGTTTTATCCGGGGCTTAACCTGAGCCCGGGATAATTTCGCTCGTGGCCGCCTAGTTTTATGGAAAATTCTACCGAACAAAGCCCGCAACACGTGCCGTGGAAACTCCAAGAATCGGTCGGATCCAACGATATTTGCGTGGAAAATAAACGTTATCAGGAGCGATATGAAGTTACCGGAAAATTATCGCTACACGTGGGGTTAATCGCAGTGGGTTTTAAACGGGGAGCCATATAGAGACGGAACTTCGGTGGCTGGCGTTCGACAGCATAAAGTACTTTAAAAGCATTCCTCAATGTTAATTTATAACTCATGAAGTAGAAAAACAGAAAACACAGAAAAACAGCGACCCCTCCTTGGAACGATGAGGCGTGGGGGGAGGGGGGTTTGGTAATGATACCGCTATTGTCCTTTATTAAAAAGGGATTCGGAGGTCAAAGCAATTGTTCCCTCGGTCTGCGTAAAACTAAATACTGTTTTCCAAAGGCCATAAACCATTCGCAAAGTAGCCTCTTAATATGATGGTTTCCTTCAATATTTCCGTTATGACCGCGGCAAATTTATGGCTTACGTTCCGTGAAAATACTTGAGCCAGAAAAATTGCGCCAACAAAGTTTAGATTTTTTCCTGTATTAGTATATTTATAATATTATCATGTCGTATTAAAAAAACGACTCTCAAGCAATTTAATTATTTGAATAATGTATGATTAACTAACGAAAATTCTATTATTGTAACTCAACTATAATATAAATCAGGCGAGTCAGCTAATTTTTTACATAAGATTTACTTTTACTTGCGAATTTTAAAATACGGCATTTTCCCGAAATTATTGGGCCGCAGGAGAGAGTCGTTCGCAGAGAACTGGAATCGCATAAAACACAATTCGAGAGCGGACGGAATAAACAGCGGCCGAAGAATGTTCAGAGGCGTCGTTATAAGCACCGGGGTTTTGAATATAAATCACCGAATATTAGAAGGTTTCCCGCCTCCTTGTAAGCTCCGACATGAAATTATTACGCATCACCGCTGGCCGGCTTCCAACCAGTTAAGCCTTCAATGCCCACCCAACCTTATATCGTCAGATTGCGATTACTTCGGCCCCCGCTCATTTTATTTTGTTTTGCCCATTACAATTAATCTCTTTTATTTCCTTTTTTGGGGGGGGGGGCCCAATCATCTTCCAGGGACAAGTTAAGATTGAATCATCTAATATCGGTGGTATTGGGGGACTTCTCGGGGGGCAATTTTTACTTGATTCGAGGTCGAAAGGCGACTTAGGGTTAATAAATTTAGTATATCGAATAATATTTTCATAACCTTGATTAGGCACTAAATTAAATGTTTGTTCGAAATGGATTATATTGAAGGAAAGAGGATGAGAATAGCTTCCATTAAATATATGATAATATAATCGAAATAATAACCGTTTTAACCGGTATAATAATCAAGCAATATGAACGAAATTGCCTGTTAATTAAGTGTACAAATCAAGTAAAGAAAATTTTGCATTATTTTTGCTATAGAGTCAAATTTACTCGAAAGACAATATTTTGACTATCTAGTGAAAAAGCTGGCAGCAGATTGAGGTTGAATAATAGCCGATGATCCTACTGGGTCTAACCATTCTCACGCTAATATTTTGCCACTAATGAACGGCTCTCGTTTGGCACTAAAAATGAGCTTTCGTCCGTATTGAATGGAGGATAAATCAAGTTCTCCGCTGCTGGGAAAAAATTTATTATCCGACCGAATCTCTCCCGACAGTTGGTAATTCGGTCGGATAAATAGCGTCCCTTGTTAATTCTCGTAGCTGAGCTATTTCACAATTGTATCTGGCTTATGACGCTCCGCCCCGGGTCGCCTTTCGATGCAATTAATGTGTGCACGGGCGTCGATGCGTGCAGAACCGACTTCATAAATTTCACACCTTGCCGCCCCTTTACGCTTCCACTTCGCTATAAATCGGCGGACTTTTTTTATTTATGTCGAATTTTTTTCCCCGTAACTCCGGGATATTTTCTCCGAAACGCATATTTCCTTTCCCGGCACACTGGAGTTGATATTCTGTAGGTGTGCAGAATGTGAATTCCGCTGCCGTAAAACGTTAAATTATAAAATCTGTCATTTAAGCAAAGGTTTTTTTTGATCGGGAAACTTCTGAGCTACATCGGACCGCATTAGTTTACCCCAGAGCTTACACAATTATTTGCAACCAAATATAGACATATTGAACTTAAATCGCATCACTAATGCGGCTTTATTCGGTTCCATTAATTCGCTGACTAATATTTATAATAATATTGTCGAATATTTGAAAATTTAACGCTATTCATCATTATGATCTCCCCAGCTGGGCGACTCGGTTCCTGGAATCCAGAATTTACGAATGAATTTCAAAATTAAACGTGAGGGTGAGTTGAAAGTGAAAACAACAGTAATACAACTGGAAATAACGGCTTAATTAAATCTGTTATATCATTTCGGAAAATTTATGGAAATCGAATCGAATTATAGGGACTCCATTGATTTGTCCGTGTTCAAAAAGGAAAATGTATTGGGGCCAGATATTTGGCCAGAAGGGGGCTGAGCTTCTCGCATTAGCAAATGGTGCGATTCCTTCAGTTAGACAGGGGAACGTTGTCAAAGTCGAACCAGGCAGTTAATTGACTCCGGCGATGGGTTAATTGGCCGATTCGTTGAACCGTGCAGATTCCCCTTTCAGAATGCCCTTCGTCGCTCATTTGAAAATGAAGCGCCCGCTCCAACCTAGAGCACGGACAGAGATAGGCGCACAGTCAGCCTCAAAGCTAGTGACTAGGACAGATATCTGTTAGCCGGGATTAAATTGGACCGAAATTGTTTTTATAAATGTACCGCAGCAGTTAATCGTGCCAGTTCTGCATCGTGTGCTTGATTCGACGTTGATTAATTCATTTAAACTCGTAGTGCCGTTCCAAAACATTGTTTTCGATCTTTGAGGGACCCAATTTAATTTGAACATACTAAATTGACAGAACACGAACCATATTATACACATTGAAACGCAACATAATAAAACTGCGAGGAGCTATAATCTAGCTTATGTGCCTTCATTATATCGTGTACTATTAGCCACTAGTAACTCACGGTTTCAATGCTTGACCGATTATGCCAATCGTAAACTGCTTTCATGGATTACGTAGTATAGTAAGACTGTGGTTATTGTTAAAACAAGGTGGCCAATGGCGGTTTGAAATATTCCCCCCCAACGAACGAGGACAACCGGACGTCATTAGACACCGAACAGACAAAATAGACGTAGGGAAAAAAAATTTGAGCCGTTCTACTGGTGACGATGGTGGTCTGTGCTGACGTATGCCCACTCGAACAACTGTAGGACGAAACGAACCTTTAGTTGCCTCAAATCTAAACGCTCTGTCCACGGCTCGGAAAGAGGCCATGTGTTCCTCCTGCCGGGGGCGGCGTTACCCAGCGGATTTTACCAGGGGCGCAATGAATCTAAACTTCCCCAGTGGGGCCCGGCCCCGAGACAAGGAGGGGGAAAAAAAACAACTTTCCTCGGATTGCCGGTGCACTTGAAGGAGTTGAAGAGGTGTAGCAGCGGCGGCGGGAGGGGAGTATCCCTCTTGTTTTTTTTCAGAGTGTGGGAGAGGAGCGCACCGGGGACGAAGTGGCGGTCGTAGACTTGACGGGGGCGCCCCACAACCTCAAGTGGACACCTAACTGCCACCGGCCAGAGTAAACACGATTAAAACAATTGGAATCCGCTATCTCCTGAAAATGAATCATGAACATTCCTTTTGTTTAACGTATTCTCGTTTATCGATTTGAACTAACAGACGGCAGTTTGAAATATCTAATTATTGGTTTAAAAAACCAACAATACAATATTGCCTTGCGAAGATCGCTATTTGAAAATATCGGAACTCAATATACTTGAGCGACTTGGGCGAGACATCATATTAAACGCAGGAGCGGAGAATAAAGAAGCCCCCGCGATGTTAAACTGGTTTAGAGCGCGATGCGAGCTAACAAGTTATGAATATTAAGCGGTCTTCTTGCACGATTGATGTTAACATTAAATTATTCCGACTAGGTTAAAGAACTTCCACTTAACCGCCCGGAACCCTAGAGAGTAATCGGATAGGCCTCGGTTCAACAGGGCGCGCCCCGTATATTATATTTGAGGCAATGTGCACGGGTCAATAGACCGGCCGACTAATCTACATCAACCGACTTCGCGTCAGTGTGAGAAAACATTATAATTATGGTGAATCACTATCCGACAACGTATACAGGGTGTCGCCTGTGAGATAGGCAGCCCCTGAGGGAGTGGCCGGAAGGGCAATCATAATCAACGTTTCGACATATCGCGTAATAAGCGGAGAATAATATACTTATAACTCATCTAAAAATTACGATAAAGGAATTACGACGGACAGAAGATAAAAATTCTAGTTGAAATTCCAAAGACAAAGGTATACGTGAATATATTAGTAGTAGGCCGACTGTGGGAGAGTGACTGTAGTGACGGGCCCCGGGGCTCAAGTGGAGCCCACCGGGAGGGCTCGGGGCGCGGGTAAACACGATTAAAACAATTCCGATTCATTTCTTCAGTGGACGTTGACGAGGGTCGATGAGTTCCCCCCATCTACAGTTTAGGCCCAGTCATCGGTTCTGGACCCCGCGGAAAATTGCCCGCATTCACGTGGGGGGGGGCCTAATTGGTGCGGGGGCTACCGACAGAAAAATCCACACACACAATCCCCCTCTGCCGGCTGTTTGTTCAAAGACCTGTAGCCGGAGTATCGCCGTTCTCCTATTTAGACTTCCGGGCTGACTGCTCGGGTAGCATATGCTACCGGAGTGACTGGGCGATTTTTTTACCCGTCAACGTCGACGAATAAAGCTGAGCTGTCGGTAATTGAAATAACAAACACCTAATCGAATTTCACGAATATATATGTATATATAATCCGAATAAAAATGTAATGATTTCCTCAGATCGATACACGAAAAAGACTCCACGATCAATTGGACATGAGTGTTGGGAAAAATTACCCGAGTTGAATCGGGTATTCGCTTTTGTTTCCCTTCTATGAGCAAGTTCACTAGTCATTACGCTTGGGCTCTGTGCGCACATGTTGCTACCGAATGACGCGGGAGAGCCGGGCCCACCGATACGATACTTGCTGCAGTCCGGCAGCCGGCCAGATACAAATGGCCGTATTGAATTCCTCCGGATACCGAAAGTCCCCGCTCCCGCGATACACAATGAAACGGTTGAGCGCTATCGACGCCCCGATTCAATCAACGCCTCCCATTGTCGGGCCCGGAAATCAGTTTATGTTTAGACATCGCCGGGACGGACGCCTGTTACAAGATGACGGAGCGATTCTCCACCGGTCCCCGTCGAAAAACTATTGTCAAGCTATCAGACCGAGAACTAGTCCGTTAATCTCAGCAGTACAATCGCTTTACAAGTCACCTATTCTATTTTTTACTTGTCCACTGTAGGATTAGATACTTTATATATAGATGAAAAATAATATTTCCAGCCTCATTTATGAAATTGACGCATTTATTTTTTGAGTCGCCGTATACCGCGACTTGTATAATGAAACTCACCAAGATAAAGAACGCTGGGGAAAATAGAGAAAAATTTTGGTGACGGTGAAGTCCGGCAAAATTTCAACGCACCGACCCGACGGCCGTTTGGGAAATGACGAATTGCACAGTTTTCCGAGTCAATTAAACAATTGGGCTTTCGGTAAACAAAAGTTCTGTTCGGGGCGGGAGCTTCCAATTAGGCTCGGTATACATAGGCCGAGGGTTTTTTATTTTTATTTTTTTTAAATAGCGGGTTCGCCAAGGAAAAATTCATCCCGATTGGGGTAATTAGCGTCCATTCGTTGTTGGGGGTTGTGGCGAGGAGGAGGGGGCAGGCAATCAACCTCAATTACTTTCCGGCCGCGGAGATACGACCCGCTAGTTCCTCCTTCCCACCTGAATTAGTATACGGTAATTTGAATTTTTTTCTGTCCGGGGCCCAGAAAATAAAATACAGAAGAAAATCGCGAAATAATAATTTGCCGTAATATATTCCGGCGAATCGGCCGAAAACGCTTTCATTCGCCTAAACTGGGCTTCTGAGTCTGAGACTATTTCAGGGGCACATTCCCGATGATATTTCGTAGACCTCTATCCCGTAAACGAATCACACGACTGAACTTCAGAATAATAGTCATTGAGTACTAATCGTAATATTAATAGTATATATTGTAATTCGTCTGGTCTGGCATGGACGCAAATAAGCGATTTGGGACCCAAATATCCCGATAAAAAAGTAGTAAAACCTACATCGACAGATCTAAATAGATATTATAATAGTATGATATTCTTGGCACGATATAATCCGAACCAAATATTTTATCACAACTTCGCAGTTAAAGTGTCCTGTACTGCAGTTCGATATTTTTTTAACGCAGTCTAAATTGCAGAAGTAGCACTACTGAACACTACTAAATATTCATGACTACATTAATCATACGGCGAATTCAGCTCCATTTGAATATTGTATTAAACAAAAACGGTTTTCTGTTTCTAACGGTCCGGCCGTTTGTAACAGACGGCTATTAAGCCATTCAGACTCGTCATGCCGATAATGGTGACCCCAACGCTCTAAGTGTTCTAAATGTTCGATCTATAACACGAAACGCCTATCATTTCTAATATATATAACTTACAAAATATCTACAAGTTCTTTGAACTTTCTTTTAAGCAGTAGCATTGCGGCGGTAATGCACTTGTAAGACGAGGTCACAATTTTTCGATGTGGTCAAACCGGGATACTTAATTAAAACATAGGAAAGTTTTCCTTTCCAGTACTCCTTATCCGGCGAGATAGCGTTCCGTGGACTAATAAATTCTATTTTAATTTGGTTTGATTGCGTGAGATCCCGTTACAAATGAGAACCAGCGAGAAAAGCATTGGTCGACGCCGATAATAAGGAGTTACTAATTGAAGGCGTTTGTGGAACGCGGAGGTATCCCCTTTGTTTAGCATCTTCCCATGATTTTTATACTTTTTAATAGTCTTAAAGGAGCGTAAGATTCAAAATAAATAATTTTTCATACGATAATAATTTAAATAAGTATCAATATAAAATGATAATTCAGTTGTTGTAGTTATGACTTCATCATTAAAGAATTATTTTACGAGCACGATTTCGGAATTTAATCATACAGAAATATTATGTATTATTCAGCCCTAGATCCTGTGAAAAAATATTCTCATCCGTTCATCAGAATGCACTAATAACGCCTTTTAATCGGATACATCTCATATTTCCACGGCCCGTCTTTTTTCTCCACCTTAAATGTTTTCATCCGCGTCCAAAGAAAGATGAAAAACTTTGGGGAATTAATTGGGCGCAATAAAGCCGGACGGCTCAGAATTCCGCCGCGCTCCCATTTCCGGACCCATTTAATTTCTGGTCCCCAGAAAATGAATGAAGGCCGACGTCCACCGAATCGCGTGTTCATCAACTTCCAGACTTTATCAGATCGAAATATTCAACCGTTAAGAACGTATTCGGGGCCCGTCCAACGCGTAATATATTGGGACGGGTCCGGGAGAGGGGCGGGGCGGGGGACGAGAACGATGAAGAGGAGTTAGATCTCCAGTGAAACCTCCGCTGTATATCTTTTTCGAGGTCTCGCCCAAATAAGGCTCTCGACGTATAAGGGCTCCCACTCCGCCGGCCCGCTTCATTATTAACTTATTTTCTCCGACTCGCCCAGTCAGAATGCCTATAAAGTATATCTGATATTCCCCGGTCCGTTGCCTTAGAAGGCGCTCTTCCTTCCCCCCGACTGGATTCAGGCGAAATATCGGAGATGAACGTACCGTTTGAATTGGCCGTTCGAAGTGATGTTCCGTTATCAGCTTCGGTCTTCCACTTATCGCGCCCGTTCGCAGCCATATTGTAGGGACTGAAAAACTTTGTAATGTACTCGTTGCATAAAACTGCATCCTGTTTTGGTGTAATAAATTATTCCAATACTTTTCTTTTGAATCCGGATAAAATTGGTTGAATACGAATTCCTAAAAACATTCGAACGGGGATTTTTTTTAAACTTAAAATAAAATATTTTTTATTTCAAGTAAATTATTAATCTTTATTGTTTAAGCCAATATTCTATTGTATAACCAGAAGTATTTGTTTTCGATAAAATTAAATTACATCGGTATAAGGGAATATACGGGAGCGGGCCAGCCACTCGTATTCGTTACTGTCACCGTTGCAGACAATAACTGACATTAACGTCAGGAATACCATTACACGTCATATTAGGTTAATGGAAATGTAGCATTCGGCCCCAGGGGCCCGCGCCCGAGCTCCTGGATCGCCAAACGCGCGTACACCTCGGACTATAATTAATGAACAACGAATTTCCGATATCTTTTCGGGAATGATGGGCGATCGAGAGCCTGGTGGATCGCGGGCGAATAGGCTGTAGTTCCGAAATTCCGTTCGATGAATCGAAAATTAAATCTGCGAAACAAGGAATTGATTCTAAAATTATAAACGTTTATTATCGCCTGGTGGTATCGAGAAAACTGCTATGTGTGCGTCAGTAACAGTGTAACAAGATATTTCATTGTAATGTCTTAAATTGATAACAAAGAGTGCGCCACCAATTGAATGTCGAGACCTTCCTGTTTGCCATTACAAGAGCCACCATCGTTGGTGAGGATTAATTCAACGGCCGGTTACAGCAATACAGATCGGTGTCCCCAGTACCATTGGTATTCATAGCGGCGGGCGGCCGCTTTGGTATTATTTAATTCGGGGCTCGGGGTCCGACTAGCAAATTGGCCGGCTTCGTCGTTAATGGGCCGGTTTACCGGCCGACAGATTTATGCGGCGAAGATCGGTCAGCCGAAGAAATAAGAACAGGACCAAATATCCCACTCAAACCTCCGGCTAATCTTTCATGCGAAAGAAAATCGAAACATAAACCATTCGAATATTGTTAGCTAATATATTTAACTTCGAGCCCTCCCCAGTCCATAAGTACTTCTAACTCCTCGTGGACAGTTATGCAGAACAGAGCGGTTTATAACTTTTCCGATTGCCATTTAGGAAAAATTAAAAGAATTATTGCACAGAGAATAACCCACAATACTGGACCCGGTAATCCGGGTGTGAAAATACTGTAATCTCTGTATTGTATTAGAAATAATAATCTCAATCTGTCACGCAGATAGACCACTGATAGAATCACAATCAATCTTTAGTTTTTTGCACAGGTTTAATCGTGGGCCTTGATCCTTAATTGTTTAAATATTTACCGCTCGACTGTACCCTCACAATTGGTGCTGAGAATTAACAGAATACTGATTGTACATAATACCGGACATTGCACTGTTAGCTGGTTGGTTCACATCGAACGGGGTCCGAAGTTTCATCGACTCACCTGCAAAACAGAATTGAATAACATTAGCCAGGGAAAATAAAATGTCGAAGTCGGAATAATTATTGAACAATTCACTAATAGGCATCATTTCAAGATCCCTGGTTAGTGTAACGTCTAGGAGAATGCAATATTTCCCATATTTATTTTTTAATTAATAAAAAGTAAGAAAATACTACGCACATTCAACAGAATTTTTAATACGAATTTTACCTAATTATAAAGACTCATAATTATTGACCATAATTACTATTATAATTTTGTGATGTAATGAACGTTAGAATATTTCTCTTAATAGTATATATTAAGGGTACCTTAATAATACCTCTCGGATGGTCTATCAGGGCTACAAGTATGGCAGTTTACATTTGTATAGAGTAGCTATACGAGCTGATATATTGCAGACAGAATGCTAAAGAAAAGGTGAAACCTTTCTTGGAAATCCCCTAGGCTATATTTTGAAGTAAAATTGGGGCAAACTAATCCGCAGCATCGCGAAAGGCTTAACAAGAATAATGAAGAGGAATTATTAGAATCCGAGCGGTAGTAGGAGGCCAAGGTGAATTCAGCCGCGGAGCTCTCCACCGTCCTGAATATAAAATTTGATCACGAATGCAAACCAGACTATTCTTGGCGCAGACCGGGGGCGGAGTCTGTCCTGAGTGGCCGCCGCCGCCTCCAAATGATGTCCCTGTTTTAGCATAATCCGTGGCATAGCCAGGCGGATTGTCGTGATCCAATGTAAACTACATTTCGTGAGAGAGAGCCCTCTCCAATTGCAAAGCCCCTCCTCCTCCTCCTCCCCCCACCAACGTTGGAGTCCGAGGCTCAGCACAAACGCTCCCAGACAACGGGTGCACCTGTACGGATTTGAATATGAAATTTTCCAGTTTCGTGAAGCTTCTGTGGCGACTGCACAATTTTCGTTAGCGACACCTTTCCTCGTTTCCCAGCAAAGCGCGACAGTACCTCCGCGATGTCTGCTGACGGTGGTGGAAACCGTTCAGAGGGAAAACCTCAGTTCATTTGTCCTGTCGGGGGGAAAAATACGCTCCTGCGAATTATCTCAGAGCTGTAAAGTTTTGCCGTACGAGAGTCTCGCCATCGTCCACAGCGTTCTGAACTTTCTTTCGTTTTCATCGCAGAGCTGGCATTCGTGATCACATTCTTCCTCTTCCGCGCAAGCGCACTTCGAGGATGAGCATTGAGCGATCCGTACACCGCTTTACCAGGAACACACGCTCATACTCGGCTGTAATAACGTTAACTCTGGCCAAGAATTTGTCGAGTTTCTCTAAGGCTCTCGTCTTCTTTAAGTACCTCACTGCAGTAATAATAGCACTGGCAAAACCGGTCTAGGATAGGACCGAATAATCGAGTAGAGATCGCCGCAGTGCCTATATTACAGTAATAAAAAATCCATGAAAAACATTTTGTAAGCCATATCTTCCCTAGTCATAATTAGGCGTCCCTGTATTCACACTGTGTCAATACTAAAGGGCATAAAAATACCATTCCTCGTTGTTGTCGGCGCATGCCGGTTGGTATTTAAATGTCACTAATGGAATCTCTACAATTAAAATCGAGCTCATTTTTTTTTTATTTTTGAGCCGAACGGAAAATCGCACATACTGGAATAAAGGTATAAAGTCTCGGAAGTACCAAACAAGCTCTGAATTCATTTCTCGTTTTCCAGTGTCCAGGAGCTTCCATTGTATCATTGCAGTGTACTCAAGTAGTATAGCGTCATACCGAGTGTATAATAATTCCTCCTTTCATTTATTTGATTTTTAATTCCTTCTCGCTATTACACACACTCGCCTTTATATATAAACTACATATTTTAACCTGGAGTCAAAATTGAAGGAAAGTGAATTAAATAAATAAGGACCAATCCAAAATGAATAAACCTTACGGACATTTATAAAATGGAGTATTAACGTTGTCAGATAACAGATTAAGGAGAGTGGCGTAGGGATGATAGCTGGGCACCAGGTTTGTTGGAGCGTATAGCTTAAACTCCCCCCTCCACCCCCGGTTTTATCCTGGCCAAACTCCAATATTAACCGTATCCCTCGGGACACTATTAAAATAAAATTTCTTTTTCGTCTCCCGTTTAGTCTGGACACCGCTTAATCTCTCGTGTACCGCCGTGTCGTGGAGATATTTTGTAGCGGTGCGACACAAAATCGCCAGATAACCAGCTAACGACTCGATATGATCTCAACGAGAGGGCTCAGGGTCATATTAGTGCACGCATGAAAACACTTTTGAGATATAGTACGAAATCGAAATAGTGAAAAATTTACGCGCTTATAAAATGTAAGGTCGGATATCGTGCGATCGCGGGACTGAATTCTGGGAAGAATAAGCGTGTCCGACCTCTTCACGATCTCGCTATTGTTTTTACGGCATTTATAGCCGTTCGGGGACGGACAGTTCCCGCGGCGTTCCCGGACGAGATTTTTCCGGGCAGTATGCCGATATTATAAGAGCGGATTTTCTAATTTGCCACGAATCCTCACCGATTGGTCGTGATTCGCCGGGCCATCACGCCCGGACCATTAGCCGGCATGCGGAGACGTTTCATTCTGTCTCGGTTTTGTAATTTCCAGCTGGGAACTGCCCTCGTTGAAGTCAGTTCATCTTTCGCCTTTCATAAATGCAGTAAACTTTCAAGGAATACAATATAATCTAATAATAGGAATATCCATCAGAAAATCTGGAACTGATTGATATATTAGAACTCACTGCAGAAGCCCTGTGACTATTTCATTTCATTTAAATTTATAAATTATAAATTAATCAGTTTACTTGTCCAAGCTCAGAATAAAATGTTTTAGTTTTGTATTCGATTTTTGAATGCTCCAAAGATTTGAGAATAATTTGCTATGAAATTCAAAAATCTAGGGAAAAATATAAGTAGATCCCCAAATAAAAATAGTAAATTTCATATTAATATTTGAATGTACTTACAAACAATTCATTCAGAAAAAGTGGTCTAATTTAAATCCGTATTGTCTGGAACAGTGGATCGGCTTTCATGACTGTAAATGTAATATTACTGGTGTTTTTACGACTTAAGCGCAATAATGATATGTTATGTGAAGCCCCATCACTTATAGTGGACAAACTGTAACCAGCTCAGTGCGGCGATGTCACGCGACTGGTTGGACGTGAAAACATCTCACTGTTAAAATCGTTCCTTAAATTCGAATTCCCGATATAGTCCGTTTAAATTTTTTTTTTTAATTTTGTTTGTGTGCACCGATCCGCCCAATATTAGTGGGCCAGGTTGAATTTATTATATTCATAAAGGGGTAAACCTATAGAACAGATAGGGTGGGTTCCCTTTGAACTGTCCGCTCTCGAACAAATGGAGAACCGAGAGGAGATCCCAACATCGGAATCCGTGAGGAATGCCGGCTGTCCGGGTATTGTAAACTAGATTCAAAAAACCTCGGATTTCTATTCCCGCATACCGCCCAGTCTCGTGGTATGGACACAAAGAACGCCCTGTTTCGGACCTGTCCGATTCTGGTTTTCGAACAACGCTCCTAGACCACAACGGCATATCTCTCTCTCTCTCTCGAGTCACCTAATTATCTGGAACTTCAATACCGGTTCCTCCTGTCGTCGTTTTGTAACATTGTAAGGGCAGGTCTTTTGTTTTATTGCATACAAAATAATTGAGACTTGTCAGCATCGTTTAACGTAACTAAGATCCAAGGAATCAATATTAAGAGAAAACCAAACCGTTTCAGTTAAAAAAAAACCTTAGAATATTAATTATGATTAATATCTTAGCCCTACAGTATAACAATTTTCTCGTACTGGGAGAATAAATCTTAAGGTGAGTTTAAACAAGAATGTCGAAGCTCATTAAACCCTAAAAAGAATGTAAGGCGTTTACCCACAACAATAAGAATGTACTAAACCTTATACCAGTTATAATATTAAAATAGTAAATAAATTAGATGAAAATGTTTTTTGCGGTTGTCCTGAAGGTGCAAAGCGGAATTTAAATTTTTCGTTTATATTTCCGGGGAGACATTATATTTTGCTGATAATATTTAATCAAAAATTAATTTTCAAGACGATATCGCATATCGTCGCAATATCATAATATTGAACACGATATTGATGTTATATATTCGGACCACTGCATATTTCCGGTTGTATAAAATGATAACGCGTAATCTCTACATTGTGAAAGACAAATCTGAAAGCTTGTTAAACAATAGTCACACCGAGTAATTGCAAGTAATAATAAAGTGGCGGTGAAAACGCGCGGAATCACAATCTTGGCAACTCGAACATGAGATAGATAGAGTGGCGTGCCGATAATTCGCACTTTCCTAGAAGCTTTTCGAGGCCGTTCTCACCGAACTAGACACTTTCGCATGCTCCACATTGCGGAATGAACAGCCGACTCTAATCAGGGCGATGTTTTTCTGTTTTTTGTTTTTGTTGAGGAATCGCGTTATCTTGGATGAGAGGCGCAAGAAACAAACGCGGGATTGTTTCATCCCGATTGTATCATTGTCGGCTTTTCTCTTAAGTTCTCAAATGCCGGAAGACCGATAACTGGAAATTCTTTTCTCGACAGTACTTGTAACACTAAATCTAATCATGAGACCGTATTGATAACATTGATATGATGACGGTTATTCGCTACATTAATTTTAAATATAGAAATGATGATAGTGTTTGTGTTATTGAAATATTACCTCACAATAAGAACATTCCATTGACGATTTCGATATCAGGCTCAGGTAATCATCGATGAATCGGTCTTAAAGTTTAGTTTTCTGTTACCCGATTATTGAAAGAATAATTCTTGCGCTGTTAGGAACATAAGGCGTTAACGATTTTACGAAATATTATAGATTGCAAATGATAGAATTGTGTAGGAGTTAGACGGTTTAGATGACCCCCAAACAACTCAGCGGTTTTAAAATACATTTATAAACTAATAATTCTGTCGTAAGCAATAGTTGTGATCTGATAGTGATGAGCCTCAGTAGCAATTTGTCGTTTTGTTTCCGCACATTCTGTTGTTGTTAATAACAATCAAATTACATATTAATTCGGATCGTAACGTCAATAATAATTCGAATTAACACTGCAAGTTAGTTGGCGGGATCGTGGTCCAATATGTATATATTACATGTATAAGGCAATGTAATTAATGGCATGAGTGCCTTAGGTAATTCATATACTCAACGTCTAAACTTATAATTCACTATTTGCTGTCTCCGATTTCACTTTATTGGAATGCGTTACGCTCGAGAGTTTATAGCATGGTTTATGCGAGGGTTCCGTTACATAAACTTGACCTTGCCCATTCACAATGTTGGGATTGCGAGATAAAGACAGGGTGGATTTATTTTCTCTTAAAGAAATTAACGCCCGTATCCTCCTCTTTATTTTAGCGGCGCGAGTTCAATTAATAAATTAAGCCCGGTAAATAGACGCCCCGCGCATCTTATTCTGACCCTATTTCTTTTTCCCACCGGCGGTGCAACCTCTCATGTTAATTAAAACCACTGTTCTCGGCGAAAGGGCCGTTACCCTTCAGAACTTAGAAACCTAGAATTGATTAAAGTTGCATCTAACATGACCTTTTCAAGAGCAATTTCTAGACAAGGCCAGCAATATGCTGAATACGGAGGCAGGAATGTTTCAATATATTTAAATGGTGAAAGGAAATCACCTTGCCGGCTGTGATACGATTCTTGGCCAGTATCCGAGTTTGCGCTCTTATGAATTATATGAAGTGAATTCGACAGATTTTACGAGATGCCGTAAACAGTGTTTCAATAAGGACGCAGAAATTCGTGAAATATAGACGAATATTTATATCCTACAAGATATACTTAATATTGAACGTTTCATCTACACCTATAGCGTTGTTGTTTGTCGCCCGTATTATTTTTTTGTTCTTTAATGGGGCCAAAATTTAAGAAAGGAGGTGTTGTAAATGGGCGTTGGGGCGGTGCTAAAACAGTCTTCGCAACGGCCAATTAACCTCGGGGCGGGCCGATATTTCAGCGGAGATTCGCGCACGCCTCCGAGAAGCCGCCTCTTCTTTTATTTGCCTCCCGTTCCCTACTTAAAGTCCTTTTTTCTCAAACAACGGCATCCGTGTGTGCTTAGGATACGGCCTTTCTGTTTTTCGTTTTTCATTGCCGGGTCGATCGAGTGAGTCCGACTTTACGCATGAGTAAAACTGTAAAACTTTCATTCAAGCTTTGGGCGCCTGCAGCGGTCGGAGCGAGGTGAAATAAGTCGACTTGTTTCAATATATATCGAATTTAGAATAGTTCGGTCAACTTCTATTTATAGTTAACTAGATTAATGTTTTGCTAATGCAATTCATGAAGGGGTAATGCAACTAAGTATTTAGAGAAGTACGAGCGAAATATTTTTCCCAGTTTGAGAGATTTCCTCACTTCTTAACGCATTGTTTGGTCAATGAAAGGCTACTGAAGATAATGAGAAGCAATAATTTAATAACGTTTCATAATGATTGGAATGTTGGCAGCTTATTGAATTTTTATAATTGGGGACAAAATTCGCATTCAGTTAGTAGAACAGAATCGGCTGCGAAAATAAAGTGAAGTAAAATACTTCCCGGCTTAGGATAATTGAGAGGTTACGCTATTTAATTTAGATTTAAAGAGAGAGAGAGTGTAAGTTATGAGCTTTAGAGCGGAATGCATTTGGGGAAAGGGAGAGCTGTTATAATATATTAGGAGGCTAAACTGAATTTATGAAAGCGGCTGGGGCTAGGCCTTGAGCCAGGTCCAATTCCAATTTCCGAGGTGGTGATTCAAGGGTCTCCCCCCCCCCCTTCAACCTGCAATTCCCAACGTGTACTGCTTGTCCCCCCCAGAAACCACCCCTATGACCCCCAACACCGCTAATGGCCCGACCGAACCCTTAACCGAACTCCCTGAAAAGGGGGACCAATTGAAATTACGCCCGGCCTTGCCAATTGCTGATGGTTGGACGGGGGGGGGGTGCAAAACGCCCCCCAAATATGTGACAGACTTTCCACTGCGTGTTGTTCATCCGTCCCTTTGGAAATTGCTTCTTGGCACAGGTCCTCGCCCATTAACGGAATACCGGGAAGAGTTAACGGAGAGGAAACGCGCTTTAAATTCAACGAAGGACAAAGATATACTTACCCAATTGTGGCACCTTCCGAGCCGACGCCTTATTTTTCATCAGGTGGATTTTATTACACACTTGTCGACAATTTCTTTGCCGGAAACTGGAAACAAACTTAACATCATCGCACGTGCGACGATAGCAGATTTCGAAGAAAAAATCGTACCGAACTGGCAAAAGGCTAATGGGAATCCACCACTGCTGTAGGGGACGAAACGCGTCCTCTCCTATGTCGGAGATAAAACAGTTTATAATTACCGGGCGATTCGTCCGGGGGCGTCATTACGCCGGCCGGGTGACCCCATCTTTTGTATTAAGTCATCAATTTCAAATTAGGGAGCCCCCCCCGAGTCTCTGTTTAGCCGTATGACACATTAGCCGCGCTACAGCGGATGGACCTCCGCTCTCGGTCATTAACTCCCAACTTGGGGGTAGAGACAGTCGACTTTATACGCTGAATTCCAGTCCGGAAGCGAAACGTGTAATGTGGGCTAGAAAATTTAAATTGATTCTGTGGAGAACTAGCGACCGATATATTACATATAATCGTAATGTAATTCCGTACCAGATTTATATAAATATGTATAATATCTCTCAACTTTTCATTACAAGACAACTGCCTTGAATTGCGAGCGTTAAAATTGCTCTTGTTCTACATACTGTTTAATGCGTGTATACAACCAGCGAACTGAATCAGGTATACAGCCGATAACAAATTTATGGGAAATAAAAACAGCGTTGGCTTTATTACGGTTCGAGCGATAAAAGGAGACGTGAACGCCTCCTGATGAAATATGTGTGGCCTCCCGAGTTGTAAACGAACGGTTAACTTTTAAGGTTTTCTTGTCAGAAGTGCCACCGTCCTGGGTTCCCCTCTTACCTCAGGTTCTCAGGCCCGGCTACATGTTAAACGTTAAACAGTACTTTTTCTTTTTACAGTAACAAAGATTTACCGCAATATTCTTCGATTCGAAGAAATATTTTTTAATTACGCGTTTCGAAATATCGTTCGTCTATATTAATTCGGCTTCGTCCGGATTTTCAACACCGATTAAATCGGTCCACGGACCTTGAAAGGTCAAACTCGTTTCGCGCGCTCCTTTTTCGAATCCGGCCAACAAAAAGTGGCCAGAAATGTAGAAAATTCCGGGAGCCCCAACAGGAATCTTTAAAGTCGCTCTGAGTGCGGTTCTGCGGGGATAATTTGAAAGGGTTATAGCCGCAGTCTCTGTCTTATAAATAAAGCTGCGAGGTGACTAAACTAAACACAGTGCGAGCTACAACAGAGGGGGTGTAAACCTGTATAAATTAAATTGTGATTTAAATAATAAGATAGATTTAAATAATAAGAAATATAAGTATCCAGACAGATATTTAGTTATCCCCATGGGGTTTCCATTGCACCTCCTTCGACTTCTTCTGGCCCTCCATTTCCCACCCATTATCCGGTCCCATTTCTTTTCTTCTACGCTTCAATCTACATCGGTCACGCGTAAATTAAAAAGAAAGAGAAAGCGGAAAATAGAAAAAATATACGGGGCAGAAGAAAAGGAGTGGGGAGGAAATGTTTAAACGACAGGGGCAGTCGGCGCCCACGTCCCGCCCGTTCTATCGCGGCCCATTGTTGGGGGGCCTCCCTTTATTTGCCGGGCCCCGCGAGATGGGCGAAATAAAAAAAAAAGAAGGTAAACTAAAAACTCGACATTAATGAGAGGTGCTTTCGCACGGCGGAGAAATTTCGATAGAGCGGTCAACTCTTCAGTAAGCCGATGGAAAGCTATCCCGTGGAGGAATGAAGTGAAAAGCTTGGGAAAAACTTGCCGAAGTGAAAATGAAGCGTAACAACGGCATAAAATTAGAGTGTCAGTCAAAAATAAATACGTGTTTAGTTACCTTGTCTCACATTGCTGTACATATTTCATATATATGTTTTGATCGAATGAATACATCAGGAACAGACAAACGAAAGCCATAAAATCATTAGTGATGTGTGATTTCCGGATGAATTGTTTATGTTCATTGTGCCTACAGTTTGTACAGTGGATAGTAATTTGTTGATCAACTTTGAACAGAAGCTGAGTTTTAATTGGGATAATTTATGACAGACGTTTCAGTTGTTGCTACAACAGATGCAGAATGGGCAACCTAAATACATACTAGAGATACTGCATATCACGTACGCCCTCAGAAAACTACGACAATTGGCGAACAAATAGCCTATTTGACATCTTTTGATGACTAACAAAGACGGATATTTCTTAATTCTTCGGATAATCGTTTTTTAAAGTAGGATTAATTGGCTAATCCAGAACTGGGAGTTTAGAGTCGAGTGAAGAACACAGTGAGCCCACTGTGTCAAGTAATTGCAGTTCAAAAACACGCTCCTTCGTTTAAGCTTCACTTACGTAAATTAGACACGTTCTTATACTAACGACGTCTAGAACAGATGGTGCCGGTCAATTTTTACACGCATGAAAACAAACACGTTGACAATAACTCTAAGCTAAGAGGGCCTAAACCAAATGTTAAGAAATCAACTGAACGGATCAAATGTTTTAGGCCGTTTGGCCATAAATAATTGCGGGTTTGACCCCTTCGCCTTAGAATTAACTTATTACGCTAATGGACTGTGAAAGGTTTCGGATAGGGGAACAACAGCTTAAAACTTGATTTCCTACGATGTTTGCCCCCCCCCCCCACAGTTTCCGTCATGCCATTGTTCGAATCGGCATTGTTGCTTGTTGGGAGCGTATTAATAATGGCCGAACTCCACTGAGACAGGGGTATTTTCAAGCCATCCTCGTTATTGGGTGGGGGTGGAGGAGGAGGCGGCTTAAAGCGTGACAAACCAGCCGCGACCAATACACAACCCATGACCGGCCAGAGCCCATTCTTCGACGCCTCCGACCGAAACGCGCGGAACCGCGTCAACGCGTTTAAGAAGTCAATTTTTAGGACAAATTTACGACCGGGACAAAAAGAAGTAACAAACATAAATTCCCACCTACGACGACTGAAAAGAATAATGGATGGATCGAAGTCAGGAATGAGACCCGAGAACAATTAATCGAAAAAAAAAAACTGTTTACCTGGATATGTGTGACTAAAAACCACCTTACAAATAACAACATTCCCCGACTGCGAATATATTTATTTCCGGTTTATGAAAGCACAATTTAGTACACTGGATACATAATATAACGTTAGTTCAATAGATTACAATACAGTTACAACCATGATGCCTATACTGCACGAATTGTTTTATAGATCGGTAAACATCTACTCATATAGCCAATAAAACACGCTATTGTTAAAAATACCGAGGTTAAAATAGAATGTAAAATACAAGTATTGAGGCCAATGCTGTCGACAATTTATTCCGTATAAAATACGCTTTAATATTTTTACAATTTATTTCCATTCCTAGCAAAAGAAAGTGAGGATATTACTCGGATATTAAAGGTAATTTATAGCGTGGATAACTGCCGGCGTCTTCTTAGTTCGGTAATTTATTTCCACTACTGGCAACAGGACAAAATCTATGTCACAATAAAGATATATAAGGAGGGGGCGTTTCTTATCTACCCTACCTTCCAAACTACGTAGAAGCATGAAATTCGGGATTGTAATATTCGACGTACAATGATATAAATAATAGTAGAAAAAATGTTACGACAAGGACAGGAGAAATAATATTTTAGCGAATAAAAGTGGGGACGTTTAAAGCTCGAAACCCAGATCGAGCAAAAGCCACACAAAATATCAGTATAATAAAATGCTTCAGATAGATTGTGAAATGTAGTCTTTTGTCAAAAAAGCTTACAAACAGCTAATAATACATATGGCAAGCAATCTTTTGTCCCAACGCTGGCTTCTCGCCATCTTCAGTAGTAATTCGTTACTAGATTAGTGAGACATCTAATCATATCTTCGGGGCATCCTGTCTACAGTATCACTACAAAGTTACTGTACACTGTTACTGTAGTATCAATAATTCTATCCTTTCTAGATGTAGAAATATTGGTGTAGCAGTGAAATGAATTTATTACATAATTGATTCTACAGATCTAAATATCAGGCGAGAATGACCGATGACATGCCGTTGGCTCGTTTACCTTTAAGTACACTGGTTTGACAAGAGAAGTTTAATTAAGGGGGCCAATCTCGTCGGGTTGTGATTGGGACCGAAGAAAAGCCGATTCGCTTTGGCCCGCTCAAGGCTCGGCCCGCTTGAATAATGTTCCCTCTGAAAATGTGGAGCGCTCTGTTGGCTGAAGTCCAACCGATATGAAGTACAAATAGAGGCCTAAATTGCTTCCCCGGGGGCGTTGTACAGCTTAACAGCCGAAAGACACTTACTTAAAGTTCTCAGTGTCGGATCCAATTTATGATAGCACGGTATATTACAAATTGATGAATTTAAATTCTGCAATAAATATTTAATATCATAGTGAACGTATAATGCTATTTAGATCTATTGTATGTACCTGGGAAGGGATAGTTTTGACCAATAATCAATCTTTGGCATAAGGAAAGAATATTTTTCGCGACATTGTCTGTTATTTCTATCAAAATACGTCCTTTTAGGAGAAAACGTTCGGACAAAAAACTGATTACTTTAAGCGCGATTAAGTACTGAAATTAAGTTCTTAATAGCACATATCATTTTGTTGTTGCAAATATTTATTCCAATAACAGCAGTCACCCACCTAACTCGGCGATATTGGACGATCGTGGTGGGTTATTTTTCGGGCCGGTAAAGTGTCTTTTCCCTCTGGGAAAACTTTAATTCGTCCGTCTACCGGCGGATCGGTTTGGTAAACAGCTTCAATAAACGCGGCAATGCCATTGGGAACAAATGGTACGGAACTTATTTTGTTTAAAGGGCCAATACTCGATCAGAATCCACCCGGCGCCCCGCATTAAAGCTCGATAGTACAATAGGCTTTTATGGTTACGGGTTTTTCAGTAAACATATTTGATGAAATCTACCTTTGAAATTTTCTAGTAACGATAATAATGATTATTTTGGGTTTTCGGCTATTATTATTATTTCAACAAAATTCTTAAACAGGAAGGAATATAAATGTGATTATTGAAAATTGAAATTGGAACGCCAAATTATCTTTTCCAGTGGTAACAAGTATTTGAATCCTCGGGTCAGTCGGGACCTTAAAGTTGGTCCGAACTTAAAGCGCGATTCGGCCGAATAACGGCCGGGTATCTGTTTTTTTTCCGCAGGGTTTTCTTTGAAAACGGATTCCGAAAAGGAGGAAGTGTAAAAGGTGGGTCGAAATACCGCAGTAGGGGGGTTCTCGGAGGGTTACTTTTAATTTGTATCCTTTGCTTTTGAGGCCGGTTTAATTTAAAGTTGGGTGGTATCGAATGGGCAACCCTTTAGGAGTGACCCACTCACTATTGTCGTTCTTTTTGTACCGTTACTTTGTAAGTTTTGATTTTGATCATGCGCTAATGATTACCATTGGGAAATTCTTTTACGTAAAGTTAACCTTATTTGCCTTCAAACCTTATTCACTGGTCGTACCAAATTATTAGTATAAGAGGAAAGAGAGCGAAGCGAGGTAGTTATTTTTCTAAAAATCTAAATTATGTCGAAAATATTTTATAATATTTGTATCGGTTAGTTGTATGAGTGAGTGTGTTTGTTGCGATTTGATGAAGCCTTCCATTTGGAACTGGCAAAACTCGAGATTGATAATAAAGATGGAAGAGCTACTAAAGCAATTACTTCATATATGTATAAGAAAACTAATGTTTAAGAAACATTTGCAAAGAATGCGTCCGCGAAGGAATGCGGCCGTCCCCCAGTAAGGAGAAGGCTCATTTTCTTATTCAATCTTCGAGCCGTACAAGACAGATGAAACGATAAATATAAATCGCGACACGATTAACGTCCGAGATGTTGTCGCTCATTCTCCCCTTTGCTTCTCGCACGATGGCGGTGAAAAGAAAAACCGGAGGCTTCGGTTTTTTTCCCATTACGCTCTAATAAAGGCTCTTACACTATTAGTTTGTTCTGCCTCAAAATAAAAAAAGAGGACTTCAAAAGAGCCGATGATGGTAAATTTTGCGTAAAATGGGACTCTTCTCCTCTTCCAGTCTTCATCGCGGCCGGCCAAAGAGGATGGGAAAGTATTTCGTGGTCCTTTTTCCCTTTAAAAACCCTCACTCCTTCCTTCGGCCCTTTCTTTACTTCTCCGACGGCCGCCCACAAAGCGTTCTAACAACGGGCCGGCAATAAAGTTGTTCTAAGAGACGGCCCGGTATTAAAAAAAAAAATGAGCTCGGGGATAAAAAATATGCCTCATTTCATAGACGTTAGAGCCACTGAAGAAAACACGGAAACAGAGTAGCCGTAATGTAAATGAATTAATTTTCCCAATGTATGATATTTTTAAATTATTTGTAACAGTTTTTCCGAGTTTGAATGATATTCTCCACATGCCGATTTGGTCTTTTGCTAGACCAATTTTTCGAAATGTAATAACTACGGTGTTCGAGACCATTTCAAAGTCATAATAACACGTTTGTGGAGGATGTTCCCGATTGTAGAATATAGATCCTGTAACTGTAGACCCTCCGATACTGATATGGATGGGAGCGAGGCACGTTTTCGGACCGGTCTCATCGGTTAATTTCGCCCTCTGAGAGGCGGCCATGACTAACTATGGGAAACTTTTACAAGGTTTTCAAACAATTAGGGGGAAAACACGGCGTCTAAGTAGGAGGTAGACGGGGCCGGCGCGATCAAAGATAGGTTACTTCGTCTTTCCCGCCAAAGCCAGGAAACAAGGTCCCCCGCCAGTTATAAACTCCTCAACTCCATAATGGGACTCGCGGAACATGAAGTTCTACATGTGTTGCCCCTCGCCGCACAACCCTAACCGACCGCCCACGCAAGGGGGAACTTGTTGAAGACAATTTAAACGCCCCATAAGCTAGTTTCGAACAAATTTGGAGCCCGTAATCGACGGAAAACTCTCATTAGAGGAATCTAACGCAAAACGCGGTTTGACTTATCCAGGGGCGAAAATCACACTGGTGATACACAATAAATACAATACCTTCTTCTTTAAGAATCTTTAATATCTAGTAAATTGAAGAAATGCAATCCGGATTGAAGTAACGTACTTCCCAGGAAGTATATTACAAGAATCATCCTGTTTCAATAACAGGGACATATTAAAGAGCGTAATGGCGCATACTAGGTTTTACGCGTGCACTAACGTCAGGCATTCAACCCTGCCTCGGTCGGCAGTCCATCTAACAGAGCTCAAAGAGTTACTGCCGGCGGTTGTAAAACACGGAACATATTTTCCCATCGTTCCCCCAATTTTTCTTTTTTAATTTTTGTTTTTTACTCAGAGCGTCCCCCGCCCCCCCCCCTTCCTCCGCTATCTTAAGTGCTCTACACCGCAGGAGAACGCGCCGTCCTCACCGGTCAAATGAGACCATTAAATTCGGTTATTACGGCCTCGGTGGCACCATTAGCTCGCCCGAAAGAAGACAACATTTCGGCCTCGGGTTTACATCGCTCCACGGTACAGGATACACTTGTCCACGTTTTCACCCCGATTTTGAATCATCTCACTCATTGAACACATTTCCGATTCCGTTCGAGAGGTGAGCATTTTACACAATTGGGAAATTCCGATTACTCATACTTATATTTTATACCTATTATCAGTTAGGTAGGACAAGCCGTTAATTATTTATTTATTGACTCAGTGCACTGACTGGTATCATACACACTTGAACAATAAATCGGAAATTTCCGAACACTATGTGCGAATGAAAACAATTCCAAATAAGGTTAATAAATTGTCAAGTATCGTTTGATGAGATTAAAAGGGATTTATTATATTTCACAACAAAGAATGTGCAAGTCAATGCTCTTATCAGAGATGGGAAATGACAAGCCCATCAGCCTCGGAGCTGTTATTTCTGTTGCTTCATCCAATTCAAGGCTTAATATTATATAGATATATCGTTTTTATAGACAAGTTCATAGTCAGGGGCTTGCCGGAAAAATAGAAATAGTTGATTTCTCTTCTGGTCGGCATGTTGAAATATTTTGCTCTCTGGTGACTGAAGTTACATTCTGAATCACTTCGGTCCTCCACATCGTCGGTTTTTCCCCCGGTTAGGGAAACTCCTCTTCGCTTCCTCCTCTTCGAAACCTCGCAGAGGAAAAACCCCCGTCCCTCGAGTACGGAGAAAGTGGATCGCCGGGAGAAAAATCCTTCCTGCAAAGGCTTTAAGCAAATGGTGCGCCCGGATTTTCGTGACTGGTCCACGGAAGAGTTTACAGAGAAACATCTGTTACGCCCCAAGATTCGTGGGGCGATACATTAATTGGAGCCTCGTTAGAGTAATTGCTCTTAAATTTCTTACTTTTCCTCCGCCCAATAGTCCGAGTATTCCGAAGAACCGGGTCCGATCGGCGTAACGATCAGATATATATAAATCGTACACACATAAATGTCGGAAGGCAGAATTACGCCAAATTAGAAATTAGATCTAAAACGGAGATAGAACGGAAGATACACCGGCGTTTGTGGAATATTTCAATTAAACGCACGAACTTGATACTTCAGATGAGGCAGCCGGCAACAATGTTTTACGGGCGAAACATTTTGGATGCGATCATTTAATGAGTGATCATTAAATATCATTATATACCAACCAAGTTTTTTCACGTTTTAATCTGTAGTAATAATTATGTTGAAAATCCATTATCCATTAGACTTTTCTTGTTTAATCTTCTAACACACAGAATGCCTAAAAATATATTTTCCCTTACAAAATACTTGGAAATTTTCATCGAATATATTAACGCATACTTATTTATTCAAAATATGCAGCGGTACCTCTGGTTTTTGGTTTCTGCATGCGGCTTTGTAAATATCAGAAGTAACATTGAAAAATTAGATTAAAAAACAAATTCTTTAGCTTTCTCCATTTGTTGCCGAGAGTATTTAATTATCAGCTATCTGTAGCATAGATAATATAGAAATTCGTTCTATTCTGCCGGTCTTTCTTTATCATTTGTACCTTCCACTGTAAGACAACCATGTTGAACCTTCCTTACAATTTTAAGTTCTATGCTCCTTCCGCTCGATCAAAGTTTTCTTACAGCAATCTTCGGTGTGATCCTGCCGCGATCTCTAATTGTAAAAGGGCCGAGTGTAGAACAGAAGTGTGCAGAGAGAGAGAGAGAGAGAGAGAGAGAGAGAGAGAGAGAGAGAGAGAGGAGAGAGCCGTGAGGCGGCGGCCGGTTTATGAAGGACCTTCCTAGACCGGGCCAGTTTCTAGAAACCGGTTCTGCGGTCGAGTTTTAAACGATTCTTTTATTATGAAATATGAGAGTGGGCGGTTGGCGGCTCTCCCTTCGCTCGCTCAACCGGCCCCCTCCCTCCTTCCGCAACCTGTGGCTTTCTTCACGCTCCATTGTTATTCCCAGACTCGACACGTTTGTACGAGTCCGCCGGAACTGTAGAACCGATCTCTATTAAACTCCTAGACGCATCGATGTGTCTATTTAACGGAGGCTACTGTGTGCTCAGCGTGAATCCAAGACTCACAGACTGTTAATTCCTTAAAATACGACAGAAAATTCTGTCTATTGAAATACAAACGAAGAAGACCACGTTTCCTTAATAAACATAAATTCGTCGTTCGACTATAGAGAGGCATTGGAGTGTGGGATAAAACTACAAAGTGTTACAGAATAAGTACGTATCATACCGCGAAATACAATTTTTATAAAATTTATTTTATAAACAATTGATCAAAAATAATTTTTTGGGGAGGCCTTGTACTGCGAAGTTATTTCGGAGGATTTTTGTTTTTCATTTTTCCTAATACACAATGCTGTAAATTTCTACACAGTATGAAAGTGATTTAGAAAATAAATCGGTGTGCGTTCCATTCATTTATCTACATTTGTAACGGGGAATTAAATGGCGTTTTATTTAAAACTCGTGAAAATGTAAAGTTGGAGGACGGTTCAGAACAATAAACAAAAAGTCCGCTATGCCTACATGTTAGGCGGAGACAATGCGTTCCCACTCCCCCGCCCCCAACCAGACAAATACTTACAGACTTAAGCGCTGTCGATGCCGTTGAAACATATTCTAACCGGTCTGTTGTTGGGAGCAGCCCGCTCCCTCCCCGCAAAAGTTAAAGTAGGGGAGGAGCGTTAAAAGCTCCTTGAGTGTTTAAAGTTGGTACCGGCACCGGTACCGTCGAGGAAACCGCATTCAATGGTCCAACTTGTAATCCTGTTACGCTTCAACTGAAACGTGGAGGATTAATTATTGAACCGAACGCTAAGAGAAGAGGTCCCTCCTCCGCCCCGTTCCCCGTATCGAAACAAGTTAAGGGCGGGAATCCATTTGAGGTCCCGAAAATCCCCAACCCCCTCCTGAGGGCCAAAAATAACTCGCTTAATCACCGAATGGCCAGTAAAGTTATGTCTTTTAATCCTGCGTATAGACTAACTCGCAACTATTTTTCTTCTTCTACAGGAATAATAAACCATTTAAACATCCCGCTGTTTATTAATTTTGTTTATTTTGAACAATCTCCGTCATAATTTGCAATGAAGTATCAATGAAGAAAATAATTTTTCGAATACCTCCTAGAAAGTCCCGCTTAGAAAGTACTCTATTCCGTACTCTTGTAAATTATTTATTTGCTCTTAGGAAATAGTTTGTCGTGTGATATTACAGTGTCTTCTCTAATCGTCGTCATCCCAGGTAGTAGTAAATAAATGAATCTGAAATATACCGAAGAGATAATCGAAAAATAACTCGCTATACAAAAATACAACTATAACCTCCAAAACGTTCCTTACAGACGCCTGAAAAGGAAGTGGCCATATACCGGGAATATAAGTAAAATTTAAAGAAAGTAGGGAGGCCAGTGCGTTGCTACTTGAAAATCAATGTCGCCGATTGTATTCTTCAGTAGTGGCAATAGAACAGTTAATAGAAGAGTGCTGCCCTCTGTGTCAAGAGGGAGAGTTGTCGGGACCTGGATTTACCACATTTTGGCAAACTGGTGGGGGTGGAGGAAGACAAGTGCGGAGAGGATTTACAACTATTATGTGGCCGTTGTGTGTTGTGAGAGGGGACAATGGGGAGCTGTCTGGCGGTGGGTGCCGGCCGTGTGGGAACTGGGGGCCCTCGGGCCCGGGCCCCGGGCCCCTTTGTCACGCGTTTAGAGGGTCAGTTAGCGCATTGTGAGAGGAAAGGGAACACCCCCAGGTAGGCCGGCTACCTGGTTCCCCGAGCGGTACAACACTTGTGCGCCCGCAATACCGCCCACTGGCTAATGTCATATTTGGAAACTCCAATTGTAAAACACTTTCCTAGATAAAAACACTTTCCGCTGTACCAAATATGACACTGCCGAATACCTGACGAGGTTCTTTTGAAAATTTCCCCTTTATATAAAAATAATTCATTCGATTCCATAATTCTCCAGTTAGGGAATCTGTTATACATCAGCTATTTATACAGCCCCTCATCGATACGAAAATGTACAAATCATAATATGAAATCGACCTGGCACGAAGCCCTAAAGTTAAAAGATAAAGATAAAAATAATGCATATCATTGAAGATGTAGAGTTATTATAACTCTTTAGGGATTCAGAGTTCCCCTTTCTGATTTAACTCTAATGATGTCTTATCGCGTTTTGTTTATTAATCAGCGGTCCTAGTGGTAGTTTAATTTGGAAATTCTCACTACGGAATAATTGTAGCATAAACAAACAAAAAATGAAAAAAATGGAAACAATTTTCGACGATGGTATCACGTTATACTATGACATATTGGCTATTATGCTCTTAATTGGGATTTTAATCTGTCTAAACGTCCAGATTCATCGTTACTCGAATTTCATAATCGGCCTGTTTAAACTCAACCCGTACATTTATTATGGAGTGGATGGAACGAAAATATTATCCATTCAAATCAGAAAAATGTTCCCCTACAATTATTTGAAGTAGCGGACTTTGAATAATTACAACCCGGTTTTGAATCATGGCAGACAGCATTGTCTTACGGCATTTTTCTAAAATTACAGTTGTCAAATCCTTTTTAACATTTAGACTAGATAACGCTTTTTATAATTGTTTATGGGTTTAACTGGGATTTGGAAAATAGTTTTCGAAAATGAATCGCGGAGAGATTTAAACTGTTTAATTACACGGGATTATAATTACTTACACACAATCTGCCATAAGCATCTGAAATTGTTAGGATTTAAATTTACAGTTGTCATGTTGATTCGGTTTATTTTGAAAAAATAATAAACCCCTTTTATCTACCTTAAGCCGGCTGTGAGCAATTAAATATTCTTGTTGGTTTACTATCCACGTCGGGTATGTTCTGTAAGGGTATTTTTAAAATTATTATTACGACCGAAAATAATGTTTTTCCCAACTGTAGCCCGTAAATAAAATACTGTCCCGTATCTGAGATTTAATTAAATAATATTTTATACGGTAATTCAGTTTTATTCTGATTTCGAAGGAGGTTGCAATTTTATCTAAAACTGAAATAGCCACACTACCCAAGGCCCATTGGCGCATAGTAAACCGTTTTATCCTCGATGTAGTTTTGAAGCTATGGCCAGATGCCAACTCCAGGGTGCCGTATTACTAAGTAGCTGAGAGGAGACTTAGGGTCTAAAGATTAATGATATTACGCATACGCGCGCAACTACGAACTTAAATTAAGAATTTTCACTATTTTCGCAGATTTTTTTTAACGTTCCGCTCTGTGTTTTCTCCTGTCACTGCCCCTGCTTAATTTCAGAGTAAGGGGAGAATTTCATGTGGGTAGAATGAAATTCTGTTGTAATAAAAGTCATACACGATTTCGGCTGTCAGTCAGTGTCTGACAGGGGGTTGCGGGAAGGGCCGTATCGTGCCCGGCGATAAGGCCGAATATCGCCCACCGGCGCCAGGAGTCATCCCGGGGCTAACAACGTTTCCCCTAATATCTGTCTGTTGTGCGTGCCCGGGTTTGCGTGTGTTCGTTCCGGCCGACGGTAAAATAACAACATCTACCTGATTTCGGGACCGCTTAAGAGGTACACTGCACAAATAAACCCCGGAGGGTTGTAGTAGTTTTGGGAGCGCGTTCAACACCCCCCCCCCCCCAACCCACCAAAACGATGTTTGCGGAATCGTACCCACTTTCCTGTCTTATTCATACACACAGCGTGCTGGGTTTTTGAAAACTTTTTGTCCGGGAGGGTCTTCCGGTCTTCGTATTCCTGGAAAAGCCGGATTCCTGGCGACCAGAATAGTGTGTTTGCCTTGCGATTTTCTTATTTCAACCTAATACTTTTAAATGTTAGCCCTCCTTCCGACATCCCAAACGATTCTTACAGACCCATGAAAAAAAGTGGCCACGCGATCTAAATGTTTAAAAATAAAATTGAAAAATTTTTAAAAAATAAAAAAAGGGGGGGAACCATTGGGTTTTTCCTCCAATTGTTGAGTTAGTGCTTGTATCAATGTTGCTTATTGTATCTTTTTTACAGTTGCAACAATAAAACAGAGAGAAAAAAATGTTAGTCGTCGGTTTTGTACTCACAAGCCTCCGGTCTGCGTCCTCTCTAAATTCTCATCCCAGGAGGAAAATCAATTAGTGGATTGATAATTTGTAGCATCGAAATATTGAAAATCCTAAACGAGAGTGCAATCTAAAAGTTTTCAAATATTTTCGTGTGGACGGGGTTTAACACACGTGCACTCTGTCATTGTTCCTGAGTAACAATGGAGTTAAAATTATCGGCAAATTGGCATTTGGAAAAAAATATACGAATCCATGAATTCAATACTACGTTCTGAGAACGTGGAAAACGGTGGCCTGTCGTTATTCCTTTCTCGCAAAAAATGAAAAATTACCTCTAAATCGAGCGGCAAAAAAACTTCGTCCTTACGCCCTCGAAAAGGTTTCCGCGGTATCGCTTTCGCTTGTTAACTACAGGTCAGTTCCCTGCAATTGCAGGTTTTCAATACTCTCTTACTTTCACCCGCCAATAAGTACGTGTTCGGGAGTGAACAGTGTTCTCCGAAATTCACAAGTACTGTTATTATCTAAGCTAAAAGGCCATTTATGAAATTGGAACTGTAAAAATGATAACACGTTGGGTAATTTTACCAATCGGTACGGCTCTGAATTCTGTGCCATTGCCTGAGAACAGGAACAGCCGGTCTCTGGAGACGTACGAGGCGAGGTTAATGTCGTTTTAATAGTTGGGGTCGCGAGCACCGCATTGTTAAATTGGAAACTCGTGCTGGGCGGGAAACGGCTGAACATCGACGACAATTATCTTAACAGTAGAAACTTTGGCCGGGACTTGCGCTTAGCCGGGAATTAAACTGCAATAGGTTGACGGTGGGCGTGCCTCTCTCTCTCTCTCTTCACTTCGCGCTAGAGACTGCACTCCGCGTAAGGAAAGCTGACGGATTCGGGTAAATTGAAGGAAATAAATCTTCTTAAGGGGACTTTTGGGCTTCGAGTGTAAACTGGTGCTGCGAGGGCTCAATGTAAATTTGAACAGTGACCGCCGAGCTAAAACCCGACGCCGGCCCAGCTGTAAAGAGACGTGCCAGTTTTATGGCGGAGGCGGCGTAAACGCAGAGGCGGACCGAATCATAAAGCACACGATTTAATGGCGTCTTGCAATACAGTCGTCTTGCATTCTCGACGCCACATGGCTTTTGCGGTTTCCACAGTTTGAAAGGCAGTAAAATGTTTTTTGGAACTGTCGTCCGAAGAATAAGTCTCAATTATTTATAACTTTGGGTGCAAAAAAACGTTACCGCTATTATTCTTATACTTGACGTTGAATCTGTTATAAGGGCCGTGAAACATGTCGACGATACTATAAAATTTTAGCAATAATTATTCAATAATTAAACTGACAGTATTCCTGTATGGTATCATTCTATTGATTGAAAGGAATTTGTACGCCCTCAATATTTTTTTCTAAATGACCCAACATTGTTACGACGATTGAATCAAATGTTCTAACCACCAATACCGATGTTGCTAATATTCGGGTTATTAAATTAACCTCTAACAGGTATTGCCAATTAAATGATTGATCTCGGAGCGCCTTTCTAAACTGGAACGGAACAACGGTGTGGGCATATTGGCCGCCTTCAGCGGAATGTGGAACGTGATTTATCCCTGGTGATAATTGTAAGTAAATTGTATTGAATTTCGCAACACCAGCTGTAATATTGGCAGTGTTTCTCGCCGTATAAGAAGGTGCTGGAGACAATGGCAAGTCGAATAATTTCGAAAGTGTTACTGAAAGCTTGTACTGGAGATTATAAAAGAATTTGGAATTCTAAAGACTTGAGTGCGATAACAGAGAGGGGACTGCCTTCACCTGTGGGCGCAGAATAAAATATATATTTTTCCCCGTACGTCGGAGAGTTTTTCGGCCGCCCCCCGTTATATAAGTTCTGTTGTAACGGGGGCGGAGTAAGGCCCACCAAATGCGATCAAACAACTGGAAGTCAGATTAGGCTAGCATGGCCCAAGTCGAGCTGGGGGAGGAGGGTCCGCGCGAAGAAAGTTTTCCTTATTTTCATTTAATTTCCCTTCGCCTTCTCCCCTACGTCCCCCCCCTCCCTTTGTTTCTTTCACCGAACATCGAGAAGACTCGATAATATAAAATTCTTGTTTTTTGTTCGCTCCTCCGGCCGAGGGAGCCAACACTCTAAGGAACGTTTAATAAAGAATTAATGGGATTTTAGCAAAAATTACAATTGAATTACGTGGATCAAAATATGCAGGAACTCATAGTAAACATGACTACATATTCGCTACAGCTGACGTGAAATCTCATAGTTTAGGGAATTATTCTATAATAATATACAAATTAAGAGCGTATTAAATTCCAAATTAAAATTTATATGTTTGAATATTTGAAAAATCGTATATGTATTTATCAATGAGTATGTGGAAAACGTCCCCAGTTTAATAACACTCAAACTTCCTATACTTAATCAAAAAGTTCAAACTTATATTTAAGCTCTTTAATTATTGCTCCGAATCTCTTATTGAAATCGTTCCCATTTCGTTGTCGGGGGCTGAGGCAATTTGCGATATCGTCCCCGGGTCCGATCCATCACTATGTTTTAAATAGAACCTTGTACTGAAATTTATACGATAAATGAAACGGGACGTTGAATAATTCATTAATCTCAAATAAATCCGGGAATAGGACTTTCTGGGAGGGGAAAAAAAATCGGCGATGTCTGCCCCGAATAACGTCCGTGGAATTTGCACTGACGGGACACGGCAGCTACAGTTGTAAATTAAAGGTTTATTTTAATGGACGAGAAATTTTGAAAAATTCGATTAATAAAAATGGCCTCGGACACAAAATATAGAAAGAATTAACTCTAAATTTAAATTCGTTTTCTGTTTGTTCATTAAATTTGACCCAATCCCGCTTTAGATCAAGTAGAGGGAAGTGGACACTTCCTTTTCATGTGACTCTAAGGAACGTCAGAATTTGGGAGGAGTTGGAGTCTATCTCAGCCTTTTCTCTATATAGAGGACCAGATATTTCATAGTTGGATAACGTTTTTAGACAATATTAAGTCAATACCCCGCCGTCCTTTCACATTCGTTTCAGTCTTGTGTTTTAACTTCAGGACAAGTCAAAGGAGTCGTTCATTATTCCAAAAATATGAATAGGATCAAGCGGTACAATTGGGAATGGTGGGATCGTCGGCCGTAAGTTAAATTTCGAGAAGCCGAAGAGCTGGAATAAGTGAATCAACTGTTTAACAAGTCCCCAGCTAGCTGTCAATCAATGTTTCAGAAAGTCCATTAGCAATAATAACGCTTCGAAATAATTCCAGTCGGGGACTTTGGTGGGGGGCAGTTACCTGGCAGGTTGACGCGCGCGCCACTTTCATAACGAAATACTGGCGGTAATTACTCGAAAGGGCGCCGTGAGGGGATGAAACCCACCTCCACCCCGAAACAGATTATTGCTTTAACGTCAACGAAGTTGGGGGCCCGCAACGGAGACTATTGGATTACTCGAGAATTGAAACAAACCGCCGTTGAGGCGGGCCCTGCTTTGAGCCCGCGGTTTACCCGCCTCAAGGTTCCGCACTGAGGGATGAATGGAAAAATGCAATTTTTTTTTTTGGTTAATTCCCACCTCAGGTTGGCATTAATGAAAATTTCGATCTGAAACCCACTTGGATAGCATCAGTACAGAACCCCAAACTGGATAGGTGTAAAAAATAAAATTTCGATACGTTGCTTTAGATTGGTAGTTTAGTAACCAGAGGCATGTCGAGATTGCTTCTATAGACCGTAATACCAGATCGGTGTTGAAAAATTTCCTATCGTAGCTCATTTGAAAAACTGTCCTATAAATGCACTCTGAGGATTTCAATAAGACGCGTGTTTTTAAATCCTAAACTCTCGGCAATAAAGCTTCTTCGAGCCAAGTTTCCAATCAGCACAGTTCGGCGGTGTATCCGATGTCAAATTATCTGAGGGCTGTTTGCATTATTAGCGCGAGTGCGTAAGCCGCGTCCAGTGCACTCCAGTTGAGGAGGCCCCCAACTCAAGCCCGGTATTATTGAGTACCGTCGAAACGCTTGTTTCTGTCACTGATTAATTATGCCGGTAGGTGTGCGCCCCAGTGCAATATAATATACGCCTCAGACATTTCGTTCGTTACAGTTTACGGCAGTGGTGGTTAGGTTAGTTATTAACCTATGACCCGCGGGCCACCTAGTGACACAGTAAACAATTCTTAATTCATAATTTATTCGTACTTAATTACTATTTTTTTGTTTTCTGTATAATGAGATAATAGAAAATAGAATTGATGTGACCCAAACGCAATTATTATAACCAAATTATTTTAAAGGATGTCATATTTATTGGAAAAGAGAAAAACGTTTTCAAAACTTTAATATTTCGATTTATACTTGAACAAAATATTTCAGGGTATTCTTCATTTTACTAGCACATCTCTAGTGTCAACTATAGAATATTTTAATCCCCCAATTATTACCGCTGCACAACCGGCCGCAATTATGGTTTTAATGAAATTCAAACATTACTGCACCCTTCAGTATAATAACGCGTCTCTGAAATAGGGTGGTTGAAAACGTATTAATGTAAATGAATCAGGGTTATAAATAGCGCCATCGTATTATTAAAATAAAAAAATATTAAAAAGCATACTCGGTGTACAGAAAACCTTAGCACGAAACTGCCAATGCTCTTAAAATTGAATATTTACAACAAATCAATGCCGCGAATGCCGTAAGGCGGGGTCGAAAGCATTCCCCCGGTAAGAAGGAGATAAAATTATTCATGGATACTTAATAATTAAGTACAGCTTCCCATTTTTAAGATTGCACACACTAGCCGGGAAATTGGGCCCTGTCGGGAACACAGGGGAAGCACGCGCAAAAAACGACCGCTGGAATAAAAAATATACGCGCCGGTGCTTAAAAAAAATACGCTTACGACTCGTAGTAAAAACACGGGCGGGAAGTGTATACAGGAGAAAAAAAAACACGAGAGAAGGAAAGTATTGTAAAGTTCCCTTCATTTTTACGAGCTTTTAAAAATAACTGGAGAAACTGCTTTACGCCGGTTATTATCAACTTTGTTCCTCCGCCCCCCGTCCTCTGACCGGGGGTATCGAAATAAAAAAAACCGCGTACGGCCCGACACCAACACTTCGATATTTTAATATCAATCTTCCGGTTGTAGCTTGCCCAGCTTGGAGTTCGAAAGATGGATAAATAGTTTCTCAATAAAGGACGGTGGACATACGCCTCGGAGTTATTGAAATACTTTCTTCGTATACATCGTTGGAATTTTTATAACCAGAGATTTAGCCCTTGCTTTCAGCAAGTCTCTTCAGACTTCGAAGGGTCCTGCGTGATTTGCACTGTATATAATTTACAAATTAACTGAATTATTACGTATCAAACAGCAAAATTTATTGAATGAGGTGCGTTCATAAATGTAGCTTTTAACTGAGATGGAACGTTTACGCAGCAACAATTAATAAATCTAATGATACGTTTCATGGACATCTATGAGTTCTTATTTATCAATCTGAACATTTTATTTACCGTTCATTAAAAACCAGGTCTAGACACTACGTTGAAAATTTTGATTTCTTCGCAAAAGCGGCCTATAATTTAACCACGCCAACGTATTTAGTGTTTATTTTTTAAATCCATATCACCATCTTTGATCTTATCACTCGAAAATTCGCACAGAATTCGGATCCTAACAAATGGAGGCAATACATATATATAATGGATCAATTAGTTGTTCCAGGAGGGAAATTAAACAGACAGTCGTTTCAAGTACGAAATCGCGGCATTATTTAAACGTACAAAGAACTTGCTTTTGGCCGGCTCTCAGTTGTTACCGGTTGTAATATTCAAAGTAGTATTAGCCCGATTGGATTGTTTCATTAGCGGAGATTGCCATTAGGCCAACATGGTGTTATAAAGGAGAGGCTGGTTTGGATGGTGCGGCCCTGTTGTTCATAATCAATCGGCATGAAACGGCCGTGTCGAAAACCCCGGCGATGATCCGTAAAGAGTAGTTTTTTCTTTTGGAGCCGAGCCGGGCCTCCATAAATTCCTATTTTAGTGGCCGGTAGGCGATAATTGTGTTCGTATCTGCCGGCCGTTATACCAAACGCCGACCTCCTCCTTATTAATGCCTCCTTCGTCGGGTCGTTAAATTTTCAGATCGCCGGCATTAGACCCTCCCTCTCTCTCTCCCTCTTTCTCACTCTTTCTCGCCCGCTCTATGCCCTCAACTTGCCGATTGTAATTTGACGAATCCCGAATTCAAATTCATTCAAATCGAATGCATTGCCCTGTGCCGAGGCCCCCGTGGCGTGTCCGACAATGCAAATGAGAGCGTACCGTTTTAAAAACGAGCCGGCCGCCGCTACGCGCTAAATATATAAACCGGTTGAGGAGAACTCCTCGTAGGATTTTTTTAAACATTACGTTTTCCTGATATTTCGCCGTTTCAATATATAAAGAAAGGTTTACGTATAAATTCTAATTTCCATCGTCACGAATGAAATTACTAATTTAATGAAACTTATTGATCCTATACACGCATTTCATCTGCTAGATCTCACATTCATTCAGAGATTTAAACTGTTGCTATGCCGTCCCTTGAGGAGACGACCTTTCGAAACTGAATTGGCGAAGGTTTCCGAGAGCATAACTTGAATTGTCACTAACTAACTAGGATCGCGTAATAGGGGTGTGGGAAGAGGCTCGGTTAACAGGGGTTGACCCCTGTCACGAGGCAGACAACAGAAGGAAAGGGCAAAAACCCTTCAAGTGGAGCTCACTCAGCTGGTTTCCCAATAAAGGAAAAATCCCGGAATAGCAGGCGATCAACACCTGCTAACCGAGGGTCCTCCCGCAGAATTACGCGATCCTCCCGGAAGTTAGTGATGTTCCCAATTATGTTACTGTTACGGATATATTTCTAACGAAATTTCAGATAAGCATCCCCTCCATAAAGCAATAACAATCCTTTACTCCCTTACGCAAAGCGGTGCCTATCTGAAATGATTTAAAAAATTCTCCCTTCTCTCCTTTTTTCCTAGCTTGCAGTATTGTGTAATTAATACACACTACACCACTCAATTAAAATTCCCCATACACAGCTTTTTAATGGATCCAATAATATCCTTATCGAATTTTAATTTATCTGTTTAGCAAACCCACTGCATTGCATGATTGCGCTTTACAGCGCATAAAAATAATCTGATTGTTCGCTAGTAGTAATTGCGAGAGGAGAGTAACAAATTATTTCTTGTTTTTACACCGGAAAACGCCGAGTGGTCACGGAAACGTGTTTGAAAACATGCGTCGGCGTAATTGTTAAAAATTTCAGCTTTAATATTCCAATTATATTTGAATTGGGTATCTGTACTATGCTGTATAGTGCCACTGTTCGAGACATCGTCCAACGACAAACCCCTATTAGCCGTAAATGTGCCACGAGATATCAATTTAGAGCGAATAAAAAGATGACAAAAGAAGGCTATTTCCGCCGCAGTATAAAGTCCAGAATGCAGTTTATGGCCTGAACGTGCCCACCGACGGCCCCGACACTCCCGGGGTTCACCCCGAGCTATCTTCCTTCCTCGGGCCTAGTGTCCCGGTTTTCGATTCGACGCGACGAAGCGGCGGCCCGTGGAAGCGTTACGGCCCTAATTATAGACGGGGTGGCGATTTATTGTCGCCCGGTAATTAGGACACCGACGGCAGAATTATGAGCCCCGACCGCACCCCCTTTATTACCCCGCCCTGAGCCCGAGAGCTATCCGGTTTGTCGCTACCCTCTCCGGTATCGCCCCGGAGCGTCAACGTTTCCGGACCTAGCAAAAATCAGTCTACAAGTATTCTTCACACTCCCGGACATCATTCATAAGTTGCAGCGCAGTATTGGTCAAACGATATTGCTTAAAATAATTATAGTCCGTTCTATTTATTTAAGAATAATTTTCAATTCAACGAGCTAACCCCCTTCGTTTCATGTATTGATTGAACTAATAACGGGTTACAATAAATAAATCCTAGAATAGAACAAAGTTACGTTTCGGACTAACCGAAATAGACTTTAATCAAATGCGACACGAGAAGCTTAATTGCGATAGGGGCGGGAAAAAAATATGTAAAGAGCGAAAAGGTAGGGCGATTGCACGCTTTCGCGGCCCCCGGGGAAAGATATTTAAAAAACGTAATGTGTGTGTGTATATATATATATTTTAATAACGGGGTAGCGACCGGGACAAAATAAACAGGAGGATATTATGCCCAGTCGGCGGCGTTATCAGATGGCTGTCGGGCGAAGGGGGATTGCGGGAAGGGGGTGTCATACAGCCGGCAATTAAAACTCGAGACACGCATCCCAAGTCACCAACTAGACTCTGATATACTTGACCGACTAAAAACTCGGAATTAAGGGAAGAGAGAAAAAAAAAGAGAATCGAAGTCAAAAATAACAGGTTGCCTCAATCTCCCAACGGTTATTTCGTCCCCCGCCCATCGCCGCTGGACGATCCACGATAATCGAATATTTTCCGTCCACCATTAAAAAATAGACTCGCTCTCTATCCAATCCTCGCGGTTTATCTTTCCTTAAAATCCCGAAATAATTGAGCTCCGATTTCCTTTGAATAAATTTATCGGCTTCGACTATTATTAAGCCGTTTGCATGGACAATTTCGGTTTTTCTTTTTCGTATTAAGTATCTCAATTTCTGCTGGGTTTTTGATATTCGTCGTTTGTAATATTTTAGTGTCATCCAACCCCCTCGAGCGTTTCCGTTCTCACATCGGTCAATAAGAATTGGACGGGACATTTTCTATTTATATATTTATTTCTTGTTTTAAAATATTCTGGAATGATTTGATTGAAAGTCTAAAATTCAATGATTACTTTGCTCATTATCGCAATACGTATACCTGAAACTATAATCTAATAATTCATAGTTTTACTTCGATTTTTTGAGTATTTTCCATCTATCGAATTCGAATGTTGTCGCCGCTAAGCCGAATATTCAAGGCGGATAAAAAGAAAGCAGGAATGGTCATTTTGAAATTGTCTCTGCCCCGGAGCAATGTTGAAGCAGACCGACCCTGTTTAGTGTTCCAGTCGGTACACGTTTCAAGAGGGAAATATATAGTTTGAGAAAAATGCCCCTCGGACGCTCAACGAGACGTGAAACAAGATTCACAGTGCACCTTCAATGCTAAACACGGACGGGCCGGTAATAAAAACCGCCGCGGTCTTTATCTTAATATATTCTCCGTTTGAATCCGACTTTATCGTTTCAGTTCCTCCTCGGTCCCGGTTTTAATATTTTTTCTTCCGCGAAAAATAAAAATTCCGTAACGGCGGTCCACTTTGCTCCAGGCGGGGTGAGGTGGGAGGGGGGCGTTCGTCTCGGAAATGTTAAACGTCCTCACAGAACCGCGTACGCATTTTAAGCCCCATCCGCAGGTCCACGTAGGCTTGTAATTTAATACGGTTCATCGAGCAAAATATTTCCCGGAACTCAACTATATTCTAAATTTTTAAGCGTGCGTTTGGCTCGCAAGAATCGGTGACGGGGGGAACCAGATTTACGCCAGGTTTTGTCTCCGAGCGTGCCTAAAGAGTTTTCCGCCCCTCGGGCCGCCCCCAAAAGCACCACTTTCTCTTCCCCGGCCGGCTTTCCTCGAGAACGAACCGCGCACCCGACGACAATGTTCACGACAATAAATTAAAAAGGGACGGTCGGCAAATTCGACAGCCCTGACCTGCACACGATGCCGTCGCCAGTATCCGCCGTGAATGAGATGTTTCGTTTTAGTTACGCGTCCTACCATAGCGTGAAAAGATTTACGGACTGTTAAAACGTCCCTAGAAGCGAGGGGATTGCGAGCGTGCAACAATAGGGGATGTTCCAATACCGGGCGAATATCGGTTGTCTGGTCGAATAAAAATATTCGATTATTATCATCAGGCCTTGCGTTTTTTCAATCTAAACCTAATAATCTAATAATGTCAGGTAATGTTAGGATTAAAAAAGTTTATTAACAATATTCCGAAACATATATGGTTTTGAAAAGAAATCGTGTCTAAGTCCGATTCATCTCGGTGTAAATATGGACGCTGGGGCAGGCAGCAAACGCCCCCACCCCCGTTGGCAGCGGCGAGGAACCATTTCCAACGGCAAATCCCCTCGCGGGGAATGATCCTCTTACCGAATGGAAACAATGCTTCGGTGCAAGACATAAGCCGATTTGTCATACACGAATCTCCGGCGACAGGGATTCCTTCACTAGGCTACGCTTCATATAGTCAATCATCGACCTGGTTATTGTTCGACGAACGGCCCTGTTTCGGTACAGTCCTGAACAATTTTGGATTCGGGCGAATGGGTGCCGGAAAAAGAAATCCGACGGAATACAATATAATGTTAAAATACCGTATTTTATATTTAATTTACTAATATATATTGGTACGAAATATTATTTGAATGTGAGCCTCGGTTCTTTGAAATGTTTTCATACCGCGCAGTAGTTCAATTAAAAGTAAAAAAACAGGACGGGGTGGAGATGGGGGTTGATCACCGGCGGCATCCCTTTGTTGACGCTAGTGTAGCCGCGCTCAATCTATTTTTAAGAAAACAAACGGGGGGAAAATTGAGAGAGAGAGAGACAGGGGGAAAAGTACTTGCTCGGACAACGTAGGGAAACAAAAAATAATAGATGTACACAATCCCGAAAAGGCTTTTATTGTAATCACTGTTCGGCTAGTGGTGGGGGAATGGAGGCTGCGGTCAGAGCGGCGGTCACAATGACCGGTCCCGGCTCACAAAAGTCCGTCCTACAGGGGAGGGACCTTTTCATTTTCCACACAACACACGTTATTTCTCTCTCTCTCTTTCTCTCGTTTTACTTTTCCATTTTTTGTCTCCATCTTTCTCTCTCTCTCTCTATCTCGCCTCTCTACTCCTTCCCGGCTGTTTTCTCGCCCACCCTTTTGTTGGTCGCCCGTTGGGCGGGGGCCGAAGGGGGTTGTCGGTTGCCCCATGTCACAACCCCCGGCCCCCGGCTGACATGTTTATAAAGTTGAGCCGTGGTGGTGGGGGGGGGGGTATCGCCGTACAGAGCCGACGTGTGTGGGAAATCAGACGCCGAACTCTTTCTCCCTTTCCACGCTCTTTCCCTCCCTCCCTCCCTCCGTCTCATCTCCCTCTCCCGCTGTAATTGGAAGCGGGTAATTTATTGGGCCCGAGGAATAATGCCGGGAGGAGAAATAATGGGCGAGCTTAGACAAAAACTCGAGTTGTAAATTGTTTTCATACTCGGGTGGCTCTGATGTCGTGGGGGGAGGTCGCGCCCTGATGGAAGTGTGCGCACGGCTAAACACCGCCCTAACGGCTGTGCCAATCTGAAACTACCCCTTTCAGAAGAACACCCGATCCAATAGCGGAAAGGAGAAACAAAGTTGTAGAAATTTGCAACCTATGATGATGATTGCTAGCCTTCCTTTCAAAAGCACCCTTATTAACAACCGACATTTTCCTGAATGATGGGGATAGTTAAAAATGAACTATATATGAACGTATGGTTAACCAGAAACAATCTGGAATATTTAGAAGATTTTGAAATATACCAGTCCAAATTCATTAATTAGAACACCTCAATTAATACTTGAACAGTGTAACTACTGTATACGCGTGTACCAATAGTGCTATTAAGTATGGACTGAGGAAAAATTGAATATAGCTGAATTGGTCTTAGAGCTAACCAATTTTATAAATCGAAAGATTTCGAGTTACTTAGTTTAGCTGTTAATACATCGGCTCTAAAATGTACTGAAATAGGGACCTCCCAAGCAGCCTCGGGCATATGTTTGTTCCCCGCAATTGTGTTAATTGCTCCACTGTCAATACGATGTCCATTAGCGCGACGAACAAAACGTTTACCCAGTGGAACGGGGTCCCGTCTTATCGTCGACAGGAAATTACGAGTGGAATTAGACTTTTTCCTACGTCTAATGGCAGAAGTGGTATAATTCGTGCCCATTACACGTGGGTGGCTGGAATCGTACCAATTCCAGAAGGATACTTCCAACAGATGTCCCCACTTGCCCTCCGTCTGTAGTTTGTTTCCGACAACGCTTTTTCATCGCGACGTGGAATTGCTTCGTATTCATGAAACGTGAAAACTGTTGTTACACTATAATCAACGGAATACGGGTCGGGTAGTTGAAGGTAGCTAATCATTGTTAATTTCCGGCCACGAATATGAAATGTAACCTATTATTATAGTCCTGTATCTAACAAACAAACACATTTGTCGTACCAACAAACAAGAAATTTTCCAGGTAAATTGTAGATACTCTTATCATTCTCTATCTAGTTTTTTCCGCAGACGGCCTGAGTTACAGACGAATTTTCGGCGAAATTCCGAAAGTTCTATATTCTTTAAAAACCGGCAATGTTTTCTACCCCCTGTATATTATCTTAATACGGTCTATACTATTCATTTCGACATTCATTAGCATGCGTATTACACAACGTAACACTGTCGGAACAAATTATAGGATACTGTGTCGGTCAGTTGTTATATATTGTGCATTAATTCAATATCTCGCTCTGTAGCCCGAGTTAAATTACGGCGGAGCAACAATTTCTATTGTTACTGACGAATTCCTGCCTTCGCCGAATACAAAGGGTGCCGTATCCAAGGCTACTGACTGTGGTGAAAAGCAAAACCCAGTATACCGCTACGAACAATTAAGTGGAGACGGAACAAAGAGGAGGGAAAATACAAAGCATAGTTGTTTTTTTAGGTCACAATAAGCAATAGTTTGCACATTTCCGCGAGCGGTACAACAGAGTTTTATTTGGGTTATAATTTTCACGCTCATTGTCGGGATTATTTTTCATCTTTTAAGACATTTACGAGGCTGATTTCTTCATAGCGACCGAGCAAAAATTGGAAGGAAGAAATCTCGCTGTTGATGAAGGAGAACTTGAGAAATCATCGTAAATTTACTGGCCGGTCGTTATTGAAAGGAGCAGCAGCGTTTCTTTAGAAATGGAACTGGGAATTTTATATTGGACGTCTACCGGGACTGAGAAGACAGAAAGAGTCGGGAAACTATGGGAGCGTTCGAGTGGTGGGCGAGCACCGGCCCTAAAGGCTACCAATGCCAGCCAGCCCCGGAGTGTATCATTACAGGGGCCCAACTCGTCATTACCGGTAAACGTTTCCTTTCCCGGCGGGGTCCCGCCGCCTGCCGTCTGACTCTGGGTGCTCGCGCCCACCCTCATTACGCCACGGCCTTCCCTCTCGGTGAGGACCATCGGGGCCGTTCCAATTTCGCCCCCCCCCCACCCTGGCAACGCCCACACGGCACATGCGGCGCCCGGCGTTTGTAAGTCGGATCCACCGAGATATTACGCCGGCGATAACGATTTCTGGTCGGTGGTGGGGCGGGGGGGCACAGGTCTGGGTCATGATGTAAGGCGGTTACCGGGTTCCGAATCCGGGACCTATATTCGGTCTTGGGGGATTGAATAACGAAATTTTTCTATAATAGAAATAGTTTAATAAGCGGTTATGGTTGGCAGTTTTTTTTAGCTTTCATTTTTGGTAGTTCACCGTATATTATGGAGAGTAGCCCTTTGGACCGGGGAGTTCGACGATCCCTCCCACGTTTTGCTAACAGAATTTCATCACTCTTGTAAGCTTCCGTCATCACCACCCCAATGTCAGGTCCTGTATATTTCCCGTACACGATACCGTCGAAATCAGCGAGTGTGACAGAGGATAAAAAAAATTAAATTGTGATCACCATCGTATTATATAAAACGGGCGTTGCAGTCTCTGGAATTGATCACTGTTCCGAAATATTCGATGCCGGAACAGTTTCGGTAACTCTTCATTGTAGTTAAGCCGTTATTAGTCTTCCTCCTAAGCGAACGTTCTACGACTCAATTCCCGGAGCGAATTTTTTCAGCCGGCTGTCGACAGAATGCCACGTGGGGTAATGCGCCAGTGAGTAATGCGCTATTTGAATTATGCGATGGTGTCGAGTCGGCTCGGGGGCGGGAATTTCCCCCGTATCATTGGTCGGGGGCGGCGACGGTGGAATGTTAAGGATGTTCGGGGTCGCGGCGGGGCCGCGAATGAAATACGCCCCGGGGGCGCGGGCCCGAAGGTGAACTATTCCCCACCGCCCTATTCCCCAACTATTCCCGGTTTTCCCGCCCCGCTAGTAGAAAGTGTCCCGGCCGGAAAAACTCGATGTATTATTCAGCGCGGGCCGGAGGAGATCTCGCAAGGGGCGACGGCGTCGCGAGGAGGTGTGAAGGCCCGCGACACTTAGCGGCCGCCTCCGCGAGTTTTCTTTCCCACCTCCGCCGGCCTTCACCTGTCCCCCAGTCCTAAATGCCTCCGCCCATCAGAAACGCCTCATATTTTTTCCGCCGAGACCGGATTTATTTTTTTTTCTCTTTCAGCCCCGAGACGGGCCGTTGTCACCAGAGTCGACGATTGTCGAGTAGCCCGAGGCGTGAAGTGGCGCGGGGAAAAAGTATTTCGCGGCAAAAATCGTGTCCCGGCGCCTGCAAGTACACAACTTTCTTTGCCAGATTTCAAACCGCTAAAATGGGCTCCATTCCGAAGGAAATTATCCCCTTGTGGTTATTATTATTTGCGATTCCTACTGCGAGGAATTAAGTATAAATTGCAGAAAAACACGGATAACGGATTGAATTATCGTAACATTAATTGGGTACAATCAAATGATCAAACAAAATTATGAAATTTGCCTGAAATGAAGGCGGAATTTAGTTTCATTCGATATACGCGATTGCCGTTTAACGGGTGGCCGTGATCGGCATTCGTTAGCGGGCGAATAACTTAAACGTAACAGTTGCCCAATTGGCAATATCGCGGTTCGGGGGGACGCGTTTCGCGTGGTTCGCATTCCGGCCAACGACGAATTCGTCGCGTTTGTCATCGATCCGGCTCAGTACCGCGGTCGGGTACCGCGCCTACCCAGGATGACTATAAATAGGAACGGGGGCCGCGTCTACAATTACCAGTCGTGATGCCGACGCCCCCGCAATACAAAAAATAATGGCTTCCTGTAGATGCCGCCGCAACCCCAACCCCTAATTCAACCGTACGCATCCGAGTCGGTTTTTGTCTCTCGAATATTTTTTATACCGGCAAAACCATATGCCGCCTAAACTGGTACGGCGCTATTGCGATGGTACAATGTATTTATTTTATTTATCAGTTTATTTAACCCAACGGATATTGCTCGTTAATTGTGGGTTATTTCAACGTCAGCAATGAATGTCACGATTAATATAATTGTTTATACGTGCTATTTGATAAAATGGAATATAACAGACGTTAACAGGGCAGCACTAGCGTTTATATTCAAAAGCATCGCCCGGACCGACCGAATCTAACCCGATACTCACTTTATTGTGAGCCCAGGTAACCTCCAACTGAATATGAGGCCAAATAACGTATACAATCGACGTTGCATAATCATGGTCTATAATTTGAGAAAATATACGGTGAGCTCCCGACACTGAATATTGACGCGTTCCCAGAAATAACATTAATCTGATATCGGCCTACCTCGGAGTTAATGGGAAAAGCTGCATTGTCCATACGCACCTGTAACAAAATAAAATCCAATCAGTTTTCATAATTATATACACCTATAATACCTAATTAGGCTATTAAAAATGTAATTTTAATATAATCCCGAGTGATCCTATATTTCAATACAGTTAATCAAAATGTTATTATAATATGTTATTTGAACGTCCTTATGAAATTGACAGAATATGAATGAACATTGCAATTAACTGTGTAAAAGTAAATGTGTTTTTAATTAATACACATGTGGTAATTAATTGATTGAAAAATGCAAATTTTGGAACATAAAACCCCCTGTAAAGAATTATAGTAGGGGCACATATAACTGCAGATTTCAAAATAGAACAAAGCAGGTTCTGTCTGTGACTTCAGTGGGAGATTCCTGTAAATAATCTCTCGCCGCTCGGAAGTCATAGCTAATACACCTGAAAGCTCGAACTTGCAACACGGTAATGGGGAACCAATCGCGATTTTAGTTGTGAAGCGGTTTTATCGTTACCAAATAATCTGGCCACCTGCCCAACTGACCGAGCCGTGTGTAATTGTCCGTTATTAGGCGAGGGACTAACAGCACCCACAGTTAGGTTCATAAATCAAGATAAAGATTATCTTGTTATTTCGGACCGCAGCAGTCAATGACCGTCCGACGTGGGTTGAATTTGTTCTTTTATCCGAGCGGAAAAATGAGAATGGAGCTTAAGTATGAGCTCTTAAAATTTCTTATTCTAACTTTTCATTTTCATTCAGTTTTTGAACAAATTTATGCGCAATTTCCATCACTTATATTAAACTTCCGCTATATGGCTATATTGTATTGTTGTATATATTTTTGTTTAAGTTTGTAGCTCAAAGGGTACACAAATTAATAGAGTTCAATGGACAGCAATGCACACACTATAAACATAATTATAAAAACAATTATTCTCTTTCCATTTACTCAAAGTAATTTTCGTCAAAGCAATGTTTTTTTCATTCTCATTTCTATGTAATAATTAATAGGGTAATTCAAAACGAAGCAAAAATGTTTTCATTCGATAAAACCAACAATTAATAATTAGTATATAACCATTATAATGATGCAAGGGATAATATTTACGAAATATTAAATAACGTTGAATGAATCTTAGACACAATTTCACTGATGGCAATGAATTTAAATTCAAATATACACATTATACATGCAAATGTACAAATTCTACTAGGATTTGCTAAATTAATTAATAAAATGATGGCCAACTTGGTTGGGCTTAACCTGAACATTTTCTCTTTGGCTTTACGTGAGAGCGTCCATAATTTATTCATACGACCAGTATGTAATATGGAAACATATTGGTTAAAAGGGAACGGGAAATATTTTATTGGAACTTCTTAATGTTCCATTGTTCAAAGTCGACGGCCCATTTTTGTCGGGCCATAATTTCCCGGTGCCGAAGTCCGAGGCCGACGAGAAACCCGAAACCGGCCGAATAAAGAGAGGGTCTTAGAAAGTCCCGATTGGACTGGGGCGCGTGGGCGAGCTTCGCGAACCCCACGGAGATCTTATCTCGGGCCCCGTGTTGAAACTTTAAATGTTGGCGGCCTATTAATGGCGTCCGAATTGCCCTGGCATAGCCCACAGGATATTCGTTACAAAAGCCGGCCGAGGGTCGGCCCCTACACGAGGCGACTCTCTAATTTACGGGGTCAACAAACGGGGTCGGGCATCTTCACGAAAACTGTAATGAATGCAAACGATATTTATCGGAGATTGGCCAATGGGCCTAAAGGTTAAGCTTGTATTATAAATTGTTAGCAACGTTTTCTTGTATGGCTTTACATTGCGAAGTTCTCAGTCCGAACGGCACCTTTTATTAATTCTTTAATATTTTCTTATTATCCCACACTGTAAACATTTAAAACTTTCTTTCTCAATTGTATATTCTGTATCGACCTAATTTACAACAGTTGAAATTCGAAATGAAATTTCATCCAAGTACACGAGCTTAGAACCGAATAAGCGAATGGGCAGAATATCACAAGGATGCGTATTATTTACTCTCGGAGACAAACCTAAATCAGTTAACTTTATTAGGCATTTTGCAGTAACAACTTTGCGCGGGGTAGGACACGGCGAAAACAGGGTACGTTATTTGTCGAACAGAGGGGTGAAATTAAGATATGTTAGAGGTTGAGATTGGGCTCTGGGAAGGGGGGGGGAACCGGTGGCCGGAGGCGGTTTCCCCAACGCCAAATAAACAAGGCCCGGGGCCCAGTTCCAGAGGAGCAAAGCCCGGGCAATAAAGTGGGCCGATATTGGCCACCCTCCGGGGCAATTACGGGGGCCGGGGGGTCGGCCCACCCTTACTGCATAATTAGTCACGGGGTTGGGGGACTTTGCCGGCTGCAGCCCGGTACCGTCCCGAATCGCGCCTTCCTCCCCCCTTTCCCTTTCCCTCCGGGCCCGACCCGGGCTTTTGTCACCGCCGATATAGATAGATGCGCTATGCCGGGCCGACATTCAGGGACGGCCGGGGCCCGCTTCGTTACGGGCCCGGTGGCGGCACAAAGCGCCGGTTATCAGCGCTCCCACCGTGACCGGGGGTCGCGTAGGCAGACAAAAATCCGACGATCGTGACTTAGAAACGGACACGATATTTTCTTTATGACGGTTTCCACCGGTCCCCGCTACACAATGCTCCTTTCCGATCCGTAAGCCCACAGGCACTAAACAAAAAAATATTCGCCCCGAGAAATATTGTTAATAATGTTTACACCGAACGCCCGTAGTCGGCGGCAGATTCCTTCCCGAGCGCGTGTTCGCATTTTTAAATATTTATATTGGGCACGCGAGGAATACCATTATTTCCTTCGCTGATACCAGTCCACAGAACTGGATTCTCCTCTGTTCGTATATTACTAACAGAATGGTACTAACATAAAGTTAATTATATCCCCGCCATCTACCGGAGCTCGCGATGGACGTTTTGCCGAGCCCTGAGGTATTAAAATCTGAATCAACGTTAAGTCCAGTGAATAGGACATATTTAGGAATGTGAAGCGATCTCCCAGAATCGTGAAATTATTTTGCGACATCCTTGTTATTTTCCCGCATCAACTCAGAAGCGGAGTGTTACCGATAGTTCATTTATGCGGTGTCACGCTCGAAACATAATTTTAGTCTCTTTGTCCCGCCGATGAATCCGTAAGGAAAACCGTTTTATAGACGACTTCATCCGCGCGGAGTAGTATATTTCAAACCGAATCGACGCCATTCACACGGTAATACGAATTATAAATAGGCGGCTTGGACATCTTCAACAATGTCTGTCGCGTATAAATGACGCAGTCTCGGTCCGACGGGCTCAAATATTTATAATCACCGATACCGATCGCGCCGCGGGAAAAAATATGATTGCCGATGAAGTCGGCGCGTTTAACAAATGGACGGCGGGGACCGAGGCGATTCTGAATAATTGACGGATGGTAGGGTGGGGAAAATAAAAAGGAAAATACCCGCAGACGGAGCAGTGGGAGAAACAAAAATCGGACGGCCGTAATTACACCGGCGGCTCGATCGGTCTTCCCTTCGGGGCTCATCAAATATATTTAATGATTCTTCTGCGGGCCGGCGCCGTGGAAAAATTGCGGGCCTTTTGTGCCGCCTACAAGGGCTAACTTATTGCCTTCGTAAGACTCACGTGACGTTAATAGATTAGGCGGGCCTGGCGAGGCCGATAGCCCACTATCCGGCGGTTCAATTATATTAAATTTTCAATCGAATTAGTGGAGGGGGCGCGGGCCCGATTCGCGATAATTAGGTGCGGGGTCGGTCTGGGGCGGCGGCCCTAATGAGGCCTGCTTCTGACGCCGCGCCATTTGTTTGCACCGGCCGGAAACTGTTTGCCCAAGTTTCGGACTGTTGAACAGTTCGGACGGATTTAAAGACTCGAGCCATAAGATCCGTGAAGCGGGGGTAAACTGGATCGACACTTAATCGCGACTTAAGTTCGAATACCTTGTAGATTCTTCCCGTAGGACTATTCCGCGTTCCATAGACCGCAATCGAATAACCGGTCTTAAGAGCCGGATATTCTATGACCGGTCCGATGCACTTTGTCATCGGAAAGATTCTTTGTGCCGAGCTCTCGATGTAAGACAAATCTAATCAGCACCTTGCTCCAGCGCTCTTTGAACTCAGCCCCGACTCCCCCGAGATCCGTTCTAGCGAATTCGGTACCCATTCTGTTTTTCTCTCCCAACGCATTGATGGCTCAGTTCCATTAGCGAATAATTTCGGCGACCGAATATATTTGTAATATTATATTTGAATTGAACTCAGAGTAGGAGAAATTGACAAAATTTTTCTCATTCTGTCTTAGTCACAACCCAATTTAAAAAAAAATTATATTTACTGAAAGGACGATTTGATAACACAATGTAATTTTGAAGTGAGTATACATCCATCGATGGTGCTCCTGCTCCAGCTCTTAGTAGGTAGTAAGGAAATCACGTGGCCATTTCCTCTTAAGGATTTACAGGAAGGCGATGCGAGGAGACCTGTCGAATCAATAAGAAGATAGTTTGAACGGAAGGGTTTATTTCGCGAAGGCGCTAATTCATGAACGAACTAGAGTCGCAATGGTTCGTGCGGTTAGGAACATAAGATGGGAGCCTAACAATTTTATGAATAGACTGAAATGATGGAATTTTGTAGTTGGGTTTAGACGGTTGGGTGGAACTGAGAATTCAAAAGACGGTTAGGGCCCAAGAGTATTATTCTGTATGCTCGCTTATAAATCGTGGAAATTATTATAAAATAGGTTGACCGCGAACGCCGAACGTGACTGACAGACGGCTGACACGGTCGGTGGGAGTATCTCGCTTTCGACGGGCGGTTTTAAATATGAAACGGGCGCATCGCCTAGGCGGGACCGGATTGAAAAGGGCGTCAGGCGATGTCGGGTAATTTGACACCGCATTAGGGAGGACGCCACCTCTGCCGCATCAGAAAAGGCCTTCAAATTAGTATACCCCGTCCCAATTTACAACCCATTATCTTTCTTTCTACGGCCGTGATTCTATTATTTTTGCGCCGGGGCTTTCCTCACGTACAGACCGCCAATGATACCGACGCCCATTAAAAGAGTGGCAAAAATTAATTCCAGCGCCGATTGGCAGATAGAACGGATTGAAGGACTTATAATTCGTACGATGTATTTACGATCCCAATTTGCCAGGGCATCAGGGAGCAATCCGTTCGACATTCAAACCGCAATCAGAAAGTAATAAAGGCTATAACAATCGCGGAATTTGGTTTTTTTCATGATGCTATAATAAGTCATTAACGACATAATCAGACATACAAACATAATTTGAATAATAATTATTCTATTCCATTAATTGTAGTAATCAAAGTAACACAAACGTATTGTGCTATACCTCTATGTACGTCGCTATGAATAAAGTATATTTCCATTCATTGTATTACTTATATCAATGAAAGTAAACATCTTATAGCCGTTAATTACAGGTATCATAGAACAATAGATCGGAATTTTGTGTGTGCCTTCAGGAATTTTATTTCGTAATTAAGGTCCTCTTAATATCCTCGTTGTCTTGAGACAACAATGATGCATTTAAAGGCATTAAATACATTCTTTATACTTTCTCCGTATTAATTAATAGTTAGCTTTTATCGTGCCAACAGTTAGAGGTTATTCATTATATCATTCATAATAAATTGAGTCGACATAATGACGGAATCCAAACATTCAGTTATTGACATTTGGCTTAGATTTATGCAAACTTTAAGTTTAATGTCTAGTTAATGATTATATCAAATAGTATTGTTTTTGTTTGACGACTCTGTGGCCGTGTTTCTCCTCGATGTGGCATAAACGACGGTGGGACCCTAACGTGCCGCTAATAATTAAGAAATCCGCCTCAGGAAACAAATCGGCGAACAAGGCGCCTCTAGGAAGCTTTCCGTAAGGCAGTCCCAGTTTATGTTTATAGAACCATGCGCAACGCGGATGGTGAAGCCTGCATTGCAGGTGGACGCTCCCAGTTCAGAGGGCGACGGACAAAAATAAAAGAATTTGGACCGGGAAACGGATGAAAAATCGTCCGGTCTAGGATTTATGGAAGGACGAGTTCAAACGATAATAACTGAGTAAAAATAAAAAGTGGTTCGGAATAAGGCCTGTAATTCAGTGATTCTCGAGACAGAATTTAAGCGGAAACGCCGCATGTTTTAGGTTCTTAAGTGTGAAAATCCGGCTGCTTGAGTTACTTCGAAATGCCCGTTTGACCGGCCGTTATGCCAGTCAGAGTATACGCCGTCCGGGATAATTACAGAGGATATTGCGGGCGCAATCTGATCGCGGCCTTAACACTCTCCTAGGAGTGAGTGGGGGGAGGTCCCATCACACCCGACAGTGGAGTGCACAATCTGTGGGCCCTATCTATACGACCTGGAAACACGTGTAAGCCCCGTCGACGCTGAGCACATGTCCGCCACAGTCACCATAATCTGGAGCCGGTAATAGTCTCCTATCTTTCGGCGACGGGTTATATAATAGACGGTGGGAATTACGTGAAAAGTTTGGGGGATGGGGGACTAATAAAGCGACTAACGAGGACGACTTGTCCACTAAAATAAACGAATTTAGGTCTAAACTAGGCACAGAATTTTGGACACCTGGCATAAAATATGTAAACTGGAATTTATGAACTAACGTCATGAAAAAATATATTTTCCCCGATTTTAAAATAAAACCACCCTTTCCCTGCAGGGGTTAATGTTATTTTCTGAACAATCTTCAGAACATAAACGGTCAATTAAAATTTGCATTCGATTGATAAAAGCGCGGGTCTTCCCTTCTAACGGACTTTCATAGAATCAATTGAAAATTTTAAATGATCTACCTCAACTCCAAAATGGTCTTTGCGATGAAGGGCAATTATCGGTATGTAATCTGCATAAGGGACTCCGGGATCGTGTCATGAATTCCGACAGGAATATTATATCATTCCCGCTAGGACTTTTGTAAACGGTTTAAAAATTAGCGCGGCTACCCCCCCAAAGTCCCTCAATTTTCGAGGCGTAACTCCTCCTTCCCCCAGCAGCGTTTAAATACGGCGTTGGGCCCCGAGCGGCGTTTCCCCATTTTCCAGCCACCACCTTTCCTCCAATTACCCCCATTAGTGTGTGGGGCCCCAAAACAGGGGCCGGGGGCGGGCCCCGCATCCAATTTGCATTACATCTTTTAATTAAGCGCCGTCCCCGGGAGAGAGGGAGGGAGGGATAGGGGGAGAGTGAGTGTGAGAGAGAGAGAGAGAGAGAGAGCCCCCGCTGCCTGCTGACGCCGCCCGGAAGCGTTCGGGGTTCAAACCCCCGCGGTCCCGCACCCGGAGCGGCATTCGATACCGCCAACCTCCCCAACCGTCAAAGGCATAACAAGCACTAGGCCTTTGGGAAAAGGAAGACAATTATTTTCAGAGTTCAGACGAAGTTTCGGCAGAAGCAAATTAATTATCCCTTTCACCTACTCGGTCGGGAACGGTATCCTAATAAAGCCCTCGCTCCTGCGAGTTACCCTCGCACACGGTTATGGTGCGTGGGGGTGGGGGGAAGGCGAGAAAACCAAACTGGAAGTGCAACAAACAATTGGACGAACTTGCTTTCTGCGCGACGCGTTAACCGGCGTACATCTCCAGAAAACGGGAAAATACACATTCGCGGGGAAGAATGAACCCACAGGATGAAGAGGAGTAAATTAGTTCCGAAGTTAAGCTTAAAGAACCGCTTTCGGCGAAGTATCGAGAGCAAAACTTTCACACGTGACACCCACAGGAGACAACGAACATTTCCAGTTTCATCGAATAATGGGATATTTCTATTTGGAGAACATTTCTAAAATGTATAAAATTTCATTACAAACTGAGTCAATCATATCGAGAAACCTGGTATTAAAATTGGGCATTGATAAACCGGTACAGTTTAACTGGATCCTATTTGAATGCATTTTTTATCGTTTCAAATTGCCATGAGATCGCTTACGGTATTGCCGATTTTGTCAATACCTAAATACAGGAGTTAGTAACTAGAAAAAATAAGAGTTTATATCACAATAATATAAATACACTTTATTTTGTGTTTAGTATTCGAGTAAATGTGTGCGCTTGTATTTTATTTCAGACTGGACCCAGGTATATCGATACATCGTTTACGTGTTCTCTGTAATCAAAATGTGGTCATAACACCGATGTTTACCTCTGTTAAAGGGGTAGTAGGGGCGTACTCGCCAGTCTTTTACGGCCGAACAGCGAGGCAGTGAAAATATTATGATACAAACTCATTCTTATAATTAAAGTCGCCGCGGGGGTCTACGGTCCGCGTTGGGGGGGGTGGTGGCGGGTTATAATTCGTTTAAAAGGCGGTATATTAATATAACGGGTAAATATTTGGCTAAGGGAAACTGCTATACGCGTTGGGATTTTCCTCTGGCCCGCTGCCGCAAATGGCCCGACTGCGATTTCCATAATGCAATAATAAAGCACCCGTCTCTCTCTCTCTCTCTCTCTCTCTCTCTCTCTCTCTTCTCGGGCAGTTCCCTCACAATCCCGCTCTCCGCCACGAAATCTCCCACGGGAATTAAGCCAATTAGACCAAATATCGCGTCCAATTGAAGTGAAATCTTAATTAGCAATTAAGGCGCCGAATTGTGCTTGTCGCGGGCCGCGGGGGGAAAATTTGAAGCGCCCCGACGTGTCACTATTAGCTCTTGGAGAGTTCACTGTCACTCTTTCCGATGGCGTTCAATGGCCTAACACTATTATAATTGAACACCGTGCCTAATTGCATGGCCAAAGGGCGACACCATTATTGTCGGGTTAGAATTACCGCAGTTCAACCGAGCAATGCGACCAAAGTACCAGTTTAGAATCGGAGACTCGAAAGAGTACCCAAAAAATGTTATGGTGTAGCGTATTTTTCTGGAATTTTAATTTCGATACTCGAAGAAACGATGCCGGATCAAACGTTACGGCGTTCGGGCGTCAAAGCGATAAAAGTCCGATATACTGGGTCCGCCCGAAAGGTGCGTTCCTGCGACTCTTCGGAGACAATTAATATGTGCGCTGTGCAGATGGGCGGAATAATGGAGTGGGCTGGGGTACGCGTGCCGAAGGCGGAGTGACAGAGAGAGAGAGAGAGAGAGAGAGAGAGAGAGAGAGAGAGAGAGAGAGAGAGAGAGAGAGAGAGAGAGGAGAGAGAAGTGGACATGTGCTACGAGCTGGAATGTCGGGCATTCGCACGTAGCCTCGGACAACTCCTGCTCTTAGCCCAGCACAAAGTAATACGGTACAATGGGACAACGCCCAACTCATGTACGTTCAACGTGAATATGAGTTCAAATACTATATGAAAAACACAGGTGAAGACATTAATGGGCGATAGGTCTTTGTTAATTGTTGCTAAAGTAGTACTAAGATTAGCATTGTGTGCAGATCGACTGACTAAAGTACTGATGGAATATCCGCATAATTGCACGATTTTATATGATATGTAATTAAGAACGTATTTTTACTATAAATATAGCATTAATATCTAGCAATAACATAATAATATTCAAAAATATGGAATATTAAAGTGGAAGCTTTTAAACCTTATCGACATATCCGATAAATTGTTCTTGTTTCATGCAATTTATTCCTGTAGGCAACATTAGCTCGAGTGTTACTGAAACAGTTTGTTGTTATAATTAAACTTCTTATGCACGTCAGAAAAATTACGCGTATACACGTACAAGATTAACGTCATTAATCTGGAGAATAACTTAGCTGAAAATTGTAGACCGGCTAGATTGACTGGGTGGCCGCTTACTTGGCGCTTAATATCAGGAGACTATCACAGTTTGTGTACACTGGTGTTTAGGCCATAAATCTGTCCGCCCGTAACATATACGGCACTTTTATGCATTTTCCGGTTTCCCCCACCTACTTGTAAGTCCGGTGGTTAAACGAGTAATCAATTCTTGGGACGATGATATAGGTAACGCCCTCCGCCTTCTGTAACGAGGCCACCCCCTCCGCCCGCCCTTTTTCTCTCTATGCGTTAACGACGCTCCCGTTCGAGGGTGTCGAATTGAAAGGGCTATAATTATCGTGTCCGAGGCGGGAGTAGCCGCGGCCGGTTGAAAAAAAAATATGGACTCAATAACTCAATAACTCGTTATATTTCGGTAGGCTAATGCTTTTACACTTGCGGCAGGAAATAATTATATTTATTCAAATGAAGCGCTCCCCATCTGCTCCCCACGCCCCGGGCTGGATAACGCTCCGTGATACGAACCCTCTCCACAACATTTTATCGTACAGTTGTTTCCAAGAAGAATTACCCGACAATTAATGGAACGTGTGGAAAATGTGATGAAAATCACACCCTTCGGACTTGTATTTCAGTGTTGTTTGTGTTGACAAGGAACTTTTTCAATTAATGTTGAACTTTGATTAGTTTATTATTTACGTTTCGTGGAAAAATGTTAAACGATAACAACTATAGAAAAAAATTACATTTTTTCTCGTCATTCTGTCGTGGAGCGGTAGTTTAGTGGTTCTAGAGAACATTATCGGAATGAAAATGTTTTTCGTAGAGCTTTCTTGTGCGAACGAAGTGGCTGTAATAAATATCGTGTTCTGTATAGGAGCAGTACAAAATAAAGTAAGGAACCAGGAAAATATATTGTCGAATATTACGATTACTAAACCGTGAAAAACAGTCGTTAAATTGAGAAAAAGGGTCCACCAGAGACGCCAAGTCAATATGAAGATCACATCAGACAAAATGAAGGTCTGATCATGATGCGGGCATGACGTTGGGACATTTCCTTAACCCGCGGCCACTACCCTCGTTTAAATTATAATCCAATCGTCGGCCCCTCAGAAGGGCCCGCCCCCGCTAACGCCCTTCAAAAATCAATTACTGTGCCACCCCCATCGCTCCCATCATTTAAATGGAATTAACCCAGTCTGGGCGGTTGTGTTGACACCCGACGACAAAGGCGGCGTTTATGCAGTCCGCAATTAGAGGGCACGGCCCTCGGGGGGGCGGCCTTTTATCCATCCCGTAAACATATCGACACTGCTCAACGATAATTTGAAGGGAAAACAACTTTTCACTCTGATAACCAGCGGGGATAAAAGCGGCTTCCAACGTTAATGGACCACGTCGCAAGTTCGTGTCGATATACTGGGGGAATTTATTATTTATTGATTTAACTTTATCAGTCTTTAATGAGTTCTATATGTGCATTTGAAGCAGTGCCAATGTTAAGTCAGCGAAAGTTTCCGCGACTAGAACTTGAATTATCACTAACTTCCTCCGAGTAATACTGTGGCAACGACCTCGGTTAACGGGGTTTGACCCGCTGTTAGTCCGAGATTATTCCTGTGTTTGGAAACCAACCGAGCGAGCTCCAGCGGAAGGGTTTCTGCCCTTTTTCCCCCGGGACCTCCCGGGTGTTAAACGTTATTCAGCATTATTTGGAAATAGAATGTTCTATTGAGTACGGATGTATTACTTATATTTAATTGGGCTGAATTATTATACGTACGGAAAGTCGCATTCACCTGGCCATATTCACGACGAAATTAAGTTGTTTACGACAACAGAAAAGGCCGTTTATATTTTTTCGGCCGACGGTTAGCAGAGAGCCATCGCGAGTTAAAAGTTATGGTCCGTATGACCGGAAATCATCTTTCCGGTCGTAAAAAGGGTCGGCCGGTCCGAATCGTCGTAGGCCATAACTCCTCTTCGGATAGTCGTAAACGAACTCATTCTTAAACGTCCGGACTTGACGAAAACGTGTGCCAAAATAACAAATTAATTAAAAAACTGTAAACGAGAGTTTAAAAATTGTTATCGAATTCCATTCTCATTTAATATAATCGAAGTATTGCATATTAAAGTTCAGATATTTCGTTCCATTAATTTTAAGCCGTAAATCTTTATTAAAACGAAGTGGATAGTTCCCGGAATTTCATAAGTCAAAATTTTTCAGTTTTTTATTTTGAAGTGGATTGAGGTCGAAATATTTCTGGAAATAATTTATCCACTCGCGGGAATATTCGTTATATTCATCTTTTAATTCTTAATTATAATAAAATAAATTCAGTCAAACTGAGACTGAGCGGCCGCATAATTCAGTTCGGAGTAAGTAAGTAAGTAATGAAGATAAAGTCCGAGTCTCGGGCGGTCGGACTCGTAGTGGCCAAATAGCGGTCATATTTCACCTGTACAATCATCCCTGGAGCCTGGTGCCTGGAGCATGGAGCATGGAGAGGCCGCGCTTAATAACTACCGTTTAATAACAACCTCCTGCGGGGCCCGCGCCCAGTGCGTTGTGCCGACCGCGGTGTTGTGCCACTTGTGGCACACTCTACGGCACTACACTCATCCCCATTTCCAACTCCCCGGCCCCACCGTCACCGAGAACAAGATGGAAAACGATTAATGGGTTATTAGTGGAAAAATGCTCGAACAGCGCGGCTCGGGTGGTCCACCTGCCCTGCACGTGGCATATCCCAGGTGTTAACGCCCGGCCACGTATTCAATACGTCGTAAATATTCGGCCGCGGTAAACGCACGCCTACCACGCACTCATCATCGTGGTGACGAAACAATTAATCTCAATTAGTAAAGTTTACGACGAAATAATATTAATGACTCACAACAATCGTCTTATTGTGTCGCCCGTTATCGAACTAGACTTCACTGAAGTCAATAAGCCGAAAATGATAACAGTAACAAAGAAAAATAATGTGGGATAAAGTATGAAGCAATATGGTCAAAAATAATGATGAAAAGGTTATTTTAGTTTCTCCTAAGAGGATAATCGACTTCCATAAATACTGACTGTAACAGACTCGAAAGTGTGTGACGCACTAATTTACTGACGGCTGGCCATATTTTATACGAAACGAGAAGATTACGTACTTTGAAATTAAACGACACTATGAACAATATTAATTCAGATTATACGTTCCTTCGTAAGCGTTGGGTACTGCGAGAAGGGATACTGCAGTCAGTGTTGAAGTGTTAATTCCCTTAGCGGAATAAAATACATTCCGCAATTTGAAATTCCGGCAGGTGCTGGTTCCAATTTGAGGGAGATAACGAAATTCATCCTCTTCTCGCCTCTCGTGACCGGCCCGCTACAGACCGTTGTGTTTCAACAACCGCAGAACAAATGAAGACCTTGTTTTAAGCGCGGTATGAAATTTTTAAGTCCAACAATAATTGTAACAGAAGTAAGTAATTAATGCGGTGAAACTCGAGCGCGCATTGTTCGTCCGGGGAACGCTACAATGCGCTAAATTCGAACTAAATAGAGACATAACGCTCTGTTCTAGTGGCGACCTTTTGAATTCTCTCAGCGCCAGCACTACGTTTGTGCTTTCCCACACAAATGAAACATTAAACCGTTTATCCTCCGATAATTGAGCGATTAAATTTTAAATATGAAATATATCCCGGCTGTTCCCGGCCGTTCAGAGGGAAAACCGGGAGAGTGAAAGAGCGGCATATTCTCTTTAAGTTAATGAGATTCGGAGCCGGAGTTTTCCCGCCGTCTCCCTATTTTAATCCTAGCCGCCAATTAAGATGTTGCGTGAGATTCAGAGCGGCGGCGCCCAGTGCCAAATTCAGTACTCTCCGAAGGCCCCGTTTTCTTGCTTCTTAATAGAAGAAAATTAATCTCGGGTTGAAAAGGGGTAAAAAAATCGGCAATATCCTCGCCCCGGAGCCGCTTATACCTCGGAGATAAACACTTGAAATCCGAGCAAACCGAAGGAAAATCCGCGATTAAAAATAATTACAATGTTTGTACAGTCTTAGAAAAGGTAATCTGTTCATTAATGCCTCCCCCGTTTCAAATACTGTTTTCCTTTTATACAGTGTATATACCACAGTACACCCTTGTCGACCCTATCAGTTAATTTATCTCGAATAATTTCGAGTTGTAATCTTAATTGTCAATAATTATTGGCATTAATCGGATTACTTCTATTTGTTTTTTGTTTTTTCTGTTTCAAGTTTCAGGTCTCGAAATAGGGTTTGGACTTTATAATTTACGTTTCCCCTTCAGATTGTGTCGATTCCGATGTGGCACAGTTCTTAACGGTAAGAGTGGGGGGGGGTGGCGACAGTGATAAAGGAAAAATGCTAATGCGGCAATAATGAATATTCATGACCGGTTTTTTCCCGTTAATAGTTTTAAAGAACGAATTGTATAGTTCAATATCATGAAAACAGTATTACTCCCCCTTCACTTTCCTTAATATATTTGGATAAATTAACAGTCGGTTATTCGAAGTTTCTATTCTAAAACTCACAAATAGTTAATCGCTACTAAGAATTTTACATTAAATTAAGGCCAGACATTCTTAACTCAGGTGACTTTTACATTTTGTCTACACAATAAATGTAATATAGGCAAGCAGCGGGGTCCGATTTTTTTACACATTTTCAACGTCCTACGAAGCTACACAGAGGAGTGAAAACACCGACTATTACTGTCATCGGCGAAACAAATGAACAGGTTGAAAGTCGACCTTTCTGTAACGTTTGACTGTTACAGAAAGTCGGGGTCGAAAAGGGGCCACTGATATATGAGTACTGACAATTTCAGAAAATTCTTACGATTCATTTCACCTCCGTCCCGAGCGCCTCGCCCTTCGGTCGGCAGTGTCGAGATTCGACTTATTCATGAATTCCGATAGCCGCCTTCTCAAAAGACAGGCTAGAATTACAGTACAACCTGAATTGGGTATCGGGGGAAGCCAATTATTCGTTTTAGAACCGACCCATTAGAGTGAATGACAACGCGGTACTGTCTCCCCTATGATTAAATCGTGTAATTAACGGCCCCCGGGGGACTTTCCGATCCGTGTTCTTTCTCGTTTTTATTTCTTCCACTTTATTATTTTCTTCGATCTCTTTTTATTTCCCCTTTCTTCCATCCGAGTAAAGAGTCCGTACGCGGGGAGCATACTGATATTAAATTATACGTTACAGTCAGCAATTTACGAGCGCCCCAGCGATCCGCGCTCTGTCAAGCGATAGGCGGGTAGTGTTACTACAATCGACACAGTACAGAACGCCAGCCTCGAATAAGGATCATTGTGACAAAGAACAGTTATCATTTCTTATATTAGCAGTACATTCCCTCCACGTTCTACCGAATTTGGTTCACAATTTTTCATCTGAACACATTTTAATTAACTCGTCGTCAGAATTAAAATTGTTTTAGTAGAAAATAATTATTTGATATTCGTTCATAAAATCACGAAAAGGAATTCATGTTTGCTACAGTTTGAAAAATCGAAAGAACCTATGTTATATTGTCATAATCAAAATGATACGAATAAACGCTAAATCGCACTTAATTTTCAATTTATTTTTCAACGAACGGCAACACGAATATTGTGTTCGTTGATAAGAATCACTGTGTAATTACAACGTATAGCAACAATCTCCGGTGACAATTAAAACATGACGGATGCACATATCTCGATTGAACAAGCGTCAAATATTTTCCCTCCGAAGACAACGCTTTTCCGTTTAAGTATCTCCGCTAATGCAGATGACGAGTCGAGGATTCTTGGAAAGATGTAGGCGGCCGGTGGGAGGAAACTGCAATCGTTTGCAATTGCTTTTAATTCTTCTCTTCCTTCTGATCCCGTCCATCTTATAGGTTATTATGAGTCATTGCACAGAACTTTAATTCGCAGACATTTTGTGCATAATAGCTCACTTTATTGTCCTAATTGTTTGATTGAGCGCGCGGTCGGTTAAAACAATTTTTATTTTAAAACGTCCGTCAGTGACCTACTGGCAAAAATACGATCGCAAACTTTAATTCAGATGATAATTATTTTAAGTCAAATGACGTCAGGAATGTAATGAATTTGCCTTAATAAAACAGACAGGATTCTCGTAAGGATTCTCGCATAAACCCTCGTATTTTATGTTAGCTTCCAGTTTCACCGTGGGGCGGAAATCTTAGGGACTCGCCGCTGAGGTAGTGGCAAGAATATGTAAGACTAATTCGTGCGACTGGGACGGGATTCTAGGAGTGTGTGGTTGTGGATGATGTACCTACCAGAAGAGGGGGAATCTGCTCTCGTCTGGAGATTTTTTTTCTCGGATCTCGACACGAGAGCGAGTGAGAGAGAGAGAGAGAGAGAGAGAGGGAGGGAGGGAGGGAGGGAGCCATCGAGAGAAGAAAGGAGTGGGTCCGGTCTCTGGGCAAGAGAAAAAGAGAGGCATTCCAGGCCAAAGCAATTATTGTGTGCCGATCTCGCCTCTCCCCCTTCACTAACTCTGTCTCTCTCTTCACCGTTCCTCACTCCTATCTATCTGTCTCGCTCCCGGCCTCCTCTGCCCCTACACCAGCAGCGGCTACTTTCCTCAACTCTTCTTCGGCCGGCACGCAATCACGTTCTCGCAAATTACGGGAGTTCTACCGGGGATTGTTTCGTTTATTTAACGCCTCGTTAAACAAATATAGGAACCGTGTAACGACGTAACAAGCACACCGTGCAGACTCGCGAAGTCCTACCTTTCCGGTCGGACGAAGCTTAGTCGGGGCATATTGAAACAATTTTGAATTTTGTTGTAAGAAAATACGGCGTAATATTGTGGCAAATAACGTATCCCACAAAACAAAAATCTCGAATGAAAAATAATAGCTTAATATCTATACATTTACAGTTTTATAGTTGCACCGGAACATTATTTCGGGACCTCGGGATTCTGAAAGGGTTCGTCCTTAGGTAACAGTAACAGTGTATTTAAGGTAATTGGTTGTGGGTCCGTGATAGCTTGAAATATCATCACTCCTCCGCACTGCAGCCAACGCTAATTATCCGGCGAAACGCAAATGACGGTGGCGAGAAGCCGGAAACGGGCTGGGATAGGACCGATCAAGTGTGATGATCGTAAAGTGAAACAACGCTCCGGCAATTGAATGAAACGAATAATGAGTTGCTAGCGCTATTTACAAGGAACGTATCCAGATCGAGCGAGATGCTAAACGCTCGGCGAAAAGGAGATCGGAGAGATAACCTTGATAGAGTGCGGAGAAAATTACCGATCGGCTCAAGACAGGTGAACTAATGACTGCTTTCTGAATTAATCACGTATGCATGAAATGTCGAACCGTTCGGCCATTATAGGGCCTCGGTATAATAATGTCTACTTAATGAGTGGACGGGACGAAACTGAAACGGATACAGTAAAATATTAAATAAAAAAACACTCGATCAATAAGTGTTTACATTTCTTCGCGGGGCATATGAGTCTAAAACACAATTCTCTCTTATCCGCATCACTTCCGCAGCACGTCTAAAGAAGGCCAAATCTCTTTTTAGGGACGGTACTACGAAAAATGTCGTTGTAATTACTCAGTATGTAGGATGCAATTAATTTTGGTTGGGCCCCTAGAGCGTAGTGGGGGCGGTATGTATCTATCTGGGTTGGGCGGAGGCGGTTGACATGTATTGACGGACTAAGCACGGCGGCCCCCCGCCGCCCCCGACTTGTATGTTGATTGCTCGTAATCCAGAGCGGTCTGTGAAGCAGGTGTTTGTCCTTGCTAAGCCCTCCGGGTAGGCCTCATTACACACAGGAGGTAAGACAATGGACGGCTGTTATCGTCGGGGCTGCTTCGCGGATTAGGGCCGACGATCTTGCGACGACGACGTGCGAACGCCATGTTCGATCCGGAATACAATTGGAAGTCAAACTAAAATTTATTTTACTTTCGTTCAACACCCTAGGTAAATTTAAAATTAGAACCGGCACATTCATCTGGTATGAATTATTGTGTCATATTGTCGACAGGTTCGATCACTGGACTAGTGTAAATTAGAACGACGTGTTCTCACATCGCGTCAAATTATAAAGAAGCTACAGGCAGATAGAGGGCGAAAGAAAACCGCACGCCAAGAAACATTATCCAGGTAGTTTTGCCGCGGACTGGCGGTTGGCTGGCGGAGAGGAGGGGTTACTTAACTAAATAAAAGAAGGAATGGAGTAAGGTGGCAACCCGTAAATTAGCCTGTTGTTGGGCTCAGTTTTCCGATTGGGCGTGCTCAGGTGTTAAAAACCGAGTTAGAACCGCAAGAGGCTCACAGAAACCCCAGGGCCCAATTATCTCGCTTAAAGGGCACCAACCGATCGCCAGCTCTCTACACCGAGCTCATCTCTCCTCCAACACACAACTGCAACACTTCAATTGCACTGAGCCTTCATTTCTATTTGGATCAGTAGAATCGATTTTCACAAAGGGTTCCCCAATTAAATTAATGAATGTTGCACGATTCGGTGTTCGTACTACCAAAAAATTGATTTGAAAAAGAATATAGTACATATTTATCCAATGTTTCAATTCAGCACTTCCCACTGATGTTACTATCAGTATGTCGCGATACTTGATTCTATTTTTAGGTATTCATTTATTGCAATATTTTTATTAGTCAAACGGCTTAACGTATAATACCCTCTTTTCTGTAGCTAATGAAAACATAAAACAGTAATGAAACTGCACCACAAACTGGATAAATTGTAAATTGACAATTTAGACATCTTTTTCTGTATTTTCAACGAAATATTTATTAATGACAATATAAAACGTATATTTTGTTCAAGCTGCGTGGGTCCGGTCACTCCATTATGTCCGGTACGTAATTAAAGTACACTTGTTCCGTACGATGTTTATGCATTGAATGACCACAACTATGATGATTTCAGACTACATGAACATTCGATTCAGATCTCTATCTGAAATGAGAAACATTATCTAGCACGGTGTATCTGAAACTACTTAGGTGGTCCTAAATAGGGGAAGGGGGGGGGGAGGGTGGTTGGTATAATGAATTTTTTCTTCTGGCCTAACCGTGGGATAAATCGACGGCTAGCTATACTTACAAGGTGTCTACAATGTCCCCGTGGATGTTACACTATTATTTTAATAAAATACCGCCGAACGATTTCGGTAAACTAGAGCGTCAATAGATAAATAAAAATATTTCACGCCAGCCACAAATCCTCTCATATTGATCGTGCACTTGGATATAATTGGAAACATATTATTTTATAAATGACTGCAATACTGTTATAGCTGATATTTCGATCTCGTGGTTTTGCTAGATTTGAAAATCTTCTCTTTTTTGATTAAAAACAGAACAATCTTCCTCCGGTACAACAAATTTTTGATATTCATATAATTTTCTAGCTAATGGGGGAGAGAGGAATGTACGCGATACTTATATTTGTTAAGAAGACAAGAGTTGTTTTTTCTTTCGATGCAAGAAACATTTTGTCCGGTGCGGTGTTTGGTGTTAGATAGACGGAGAAAAAGAGTTACCTCGGAGATATAAAAAGGCGAATTAGCGTTAGGTTTAGGAGGGCCGGGGGCTCAGGTGTTAAAAACCGAGACTGCGACCGCAAGTGCTCGAAGCCGATATACCGGGGGGGGCTCCCGATTATTGCTTAAAGGCCGGTTTGGGCAAGTTGCGGTCGAGGCCCGGTACATCGGGCCTAAAAGCGGGCGGCGGAACCCCCTTGCGGCTTAACTGCTTAACGGCGTACCTCAGGTTATTAGGAAAAACAATAGGGCCCCCCTCCTCCCCCCCTCACTTTCTGACTGTTTCGGCCAACTCAAAGGCTGGAAATTCGTCGGCAACAATTGAAACTGTAGCGCGGCGCTAATTTAAGCGGTCCAGATTTTCGGGCTCCGAACGGATTTGAATTAATAAGCGATATATAACTAGCGGACATTCCCCGACCCATTGTTCCAGCATTTGTTCGCCCCCGACCGACATGCCGACGGGAACCCTACTGAAGATGGCGAGCGGCCGAAATCCGTGGATCTGAGACGGAAGGTCACAAGAAAGAGAATGAGGATATTTCCCAGAAGGCACAAGCGAACAATTCCCCATGCATTATGAACGACTGGTTATTCATTCTGGAGTACGCGCGATGAGTACAGATCGGGGAGTTTCACGACATTTGGATATGTACTGAAGCTGGAAATTATTAGGTCGTGTATAAATATTATACACTAATTTTAAAAGGGGGATCTACCTCGTTTGGCACTTCAATCGGTGCCTACACCTGGTTTCAAGTTTCATCTACTTCTTGCTGAACAATTTCATCATTTTTCCCCTTATAATTTATTCACAGCAAAAACAGGAAATGCTGCAGTTTTTCAAATAAGAATATTTATCATCCATAATTTCGTTCTCCCGGACTCAATTGAACTTGTTCCCCGGGTATTTATCTACTGCCGGGCGAAACCCCGAGAATAGCGGCGCTTCCACATTAACTTTTAATAGGATCAAATTTGATTAGCAGCCTCTTATCGGAGAGTCGAGACCGGCTCCACTAGGAATTACAGGTTTGCAGTTTACGAAAGTTTCCCTTCCCGAAGGCGGATGTAAAGCGGGTAGTTGTTCTTGATGGGGGGCGGGAGCGGTAATGTCTTATTCATTGGGCGCGGAACGAGAAAGGGAGGCCCCCTCCGGGGAAAAAAATGTAAAAGCGTTCTGGGGAATTATGAATTAAATTTTTCAAACTCGACCAGAACCGGGCGAAATAGGCCGCGGCCTATGCCTTCCGGCATAAACGTACTTCCCCCCTTTACTCATTCGAAAATTATGCGGAGCACGTCCCGGTACAGAATTAAATACGATTTTCCGATTCCGGTTTCAGGATTGGTATATTTTCGGTTCTTTATATAAAAATATCAAATTTCCTCAAGTATATTAACTAGTATCGAATTTCGTAGAAACGTTTACCGGTACTTTCTGGTCAATATAAATCTATTAATTACTCAACAAAAATTTGTTCACGTCTTGTTTCAAGGCTGGCTCATTTCAAATTGATCCCAATTTATTCTAATAATTTTCATATATTTATATATAACTTGTTCGGAATATGTAGGAAATTGTTGAACTTTATTTGGGTTATTGATCACTTGTTCTTGACGGATTGATCTATATTGAATCTAGCCAAACCTGTTTCGGTAGGGAATTTCCGCTTTGGGCTTTTAAGCCCGAAAATTCCCGTTAAAAATAAAATACGAAATAAAAAAGATAGAGGAAAAAAGGGACCGCATTAAAACAAATACGTTAAGTGGCGCGCATTATCTCTTCCACGGTTCGTTGGAAAACGAGTAAAAAACACCGGGAAAGAAAGATACGAAAACGAGAAAATGAAAAAAAGGGGGGAAAAAAAACATTAAAAGAAGATTAAAAAAAGCGAGAGTAAAGTTCGGCCCGGCCAAATACCGGCGGAGACGAGGGGCGTTCTTATGAGGGCGGCCGCCAATTACAGACGGGCCCTGCCCAGATAGCGAACTCTTGAGTAATCGCCACCACCACTGAACCTATTAAACATCACAAGATACCCATCCCCCGGGTGCTCCCCGAGTTGTCTTTTATACACGTAACATTCTTCTTAATACACGATATACTGCCGGCGAGAGTGGAAAACTGCTTGAACAACAACCCTCCCGGGTAGGACGTACTCGTTTGTCCCGATTATTTTTAGAATACATCTCGCGAAAAAATACCTCGATGGATATAAATTTAAAGTTGACAGATATTCTGGTCGGCCACCTTTAATGGATTCGGTCTAAGGAGGCATTATTTCCAGTGTGTACTCTTATTATCTCCGGTATAAGGACCAATTGTAAGAAGGGTTGTTCTTCTCCGGTGGCCCCGGTCTGGCATTGATTATTAATAGCATTTTTTTACTGTAATCTCCCCGATTCTGTAATCCGATTTTGTGGATATTAGTGTAAATAAACGTGGAAGGGCCTAGGAACTAATATATGTAGCGTTTTTATACCTACGCTCTAAAAACCTTCTAAAAACATCCGAGTGGTTTAACATTCCCGGATCTTGGAACTTACTCGGATTCGAAATCATTTCAATTCGTTAAGTCAGATAATTCGTAGATCGAATATGTTCGTTCAGTCAGTAGCCCGAAAAGATGAACCTCGATATTATCAGAAAATTAGCATTCGATCTCTTAACTAAATATAAGAAGTTAAAATTTTTGATGATCAACCGATTTTCTATATGCTAAGGAATTTGTTATACGATTCGGAAATAAAAATTAAAAACTCGATCGCTACGTTGTTTTAATTATTTCAAATGTATGTCTGGGCTGTAGATAAAGTTAGAGTTGACTGGTGGGCATCAGTTATACGAAATCCTGTCGGCGCCGTTCCGGTAAAGGGGCCGAATTTCGCGCGGTAAGCATTTCCGAGGCCCAGTCGATACGGCAGAGCGAGTATACGGCAACCGTGTGCCAGTCCCTGTCTCCCGGCCTCCCTCCCACTTTATAGCTGAGTACCGCAACTCGGTCAGGAAGGGAAAATAGCGACCGCCCCCCGCCCCCACCCCCACACACACACACAGATACAGGGGCTTTTTCCGGCCCACAACCGATGGATGCTCCCCGCCAAACGGACCCCCGCTTAGGCAACCTACTGTGAACTATTATTCTGCATTTTATCGCCCTCGAGTTAAATAGGAATTCTCGAAACGGCTCTGTTCCCGAGTGCCCAATAACTCGAAAATTGAATTTAAATCGGGACTTTACGGTTTTGAATATCATCGCTCTTCTATCAATTCGCCCATTTGGCCTACATGTAGACAGGTTTCGGCTGTAATGATTAATCAGCGTCTACTGGAGGCTGTGTCGTTCGAAACGAATACATAAAGAAATAAACATCGAGAAAGGTTTTCCACTCTTTTCAAATTCCTATCCCACTTGTATTACCACACCGAGAAGGCCAAGGTTAGTACTTTCTAGACTAGTTTTAGTTTCTCATCATCAGTCGCAAGTAATATCGTAAGGTACTCGTGAAATTGATATTCCAGTATAAATTCGAATGAAGTATATTTCCGGCCTTTGAAACTCAGTATACAGTATGGTCTTGTGGTTACGTCAAATAGCCTCGGTTGAATATCTATTCAACTCGTACACTGTCAGGATATATCCGGATACATCCAGAAACATCCGGAGATATCCGGAAACGATGGCAGGAAATGCGAATCGTTCTCGGAAAACTGGTGATAGTGACAGCAGAAAAATCATGATTTCAACATATCGAATCGGATTGCATTTCAGATGAATACGGACGCTACGAGGAAAAGAGAAGCCTGAAAATTTAATTCAAGGTGCGCGTTTTAGATCGGCGTCACCGAGACATTGAAGAACCCGAGGTTGTTGCCGCGATTATTGTAATCCATTTGTCCCGCATCTTTGTATTGGCGGGACGACAGCCGAGCTTCCGCTCGCATCCGGTCGTATATCTCGAGGGGGCCGCTAGAAAAAGCCCCCTTATAGATTCTGGCCGCGGCTATTCCAGGTCCGATGGGTAAAAAGCCGTCGGCCGACTAGTCGGTCCGGTCCACAGTAGAGTACACTTCCAACACACCACCGATCGACCGGCCGATTCCGCGTTCGGAATTTCCGACGCTGCAATTTAAGCCCCATTTCCAGTCCGGGAAAGGAACTACGGGGGTTTTAAAAACAACGGAGGAAATTGACATTTTAAACGGCCGTGTGTATTTTTCCGCTCGGAAATATAACGAAGTAAATCTTTTATAAAAATATCGAAAAGGTTAAGGACCGCAAACAGAATTCCCGAATATAACATTACGGGCGAAATATTGTTTTTCTTTTCCCCTAGCGCAATAGTGCAATTATGCTTGTGCCGTTATGCGCTAGGGCGAAAAATTGTTAAGTACTGTAATAATAACATCTCACTGAACTGTAAGTTTACTTAACAGTGTAAATTAATATTTACACTAACAATCTCCGGACACTTCGAAGACAACGAATCGAGGAATCCCTAATGAAGATTTAAGGCGAGAACGAGCTCACGATAGACTAGTTTAAACGGAAAATAACCAGGCATTTTGAGACCGAAACTGTCTCCGATGACATCCAGACCAGAGAATGAAATAAAAAAATATATATACTGCCCATATAATCAGATTTATGATAGGAGAAAATGAAGGTCAGGCTTTGGATATATATTTTGTGAGGGACAGAGAAAGCGCGTGAGCGTTTTGGAATAATTAATGGGGGCACATGTACGTTTTCGGGAATTACAAGGATGGTGGATATTGGTGGGGTGGAGGAGGAGAGCTGCCGCCCACCTGCCTCATCCCTGTAGTCCCGTCCGCATCCCGGCGCAGGGGCGACGAATAATATTCTAATTAACTTCTGGGATTCGCCCTCCCCGCCCGGCCCGAAGGGGCGCCCCATCTCTCGCTTTCACTCGGGCACCTGCCGGGCGACAAATGTCGGATGCCGAGCACGAAATAACAACCCCCGGATGTTATATATGGGGCCTGGGGCCGGGCCGCTAACTGATTCCCCAGCTTTCATTTCCCATTCATTTTCCCAAGAGTGCACTACGGACTGGCGAAACTAAGAGCTCATTCGCGGCACTAGATTTTCCTTCTCCTGCCCCAATTGTCGACACTAACCTAAACTACTCCACTACGGTACAATTTCCCCAGAAATATATTAAATTAATATAGAGTTAAATTTCGCGCAGATTAATCACTAGAATATATGCACATAATTCGGACGACAGCGGAAAATAATATTCTTGAAATAATGTAATTCAATTGCAAGTTCGAATAAAGAAGCCAAAATTTGGATACCCCATTTAGGCAATTGGTCCTAATTTATATTTCCGTTAAATGCAAGCGTTAGACTACAAATATTCCAAAGCCACATGTAAGTTACAATGAACTACACAAGAGCGCAGTAGAAGGACGCAATGTAGTATAAACATGTTGAGAAGATTTTTTTTTCATAAAACGTTAGCGACTCTGTTGCTCGGTACAAGATGACGACAGTTCAAATTCTGGGATATATTTCACATTGCTGTCTAGAATTTTCTTCGTTAATTGTATCATAAATGTACATTAATAATTACGGTCATTGTACCGATGACTGGTGATACGGGCGCTGGTAAATCACTCAATGTTTTCGAGAATTTAATCTCGGCCCGAGATCACGAAATGGGAGTAATTTTATTCCAAGTCATTCCCGCTTATCAGATGTTTCCTCCTCCGCCGATCCGTCCAAAGACGCATCTGATAAAAAGCCCATGTTTGTAATTACTTTCCTATCTCCTCGTCCTACGGTTCGAAAATTTGTTTTTGAAGAACTATTATGATCGCTGTCGAGCGCGTCGAAGTCGTCCGGTAATTGCCGTTTAGAGAAAAAAAATACAAATCCGAGCTCTGTCCGAGACATGAACTGTTCAGTACAGTTATGGCCAAATGTCTTACGTTTCTGAATGTACCAAGTGCCAAATTTTTGTTCTAATAATTTCTTTTGCGGAATACTTTAACGCTTCACATTTTCGATTTTGATTATTTTCTCGTTGAATAGCAAGTTGTGTTATTGTGTAATGTTGCACAAGTTTTCTCTCGAGGAGAAAATTTTTCTCGGTTCAAAAACCGTCTGGGAATAGACGGCGCTATCCTCTGCCAATAAGACTGAAACTGTCGCAATTTGAGCCTAATTATAAAATTTGATTTTCTATTTGGGAAAAACCGATTGTGTTGATTTTGGCAGATGGCTCGCCTGCTAAACTAGAATCCGACTTCGCATGTTTACTGCTCCCCGGTTGTCATAATCGCGGCGATGAAGAGCACGCAAGGTAGTGACGTCCATCATTCGTACGTTCCGAAGCTCCGCGTCGGTTTTTAGCAAAATAAATATAATAATATGCCAGTCGGAGAATGAAGGGGTTCCATTTTTTCCGGATGATAAACCGAAAAGAGAAAAAAAAAAACAGATCGGCGATACTTAATGTCCTGTCTGAGCGCGAACACGCGAGCGGTAGCGGAGGTATGGAATATGGTATTAAGAAAAACATTTTCAGTCGATGAAATATTTCACAAGCGCCACAACTGCTCCCCCTGCGGTTACAAATGTTTCTACACGGCACGGTATTGAAACGAGGAAAACTCAAGTGAAAATTGAACACAAATGTGATCCCGGTAGCGAAATTTCGACTCGTTAATTTATGACATTTATGGATTTATGACATTCCAGGACACTGAAACTGGAGTCAAATTTGATCCGGTCACTTTATCCCCCTGGATTGCTGACAGTTAGCTAGATCTGACATAGAATCGGATTAATTGGGCAAAAGGTTTATTTTTTCTACTGCAACAACAAAAGTTGCCTGCGTCTACGAAATTTGACAATTTAATTCCCGGAATAGGGTTTTTTATAGGTGTAAATTGTCGTCAATGTATTTCCTATTCGATTATAACAGGATACAATATATTTTTTTTAGGAGAAACTCCTGACCCGAATTTTGAAAAAAACAATTTCTTCACTTTAACTACCCCCCCCCCCTTTAAGTCTTTATCTTATGAAGACTTCTCCTTTCCCCTCCGTTGTACTATCTCTGCTGCAAAATAGACGGAAAATATTTTATTGTACCATTAATTATTAGGATTTAAGAATAGCAGGCGACCTATTCGGGAGAAGAGAGTTTTTGTGTCTGCTTTCTTCGGGCCGTATATAGACGCCGCCTTTATACCGGTCCAATTGTAAAATCGAAAACGAGCGTTTACAAGTGCATTATACTACATTGGGCCGTGTGTACAGTGGCCAGGGAATGGTTATGGGGGGGAGGGGAGCTTACGGTCTCGGCGTGTACTACCGGCGCAGGAGCCAGAGGGATAGAGGGAGAGATGGAGGAGAGAGAGAGAGAGAGAGAGAGAGAGAGAGAGAAGAGGCGAATAGCTGTAACACAATACGTTGGTGCGGCATTAGCGGTGGCGCTGTTACAGGAGGAGGAGGAGGAGGATGAGGATGAGGAGGAGGAGGAGGACTAACAGAAATTATGGCCCAATTACAATAGCCCAAGCCGTTCAACATTCCCCACCGCCCCAGCCATCTCAGTTCCCGCCGCATTGTCCAATTATATATTATTTATATCCGGACCTCCGGACAAACGGCCATTCGAATATACGTATATGTATATAAAAGAGACAAAATATATACATTTAAAAAAATTTATAACGAGTTAAAAGTATTGTCACAAAAGCGGCTATTTATATATCTCATGTGTTCCATTACTTATTTTCAGTACAGATTTCGGGTTTGAGTTCGGGGTAATAATTCATCGATGAAATATTTGTGGCTAGATGTGGAAGGGAGACGCACTTGAAACTACTCAGCCATTTCCTCAGATACAAAACTATTCTTTCGTTTCAAGTATTTAAATTGCGGAGGATTTTTCGTAATTTCTTGTGATATTCCAAATTCCCAATTTAGATTATTAAAAATAATAATTACTACAAAGTCATAAGATTAATCAAATAAATCAATATTTCTATTTTAGTTGTATTTGCTATGAACATTTCACAGCTGTTGCAAATCCCAAATCTGAAAATTATCATGTCCACGAAATAGGGGGTCACATATTTAGGTAATGAAAAACTTTTATTATAATCTACTACACTCTGATTATTCAGGTTCATTTTACAGGGAAATATTAAAATAATAGAAAATATATATATTATAGAGGGGGACACAAACCCGAGAGAAGCTTGAATGGATACAATTTATTACTCTGTTCGAGTTACAATAGCTCCGACGGTGAACGGGGCGCTCTATCGCGGTCTCGCACCGGCCAATTATATATTATTTATATCCGGTCTAGGCTCTCCAAACCGGTCTAGCCCCACCGTTTTATAATCGAGAGCGATATATATATATATATATATATATATATAAATGAGTGTGCGTGTAAGTGTGTATGGATAAAAAACTGAAAACTGTGGTTTTTTACAAAAGAGTAGCCGCGCTTCGACGAGGCGCTTGAATGAGACAGATGTTTTCCTGGCTTGTACCCCCCTCCACCGTCCATCCACATCCATCCAGTGATACTATGAAACAGTAGTCCGACTGGGGAACAAGTTGGAAAATGGATTCCCTTTCGATGGGGCTGATTAATGGCTTAACGCTGATAATATCATCTGCATTAAAAAATATATATCTGTGGGAATAACACTAGGAGATTGTCTAGCCGGTGGCCGGGGGGTAAACACACTACAAATGGAGCTTTGACTTAATTAAATTGTCTTAATAATTATTGCGCTCATTGTAAGGAACACTGTACAAAGAGATCAACAAGCTTTGTTTGTCTCTCTCTCTCTCTCTCTTGTTTTATTTTATTGAACTAAACGCCGTTGTCTCCTGTAATAACGCCGACACATTTCTGATAGTTACTGACCGAGCAATTCCAAGAAGTTATTCGATAATCAATTGGAATTTGCAATTGACCCAAGTGTTAATGGTTCCGCGAATCAACTCCAAGACCAGTCCCTCTGAGTAAAGCTTGTTCATTATGCATTATAAACTAACATTTCCAACACGCCGCTATATTGAGAGCAGTCCTTATAATAAACGTGTCTTTCGAACAGATATGAAGTAAGGAATGTTGACAAATTAGGTAAATTGACTCAGTGACCGGTTATTAGATCTATCTATAGCGATTTCTTTTTGGCCTTATCAAATACGTTTAAATTTTATAAGTTGTCAGTATTACGAGTTGTTTTGTTTTAAATATAGTAACTTATTGTAATGAATATGATTAATTGACGTTTTATCAATTTTTTGGTCCAAAAAGTTGTAATATATCCGGTGACACAAGTTTCCGTCCAATAGCGGTTGGAAAAACGCCCTGTGACGACACTCGTCTTCTTTAAAGCGTTCACCTCTTTTGTCCTATTGGAAGCTCGATTTGGAGCTGAAACAGGCGTACCGGGGCCGGCAAAAGAAGTTAAAGAGATGATTAATTCTGGCTCCTCCTTCCTATTGTGAGGACATCAAAGTCCACCCTGCTCCCCCCTCCTTTTTTCGACTCTCCTTCTGCTTCACCCCCTTGTTTGAAACCGGGGGCGTTCTACTAAGAATAATACGGTCTTGACGCAGAATCAATTTTTAATTTCAATTTTTTCCCCTTTTCTTTCCCCCTCTCTCTCTCCGACTTCCTTTTTTTTCGCTTTTTCGATCCCGGCCTTTGTCGACCGGACGGCCGGGCGTATTAATTTCTTAACGGGTCCGATTGGAGCTTGTCATCCGTAACGCTAGAGACGTTGAATCGGAAAGAGAAGCCGGAGGCACCTTCGAGATGGAACGTCTGCCAAACATTGTTGGTCGCTCCTCCGTGTCTACCGGAGAAATTATATCTGATAAAATTCGCCTATCTAGAGGTGACAATGGATTAATATACGTACGAACAATAGTAATCAGTGTTAGGTGGAAATATGTTGAGTTCTCAGTAGAGACCACACATTAGAGATTGTGGGGCGGAAATAAATTATTTGAATATTTTCCTATCGATTATTTTCAGATTTGTATTTATTCGGGAACCCATATTAATTTAATTTTTGCCGATATTAAAGAAATAAAACAAAAAATTTATGTCTTCTTTCTTTCCTTCATATCTATCTTTTCTCGAACGGATACAATAATTACTGTAATACGATGCCCGGTCTTATAGCCGCCGTAGCTAGGTTGAATTATAAAATGCGTAATAAAAACAGATTTCAAATTCTACGATTCGCCGAACAGAAATTATACGCCGGCGAAATGGAGGGGCGAGCAATTAAAAACAATTAGACGGCGCTCTGTGCAGTGTAAGGGGCGCGCTCGTCATAAAGTATGGGCCCCGGGCCTCCTGAATCCTCTTACCAGAAAGTCAAACTAATGAGAATTTTATTGGATCTTGTGGAAGCTCCGCCGAGAAAAAAGAGCAACCCCGGGAAAAAGAGGAAATAAAAAAAAACCGAGTTTTCCGACGAGAGAGCGCCGGTTGATTGGGAAACATTGATTAATTCTGGAAGTCCTGTGTAGGGGGCGGAGGGGTACAATGAAAAATTCCGCCATTCCATGGATTCCCTGTTCTAGAAATAGGGATATTCGGCCAATAACAACGTCGGGTATCGAGATCAATGCTACAACAGGTTGATATATGTCTTTCCTCGGATTTATCTCGGAAATGTATCTATGTATTCTTTTTTGTATATTGTCAGTTTCTCGGCTTTAGTCATTTTTGGAGCCCTTCGGCATAAAACTTGGGGTATAAATCGGGGCAAACGATTTGAGGTTGAGGGCATTTTAGCGTTTGGGGTGATTAGGCGTTGCGCCAAACAGTGTAGGGCCGCGTCTGCGGGTGCTGGTTAGGCGGTACAAGTGTAAACACGAGGCCCCTCGCATCTTCTTCCACCCCCCCTTCCCCAATGGCCTAAACCAACACACGGGCCCTGTAAACAACTCAATTAAAACTTCGACGCCGGTCCCACGCAACGTATGTGCCCAGAACCTAGTACTCACCCCTAGTGTATCTCCAGTTCCGAATCCGTACACCGATCCGTCGGTAAACAACCTTTTCAACGGTTCGATAGCGGTCCCGACCGGTGCATTACTTTCCTAAAACAAATCCGCCCTGATTTGTTAACCTTACAGCAGTGCGTAACAAAATTTCCAGTTAGATATAATTCCTTGAACCATTTTTTGAACGATTGTCCTCGAATATATGGTTTCGTCTTCACTAGTTATTCGTCAGTAGGACTAATGACAGAAGTGCATAAGAACAAACAGATATTACAAATTTAATTGGACACAAAATTAATTACCGCGATAAGCTCAATGAATTTTCTATGGATACGATTGCAGTGTAAATTTATATATAACGCAAATCATATTTTCCTGAAATTTATTTTTAAAACTGTCCGTACAAAATACAATTTTTACATTCCCAAGAGAAAATTAAAATAAAATACCATTGCGGACCTCGTGGTGTTAAGGTACTTTAGCGTTGAAAGACTGGAAGTTGAAGAGGAACTATCCAATCTGTTTTTCCAGCCATTTCTCTATCCTCTCTATTTCTATTTGCAGCATCTTTGACGACGCGATAAAAGCGTAATACCGGCGCCCGTCTCCTGTATTTGGGCCGCCTCTCGGCTGTATTCATTGGCCGTCACCGAACAACGGATCCGGCGCCAAATCTACTTTCGATACGGCTTCCCTCCGAAACGGGCCCTTAAGGGTGGGAAGGGTGGTTGGATTGCGTCAATAAAAACTTTTTCGGCGGCCCTTGTCATTTTCGAATTCTAAGTTTAATCCTGACTGAGCGGACGTTTTGTCGTTGTACGATAACGAGGGAAACGCGGGGCAGCACGGAAGGTGCGGCAAAAGGAGGGAACAGAACCAACTGACGTGACACGAATTATGGAAATCGGGCACAGTTTTCGGTGCGTTAAACCACTTATTCCCTAAGTTTTCAATTACGCTCTCCTCTAAACTAAAACAGACTCAATTGAACTTTAATAGTGATTTATTATTCCCCCGAATTATAAACTGGAATATTCCAGGGGCCAGGGGTCTCTTTTATGAAGAGGGGCAGAATGCTTTTAAGTATTTTTTAATCCAGTAATTAGGATTCAACATAATTTGGTTGTCACTCCTTATCAATCCTTAAAGTCTATGTATTCCGTTCAGATCAAGTGGCGCCTTCCACTCTGTAGTGCTAAAAAGTGCTATAATTCAGGATTTAATTGTATCACGTCTTTTGGCATCATCGTTAATGCACCGACCGCACCGGATACTGCAGTTTATCTGATTTTTCACGTCAATAAATAACGAATATCGTGATAATTTTATAATAAGTTGACCGCGGCTTATAATAGGTTATTCTGCGGCGATTGGAGCGATCGATTAATCGGCGGAAAATGATTTGTCCCAATTAACCGGCCTGCCAATGTAAATGAGTCATGTGCTGGTGCTCAGTAGGCGGTTGAGACCACCGGCCCGCCTAAGGGCCGTGTTATTACCCGCTTGTTGAGACGAACGCGGCGAACATGACCGCCTCGTTATAATGTCTACTTGCCGGGGAAAATTAAAATTGATGTCCTTGTAACATTCGTGTAACGTTTGAAACAACCGTTTTCGTAAGAAAATTGGACGGCGGGTTTATTTCGAAATGGGATATAAACTGTTCAGTCGATAGTGATTAGGCTATTTCTGGCCAAGATTTTACTGCCTACAGCGTACTAGTTCCGTGTACCTTTAGTTAGGTAAAATATAATTAAAACCTTTCTGGAGCAATTGTTGAAAAGGGCATTATGTCTACAACGTATTATATCTACAAACTCATTCTGCTTATAAGTGAATTCTAGCAATTATATGTTCAAAAATTCTTCCTTGTCTTCATTATAGCTTTCAAACTGATAAAATTTACTGTTATCTGGAATATTATGTTTCGACCGAACATTAATTTTTCGTCTGACAGTCAGTCCATACCGAAGCTTCAGGGCGGGCGGATGTGCCCGCAGGTATTTTACCTGTTACCGAAAAATGCGGCATTAGACGCTCCTTAATGGCGGGACAGTTAGCTTTCTGGATATTTCAATTTAGTCATTGTGTCTGGGGCGGAGAATTATGCGGGCTAAGCCCCCTCCCACCAAAAGGGTAGACCCACTGATGGCTACCTGAACCTTTCTAATAACAGGAAGTTTTTAATATGTTACAGTAGCCTGGTAATGGTAGGCTTAAAATACCAATAAAAAAGCACCTTTCATTTATTATTCTCCGGGGATTTTTTATAAGACATTTTATTAATGGCTTCCGTCATTAGCATAGATAAAAATAACTATTTTGTAATCCCCGAACCTTATGGGAAACAATAAACCGGAATGCCTCGACCGTACCATTGAAAGGAGTAAGTCAGTACCAACTCATAAAATTATAATTATTAAATTACGGTTGCCAACCGTAGAAAGTATAGAGTCACGCATAGAGCGTTTTTATTTGAATAAAGTTCAAAAGTTCGCATTAAATAATGCGTTACAACATGAATAACGTTGCGGAATGCCGCTGGCTAGTGTTGGGAGACCCGGATAAAGAACACTGTTGACACGTTACAAAAGCGAAAGTAAAAGTGTGAAACGAGCGTGCCACAATTCCCCTTGAACTTTGCCTACCGAACACATGACACTGAAATGTATCATTCGGTAAGTTCCGCGTGATAAAGCCCACCATTGTGGCACTGAAAATCGTACGGTTTTCACATTGAAATCATTTCCAGAAAATGCTTTGGATAACGCTGAAAAATTTTTTTTACCATGAAAACACAAACCGAAGATAACATTCGTACAATGTTCCACTAAAGTGGAAGTGTGTCCCAAATTAAACACATGTAGGAGAGCTCCTCACTGATGATTGTAAATATTGATTATTAAAATCAAATAAATTAAAATTTAAAGCTTAAAAATATGATCGCCTCACTTAAAGGGCAAAAAGGTTATCGTGTCTACAAGTAAATATTTTCATTACTACCTGGGATTTTATTGGACAGCAAGCGAGACGTGAAAATAAGAAAAAGACTCAGAGGTCACTAAAGGCTGTTTGTCAGCACAATATAAAACTTTGGGAAGTACGGCGGAAACTTTTCAAAAGGAGAACTAATAATCAATTTCACAGAGAACTCCGTGTTTGTCTCAGCGGGAAAAGGCTGAAAAAGTGTAAACGGCCAGATAAGTTGTGTCGAAGATGTTGTCCAACAAACAGGAAATAACTGGTCCGCGATTTTCGAAGAGAGATTTTTTTTCAAAGGATCGTCCTTATCTGCAATCAGAATGTTTCGCAGGAGCCGCGGTAATTGGCCAAAATTGTGAGATAGTTCAACACTTCATACTCCAATATGATATAATACTAATATTTGTTGTCATTAAACAATAATTAACTTATTACAGATAGGTCGAAAATTAAAATACGAATTGATTGTAAACCTTAATGACGGGTTCCTTCTTTGCATAATTACAATTGGCTTCCATTCATCGATACCGAATATTCACCGCTCTATTGATTATCCCTGCACTTCTTCCAAACGAATAGTAAAAATATGAATGGAATATAGATTGTTATATAAATCGTAAAACTTCAATACTTTTAGATTTCCATGATACTGTCGTTAGCCACGAAACTTAGGGAGATTATAAACAATTTATATATATTTAATATTTCTTTCAATATTTCCTTCATTTTCACTACGCTCGTCTTTGATTCAAAGATGGATCAGTTTCAAAGAATATTAAAAATAATATTCAATATTAATCCTAGGAATTTTTATCCAAAGTATGGCTTTCGTAAATTTAATACTTAGTCTTGAATACAAAAAAGCTGGCCAAATAGCTCTCGATTTTTTTGTGTGAGTCAATTATTTGATTTAGCAATAAATCTGTTCGAGAAATCCCCCCCCCTCACCCACTGCTGTTGCCAAGGTCGACCGTTTAGCAATGTAAATCGAGTCAATTAACCCATTTATTTATTATTTTTCGATTTTTTTTCTCCCTTTTCCACATTGTCCTAAAAGGCGAGGGTCCCGGGCGAAGGACAATACGTTTTATTATCCGGCTAATGGCTGGCTGTCGGAGACTGTTTTTAGCAGCGGGATTCGGGACATAAACACAGACGCCGGCTTTAATATATACACTCGCGCGGCCCGTATTCATATACGGTGGGCCGTATTCAATATGCATGTAAAATCGGTCCCGACGGGCGGCGTCAAGGTATTAACACTTCGGACGGGACATAAATTCATCTTGACTTCAATTTATTGCCAATCAATTTGGGAATGCATAGGCGATGAGACGCGACGCGTTTTCGAGGGGGCGGCAACGCCCCCGATTGCACATCGGCCAACTGGACCCGCTTTCCACCATAATTCCCGGTAAAGCAACGCCCGGTAAATATATATCTCTCGACTCCCGTGAATCGCATTTGAGAGATTACATCAAAAGCGTGAGTGTCGGCCTTCATTTTAATAGAACGTCTAAAATTTTAAAATGAATTATAAATTATCCAAACAAATCTATCGCAATCTGACTTTATCCTCTTGAAATTTCACAATCGGGACACATTTAAGTCAGAAGAAAAAAATTATATTTTGAACTTTCAAAGTAAAATGATTATGATCAAAGGCATGACTCGCATTATGGCTCCGTTGGCAGAAGGACAAGGTCTTCTGTACCTAAATGCAGGGCCAAGTTTGGAAACTTGATTTTGCGTTGTTTAAGGTACTTAGAATCTACTTAGAATAAAAGTTCATTGTAGCTATATTCTCGTTTATTTTAGTTTGATTATCGTGGATTTTATTTAACTACAATAATATAAAATTCCGGTGAAATAGGTACTTTCCAAGGCATAACACTCGATGCTTAGTCTAGTCGCAACCTAGATAAAAAAAATATAAACCTGCATATTTCTATCTTCATGTGCTCGGTGATAATAATATTAGTTCCATTGTTCCAGATCCTAATCATATTTTACCTTTAACGCTTAAGGTAAAGTAATCATTTCACAATTGCCGTATATATTTGATGTTGTTAGCTGAGAATTGTATGGCGTGCTATCTGAAAATGCAATCAATCACAGCGTCCGGCGTTAATACTTTTGTCGTGTGTTGGAATTACACTTTAATAAATAACAATTGGGCTCGGCGTCGGTGTGAAAACCAAGTGTGAAACCTAAACGCTCGGTCCAATTGAACGCCCTTCGCATTTTCATTTATAACTCCAATAACACTTTCGATGAAATAACTTGCGACCGGGCCTGAAATTCAAACAGAAAACTGTCTGGGTGGTGGAGAAAAGTAAATTGGAATAAAAAGTGCGCACGTTTCTATCTCAGCAATTCCCCGGAACGTATCGATGACTTATTCGACGTAACGATGAAAAAAATGACGCGTAGGTTATTGAAAGAGTGTACTAAAATTGACAAGTATCGGTATGGATTTTATTTGAGTTCAAAATTCAGATTTACACTGTTCGCACCCGATATATGAGAACGATGAGAATTGTTGTTTTATTCTCAGAAAATGTAGTTAGTTTCCAATTTTTCGGAGCGCTGTGTTTATTTTCCTTTGCGAGGAAAATCCCGGGTATCTTTTTTTAATTAAAATATGTAATCGAAGGAAAAAATTCGATGAATGGAAAGGGTACTTCTCTACCGCTCGGGGTTTCAGAATTTTGCTTTCAATCGTTTCTACATTCTTCCAAGTTTGTACTTGTAGGCTTTCGGTTTCAGATTAAAGGTCCTGAGAATTCAAAATAAGAAAGGCACCAAGGCTATACTACAGTAATTATTGAAAACTAATAACACAGATTTTCAATGTATTTTCTTATATAATTTAATGCTTGGGCACTTACAAGAGGAAAGATCTTAAACCTTCTGTAATAATCTTAGGATTAGGCCAGAAAGGCGTAGAAATTATTCTCATATTACAAGTCTTAATAAAGGTGAGGATTAAGTTCAAGTTTATTGACCGTGCCCATTTAGATGCCCGCCTTGACGCCTTCAGGGCGTCGTCGGGCGATAGATCGAAAAATGAAATATTTTCAAAAAAATTAAAATTAATAGAATCGTTTAGTTTTAAACGAATGGAAACATTTTAATAAAGTCTAATATTTTATAATTACGTATACATTGACTTATTGCGCTGTACGGCGTTGTCCCGTGTATAATGATTTAAAGCAATTAACTGAACCATGAATAATGTTCGGGGGCCTTGTCATCAACAAAGGGCTCATATGTGAATGTTTAGGCAAAGCATGACAAGATCGGCTCACCTGACATCAAACGATATTGATCTAACAAAATTGAACATTGGATCTATGATATAATTTAAATTTTATTTTGGTAGAAAGATAATAAATAGGTCTCGAATCTTGAGTCACTCCCCCATAGATACCTGTCCAAGTCGAAATGACATATCTGAGGGCCAATTTGGTCAAATATCTGAGAGATATTTACTTATATACCTGAAGGATAATAGCTTGCTAATATGATGCTAAGAAAATGTTCGAAAATGATTAACCATCTATATGAATATAAATTTAATCGTCTGAAGAACGTTATACTTTCATGGAAATGACCGCCATTACATGATATTCGGCTGTAATGAAAATACATTGTTGTTAGGTTAATGTTGTGTTTCATAATAATCCGAGGATTATGCCTCATCACATTGCGCATTGACACGCTCCGAAGATAGCATCGAAAGTTTATAGTTGACCCTCCTCCTGACCAAGTCAAAAGCCGGTATTCGAACAGCAATAAATTGGGCGAAATGGGCTTTCATGTCCACTAATTTCAAACTATTTTCCCACTATTTTCACACATGCCGTTCAGACAACAGGGCGAACTAAAAAGAACAATAATAGAATGCTTCTAGTGCGTGTCGCTGAGACTATCATTAGATAACTGGGCCCACGCTATCCTCCCTTTCCCAGATTTCTGGGTTACGCCCAGGGTGGTCCCTCGCTAAATGCGAGTTACAATCTTGGAACGAACTTAATCTCGATAAAAGAAAGTTAATTTATATTTAATAATGGTGATTTGCGTGGGAGCGTGTTCTGAACTTGGGTTGCGCACGGCTCAAAAAGTATACAGTCGAGGGATTTCAAGCGTGTAAGTTATGAAAATAAAATATTTGGAAATGTGCTAGGTTTAGAAATATAATGAGCACCCTAACTCGACTCGGTTATTTGGTCTTACGCTAGACCTGTTTCAGCTTTTCGTCATCGTCATTAGCTTCAGTGCAATATTATTAACCTTTCAGCACGAAGATAAAGCGCTTAAGACGGCAGAAGAGTTGATAAGGAAAGTAATATTGGAAGGAAACTTCAATGTATAAAAACTTATCTCAGATATAAGCCTTTTATTTTTATAATTTCACTAATGCGATTGGCCTGAAATATGGAAAAATAGAACTTCAATAAACTAAAGTTAGCAATATTACTAACAGGCCTATTTAAAACCTAAAAAAATAAATAGAGGATTTTTTATAAAATAAATTTCTGATTTTTGAGGTTTGTGTATAATAGTTACCGATTTCGGTGTATTTAAATTTCAGATCAACCTCGAGATCATTTTAACGCTCTGAGAATCTAAAAGAGTTGATATTGTAAAAATGAACTGCGGACAAACTTTTAGTTCTGTTCCCGCGGATTCGAAAAATCTCCCAACGAGGGGTTGGAAAGACTCCAAAAAGTAGATTTAAGGGATAAAACAATGCGGGCTGACGTCACAAGAACCCACCCCCCAACCCCCAACCCCTTGGGATCAATTGAGGCCGAATTCGACGAGCCACTCGAATTACAAAGGGAACAAACCCCCGGCCAGCTCATAATTGGCAAAGTCCTTCAGACGGAAACCGAACTGTTCACTGAAACACGGGAGGAGATTTTCAAATATGCGAAACCGGGCTTCCACTTTGAGTTCGTCGAATGTCCCGAAGCCGGTGTCAATTTCGTTCACACCGGCCGATATACAACCCGAGTTTACGTTATTAAAATTCGAGAGTTTACTTTTATCAACTTTTCAGAGTGGGAAGGTTTGGAAATGTGAAACTTCATAATTTTATAACAATCGTTACTAAAGTTTAATATTATTCTTAGTAAACTGTTATAGTCTGCCTCCAACAGGCCGGAATGAAACTTCCGACTACTACAATAGTTTCGGACGTTTAATTAACTCGGCTGTGTACCGAAACCTGCGTAAATTGATATCACAGATATTACTTTCATCGTGCTCTGAACTGCCCCCTTCCTTTATATTTATAATCCAGCAGAATCTAGTCTTTAGATCAGTATTTCCGCGGCATTTTATAGTTTCTCATGAATTTCACCTTAGCTCGAATTGAAATTTTGAACAGAGTATCCGGAGGTAGAATATCTGACTAGCGGAAATCGGCTATTACATCAGTTTTTTTCCCCTTTCGCCGTTTTAACATTGAAGTGCTCACATAATGTAATCCCTAGTAAAACTTACCCTACCTGGTTTAGAGGCGAAACGCTATTTTATCAGCAGAATATGCAAACGTCGGAAAGTTTCCGATAAAAGGCTGGCAAACAGATATTCGCGCTGTTTCCGCTCTCGTGTTAAAGGAAATGGGAAATAGAAAGTCGTTCCAGTGTTTCAGACTATTTGTTTTTCGATGTTAATATTGGTGGACTTTCCGGTTACACCCTCGCATTAAGGAAAATGTTTTGTTATTAGGAAGGGAGAAATAAAAAGAAGCCTCCGTCAAACACGTTAACACATGGAAAAATCACTTAAGAAATAGCAAAGAAGGATTGTAGAAATGAGGATGCGCTGAATTTGAAACTTTAGCAATTTCTGACACGCTGCAGTAACAATAAACACATTCAAATCATGTATCTCGATTAACTCTTAATTTCATATTCATATTCTTAGCTGTATGGTTATTAATTGGGGTCTTGTTATCCTAAACTGAACCGAAAGTTTCTGCACCGATATCTTTTATGCGGATATTTAAAAAATCCCTTTACAAAATATAATTCGGCCTATCTGTGATCCAAATTCTGTACCGTGTATAATACTGACAAGTTAAAATGAACTTCAAAGAAACAGACAGAAAATAACAAAAGTTAATTTTACGCAGAGGTCATCACGAGGTTCCTCGTATCACACGTTCAGTTGGTTATTCCGTTGGTTAACAACATGCACCCGAGGCCAGTCATAAAGCGATCGTGGCCGAATTCCAATTAAAATATTTCGGTGGATCCCGATTCTGAATTGTAATTACAAGTATGTGCATTCCCTCGGGTAAGAAATTAATGCCGGGTAACGGGTAAGTTTTTGTTATGACTGGTAAAGGGGGTTTCGGTAGCTGAAGAGGGGTGGGAAAGAGGTGAGGGGACGGCTCATTGATTTCCACCCTCGCCGGGAAGCGGTAGTCAAACAGCCCCCTTCGGACTCGCCCTTTGTAGTTAAGAAAACATTATTCATATACATTTTTCACCAATTAAAAACCGCCCCTAGAAGCGGGGGCCCCTCGAGCCGCTAACGAGGCGCTTTTTGTTCGGCCACTACCTGATACTCCTCGACCCCAGGGCGCTCCTTACCCCGGCTAGCGGGAATATAAGAATTTTTATTGAGACCTCCGCTTCTCGCGCGATTATAATTAAAGGGGAATTTCGGCGGAGGCGGCCGCCTTCCGCGAAGTCGGAGTAATTACATAATTGCCTGACCTTACTTTGCTTAAGACAAAAATGTTCTCGAGGCCCAATTAGCGGGACCAAAAAGGCGCCTCGCTTCAAATCTTTCTCAATGGATTTTAGGCAACGTAGGAGGAATTCAATTCTTCTCTTAAAAAGGACTTTGTAACTCCGAGAAGCGTATAATACGCATAATAAACACTCGAACACAGACATTGCTCAGGACTCTCCTCAAAGATATGCACTGTACCGTAGGAATTATTATTCGCAAAAATACTGTGGTTTCAGCGCTGAAATTACTTCAGTAAGTCACTGACAACAAGGGGAAACTACAGGAAACTGAATAACGAATCTCTAAAATTTTACGAAAAATCGTCGATTTATTGTTTTGAGTATATGAAAAATGAATGATGGGAATTACCGGTTAAATATCAATATTATCTGCACTTCCGCTATTCGATTCAACTGAATTGTCTTGTCGAAACCTTCAAATGCTGATATTGGTCGTCAAATGTTTTTTTATTTATAACACTCAGAACGATTCCGTCCAATAAATTTTCGCAATCAAAATTGTTCACTCGCATATAACGGTCTCCTCGAATTACTCCCTGCGGAATCGAGTTGCGACGTTGGTCGGCTGTAGTTTAATTAATTGGCGGCCTTCCCCCGGTTGTAGGCATAATTGGCCGGCCTGGAATTTAGATAAGTGCGCAAGAAAAGAAGAGCCGCTGCGACCGCTCTTCGCCAATTAAAACTGGACTATTTATCTAGGGGGAGATTTCTTCGCGGGGAGTCGGTACGGTCGTCGACTAGGTATTCACCACTGACACGGAAAATAGGTCGCGTTAAAAATAAACGGAGAATGCGAAAATGGCACAATTTGGTGATGATTTATCGTCCAGAATAGAAAGTTTCTTCATATCTACGAGCCTCCACTCACTGCCGGCGTGCGATTTTAAGTTCGAGGAACCGCATAAATAGTTCGAGGACAGCCTGCCTAAGCATAACCATATTAGACAGCCATAGAAAGAAGAGGGATAGACAGCCTAGAAAGAAGAGGGATACAGTTTGCGATAATACTGCAGATTCATTCCAACCCGAAATTCCTTTATTAATTGCGTGAATTGCGTGCTGGGGAGGATATGAAGCGGAACGCGTGATTATCGTATTTCTTTATGAAATGCCTGGTCGAGGTTCGAACACGAACGTGATGTTCACGATCACTGCTTCAATGCATTCTTCTGGATTGGCATACTTTTAACTCATAAAACTGCTTAGCAAACGAATTTCTTTACATTTTATGTAAACATAATTTCTGTTCTTCCTACTTCTAGAAGTGGTGGTTGGTGAGAGTATTCTCATCGAGAATTACGATTTCTCACTAGACAAGTTCGATCAGTAGTTTGGTCATACAGGCTTGTGGGGAATAACCTGTCAGAACCAACATGCCGAAGACGGTCGCGGACCACCGGACCGGACAATTACCTCGTAATTGTTAATGGCGTTAATTCACAGTTGGCACGCGTTGTACAGAAGATTCCGCTATTAAATGGCCACCGCCGTCGAAGAAATTAAAAGTAACGAAATGAAAGGTCAAACTCTGGTTGGCATTAGGGACCGACATCAATCAATACTAATTTGGGGGCGGACTCCGACTATGACACAATGTTCAGATTTAATTCCCCACCCTCCCGACGACCCCTAGCTGTTGACCTTCGAGTATTTCTATTAGCGGCAATTAGGCCCAGAAATCGGCGGGCCCCCATCGGAGAAATAACCGGGAACGGCCGCCTCGAATAATGAAAGGTTCGGTCGGGTACGAATGATAAAATCGTGAAAATGGAACGAACGGGAAGATCGGGAGGCGGCCGAACGCCCGATCCATTAGGAACGACAAGGCCATCGAAAATGAAATCTGTTACGTTTGAACCAATTACTTTCTGATATTATTCCTCGGACATCCTGTTTCCGAACAGAAATGGATATTATTAATGTGTTTTATTAAGAATAAAAATCGTAAATCGATTTTGCGCGATAATGTCTCTTATGTATATAGATTTTCGCGATGCCTAACTTTAGGAACATGGCGTGGACATGTCTACAAACAAAAACAAAATTGAGATAACAGAATGGGACTGGCGTTGGCGAAACGTCATCAATCTAATACGACGAAAAAGTCACGACGAAAAACTACTAGCGATAACTAATAATTTAACTCGAGATTATACCATTAACACGAGTGCTCAGATCTGAGTACTTCGTGAAGCCATAAACGAGTCCTAAAATACAAATAAGGATAAGAGAGAATGATTGTGAAAATCATTTACTTGCATCCTACACATGTGAATCGTATACCTTATTATTAAGCGAGTTCGGTGCACTTTTTTCGAATCGAAGAAAGACCGACCTACCCGGCTAGAAGTCGATACTAGAAAGTATCGATTGTGGTAGGGGCGCGATACCGATAACCATTTTCACGGGCCCACCCTCTGTTTGCCCGGCGAGTCCCCCGATGCTTGCCTAGGAGTTTCCTATTAAAAAGTCAAAAGGGGCGTTTCGGGCGGTTATGTTAGCGGGTTGCGGGGGTGTAGTGATGAATCGACCGGGCGGCGAGGGTGCCAGAGCCGAAGGTTAATATTGACAGCGGTATACAGCTGTCCAATGCATCACGGTATAAGACCCGATAAAGCGCTTATTTACAGGGACGCCGTAGAAAAAAAAAAACAAGCCCCGTCCGTGAAAAACATATATCTGTCCGCTCGCAAATCTGGGCCTATCATCGCAAATACGCCGTTGCCCAGCGATCCGAACACTGCGAATTTTCCCGATCGTAAAAAAAATTAAAAAAAAAAATGGGGGCAGAGAGTCGCAACCCCTTGTGTACACTGGGACGGATGTTTACATCGGAAATCTATCTAACGGCTGATAATGTTCGCGCCGAAATTCGGGCTCAACCGTTAAAGCCTTACTCCAGCCAATATCGCCTAGCGTTATCTGTGCTCATAAGGACGCAGGTGTAAATAAAAATCGAAGGGGGGTTTTGCGCATCCAGTTTATCGCACGCAGTTTGTTCGGTGAGATTTCATTTTTTCCTGGAGGAGGGGCTATAAGTCATCTGCGTCAAACCTTGTTGAGATAAAGTAATTAACTTCTTCCTTTTCCTCAAATACACTGCTTTGTATAAGGACATTTCTAATTCCGTACAGTTATATTATTAAACTTTATTATGCGGCATAAAACCGAGGTATTGAGGGCGCTCCATTTTTCCTTTTGTTTGCAATAATTTATTAAGAATGAATTGAATTCATACCAATCGTCGATATCACAAAGAAATTAAAATTTTAAAAACAACGATGGAAATCGCCCCAGTATCGCGGCGATTTTTACGATTGCGAGATAAATCCTCTATGTGCTATAAGTAAAATGTACTCGCAAATCCTTATTTCTGCCTTAATATTACAAGCGTTTTGGTGCAACAGTTCGGGGAAGTTCTGAAACCGGGTTTCGCGAATTTAATTCGGGACCCGATTTCCATCGAAATTAATATCACTCTCCTCGCAGACCTCCGCCACAGCCTTTCCACGAGTGGATTCGGCTACAGGAATTGTACGAATCTATAGTTCAGTTAGTGTTCATATTAGAATAGGAGGACCGGTATCGGTATTTGTTTTCGGCTTTCGGCGAAACGGGGCCAGTAGGATCGCAATTAAATTTGTCCGAGAAAGAACGAGGGAGAAAGGGGGGAGAGAGAGAGAGAGAAAGGGAGCACTCCTGTGAAAGTATAAACGCCTCCGATGGGACGGAATCGGAGGGGGCAGTTCGAACCCGGTTATTAAAAATTCTGAAGGCGTCCTTTCAATTATTCAACGTCCGACCTCCCTCCCCCCCCCGCCCATCATCGACAACGTTCCCGCAATTTTCCCCAACAATAAACGTCCCTAGGGAACCTTCCGATAAATCCTTTATTGATGCAAAGTGGGTCTCCTTCTATTTTTTTCCCTTCTCCCGCCCTTCCATCTGGCGCACCCCGGACCCGCACCAGTCGAAAAATATTCGGCCAGATCGCCGAATTCGAAACCGATTATCCGCGCCAGAAAACCGACTCGGGGAGACGTCGCTCCCGTTTCAAGATCATCTTCACTTCCTCGGCTTAGTGACACAAAAATGTGCTGACATGCGGTGACTGATGATCCAACGGTAAAGACATTTGATTGATTAATGGTAGGAACACGCTTCAAAACTGTTCTAAAACTGGACCCGGACTAGGGTCGAGAGGTCACATTTTTATACAATTTTACAGACCGCGTCCTCTCGTTACTTTCTTAACACGTTTTTTCGGCCGTAATCACCCAGTTGAAGCAGACTAATAAATTTGAAGAATCTCCCACGACGGGGCAGTTTCTCAAGCCGGGCAGAAGTGAGACTGCAGTGAGCTCTGCTCTTGCAATGATTTATTCCTCTCTGAAAATTGACGAATTAATTAAATTGTTCCCACTGGGCATTTTAAGCGTCTTTATCTCTAATATTTGTTTTATCTCTAACCCTCCGTTTTTTTTTTCTTATAAATACTTCCGTTCGGAAGGCGCGAGGCGTCGGCGCGAGAGACCGACCGCTCATAGGCTGCTTTTTAAAGCGCGATAAGTCGTCGGAAAAACGACGAAATATACAGAAACAACGTTGTCCGAGTTTAATTTTCCCGAATTTAGTTTTTTTTTTGCGGTAGTCGACCCGGGGCCGGGCCCAATATCCCGTCGGCGGCGTCCGGTCTCGGCCAACGCAATTCTCGGGCTACAATCATTTGTGTGTTTTGTATTCTTTTTGTTTTTATTTTATCCCAACAGCGCGTTCTGTTATTCGGCCGCAGTTATTTGACTGGCGAAACGACGCCACTTGTCAACGCTGTTGAGCACGAATTTCCCGCGGATTAATTCCTGAGAGGAGACCGACAAATTGATGATACGAATTTTTGGTGTAATTTTTAAGTATACGTTTATTTCTATATTTTATAACATTTTGAGACAATACCTATCTATTTATTTCTAGCGACGGTTTATGTTCAGGAATTTGTTTTTCTTTGCTATCATTTAACTTCGGATGTAAGCTCCGTTAATCGGCCATCCAATTTGTGCTCCACTGCATCTTATCCTCCATGTACGCCCATCAACCTCGTCAATATCGGGTTTATTAGAGGCGATATTTGGCCTTTATTGAATCGCTCATTCCCTTTATGGGGTGCTAAGTGGAGAGCCCTCCACACGCGACACATAAACCTCAAATCGGCACCTCGGCTCCAACGAGCTGACAACGGTCTTAATTGACCGCTGGTAATTTTTATCTAAAAGTGTTTTCTAACTTCGTCCGTTTTTTTTCTAATTCGTTCCAGTTGAGTCAGATTCGAACCATGAATTTTTGTTTTTTATAAAGACATTTAACACGATTTTGATATCGCTATCTGCCAAATTGATTACTCAACCCCTTTTTAATATAACGGTGGCCGAATAACATTATTCTCCTATTTTTTACGTTGAATTGAAATAAATTTTAATATTTCAACAACAGCGACTATATACAAAGTGAAATTCTGTCGAAATTCTTCTCACAATACAAATCCTTATTTCTTGCTTAATTGGTTTAATACAATATTTCGTTGAAACAGTTCGGGAGTGTAAGACAAGTTCTGAAACTGGGTTTCGCGAATTTAATTCGCAACGCGATTTCCATCGAAATTAATAACCGCCCTCCTCCCCTAACACACACCTTTACAACCGCCGGGGTAGGAGAGCACCGCGTAATGAAGTTATATAAGACATTTAATTGGAATCGATCCTATTCGAGAGCCCAAGTTGTTACGTGCCGCTCCCGGCCAACTAGAAAATATTTTCTTCCCTCGCCAGCCGCTAAGTCACAAAAAAGTATATAATTTATCCCGCATGTAGGGTGCAGCCGATATATAGTGCTGTAGTTGGGCACCACTGCGTAGGTGTTCATCTCCCGTCGATGCTTTCGGAATTTCCCAATCAAATAACACGTGAAATGTGAAATAACGACGAAATAAATACTAATTTCATACCCCATGTCAGTGTAGGCCTAGGGCATTTTTAATTTCATTTCATAATTTCATTTTTTTGTTTGTTTTTGTTTCATTCTTGTTTGTAAAAAAACTAAATTAAATTATTTTTCAACTTCGTAATGCCTGATTAGGACAGTTGAAGTGGATAACAATTTCAGTTTAATAAACAAATAATTTTGCATTGTTCATATATAACTTCATTCTAGTTGAAGTATAGGAGTAGGACTGAGAAAATGCTCTCACAATATATTCATATTCAATACGACAAAACAATGCGAATAAAAAAATGAATTAAAAACAAAGTTACACAATGCGCATAATTTGGGTAATTTGATTTAAGAGTTTTTCAGCGAAATTGAATTAATTCGGGTCAGTAATATGTCAGTTTTACGCTGGAGATGATAATAAATGTCGGGCAAGGCGAGCGTGAAAATGAAATTATATTGTTTCCCGTGGGACGTCTAACGCGGCTCTTGTTGTTTAAAAGGCGAAAGTCCGATAGGGGGGGCCGCTGGCCGTTTACACGGTGAATATCGGAAAAATTCCGCCTTCTAAATAAACCGTCCGGAAGCACAATATCGGAAAAACATCTTTTCTCCGAAAACCGCCTGTAGTGGGAGGGGGGTGGCGGGGGGAACGGGAAAAAACTGTTCCACTATAAAAACACGCGGATGTATATAAAATTTATTTCCGCAGGCGGCAGTTTCATAAATACATTTCCATAAAGTTACAACTTTCCTGGCGGGCAGTACCGTATTTTAATAGACGTACCAGTTATTTAGGGTTTTTTCAAATTTCGAAAAAAAACTGATGCAGTACACTAATTTGTTTTTAGGTTTACAGCATAAATATAGCGTTATAATTCCCAATAATTCCTCACAAAACTAAAAAAATTTCATTAACACTAGTTTTCCTTTAGATATTTCGAAAACCGTGTTTCAAACACTATAGCGTTTTTCACTTGCTTTCCCTCTAAGAAAATAATCAGTGCTCGGATCCCGGCCGGGATAGATTCATATTCGAGTAAACAGAAGAAAAAGGGAATGATAAAAAATAAGAGCGAAAAGGACGAGATGAGGAGGAGGAGGAAGATTGAAGAGGTTGGCAACAAGTAGGAAAGGCCTTCTTTTTTCCGGCTCCTCCTTTCTGAACTTTCTTCCGCGGGGAGTTCCCATTTACCGAGTTACTATGCGAACTCCCAAACGTATAAAAACCTCCCTCCACCCCTCACAGGCCGTTTGAGCCCCTAGCCCTTCTCCTGGCCAAGGAATATAAAATCAGAGCTCTCCGCTCGAACAAGGCCCTTTATTCGGTTTAAGGGAAAAATAAACGGTATCGAAAACGTACCGTTCACGGGCCAATTTCAGATCGGAAAAACAATAGGGCACTATTCCTGTAATTCGACTGAGCACTGACTCTCAAATAATTGTTACGTATTTAAAAATAAAACGAAGGTTAAATTAATAATTTGAATTTTTTAATCGCTGGTTACATTGCCAAAGTTAACTGGATAGCCACCGTGATGATATCTTCTCAATGAAGTTGCTAATTTAATGAACCGGGATTCGAACCCTCCGGTATTACTCCTCTTCCCGAAACCTGATCTCATTATATACGGACCCCTCGCATCTTACTCAATAATCTCGTATTCCCCGAATAATATCAATTTGAAGGAAGTTTAATAATTAAATTAATCACTCGCTAATCTTGTCGAGCCGTGTTATCAGACAGTATATCACTGGAGGGTGGTTGACAAATCATTACCGCCCTAACGTTAAAACCTAGAGTTATAACGTCTGAAATATTCTCAGATGTTCATACCCTAAATTTATTGCATTTGTGACACTACCTCATTCACGTTACATCATTTTACAAATCTACGATTAGCCTTCTCGGCTAAAAAAAACATAGTGTTATATTGTAACAGAAAAAGAATCTTTTTAATAAACAGATTTATATTTATTAAAACAAGTTCAGTGTGCACAGCTTCAATTGATTTGTATTCTGATTAAATATTCAAGGAGGTTCTTTTCGAACATCAAATTCTATAATAAAAAAAGCCACCTTTGAGCCCGTGGCCTTTTTTCAGCACAGAATATAAAATCAAGGCCCTCCTTCGAAGCAACCTCTTTTATTGGAGGGATAAGGGAAAATAGAGGGTATCGAAAACTTGAAAATCCGCTCTCCCGGGGCCCTTTAGCCTTAGAAAACAATGGGTCATTGTATTGGAATCATATTTTAAATTGAAATTAAAAATAAATACAGCCACATTGAAAGGCAATTATATCGGTTCGCTAATTGAATTAGGTCTAATCCACGTTGATAATTATTTGTTTTATGCGGGCAAGGTTCTGTAAACAAACAACCGTAATTGAAAAAAAATTGAAGATAAATTCTAACCCAACATTTTTTTTAGTAGAAGACATAGCTTCAGAGTTTTTTTCTGAGCGTGTACATTTAACAGCTTATGTATAATATTAGTGTGAAGTAAGCACTTTTTATTTTATAGGGTACACTTATACTCGTTATGTTAATATTGTCTACAGCTGCAATTAGGCGTGTCCTGTATTGGGCTTTCGTACAGCAGTAAATAGAAATTTAATTTAAATTTGGAGATAATTAACTCATGCTTTTAATAAACTCAAAACTGTTCATAAATGCCTCAAAAGATTGTGGAAGTTGGGGCAAGTATAAACGATGCCCTGAGGCTAAGATTTGTCTGAACATTTGCTATAAGAACTTATTAAGATAGTCCCAAACGTTACACAAGATTCGTCTGTTCCCAAAACTGGTTTTTCTTCATATGAATTCAGACAGAAAGCGTTTCCTCTGCTCCTCGATCAAGAGGGGCATCAGGCAATAGATCCATCCTCTCCAGACACGGGTCGGATAATTATTAGGCCACCTCTCCGGGACGCTGCACAGTAATTAGTTCCTTGGTCTTCATTAGACGTTCTTCTGGTCCCCGGCCGAGACACTTATTGTTTCCAATTACGGAAACAAATGTACGACGACCAGTTTTTCTATTCCAGGCAGTGATTTTTTTGAACGGAATACATTAAAGGATCAGTTGGGGGGAAAGTGACACGTGAGTCTCTCGTCAACTTATGCTCGAAGAAACAAACCTAGTAACGCTTGGAGGGCCTAATAGGGAAGAGACTTCAATTCAGCCTCTGAACTTAATTTTTCTAGTTTTTTCTTTAATTTTTGTCTAGCATATAACAAAAAAAACGAGGGAAAACACAGTGATAATCCAAACCTTAGAATTATTTTGTACTATTTAAAAGTCAACATGGCACACATAATTTATTAAACAATTAATCAGAAAATATATATTTTAAATTGTTAAAAAATGTTTCTTTACGTGGAATCAGCATTAAAATTATACAAAAAAGTATTCTAATAGTACAGTTGAAAAATCACGTTAAAAGGTAAATTAAAAGATCCTTTCGATCCTTTTCGCAAGTAGCGTAATGTTCTGTTGTAACCTACATAAAAATTTCCGTAAAGGTGTCGGGCGTGGGTGGGGGGGGATTGGGAGGGGGGAAATAACCGGAAGGAAGGGGCCGCGAAGTGTCGGAAATTAGGATTAGGCGGGGCCGGGAATAAACTGTTTTTCAGACTGTGGGCCGCCGGAAAAAGTACAAGAAGGCGAGACCGCGGAGAGGGAAAGCGTGGGTGGGGGCAATTAATACGCACGAGCTGCCCTGAAAACGAGAGCGCCCGGCTCCGGCGCTAATTTATTAACAGAGCCCAATCGAAACCGGCCACTTTCGCCCCGTATCGCGAAAGCCCCCTCACATCTGGCCGGCGGGCGAGGGGGAGCTTATTGTTTTATAGCTTATCGGCCGTCCATAATTTACAAATTTCTTACATTTCGTACTTTTCAAAGTTTCAATTTTTATCCCTCCCCAATTTCAATTGCTAATTTTTTAACTCGTTCATATTTTCAACCAGACTGCCGACATTCGCACCACATTCGTTTAACGTCTGTCGCCACTTTTCATGCGCAGTTGTCCTTAAATGAAGGTAAATTTTACGGAAAACTAAGAAAGGGAGTATAAAATACAATTGGTAAAATAAAATAGTTAATCCCTAACAAAAATTATATCGAATAAAATATAGGATATTCCGCGCAGTTCCGCACTGTTTTATATGTAATGAATAACTATCTCAAATTTCCAAAACTGGTCATTAGTGGCGTAAATCATTCTGGCTCGGATCAACTTCTCCTGCCATTTTATACATAATGATATTAATTATATTACTTTTATAATCCAATTATACTGATAACCGTGTCCCATTTTAATGGGTGGGAACTATTTCTGAATTTTCGTTCGGCCGGAGTCGGACGAAATTTGATTGGGCAATTTGTTTTTGATAAGAAGAAAAATACTCTAATATCGATTAGATATCGTCTTGTCTATAATCTCTGATAATCATCGCCTGAACAGTTTCTATGTTTATTCTATCAATTAAGCTATATTAAAGTACAGGTTTAGTCGAACAAAAATTAAATTTATTATATTAAGAAGTTAAGTAATTAAAATTCCATTCAACAGTTGTGAAAACGACTTTAGTAAGGGTTCAAATTCGGCCTTACCCTCGTATTCTAATCCGGATTATGAATAGTAGGAAGAGGGAATCGTGGAAACCTATACACCGGAAGTAACCCGATGCCGGGTAGGCATTTGCGGGTTGAGGCTGCTTATTGATTACGCTAGATGGGGTCCCCGGCCCCCGGTAAGTGGCAATATAACAGCCGCCGCCCCCGAGACCCGGAACATCCGAAGCTCGGCCATCGGGGCGGCCGGGGCCCGGTGAATGCCCTATACACCTGCGTTCAGCCCGGTTTTATTTCTTTTTGGATCGGCAGCCCGGAGTCGTTTAATTGGCGATAATCCAACAGAAACGAATTATTAACAGCTGGCCGAAAGGCTGGGAAAAGTGTAATGTCGACCAGAACGATTGGTGTTGAAATTATTATTATTAATCATTAATATCGACACAATTTAAGAAATTCATATAGGAATAAACGACACGTGAATTTTGGACGGGTTTAAGAAAATATGTAGTTCATATGACTACGTAAATGTATTGTGTTGGATACGAGTGGTTGAATGCAAAATAACCGGACCATGACCGAAACACCGTATGTCTTTTCGCTTCGTTGTCCCCAGAGATATGAACGATAATTATTCCCCGAAACACGCGGTGCATTTACTGTATTTCTGATAATTGGTTCGGATAAGACTATTCGACTATTTCTCGCCCCTCGGTTACCGAATAAATTAATGTTGAAATAGTGGTTTGAAAAATATTGTCGGACAGCCGGTGGGAGGAGGGGGTGGACGTCAAAGAGGAAACCTCCCGGGGAGCGGATTTATGAAAATGAAGCTGGTCGTAGAACCCGATACTGCAAGGTGGATGAGGTGGAGGAGGAGGGAGGTTATATTCGATACTCCGGTGACTGGACACCTCGGGTCCGACTGAATTATAATAAGCTACCGTTCGGGTTTGTGAAGCGGTGGTCATGTGGGGCAGGGGGGGGGTCCTGATAGGGGCCGGCGGCCCGGAAAAATTAAGCCCCGTCTACGTGGGCGTACACCGTCCCGATCGGCCCATATGGCGACATTTTATAAAATAAAATACAACGAATCGTGAAATTTTAAATACGCGGCAATTATATTTTATCCGGTCCGCGCATATTTTGTTCGATAGTAAAAATACGCAACTCAGTACGGAAGGGAACAGGGAACATTCATTTTGCACTATATAATGACACCGGGCGTGTATGCCAACGTGGCCTACTTTCATTCGAATAATTAATATTTAATAGATGACCTAATGATTTATAATTTTGTATAATTTTAACGCAATTTCCTATACATTTCATTAATACATAAACTTTATTGATGGCCAAATTTAATTACTCAATGTCCTGTAATTGGGCTCTAATGAATCTCCCGTAATGTACTCCTTCTGTCAAAAGCTAAAATGGGTCTGTCGAGGAATAATATTGAAAGAATTGCCCAAGTAATAGAGCATTATAACATAGTTTAAATAATGCTATTAGGTCTGGAAGTTAGTGAGCTCTACAATGTAACGGCGTGTCTATTACGGATTTCACTTGTCCTTGCACCTACGGTTGAAGGCAAACCGGGAGCCGGGCAAGGGGAAAACGGGTTACCTACCGCTATTCCACGCAATAATCGAACAACCGTTCTTGAATAGTTTTCAGCTCATGAATAGCGCACCGGTGCATTTGTTCGCCGGAAAGGGAATTTATCATTCCGGACAACTGTACTGGGGTATAATGAAGCGAGCGAGGGGCGGTTATAGGGGAGGTAAATCCGAAGCCGAAATACAACGCGTTGAAAACGTTCCGGCGATCGAACTCGGCGTGTACAGTCGTAGGCCGAACGCGGGCGGGGTCCGAAACACTGTTGCCTAATCACGCGCGGACAAGACGTAAGAAAACCAATCTCGATACAGATATTTCAAAAGTCGTGGCGAAAAATATAACTCAGTTCTGCGCAAAAAGAAGAAAAAGTGAAAGCGAGGAGATAATTGTACGGAATAGTCGGATAAGAAAAAGCGAAAAACGATAGCGCATTAAATACGGGACCGGCGTTCCCAATCTGCGTGTAGATCGGAGCGGTCCCATAAAACTTGTAAGTTTTTGTGGGCCGGTCCTTGGTCGGGCAGTGGGACCGGCGGACGGCAAAAAAAGTACCATCGGCGTCCATTCTTAAGAAACACAACCGGACAACCGGTCATTATTTCTGACTAACAGAACCGGAATGATTAATTCATTCTCCCCCCCCCCCACAGCCGCAGCCTCCCAACACGGTTTGTGCCCCTAAGTGGGAGGGGGATACTAGATCGAACGGAAGTAATTTCACGAAATACGAGGTTTTCCTCCCGTACTGGCGGAATGAGCTTTCCGAACTCCGGAATTTAAGAATTACGATGGAATCTTTCGAAACCCAACTGAGCTTCCCCCGTCGAACAGCGTACTGAGGAATGATTAAAAAACCATTCTCTTTTCGGCAAATGGAGTACTCATTTCGAATCGGATTATTAAACCGATTCGGACCCACGGAACGGTCCACTAGTTCTATATCGAACCCATCAATTTTGATCGAATGAAGTCATTGCTATTATCCTTTTTTAAAATAGCCGCAACTACATTCTGTATTCCCGGCGAAATTACTCAGAAAATAATTCAGACACACTATTTAATCAACCGACAATTTACTTATACTAACGCGATATGTTATCAAAATTACAATGAAAGGTGAGAAAAAATATGTTTCTGTCGCTTACGTCTAATTATGCTTTACAGAAGGTGTTGGTAGGGAATTGAGATTTGTTTTCCTAATATAATATTATATTTTTAGTAGTAGTAGAGTAAATGAAAGAGAGTAAATGACACTCTTATAGTTATGTAGCGGGCGTTTTGAACACGATATTCGGACGATAGGCTAGGACGGGGCAGGTGGAGAAGATTTCTGGAGGGAAAAACACGTAACAAAGGTGAAACAAAAAGGGGGCGCGGGCCAGATTCTCGGACAACAGGTAGCCGGTGAGCGGCGGGGCCATATGGTACGACCACCGGTGGTCCCCCTCCGCCTTCTGTCCATTCCCCATTCCTCAATTTTTTCCCCCCTGTTGTTTCTCTTAAACGGGGTGAAATCGGGCTCTCCGAGCGGGCCACGGGCCTTCACTAGACCTGTTACAGGGCCGGAGCCCAGATGTCCGAATGCTCGCAACGACGACATACGGTGTCCACGGCCGGAGGGGACCTCAAGCCCAATTTACCCGATACCTTAAGACCGATTTATGCCTCCTTCTGGTCGCTTCAAAGCTCTAACGAACTTCCACCCTTCGCGCCCAACTCATAACTAAACATTTCGCGGTGATTTATTTCGGGAACAGTTTACTGAAATAAATAATTAAATAGTATAATCGAAAGGCCCGCGATGAAGCGAAAGCGGCAAATTATTGTAGTTCTGGATTTCAGGCTAAAGGACCGGGCGGTATTGGAAGAAATATTTTCTCAAATGTCACCCAGTGAAGAGAACGAAGTGAAAAATGTAGACTGACGGCCTTTTGCGGCCGCCTCCGATTGGGAGTTCGAACCGAATAAAATTTGACGGCGGGCACCGGGTGGGGGGGAAAAAATTCCGAGCCCATCACCGCCGCACACACATTCGCCTAAGTGAATTTTCAGGCCCGATTGATTCCATCGGCGACGGAAATTTAAACGCCGCATTTCGACGCGATCGAGGGGCGGGGGAGGTCGACCCTTCCAATCGGGAATATCGGCCAAAGGGTTACTCTTCAATTTTCAACCGGCGTTTTTAAAATAAGGCCCGTACGGTTTGAAAGTATGGAATTTAATTTGTCGATTCTCTATTATTTTTAGTATAAACCTCTGTATCTGGGATAGAAACCTTATTTGAATTCTGCAACCTTTATACTTGGTACATCCTACATGAACGATTAGCGGAAAATAATCCAATCGATATTACTGTTTGTTTCTCTATCCCAGAGTTGTTTACTGCGGCGTTAATGAATGTTGTTTACTGTTTAACTTCGCATCGGGTGACGAATTGAATGAAAATAATTAAAAAGATAAGATACTGCACGACCTATCAGAAGTAATACGTCATATCGTGCGTAAATATAATGCGATGTTTAATTTTAGTTTTGGAAAAAAAACGTTAAATAGAAAGATACAATGTTGTATTATCGGTACAGTAATAAATTGTAGCAGTGTGCAATGCATTAAATTGAAATAAAGCCAGGATGGGATATGGACGAAAGGATTTCAGACTTCAGTATCCCTCGCTTAGCTTGTCTCCGTTGCGAGAGGATTTGAACCGCCGCCACGCTTAAGCTTAAATGCGAAATCGTTATATCGCCGTGCCTGTGTTTAGTCATGCAATTATACAGTTTTAATGCACATCTCAAAACAGAATTTGTTTAGGCGTCGAGCCTGCATTTTGGGTGGTCGGTTTTTTCTGAATTATTTCATTCGGAAAACTGTGATTATTAGAACTGGACTAATGGAGGAATGGATTTTTGTTAAATGAAGAAAAACGTTTCCAGCCTCATATTAAATTTTTCATATTAAATGAGATTGAGATTTGATTCGACTGTTTTTTTATTTCTCCGAGCCGGCTCGAAATTGGCCCCTTCAGCGGTAAACGGTTCAAGTAGGCTTAATCACAGCCGGCCCATCACTCAACGTTGGCCCGCGTCGCAATTAAAGCTCAGGGACCCGTTCAAAACCGAATTTCGAAAAAGGACAAAAGTCGGCTCGGACTCGGTTAATCGCCGCCGAGAGGAACTCATCCTCTGGTCTCTCCAACTGTGGATCGTTAGGCGGGCCCCGGGGGTCGTTAGCGACCGTCACTGAAACGCCCCTTTGATGATGCCCATTGTTAATACGCCGGACGCCTTTTCAGTTGCGTCAAACGCGCTCGACGGTTCCATGTGAAATTTTCGGCTCGCACTCCGCTCGGAATTCGGCCGCGTATTTTTCAACTCGGACATTCCAATTTTGTATCCAGAATAACCCCTTTTTTGAGGCTAACATTTTATTTAGTCGAATGTTGTCCACGAGGACAATTTTCCTCCAAACCTTCAACAGCCTAACTGGCAAATTTATACGCCGTAAAAAGTACTGGTAACTACATTAGAAGAACCGCGGTTTGTTTAAATATGCATTCATATATACTATTTAATAGTACGTAGTACTTAATATATTTTCGAAAAGGTCGTAATAGCAGATTCAAATCCTTGTCGTAATTACTCGATATTACCCGTTATTAATGACGAGAGGAAATACAAAGTGCCGATTAGAGAGAGTATTGAAATTAATCCCGAAACGCAAATTAAATCCGGACAGTCGTTTATTTCTTTGTCCCCTTTCTTTTTGCAGGCAAATGGACCGGCCCGTATCATCCCTTTTCCCGTGGCACAAATGTCGATAAAGTACATTGTGTTCGGGCCGGTGAAATGACAGCCGGCGTCCTCTATCATTAGTCCAATCGGGGTCCGTCTTTTACACAGAGGGACCGCCCTACAACCTAATAAAAAAGAAAAAAAAAACCCGACACAGAGCCAATGTCAGCTCAATTAGTCCCACTGAAAACCGCATCCATTTCCTTTTAATTAACTCATCTGTACGTACAGTGTGTAATATTTTTTTTCTCTCCGGTTTCTGCAGAACATTTATGTTGATAAAAACACGTTGAGGAATAAATTACGATAACTTGCGATCAATGGCACGCGTATTTAACAGAAATAAAATTCGGAATTGAATATTATTTGAATGAACAGTAGATCCTACTTACTCCGTTAATCTCATTAGAGTAACAATAAATCTTAACAGCGTGTACAGAATCCATGGAACTTTGTAATCGACTAATTACAAAAATATGCCCCGTTATGGACCCGATTGAAATGGAACTGTAATTGCGCGGTGCTCGATTATTTTCAAATCAATCCGACCCGTGTAATTCCCCGATAGGAATTTAAATGGAACATACATTTTAGGAAGTACCACTACGGGAGGAACGCGATCGGGCGTGCTCCCATTCAGAGAACTTGAATGCCGCATACCGCCGGCGGGAGAATGCAGCGCGGGGGGCTCTGAGTGCACGGCATTGAGGACAAGTTATACAAATTATTCTCATGAAAATGCGTACGATCATTTCCCGCTAGGGAGAGGATATCGACAACAGATTAGAAAACATTTACCGCAACGGAATTTCCGATAATCTATTCTCGAATGGCGATATAAAGCAGATTATTCAATATTGACTCAAGTATCAAAATAAAATTAGATGTTGTGAAATGGAAATTTGAAAGCGCTTTCAGCAGTGTATTGAACTTTAAGTGACAATAAGTTGACCACCTAAAACATAACCTCTTGGACCCTCGTCCATCCCATTTTCTTCTACAGTGATTGCCATTATTTTTATTTCTTGTTGAAAGCGGAATTCTCATAGATTTATCGTGTAATAAATCATGTTCATACAAAAAAATGCTCTTAATTTTTTACTGTTCGACCCCAGTACTTTAAAAGCTGCCGAGCAATCTCCCCGTTTCCTAATTTAATTGTTGAAATCTGGAAGCTCACCGGGGCCGACGAAATATATGTATTAATAGAGATTCCGGTTGAGGGGCCGAGACGTGTCGGAAGGCGGAGGGCGTTAATTGGTATGAACGGGGGGATGGGAGAAAGCCGATTGTTATTAGAAGGAGGAATGCGGATAAAAGGCGGGGGTCCGACACCCGGGAGAGTGGACCGATAATTACCGAAAGGTAATTCTCGGCCGGAGGCGCCACTGGAGGAGCCCCCATACTAATGAAACTATCAATTTCTTATAGAAATTGTTACTGAAAAGAGCCCCTTTTGGACTCGATAGTGTCCACTTTCGGAGACAACGGTGTTCCGCCGGTCGGTTATTAAACCGCATTTTGATTATTCTCAAACGGTGCCTATACATTAAGCCATTGTACGAGGTTACTATTGAGTAGTGAGGAGTCTTCGAAAGTTAAAATTCCTTACTAACACTGATAAGATTAAAATTAAAGTTATATTTTAATTTATTACAGCCAGTAAATTAAACAAGATAGTGTTGCCGAATTGAGAGGGTAATTTTGTGCTATTCAAGCCGTGTAACAAGTATTTTAAGTAACACTTCAAAACTCTCTCTTTCCCAATTTATATTCAAGGTTCAATACCCCTGAATGCTTTCCATGTTTCAAGTTCAACTTTATTATATCCCTGTGGCGGAGAACGCTGGAATCTATATATGGGGCATTTACACGGTTGATGTATAGTCGCCTCGGCAGTTCGTTTTCGAAAGTTCAAACGTCCCCAAAGATATAAGACCTCGGAGTCGAAGCCTCTAATGGAGGGATGGGGGGGGGTGGTTCGTTCAACCCGTCGTCGCGCCGTGTAAAGTTTAATCGGCGACCGTGTACCCCGTACCGCGGAAATGCTCCATCGCGGTTCTAAACAAACAGCACTACTTAAAATCGAGAGAAAATGCGGCCGACAAAGGTCATCCGGTTTCTGCGATTCCGACGGCGAAGATAAGTTGAAAAAAAAGGAAGAAAAATGGAAAAAGTAAAGTAAGAAAAAGGCTAAAAGAGGGAGCTCTCTCTCTCTCTCTCACTCGAAAGGTCAACTGGCGGCGGAGAACCAGGCGTTTCATTTCCGACGCAATTGCCGGCGTTCCTCACCTTGGGGTGGGAACGCGTCCCTTTTCAAACCTTTTTCTGTTTTCCGACATTGTTTTTTCCCTTTTTTATCAAAATTAAACGGCTTATTTACCAACAAGGCTCCCCCTTCGTTCACAATTGCCGAGATTCCGGTCGGGGCTCGTTTTGAATTTGCATATTTCCGATTTTAATTTTTCTTTACGGCGTAAGAGCGGAACCAATCCGTAATTGCCTTACACCTAAGTTGGCGTCGAGCTGAGGTCATGTGCCCTATATGGGTATGTGTGTCGGTCGATTACCTGCTCGTTATTATGTCATGCTACTTTCCTTCCGCGCGGACTCGTATTACACACAATAGTTCTCAGTTTCAGGCCTTTATTGTGAAATTTAACTAACTCATATGGCAGTATTGTTTGTCATTGTTACAAAACTTCATTCCGCCACAATATGTGCGTTTTCAAAAGCTCCCCTCCATTCTGTCCGTCACAAACACCTGCAGTAATGGCCATGCGATCCACTACTGTGAACCACGTAGCTTTCCTATGCGTAACATAAGAATTTGCGTCCGTTAACGTCAACAGAATGACGAGTACGGCCGGTGAAGACACTAACCGGAGACAGGTTGCCCCACTGGCAACCGAGATTCGTACGCCGCTCATCAATCTACCCGCGGAATGCTATTGAAGACGGGGAGAAGCCTAAACCGGTTTAGCACGGGTCCATATCAGATAGTGGAGGATGAAGGTCGCCTAGAATTATGCCCTAAATTCAGCGTCCAACGCAATCGTTGACTACCAACCGTTCAAATAACCTTCAATCATCATATTATTCCATTATTATGCGCCCATAACTGAGGAAGGCATCAATAATTTTTAATAATTATAGGTTTAAATGAAATGAGTTCCCTGCAGTCCTCCGTCCCACTTTCTTCTAAAGTGATGATCTCATTTGTCTTTTTAAAATCAGGCTTTTTTTAATCGTAGGCTTTCCCCCTCGAACGTACGATTTTATTTTACAATTTGTGATCTAATAAAATACGTTTTCCGCCCGTTTAGTCCAACGTTCTGACAGAAAATGCTGTCCATTGTTGAAAACCACAACAAAGTTCGTCCCTATGACTACCGTTCGCCCACCTGTGACCGGTGTTAGCGAAACAACGTACGCCACTGGTGAACCAAGATAACGCGTAATATCAGTTCCTTTCATTCTCTGAGAGTCAGATACTGAGGCATGCGGTATTCTGCGGTACTGCTATTTCTTAAAATAATAACGCCGGGCAGGCTCAAGGGATATTCAGCAGAGAGCGTGTGGGCGTTTTAGAATACTTGGTTGGTATTAGGCCACCGTTCTGCACGTCGGGCATTGAAAAAAAAATGTTGAAAGGACTTTATTCCGCGGCTGCCGGGGTTGTTATGTTCTTAAATTTTGTATTTAGAACGTGGAGTGAGGCGGGCTCGATAATGATCGCAATTACCTGCCGCGGCGGCCTCTATTATCCGGGATGGCCTCGTGGCGACAGCGCCCTAACGACGCTCGATAAAACGGGACAAAAGAAATAAACCTCACTCTCTTGGAAATTATTCGGAGCGCGCTTTTTTTCATGTGTTTTTGTTTTATACGGTAGGCCCCATTTGAGACGTCCCTTGCGCGCGACAGCGGGGTCGAAATAACTCGGCCGGAAACTGTAGAGATAGGCGAAAACAGAAGTTTTTGTAATTTCGAAACTTCGGTACGGGACGTAGAGGAAATCAGAATGTCGATACGGAGACAACGGTGAAATTTAATCCATTTCATCGGGTGGACAACAGTTTAACTGAAACTGGGCGCATAACAGATAAAACTTATTGCACCCCAAAATACGTCATGGAAAAAACAGGAATCATTACGTTGTTTAAACACATCGACTGCATTCACTTCCTCTATAATACTGAAAAAAAAATTCATCATGAAATGCAATCAGAAATGTCTTTTATGCATCAAATCCCAGAACAATTTGTCGTCAATAGGACATATTCCACTACATATGCCATTATACTATATGTATTGCACGTTAGGTTAGGTTAGTTTATCCAAAGTAAGTCGACTTGTCTCTAGGAAAGGAATGTTATCCTGACCTCCTTCGATCGTGTCGAATGCCTAATGAAATAGGCGCAAAAAGTGTTGCCGTTATTGGTTTCGGTTGCCAACACTGTCGGTATCGAAATAATAATCGTAACTGGGAGGAAAAATAACGAGGTATAACTTTTCCTTTATTATTAGAGAACGCGCCAAAATTTCATTTCGATAGTTCAACGATACTTCATTTCTTGTTTCTGATTATGCGAGAGGATCTAATCCCTTCTGCTCTATAGGACTGAATTGCAATTTTCATAGAACGGTTGGGTGGAATATTGAAATTATTACTACGGAACTATTCCCAGTTTCATTCTGTACAGGCGTCAATTACAAAATTGCTATTTAAAATGAAGCGTTCTCATTTCTATAGGAATGTCATAAGATAACCCGAGGGTTCTGTTCAGCGGGCTGGACGATCGTGCTCTGAAATGCTGGTGCAAAGAGAAACTAGTTTTGCGAGAGCGAGTGAACGACCCAACGTCGTCGTCGTTCCGTCGTCGTCGTCGTCGTCGTCGTAGTCGGGCCCGGGTGTGTATAAAAAACCCGAAATAACTGCCACTTCCAACCGGCCCCCGAGGTACAGTTAATAACCGATTTCAACGCTTTTTGCTTCCCCCGCCCGGCCGGCGTCGACGTCCGATTAACAGTATATCTGTTGAAAAAGGTTTCTCCGGCTCGGGCACGTCCCAACGAGGTTTTCACCCAAAGCGCGCTATTACAGTCGTTTATTTCCTGCCTACGGCTGTTCAGTCTTGCTGTAAACACTAAATTCGGGCTTGGCGCAACAATATGCCGGACCAAATCTGCAGACAATTTCGCGGGATTTCTTACCGCGGGAACCGGCCAAAAAAATCAGCCAACAACGAAAAACTAATAATACCTTAATCTTAATTCCAAGAATCGACAGAACGTTTCACAGGACAGGAACAATGTTATCGGATGGCGAGCTCGGGATCAGACAAGAGAGTCGACAGTGAAAATCACAAGAAAGCGCTATTAATTATACCAGACGATAACAAATTCAGAGACATTTTCTTGATATATTGTACAGATTTAACAGATCTAGATACTCGATAATATCCCGAAAATGTAAGCTTCCAATTGAAAAATTTATTAATGGCCAACAGCGTTGGAAATTGTATTGAAGTACGCACGTATAACGTTGAAAACCTTACATCCCAAAATACTGAAAGTACAACGAAGAAATATAGTGACATTAAAAAAAACCGTAGTTCATTTACTCCAAGCAAATATATTGATATTCTAAGGAATCGTATTTGCAATTTCGATGCGACACTAGAGTATAGAATGACCGAAGCCCTCTCAAGAACAGGGGTTATAAAATGAGACCGAGAAACGCGGTGTCGATAATTGTTGCAATAAAGTGCGAGATGAAGCCACCGGAGGACGCAAAAAATACCGGGAATTGAGTTCCTTTTTCTTTCTTTTTTTAAAGAATCGTGACGAAACGGTGAGTTAATTAAACTCGGTTAATTAAACCGATTGCGGTTTGAATTAATGCCGGGTGAAAAAGACAAAAAATATATATTGCCCCGCGAAATGACAGTCTCTGAAATCGTGACCACGGGTGGAATACCGGCAGTTGGGGCCGCGCTAAATGCCACGTGAACCTTTTTCATGGCATACTTGATGCTCGGAAAGGTTACACCGGCGGCAATAAAAACTGGCGCATATCTATCGCCATTATTCCAATTAACTTGGATAAACAAAAATTTTCAGAACGTTATCATTTTTTCACAGCGGACAATATTATGTTCGGACGATGAACTCATTACTCGGTGATAAACACAATATGTGAACTTATTACTGGACATTTGTTCATTTTATTAACTCCTGTTATTTTCCTAAGAATGGCACAACTATTAATGATTCAATCAATATAATGTTCAAGATATAAAATTCAAGACCATATTTCATTAAGCAATCTAAACCGGTATCGACCTTTTCATTATCGAATGGCTTTAAAATTATTATTAATTCCAAATATTTTGTCATAGTACTTGAATCGTCATTTTTATGTAAAAACGAACCTTAATTATAGACAGGAGAAGCGACCGTTTTATCTCCCGCGCCGTGAAAATAAGCGGTACACTGTCGAGGTACATATGTAAATTACAGGGTACCAATGAAAAGTAACTTCCTCCGGAGATAATGTTTCCCTACGATTGGTTTCGAAGATAATGAACTCCATTTTTTTGTTTAATATAATTGTTCGTATGAGATGTGTCGGTAATATTTCAAACGGGCGGAAAATTCATACGGGTATTGTTAAAAGAGCATATAACAACGAGCAGGGTTTCTCTTCAACATCGTTTCCATCAAGAGATTCCAGTCAAAAGTCCTTCGTACCATCCTTAATGCTCCCCGGTATGTTTCTAACCGCACAGTCCACCATGACCTCAACATACCGATAGTCGACGAAGTCGCAAAATCCCGGTTCATGAAGTTCCACTCCCGCCTTTCTCCTCATCCTAATCCACTCGTTAAGTCCCTTTCCTCTCTTACCCATCCATTATCCCCCCCCCGCGTCGGCTTAAACGCCGCTGGCCTAGCGATCTTCTTAGCCCTTAGACCATAATTGTTCTTGTGTCAAAAGTGCCATAATTGTGTGGTTTCTTTTATCACGATATGCGTGTGATACATACAGCATTTGTATTTAAAACATTCAATGTCGATTGTACAAAATAAAAAATGGTTAAAAAAAAATGGTTTCTCTTAAGACTGAAGGCATACCCCCGAAGTTGTGTCCACCGGCGGCTCAGAACGCCAGAAATAATTTCTGTTCTCCGCCACCGGGGGGTGTTGGGGGGTTAATTAAAGGTAAATTATACACCCGAAACGGCGGAGGCGGGCGAACAGAAAAACGGGAAATATGTGGCACCGCCAGCCACATGGGCGGGTAGATCGGGGCCGGCCAGATAAGATCGTCCGCTTGCCGACACCTCCTATCAAAATTTATTGCGCCTTATTATACGTTTGCTACCGTCCCAGCGCCGCGAGGCCCCTCTCTGTCTGACTCCGATGGAAACCAGTCACACACACGGACGGCGGAAAAAAAGGACAGCGGGTAATTAAACGGTATTAATTACTGGGGCCGAAGAGTGACGACGTTTCGCGCGGTCGCCTTCACCAGGTCCCCGACACTTTTGTCCGAAGAGGTGTGTCCCTTAACCGGGCAGATAATTATAAACTCTAGTTGTTAAAAAAGGTTCGTTTCCCGCAACCGTGTTCAAATAGCCGAACCGGAACCACCCAAGAATCCTATAATATTATCCACAATGTTTTCGGGACCAATGTAGCATCGTGTCGGCACTTAGTGCCCTATTCCTGCTTTTACAATCCCTGCCGAGATTACCTACCTCAGTTGTATTTGTGTATGAACTTTAACTAAACTCAACATTGAGATCAATTACTCTCCAACAGTGTACTCGATTTAATTGTATTTTGTAAATTTCGTAGTAAAGTTATCTTCTAGTGTAGTATCGTTTCATATTTAAGAACTAATTTTAAGGAATGACGATAGTTGATATATAGAGAGCTTTGAAAGAGTGGGAAAAGTCTATTTCTCGGCAAGACCATCGATCGTCGGTCTAGAAAATGGGAAATAAATCGAACAAACGGAACGCAATACTGAGGGCATCGACGTCTATATCGACTGGCCAGTTTGAATAATAACGCGGTGAAAAGCGCAGGGAGGGCGAAGACAATGGGGCCCAACTTGAAACTGTTACCGGCCGCCAGCTTCCAGCCACTGAAGGTACAATAGGCGCTGCACACCCGTGTAATATAGACCTCGTTTAAACGGCAAACATGAAAACGCCTGTCTAGTTCGTTCGTCCCATAATATCAGCGTTCTTGGTGATGATCTCAGTTTCACGATATCTTCGGTCAGCAAGAAGGCTGGAGAAGACCTTGAGAGTGATAATCAGATCGTTACTGTTTATTTTCACACGATTTCAGGGGTAAAATCCCTCCGTCTATGAACGAATGAGATTCTATTCTTCGGTTCCCTATCGGAGGCGGCCGAAAAAAGTGAAGCGGGGAAAGTGGCTTGGGTCGAATGTCCGTCGGTTGGATAGGAAGGGGATTCGAAAAAAGGGGGGAAAAAAAACGCCAGTCCGCGATATGATAAAGGGCAATATTTCGCACGGCTTTTATCGTCTATTTATTTTCTATCTGCATAAGGTTTGAGAGTGCCGGCGGCGGCGGATTTGCATTTGCCTGTTGACAGTGGGTCCGAAAATCAACACGGTGAGGGCGTTATTCTATTAAGCACACAACTGGCGAACCGTTGGCTTTACGCTTCAGATAAGGACGTATATCCCCAAAACCCATCCTGTATATATATATATATATATATATATATATATATATATATATATATATATATATATATAAAAACCCCGAAGCTTTCTTATCTGTCCACTGTATTTTCTCCAAGGTACGCAGAAATTGACAATTTCAGGTAAATGTCTACCGTGACAAATTGCTGGTAAATAGTGGATTGTAAACTGGTTGCATATAATTAATGTAGAAAGAAACTGAGAAGATCAGGTTCAATTAATTACCGAATGCTTCTGAAAATATAACCCTTTATCTAGTTAGAAATAATACTCGAGTAGTTTGATCGTTGTTTTTTTTTCAATTTAGAATGTAGGAGGGCACGACCCTGAAGAAGATCGTGCAAGGGGTGGGGGTTTGAGGATTCATGGAACACTACGCGATTTTACGATTCGTGCGACTGTCAGTCGCACATACATCCGACAATTGGCAATTAACTCAACGGGGAAACCATTAAAATCCTCCCGCCTATGTTGTTGGCTCGTCCCCCCCCCCTCGGGCACGAAACACGTTTCTTGGCCGGGTCTCCTCCTGGGGGCGGACGGACGGATGGCATCGATTGAATTCGGTGTCCGTTGATTAGGCGAGCCGGGGCCCGGCGGGCATTGGACTGCCGGTGCCGGCCCCCACTTGTTAACAACGCCGGTAAATCATCCCCGGCCCGGGGTACGTCGTTACCGTCCGCCGGAGGACTCCCGGCACGGACGGTGAAAGGCAAAACAAACAATGGCCATCCCCCTATCGCCGGCGACCCAGCTATATTCATTTCTGAATATCAACTCACCTAGCATACTCCCGTCCAAACGGACGACGCTCACATGTAATACTCGGTATATTTCAATGGTCGCTTCACATATCCGGCAACCCTGAGATGTATACCTTACTAATCTTGAAGGGTCGTAATTACCCTGAAGGTAATGTGCAATAAATGTACCTGGGTCTACTTATGGATTCCTTATTCGCTAGTGCCTATGTTTTCAGTGGAATCTAAGAAGGAAAAAATGTGTTTATGATTGCTAATTGCCTCGACTTACTGTAAATATATTTTTAAAAATAATTACTCGATTTAAATAATCTGAAGTGCGGAGTCTTAAAATCACAACTCGCTGAGGGGTCACAAAATATAGACTTTTACATAGTGTATTATGCTCCTCAACATCCATTGCATATACGGTGCATATTATAACAAAAATTAAAAATTTCGTGTAATCGTCGGATTAACGTTCTCCTCCTTGCAACTGTTTATATCGCTTAGCGGATTTATTTTATACCCCGGAAGAAATTTATCCACCCGGCGGATTCAGAATTGTATTTCGAATATTTGACAAACCGCTGTCAATTTATATCGAAACTCGGGTTTCGGATTCAATACGAGACGCCAGAATAGTTTCTAAAGGTCAGAAACATAAACCGTCATCAAGCGGTCCGTATTTAATCTTCAGGCCGCGGCCACCGCCGAGGGAAACGGGAAAAAGAACAAGTGTCAATTAAAATAACTGGGCGTCGTTACCACGAAAATGCCGGTCTCGGGAGGAACGAAAATGCTGGGCATGTTTCGGAACCCTTGGGTGAGGGGGGTGGAAGGGCGGAAGGGGTGGCAATTAGATGTTTTTTTCTAAAAAATGAAAAGTATTTTTTTAAACCCCACAGGTCTCTGTCTTTCTCGCTCTCTCCATCTCGTAAACGCGGCATGATCTCCAGAAGAAACCACCGGAAACTCTCACATAAAGTACGAGGTGTAATGTAAATATATTGTAGTATCACTCTTGCTTCCTGCATTCTGCGAACCACCTATTACAAATACAAGGAATTAAGGGTTTGCCCAAGAAAATATTATTATTCCAAAGAATCGATCGAACTGGCGACTCGTTCACATCCAAGATTCTGACAATAGAGAATAGATATTTCGAACAGATTTCAAATGCATGACGTGAATTTCGTACTTTCATTAACGCATCATTTAATATAACCAGAGTAGTGACATGGAACTGGAATAACAGTATAATGCAAAAATCTTAATAAAATAAACACTGTACATTTGCAAATAATCAAAAGTAATGGGGAGAATTCGTTCCCCGAATATTGCAGTCCATGTTTTTGTTTTTATATGGCAAGAAGATTTGTTCAAACCGTTATTTCATTGAACGTTATTTAATATCAGGACTTGGAAATCCGCAAATTAGCTGTAACAAAGCAAAATATCTCGGTTCAATTGTTGTATGGCGGGTAGGCATTGAGGCACCACCACCACCAAGTTTACCGTCAATCAGTTAAACAGGGCCCGACCGTGTTGCAACACCTGTACGAACCAGTTTAATGGTATGTAGGCGGCGTAGGCATTATGCTAAGTGGGAGGCAAATCACCTAACTCCCGGAGCCGAGTTGAGACGCCCTTTGAAACGCTCCAGAGTTGGCCCCGGGGAAGCGCCGCCTCCACCCGCCCCCAGCCAGCCCCCAGCCAGCGACAGCCTCACCGACCGTCTCCAAATTGTCTAATGGAAGCCTAGTTTGAAGCCGGCTTTGGTTGGGTAATGGGCTAACCGTAACGGCGACACGCCGGGAGAGCGGATCGAACAATAAAAATCTACGTAATCGACTACAAATAGACTCCTAGCCGACCCCATTCAAACCCCCCGTTAATTAACAGTGAACCAGATTCGAACGCAATTCATGGGGCTGTGACGAAACAATGTTGGAAAAAGATTTCACGCTCCAATAGTTATTAGTCAACAATAGAATTAGTCAATTAGAAATTCCGAAGTAATGGACTTTGATTCTAAGAAAAATAGAATATTAAAAGCATTATGCGAGAGGAACATCATACTTTTCTGTCAAATAGAATTATTTCTGTAGTTGACGCCATAAACAACGGCTACGAAGTAAAAATTCGGGTCCGTAATAATGAAAGTAGGGCCCAGGAAAAGTGACTGCTGTGGCAATATGATTTTAAAAAATTCTAGTTAGAAGAATACATAAAATATTTTATTTATTTGTTTATTTAAAGGCTATTGGGTCAGTAGGTATGGCGATGGAAACAGTATTAAATATTAGGCCATTTCGACTGATTAAGAGTATTAAGAGCTACGAAGGGAAACTTTGGTGGGGAAGTCGGTCGGTAGCCCTAATGGGCGACTGGCTAAGACCTTGCCAACTGGACACACAGAGGCACACGTGTAGTACTCCTCGTAGTTTTTTTTCCGCCTCCCCTTCTCGCCCCTCACCCTAATTCCGGTCTCTTAGGAGGCGATGCGTTTGACCCGTTGAGAAAAAGATTTATCTCGGCCCGACACCTGTGGCCGTTCAAAGACGTCAACGGCCGTCCCAACGCCGCCGCCGCCGCCGCCGCCGCCGACTAGGACACAAGTTTTCCCTAATTGGGCTAGTCCGAGGGTAGCGGACCCGGTCTTTTTTTTTTACTCGAAAGAGGGCGGGTCTCCTCGTATATATACGTGTATATATTTCTCTTTTCTCTGTCTCGGTTTAACGTTTTTCTCGCAATTAACCCCCGTGGACGGACGGACGGGCGGGGTGGGCCCAAAATACGGATTTGTCAGCCGGGGTCTCTGACGTTAACTGGCCGTGTTGAAGGCCCCAATTTAACCAGTGATTTATGAAAAACATCGGGACCGTTTATTTACGTGACATCGGTCAGGAGCCGTCGGTTATAACAGAACGAAAAGATTAGGTTTAAATGCATTTTTAAACAATGATTCCGTCAAGTATTATTTAACGAAGAGCAAAAATCACCTTATAATGTACCATTAAATATCTTTTTCTGACTAACATTAATATTTAAAAGATATCTCCACCTTTTGGAACAAAGGAACAAAGCACTGAGGCAATAATTTCTCGCTACTTTGTGCTTAATTTTCTTTAAATTTTATTTACAGAATAGTTGAAAGTGGCATAACAGTTAGTTATACCTGCGTAGAATCTAAGAATACGTATTGTATATATATTGTACGCATGAAGTATATAACCTAAGAAATATAACTAAGTTTAACGGTTGAGTTACTCTCTCAAACGTGAACTCGTACGGATGAACGGAGCGGAAATTATGCCATTGGGGTGAATCGCACGGGCGATTAGGAAAATGACAAACGTCCCCCACCGCCCGTTTTTCTTACCGGCGTTAAAGGACTACGCTTAAGGAAGAAAATGCCCTCTTCGGACGATCCCGGGGCGTAAAAAGAAATTTGCCTCGGCCAATTTTACAAAGGTCGCCCAGGTTAATAACCCAACCGTAACGTTTTATTCCCATCGCCTCTCTCCCACTAGAGCCTCGGCCCGGGCGGGGGTCTATTTATTTTTATTATTATCATTAATCGTTTCATCTAATGCAATTGTTGTATAGAAATTGGGTTCTCGGCCACGATTCCTGGCGATGTTCGGTAATGCCGAAAAAGTACAATTTCCCAAGGATCGGATCACGAATAATAGGCCTCGCCCAGAAGGCAGTATCCTTTGATTTTCGTGAATCGATTCTGTGTATCTCTGCCCGTTAAGCTCGATCGGGCTCTAGATTAATGGAGATGACCGCGTTTCAGTAAATGGAGTAAACGTTTGATCGATTCTTCCCGATTGGATGACCGGCCACTAAATCGGACGAAAATTAAGCTTTATGAAATTTTCTATCGGAGAGATTTGTACAATAACAGTTGAATTTGATATTTCGTATTCGCTATGGCATTTAGTCCTTAATTAGATTGATGTTTGGCCAATGATAAGTGCGTTAAGGACCTACTCCCTTGTTGCATCGGCCAATTGACGAGGGTGTCTGGGGCTGGATTTCCCGGCGCTACTTTATCCCGTCCCCATCACAGAACCGGCAAAAAATGCCCCTATTTCCCAATTCCTTTTGTCCCGGCGGGACTTCAAAGCCACGCCTCCAAACAAAACAAGGCCGGGCGCTTTCCCCTCGCTCGCTCATCTCCTAATGGATTCGCTAATTATTCCTCAGTGACCGCCCCCCCCCGGCTCGCGCTCCGGACCGAATAAACGCGCGACAAAAAAGAAATAGCGCCAGCAACCAACTTCGTGTAATTGACTTTGAATCCCAGCGCCCCGCGCTACCCCCGCCGAAAAAGTCGAGAAAAATATTTACCCGCGTATGCGTCTGAGGCTATCGCAGTAAGTAACGTCAGCGGGTCATACCTGAAAATAAAAGGAAATATTAGCGATGCAAACTTTAATCAAGTCCGCGCCCATAAATATTGATATTCACGATAAATCATATTCCTGGGCGATAAGCGGCGTCGGCAAGCCGGCCGGGCGCCGATAATCCGACGCAATTAAAGTCGAAAAAGACCGAAAAAGCGTGGAGCGTCCGGACAAAGTGGGCTTATCTGGCGCCCAGGATCGGGCCGGCGACTGAGATAGCAAACGGGTTCCAACGCCGTCCCCACAGCTCCCCCTCCACGTTTAATTGAAACTCGGAATCCAAAAAAAAAAATAGCCCCCCGAGGGCAATTTAACGGTGAATCTTCCCAGTTCCGCGAGTGTCCGCAACTCGAGATATAATCCATGCCGAGTGGGGCCCGATCGGATTCGTGGTCCGAAATATAGCCATTGAAGGAGGGATGAGTTAATAAGCGGTAATGAACCGTTTCCGGCCGGCCGCGATATCGATCCGTAGATCCGGACGGGTTGGACGGCCTCTATACCTTTCGGGCGTATATAGACATTTTGAAGAGATAGGAACACACACAACGGCCACAAAATCCTCCCAACAACTAATCATTTCGGGATAATAATATATCCAGAATTAATTAAACAATAATGGGACATTGTTCCTAACAAAAAAGCCATTGTACAGCTGAGTCCTACAAGAATCACTCCGAATACACTGCATGGACATTTTCGGTTAATAAACTTATAAAATTTCAAGCTACACCCCAGCAGACAGCGTGGAATAAACGGTCAACTACCGTAAAAGAACTCAAAAACTAAACGCTGGAAATTTAAGATGAGTGAAAGGACGTAACACGAGAACCTGAGGTCAGAATTTTTGCTTCAACGGATTTATCGGACGTATTTATAATCCCTAATTCATTCGATCCACTTCGACGATTTTTTATACAGGCTCTACAAAAGACCGTGCTGACCGATTTCTATAGAACACGCTAGCGTTTTAATGTTGCAGATAATATGAGCTGATACCGGAGATGATAATTTCCCGCCCGATATTCACCCGAACGTATTTATGATATCCGACGTTTGTGGGAACACTATAGAAACTCGGTTATAGAAAGTGTCGAAACTGATTATTGTTTCCTTTCGGGCGGGGAATAAGGTTAAATTGTTTTACATGTTGCGAAACTTCGAGAGGTCGAGTTTAGACGCAATAGACGGCGCGTACTTCATATTTTAATTGAGAGTGATTTACAACACCCTGAATAAAGGTTCCGGATTCATTTGCGGTTATATTTGAAAATTGGTATTGCTGTCCGTAGAGTCTTTATACAACGTACGTGAATGTTAGTTATTAGCACTTTATTATGTGTCCATGAATGTACTCCTTTTATATAAAAGTATATCCGCTATAAATCTACGTTTAATAATATTTATAATTGTTATGACTGATCAGGCTAAGTCTGAACTAATTGTAGACTAAGTTCCTCGCTCGACTAATTCCTCTTCATCGTCAGCGTTCACGGCGGCGGGAGAACCCTCGCTCGGCACAGAAGAGGAGTACTTAGAATTTCGAAAAAACACGGTTGTTCTGATGGGGGCGATTTTGCGAGTGGGTCGTTATTCATACGGGGCGAGCAGCCGAAGAAAAATGTCGCACTTACTGTCATATTCTACCGCGCTGGGGGAGTGGAACCCTCCAGAGAGGGGGATTGTCCGTTTCGACGATACCGAAAGAGGTTTTTTTTGTAGTTTTTGTTTTTTGAAAGGGGAGTCGATAACGCGGCGCGGAAATGCTCCGCGTCGGGGGAATTAAGCTGTTCGAAACCTCATCATCACCATCATCCCCATTCAACACACAAACTCACGATAGATTTTTCTCCCGTGCATTTCCCCCTTACGGATTAATTTTACGGTAATTGCTCCTTCATTTTTTAATTACCCTTCTTTCGATACAGCCTGATAATATTCACCGAATCCGGAATTGTAACCCCGGCGCATTAATAAGTGCAGAGCGGACCGCAGATATACCAATATCGAGGACACAATATTCATATTGTTCGCGATGGCGTGCCCCGAGCATCGGATAGTACAAGCTCGGCAATTGATTCGTGTCGCGAAAATCACTGGCGAAAATACTGGCAAATATTAAACCGCGGAGTGAATAAATTAGCCATTGATAACGGGCCATTACGGCGGTTGGGGGTGGGGGAGGGGGGGAGGCCGATTTCTGAAACCGATCGAAGGGATCCGGTGGAAAAATGATTCCCCGGTCGGAAATTAAATTGAACCGGGCCGGAGGGTGAATCGTTTACCGGAGGGTCCCAATCGAATTTTGCATGGAGTGGGACTCTCGAAATGAGAGAGAGCCCGGCGGTTTTTTTCTCTTCCCTCTCTTTTTTTTTTTTATTATACGCATATAGATATCACTCCGGTTTATATTTTGGGCCGTGTAGATTTACACGGTCGTTGTGGGCGGCGGGAAAGTTGGGAGTGGGTGTGGGGGGCCCTCGTTGTACGGTCATTTTTCAATTTATTATCCGTATCGTTTTACGGCTCGGTTCGACGGAATAAAGAGCGGCAGATAAAAGAATTGTTTAACCGACGTAAACGAGGATTGGGGCCGTATTAAATTTAATGGTTGGGGGTGGAGTCCGGCTTTTTTGCCGGCTCGAGCGCTCTTATCGGTGCCCGAGTTGTCATCGGTGGTTGAATTTTAATTATTTTCTTTTTTTTCACCGCACGGGCGACGGGCCCGTCATCGGCGGGCAATTATTCGCAAAACAAAGCGGCCGGCACTTGGCCAGCCAGTGTTTCAAGCCCGCGTAATGCACTCGACAAGAATAATATTCTGGCGCGGTCTTCGCGCTCAAGTGTTTGACTCTCGAGCCGAGTCAATCGGTCAATAATTCCCGGCAGTCGAGCACCCAGTAATTAAGTACCGAAGCAAATTTCGGTCCGACAGCTAAGCTCCGTCCGGGCCTGTACCACCGAAAACCTACTCCTGAACCTATCCACTTTATAAATAGACTCCGGTGGAAGGTGAAATCATTTAAAAATGGAAATTAAAAAATAATTCATATTTATTTATGATTCCCGCCATTTAATAATTTCTTTATCGCGATATATCCTGGGTTTATTCAACTAATATTTGATTAAATTATAAACGGGGGCGAATTCGTGCACTAGCCTGCGTTCCAAATAATACGTTAAAACAGGGCCACTTGGCACCGGTTTTCCGACTGATGTATTGGCCTTTTCGCGGCGGGGGTTGGGCCGTTTGTGGATTATGAAAGCCAATAATAGGCGAGCCGGTTTAGATTTTTGAGGGGGCATGGGGGGTGGGGGGGAGGGAGGGAGGGATGTGTGGCCGTACGTCACCAGAGAGAGAGAGAGAGAGAGAGAGAGAGAGGATGGTGTGGACCCCATAAATAGTTCTGAACCGATGAAGGGGATGGGAGGCTTTTCCGCGTTTCGTTAACAGAGCCCATACCGAGACCGCAGACAAGCCCCACTACCGGTACCGTGTCCGCGTGTGTCTGTGTGTACAAAGCCAAAGCGCCCCTCTCACCATAGTTAACATCTCTTGCAGCGTTGACAAAGCCGGTCACCGATATAGCCGGTGGGGGGGGGGGATGATAGACTGCGAATCCCGTTTATTCTATTGATGGGGTTTAGTCTATTGGGGGGGTTGGATGTTTTATTATACGACTAGCCGCTAATGGTCCCTGGATCGAATAAAATTTTTTGTTTCTATTATTACTGTAATTATTTATTACATTATAAAGCGGACTGTTAGATATTCTTTACACTTCGTTACAAAAACTACAGTTCTAAAAGTTACAACCTGTCCATTAATCAGGTATTGCACGAGAGATAATTATATAAAAGAATACACCCTTTCCTTTTTCCTGTATACTCGCGTTTTGATTCCTTTTAGTCCAATCGATCCCAGTCGAATCAAGGAGTATAGCTTTTGGATATATTCGAGATGAACAGTTTTGTCCTCCTACCCGTCACGCCCGATAGTGGCCGCCGGCTGCCAATTATTAACGGCGGCTATGATGAATTGTCAAAGCGGTTTCTTTGGAGTGGTACTGCCGGATGGGGTAAAAAAGCGCGCCGGCGATGTCTCTGAGCGGTAGGCCGGCCGAAGAATTCATTGAGAGAAACGCGGAGTGGACGGAAGCGAAGGAGTCAGGTGGAAACCCGATTGCTAGAGGAGTTCAACGGCCGTCGTGGAACTGCCGGCCGGTAATTTCACAGACGTCACTCCTGTCCATGTCAAGGCGGCATACCTCCCCCCCCTCACCGCCTAGAGGAAGTCCCACCGCCTCAGAGATTGATCCTCGGCCTACGATCCACGATAAGGTCGATCTAACGAAACGCTGAAATATTTCTCGGCTCTCTCGGTCGAGGCGCTTACACGGCTTATCGTTTATAAATCTTGTCTACATTACTAAAGGAATGATACCTCGGTCTACCTTAGTACGAAATATTTTTCTTTTAACTTTTTTATTTTGCACAATCAACTTTTACAGTTATAGGTGCAATTGATACATGTATATTTTTCAGGTGTTTGTCTCGACAAAGAATCCACCCAGTGATGGCGCTTTTGACACGATTTAACTACTGCCCGTCGTGGTGGGGATAGTGGGATGGGTAAAAGAAGAAAGGGACTGAACGAGTGGATTAGGATGAGGAAAAGGCGGAAGTGGAACTTCAGGAACCGAGATTTTGCGACTTCGTCCACTGTCGGTATGTTGAGGTCATGGTGGATTGTGTGGTTAGAAACATACCGGGAAGCATTAAGGATGGTGCGAAGGACTTTTGATTGGAATCTCTGGAGGCGAGCGATGTTGGATGTCTCGGTGGAACCCAATAGGTCATCCCAATAGGTGTCTTGCTTAAGGTCAATTTCGATGTCCGTTTTAGTAATGGCCTTAAGAGTCCAAATTTTCTGTTTAAGTGTCGATTCTTTTGAGTCGAGTGTGGGGACTCCACGTACCAAATAGGTGAGTGGAAACTGGATATTTTTGTAAACTCAATATAGCTTTGAAAATACAATTCTCGAAATATACTAAATAATTTTTTTAGTACAAAATATATATCAAGGAAAACTTCGTGTCTCCTCTCAGTATGATTAAAATTTATCGCATCGGAAATAATATTCTAAAGAAGTCCGGGGAGAAATAAAAAAAATTGGAACCATATTCGTGGACCCGTCAAGGTGATATAATTGCGGGGCTTTCGTTCGAACGTCGGGTCCATTATTGGAAGTTGAAAATGTATGGGTGGCGGGAGGGGGCCGCGACTGGAAAAGTCTTTTCCTTTATAAGACATCCTCGAGCTTTTCCTATATTAATCTCCGGGAACCTTCCTCGGTTCTTGTGAATCATTAAAGCGGTGCCAAAGACTCCCACGCTGAAATGGAATGCAGAAATACGAGCAGAACTCCCCCGCAAGCTTTTCCTTCCCTATTTACATTTTCATACTCGCCCAGAGATTAAAACGTTAATTGAGTTTTCGTTCCATTAAGCGTTTACGCTCGAACAATTATCCGTATAACTTGATTGAAGTGTATATTGTTTTATGAACGGATATTTTTTTATATATTTATTTTTCTGCCGACAGAAAAGATAATATTAATTGGTAATTAATTTTTCGGAAATTAATAATAGTATATCTAAACATCCTATAAACAGTAATTTGAATGCGAAATATAATTAATTCGATACGAACGGAATAGCGGTATCAGATATTGTGGTCCGCCTACCGCCTGGACCCGATTAGACTCACGAATTAAATGAATTTGTTGGCACATACACCGCATGACGGTTCTTTCTGTTTTCGGGTAAGACGTGATAATAGAGCTGTAATCAATATCCGTATACACCCTGGGGTTTTCTTTAATTATATTTGCTAAATAATGCACAAGATCGGATCGAGTTGCGTCCAACTAAAACAGGCTAATTTCTCGGGCAGGAATTTAAGGTAAATGTGGTAATAAGTTAAACGCCCGCTTAAAAAAAAGTATATATATATAATTTTTTTTAAATAAGAAAGGGAAGTGGGAGCGGTTGGGGCCAAAGGCTGTTAAGCCGTCAGTTTGGGGTAAATGAGGTGGAAATAAACTGTTTTACACGCAACCGGCCCGGCTGGGGACGGGCTCGTCCTTGCGCTATGGGGCCGACTGCCATTGTGCCCCCATAGCCCCATTGTCGCTCTCGACACAATTTATCATATTTAATACTAAGCCACCTGCTCGACCGGCGAGACCCCGCAGTCGGCGCTCTGGCTCTGGGGGCCGCGGGGTGCTGAACATCGGCGACGGGGCCAAACCCCCCGGGGTTTTTAAACCGGCGAGGGGCGAGACACCCCTCGCTCTTCATTAAGTAATAGTCCATCATTAAGGAAATGGAAATTCGCGGCTATACTACACGGGGCAGACCGACCGACGATGGGGGGGGGAGATCCCATTATGGGTCCCGGGTCCCATTTAGCACCGGGCGAATGGGTACTTTTGTGTAGGTCGACATAAGGGGTGCGGGGAGGGTGTGAATCAGAGCGGACGACATTTATAAAACTGTTTTTCAGCGGTCCTAAAACGATCGCGATCGGCCGAAACTCAACAGCGACTTATTGAACAATTTAAATAATCGATAGGAATTAATTGACTAGCTTATAGACTAGAGTCAAAGCGTATAAATATAACTTAATATATATTTGAATAAATTTCAACTTTATATGCTTCGAGAGGTCACTCTTGAGGAATTTCTTTATCTGTATGCAAATGAGAAATTAAATTATCGGAGAATTGTTAAAACCCCACCTATAGGTTGGAATCGAGACCGACTAGAAAAGCCTAAGAGCGATATGCGAATTCCATACATATGAATTGTAATATTTACTTCACATTTTAGTGTTTACATTGAAACCGTTGTTGAAGATAATTTCTGAATTAGAGAACTAATTCTCTAGGAGAATGGCGTCATCGGTGGGGAGTCGAGGCCGACAGGTTCATTTTCTTCTTTAATATTCTCTTTTTTAGCCTGTCCAAGTAAAATAGATAGAAAGGGAAAGAGCCCAGTATATAACTTATTATGTACTATATCATTATATATAAGAACGAGTATAAATTGAATGATTGAGACCGGTCCACAGCGAGATATCAGAGAGAGGTATATTTGTTCGCGTAGACACAAGCCGGGAACAAATCATTTCTAGCAACTGCCACGAACCGAGCCCAATAAACATGTTTAATTTCACACTGGGGCTGTGCCGTTAGGGCAAGTTAATTGCTGCTTAGTTGCGTAGGCGGAGACGTGGGACGTCGTCGGCGGGGACGGTCGACCGGAGGCGTTGGAGAAGTTGAAGTGACCGGCCGATGACTCGACGGCCCGAGTCCTTAATTTGAGCCTTCAATTTCTGTATAATAGTCGGTTCGGATAATTGAATTCGACGATATTTCTTTTACGACCGCAGGCATCAGTATGAACTGTGTAATTAACTGGAAATTAAAACCCAGAAAATTCCGTGGCGTCGGAACATATGTTATAACGTTTCTACAATATTTCTTTTACATTTGGGTAAAGAGTAAAATGTTTTGGCTTGGCTCATATTCTTGGATGTTCGTCCTTATCCGGACATTGGTGAAAACACTTCTGAGGTACAAGAAGCGCGTTAATATATATTTATTTATTATTATTATATAATAGAATACTAAAGAACCTTAACATAACATACGTCGCTGCCTCCACTCGGTACCAACAACTCTCTCTTGTCGGCCTGTACTACAGTTTTGGGGTATCATGAGAAGTACAAGAATGGGAAAAGCTCATTAACGTTAATAAGCTTTTTCCTGGACGCCGGCTCGAAGATAGAAAACCTATCGGGGCGTAACGAATTTATACGTCACGGGTGGATCTTGGGGTGGGCCTCTTCATAAAAGTGGAATCCCCTCCTTTCAGTGCCCAAACGTTAAAAATTCAATTCCCCGAATTCGACCTACATTTGTGATAAGGGAAGTTTTATAAATATGAGGTTAATGTTTTTTCTTTGTGTTCATGTGCTCAACAGGAAATACACGGGCGTAATATAGCCGCTATAAGCAACTGAATCCAGTTGTGCGCCAATTTATACAACATATGTAATTTCAATTCCCTCCATATTGAGGACGTTATTATTATATCTCAGCAACAGTTAAAACATACATATTAATATTGTAGGATAGTTAAAGAAACGGCAGGAGTCTAGCGTAAAGCCTGTAGGAATAATTTACTCTGAAAAGGAATAAAAGGGAACGTTTTTATGGGAAATATGAGTGGGCCTCTCTTTCTCTCACACTCTCTCTTCCTCTCTCTCACTCTCATTAAACTTAATGAGCTTTTTCCGGGTTTGACATCGACCCCCACCCCCTCAGCGTTGCCAACCAACCATTCCGGGTTTCAGCTTTCGTAAAATGGGAAACATCATCGGACCGGAAATAATTTTACACGGCCAGGAAAAAGTAGAGTCATTATAAAAATGGAATGCGTTGTTAAGAGGATTAAAAAGTGAGTCCGACTTTGGTGAACAATATTAAACGCCAAAATGTCTTTTCCAGTAGTGTCCGGGTCCGCTTTTCTCCGGTCCGACCTGAGACTCACTGTAAGAGATATAAATTACATTTCAATTACATACCCCCCTCATAAATTCGCATGTAATGTATAATAATCAACTTGAAGTCCTAGATGCATCCTTCAGAAAATCCCCTATAAAAGAAAGGCCCAGTTTATAGGAATCTTGAATTCGCATTATAAGTTTTATGATTCAACGGAAACGTCAATAATGTATTTATCTATTAGAATACGGTGTCCACCACTCATTCGAGATAAAGTATTATAACCTGGATTTCAGTCAAAATTATTCAGTAAGATTTGTGTAATAAAACGAATGAATTTATCGTATATTTATTTTTCTCGTAGTCCATATAAACTAACATATTTTTCTGATTACAATAGGGATGTATCGAAATTTCTGGCAGATGCTGTGACGATTTAAAAATAATATAATAAAAGGCTTTATGGATTATGGAAATTTAGAGACTCGTATGAAAATATGATTGAACCATTATGAATTGTCGGACATGGAGGATGTATCGAGTCTTTCATGATACTGAGCCTACTGAGCGGTCCATCGGTTGATCGATCATTTATTGAAAAGTGGAGGACGAAGCCGACGATAATAATAGGCGATTAGCAAGGGCAGCTTTCATGAATATTGGCCCAACTAGGGACAGGGCCCCAGTTCGGCCGGCGGAAAGCCGGTTTCGGGCGAGGGCTCAGAGGGAATACTTGAATAAGACGCGATTGGATTTCCCGCTTTTCCTCCTCCCTTTCGCAAACCCCGCAGCTCTTTTGTCGTCCCCGGAATCGATCCTATAAATAATTCGCCGGCCGAAGAGCCGCCCTCACGCAGCCGGTCATTAGGCCCTTTATTCAATAACTAGACCGCTCTCTCTCCCACACTCTGATTGGTCGCACCCAAACAAGCCTCTCCGACTGTCATAAAATTGCTGTTTGAATTTATCACGAACGGTTGGGCCCGATTCGCCAATTGTTGAACGAAGCGTTCGTGGATTTTATTTTTAAACTGCTGTTTTCATTACGTGCATAAGACATAAATCTTTGGATTAAAATGAACAACAATCCGTCATTAACTTGTAGCCTAGATATGATTAGCAGCTACTGACGATGCCGAAAGCTGTGCAAGGTATTAGAAGTACAACATTGCATTCATCTTAAAGGAAATCTGAATACGACACTATAGTGTTGAAGTTCGTTCGACACTATTTAGATGGACCAACCCATCATTAAATGGAATGGATTGGACAGTAAATGTTCTTGTTAATGGAATGAAAAGTTGTATCAGTTTGTCAACTAACCGAAATTGTTGAAGTTTAAAGCCATATTGGAATTAAAATTTATCTCTTAAGGACATATTGGGAAGAGCACCCAAGTTCTAAGATTGTACATATATTATTTATATATGTATATGTATATAAATAAATAATTATATATATATATATATATATATATATATATATATATATATGAAGGTGATATTACATATAAATTTATGCATTGTTAATGATAATTAATTGGAAAATTGAAGGTCATCATCATTGCATGCTCTCCGATTACTCCTGCATAACGCATGATTTCATTATCCAGTCTCAAATTCGATCACGCAGCTTAGCGTTTGTATCATCCGCCCCGTAGTGCTGCAACACGAAATATGCCACTAAACATAAATTTTTTGTCCTCTAATTTATTCTCGAAAATACCGTTCGTGCAATTTTTTTCTGTCTCCCACAAGTGCATCGTTTCTATGTTCCATGTCTTAAGTACATTAACTAATTGAGGCGAGCGATGGGTTTTGCGGTTCAGGAATGTGTGTATGTGTTTCCGTGTTTATTTTGCGTTACCGCATAAACTTAAGGCGGGTCGTAAATTACTTACTTTCCAATCAAAGTAATGGAACCGACTTGCACAGTGAAGTGCTCATCCGAGTTCTCTTCGCGGGATAAATCCAACTCCGCGGCGCATTCGGTCGAAACTCGAGTACAGGATGTCTGAGAATTGGGTCTTAAAGGTGACGGCCACATTTGCGAGGACCGAGTCACGAAAAAAAAAAGATTGTCACGACTATAACTCTAGGAATAATATAACGTGCCAACGATGTATGAATATGTGAATTTTCCGAGATGAGGAAAAAACTTATCTGAAAATGTTCGGAACCACAAATCGATAATTGCATTTATACGTCCACGAATCACGCAGCGGGTCATTAAAACGAACGACCCTTCATTCACTAACTAATCGGTGCCGGCACTATGATTAGTTTCAACGGGGACTGCACGCACCCCTAATAAGCCCTCTGATCTGTCTTAAACCTGGCTTTAAATGTATCGAAAGCCGTTCGGTCCGGATGCGTTAGAAACGCTGCGGGCATCAAAAATGCGCAGAGTGCTAATTTAGAAGGACTTCCAGGAGCCGATTACGGACCGCGCGTCGCCGAAAAAATCTCGAGACGGGCGTTAAAAGCAGAAATCAAATTCCCATTTACATTTCTCCGCCCGCACAGCAATTAGCCATTTGGCCCATAAAATAAAGGACATTCAGGTGCGTCTTTCAATAACCAACCATTTCACACCGTTTGTTGTCTAATATCATATCTGTACACACTAGAATAATTGTCAACAAAACAACATTTAAATTAATTTACTTAATCACTTTAATTATTAAAAGTTGTAACTGGTTTCCGTATTTATATCCAATAATATGTCTACATTAATGAAAAAATTCTTTCTCGCTGAGGATCAGCTCCTCGTCCAACAGGCGCCAAGCTGATGGATTAGGAGTCGACATTAAATAATCGCCGAAAATATTTGTTAGCGTTGAAGATCAAAGCGGGCCTTCCGGAGAAAGCGTTCTCCCCCTGTAGTTTTTTAATGGTTTACGAGCCTCGGAATGCACAATGGATGCGGTCGGTGTAAAATTGTTTCCACTTAGTCCGGGCGGGGAGCCGGTCAAATTACGATGGGCGCGGGGGGGGGGAGGGAAATTACCATTTCTACGATGCTAATTGCGGCCGCGGAGCACAGATTGGCTCGCAGTTATTCCCGGCGTGGAAGTGGAAGAGTTCCAGGCTTCGGGAATCGGGGTCCGAGGCGAAACGCCGAGTGTGAGACCAGAACCAGAAGTATTTAGGCGTTCGGCAACGGTGATTCACCCGCCCCATGCCCTCCGCCCAGTTTATCTCCACTCTTCAGATTTGTTCAAAAACATCATCCCTTCGGGCTGCTGCATTGTCGTTTATTTTGTTTGTTCTAATCAGAAACGGGAGAGATGTCTGTAATGCCAGTTCACGGCAATATCTCTACGTTGCATCAGTTGCAGATTGCTCTGGGACTTCACTTGTATTTAATTCTAGAAACATTGGAAGAAAATGTATAATAGGCATGTTATTGAAGCCAATTCACTGATCAACTTTGAGAATGATCGCAGAAAAATAATTTTCTACCTTCTAGTTTCACAAAGTTACGTTATCCCCAAAATGTTATTTTATCCCATAAAAATTATGTTTCCTATTATTCAATATTAATTTTCCGTCATCCGTTTAAACAACATCCAGAGTGGAAAACCCTCGAGCCAAATAAGAATCTTCTTCATTACTTTTCTTATCTAATATTTTTTCACCACTCCAATACGAACAGCCCGACCAGCACTATAATTCTCGGATTATAAGGCGAATCAGTTATTAGGAGGAAATAAGACATCCAGGACAGGAGGGAAAAAATAATGTTTTATTCGATTAGGGACTGGAAGGTACCGTTGAAGGTCGCGCTTCCAAAATTTCTATAATGGGGATCCTGTTTGGACCCGGTCCATTTAGAGGGCGATCGCCATTTCACCGGAGTTAATTTACTGGGGGGGGTTTAACCGCACCGAAGCGCGTTCTCGTTTTATCCGGGGGAGCGGGCGCGTGCGTTCCGCCGACAGACAGGAACTCCGGGACGAGAAGCGTTTATACAGTCCGAAATAGAAGTGGCGGGCGAGTCCCGGCAGGACACGGTTGGTAGGCCAACCGCTCAGCGCCTCGCCCAATTCGAGCCACACGATGAAGACACTTTTTTTCGGAGATCCGTCGGTTTTTTCGGCCCGACGTCGAGTAGGAGGCCGGCCGGAGACGGTGCCAAAACACGCCCAAAAAGCGAGACAGATCGGCATAATTGGAGCCGCGCGATGAATCAATTCATGGACCCTATTTTCAGCATAGTTAGCCCAACAGTTTTTGTGCGAAAGTCGTTTCGACTAAATGGTCAATGAGAGTAAATTAACTTTTTGTAATATTTCACGGCCCTTTATCCAATTTACGGGTACCGCTCTGCAATCATTCAGGTGTTACACGAAGTCTCCGTTTATATTGATTTAAAATCCACCCATCGGTGGTACTGGTACTCCTCACACTCCCTCACGAGGTGAAGAAATCGCGTGCCCATTTCCTCTTAGGGCGGCGTTCGGGATTTTCACGACGGTGACAGGAGGAGAGGTGTCGAATCAAAGGATTGGAGTTGATGGAATAGTTTGGAACGGAAGGATTTATATCCTTCAGCAGAGGAAGCTACTGGTTCGTGAACCAGAGTCGGGGCTTTCAAATCGGAATGGATTGTGCGGTTAGATGCATAAGGAGGGATGTGTATTAATTCATTTTATTTCAATTTTAATAGATCGGATGTATTGTAGTGTAAAGTAATTGCATCTTTTTCATATACCAATGAATTTGATAGATTATTTGAACAGTCCATAAATTCAGAAGTGCAATCTGAGTTATATAAAAGTATACAAATACCGACAGCCGTGAAATAGCATAATTTTCACGAATTCGGTCATTTATATAATTACTGTGTATAATTATATAATGATCTCATTTTGTTTTTTGCCCGTCCAGAACATAATTCGCGCTTCAATTTACGGCCGTGTAGAAAACAGGCGTCCGTCCAAGAAATAAACGCCTTTTTCCACTTTCTCCGTTTTTTCTGTCCCCGCTAAAAAAAAATGCGCCAGAAGACCGGGCTACACTTTTAATTAAAATGAACCCAATTACAGCCGCCTAATGACTTCCAGAAAATAACCGGTACCGTGAATTATATTCGCGTTCTTTAGCCCTGGAAACTATAGCGGGGTCGAGGGGTCGCCAGTAAAGTTTCGGCTTAAAGTTTCGCCAATATCGAGACGCTGAGTGGAGGCGGGGGGCCCCCCCACCATAAATCGCTCCGCGTTTCCTCATCAGCATAGAATTTTCTCCAGGAAGCGAAACTTTAAAGGCGCCGCTGGTTGGGGGCTTTAATATTTGGCTGCCTAGGTATCATTAATATTGATGTTAGACCTAGAATAATAATATATTTTTCAATCTTTCTTAGATTGTGAAAGTGGTCGCATTTGTCTTTTTTCTAGCCATTATTTACTAATTATCAAAGGGTGGAAAGGACACTTTAAGCTTTTGAAAAATAATTTTCATTTCGTTAAAATTATTTCATGTTTTATAAATAGAAGATTTTTATAGAAAAGTTAGAAATAGTACATGTAACCCGTTTGCGATGATAAATTAATGTACGGCAAACCATAAATTTATTTTAACTGGGTGATAGTAAAAATATTAAATAAATAGCCTAGTTAGTTGTAAGAGAAATATGGACTTGTAATTCGTAAAAGTTCTCGACGTTATAACCTATCTGTCGGATATAAACGGTCGGGAGACGACTGGAAATGCGAGGCAGGAAAAGTGGAAAGCCGGGAAATAGACTCGCGTCCCGTCCAGAGATAATTCGTCGCGAGGAATCCACATAATTGAAAGTCCCTCGAAGCGAGCTGGCGCTTATTAAAAGGGGAATTCTTATTGTCTCCCGAGGGTCGGCCAAATCGATATCACTTTTTTCTTATATCGGGGAGTTTCATCGGCCCGAAAAATTGGTTCACGACCGGCATCCGAATTGCTTTCAAACCGATTAGTCCCCAACTTCTTCACAGACTTATATACCGCCGTGAGGCAAAAAAATTCCGGCCGACATAATTTCAGAAATATATTTCTTCGAGGTGGATATCTTAACTTTATTATATCCTATTGAATACAGTACAACGATTCCGGTTTATAGATAAACAATTAACAGCAGGTCTCGATACTGTGACCTCCGGAATTGTAGTCTGCATTTTCTCTGAACCCCCTCCAATTTTGGCGGCTATATGAGCTCACTATATGAGTAGGTTGTGAAATACAGGGCGGATGATTATGCGGAGAATGTATCTATTGAAAAAGTGAAATTAGAATTGTTTGTTCTCAAAGTTAATTTAAATTCTCAAACGATGACCTGATTGTCTATCAGGTCTTCTACTGAAATTCTTCCTCTCGCCACATTGCCGTAATTTAAAACCGTCTCTAATTACGGGCAGCCTTACAAGTAAATGCACTTTCTTAGAGGTGCAATTAATACGAAACAAATTAATTCGAATGAACGTCCTGCAGCTATATAAACCCTGCACTGTTATTATTAGAAGCTTTAATTTGTACATAAGCCTAAAACATAAAATTTCCAATATGAATGAAAGAGTGATCGAACCGTCGGCCAATCAACGGGATACCGGTCTGACCGGAGGACAAGGACGAAGCCGAATAAAGTTATTCGGAGGACGGAGATATTCAGGAGGCGAAAAATATTCAAAGGCACCGACAGAGGCGAGATAATTATATCGTTCGCCTTTTAATAGGCGACTGACTCAATCAATCAATCTCAATCTAAGATTCTCGGAAAACAGCCTTGGCCTATGTTGCTCTGCCATTATATATATATATATATATATATATATATATATATATATATATATATATATATATATATGTATACATACATATTCTCTATTGTGTATATGTAAGCGAGGGAATGGGCTGTACCATAATCTATTAGTGATCAAAAGCCTCAGAGAGCCAAGTTTTATCGCGGAAGACTTCAGGAATATCAAATTCATTCCGTCCTAAGAAGTTTCGAATTTTACATTTTACAAAAAAAAATGAACCCAATTTTTTCCCTACCCCCTTCACCAGTGCCAGAACCGGTACTGTTTATTACTTCAAAATATATTCTTCGGCACATCGTTGTAAACAATTACTGTAAAATGTTATTAATGTGGTCTTGAGATTTTAAAAGGGAGGAATTTTAAACGGGCGCTGCAATGTAGTATTCTCGTGGAAAAACATTTTAAACGTACAAAACTTATTTTGACACGTGCTCGTTATAAATATAACATCTTTCCTTCATTATTTCCTACATCACTTATTTATATAATATCCTGTAATAAATAACGAAGAAATGATAAATACATATTTAATTTTCTGGAGGATTTGCCTTCAATTCTGCCAAAAAGCAGGTTTTCCTCTCCGGCTTGTCCCGCAATTGACTGAAAAGCTAATAAATTTATTTGAGGTTTACAGCCGCCGTCGAGGAAAACTAAGAGGGGGAATTATAAGTCTATGGAAGATAAAGTAATTAACTTCTGGAGGAAAATCTCCACTAAAGCTCGGGGCAGACAAGGGGGGATGACACAAATCCCAAGTTCAATCATTGTCCGAGGTGTTAGGATTAAATTTAATGAAACTCAAATAATCTTTAACCCCAATTTACATTTACTACCTGGGGCCGAATTACACTCCTTTGTTTTCCCAGTTTAAAGGTTCTACGGCTGGAAAGTCGGGAATTATAAATTTGTAATCAATCCTATAAAATGTTTATAACAGCATTCTCTTCGTAGTTTGTATCTTAATTTAGGCATCTTACTGTGATATTCGAATAACAGTAAATTGCGTGTAGAGTGATTGAAGTTTGAATATAGGTTTTATTTTAAACATTTTTATGTATTTAATAAAAACCGGTTTCTGCCGCTCTATCGTCAGTGAGGGCGACAGAAAAAACTACGGTAGTACAAATAATTGTGTAATATTTTCAAAATAAAAATGCACGTTCCTTTCTTGAATGACCCTTATATTTTGAATCGGTTAAATTGTATATAATTCTACGTACGCTACGCTGTGTCAAAGTGGAGAACGAGCCTTCAAAATTCATTGTGACAGAAGGGTTGAAATAATCATCGGCGGAAAAAGACGGTGAAGGCGGAGGCGGTTTTTCGGCGTTCCCAAGACAAATTGGACGGCGGGATCCCATCGCTAGGAGAGCCCCGGCGGTAGATATTCCTTTCCCCTTGAATGATGAGGCCGGCTCTGCCGTGGGCCACGACCCCGTCGTCCAAAAAGACACCCCTTTAGGGCGCCTGTTTTTATATCTGGGGAGAGAGAGAGAGAGATGTCCAGGTGTTGGGGCAAAAAACTCGTTGGGGGGCTGAAATCTCACCTTCCCTCCCCTAACCCCGAACTGAGCGATTATAATGTATTACCGGTCTCGACATACCGCCCTCGGACCCTTTCCGAGCCGGCTTTTATTGGACGGCACTTTACGGCCGTCGCAATGCAAGAGATGCAATTGAAAATATGGAGCGTCGTAAAATTTATTCCCTCCGCCCCGGTAGGCCGTTTAACGGCCGGTTAGGTGGAACAAATCACCTTGTGACTATAGGATAAGCCCAATTGCTAGGCCGCTACAATTGGATTGACCGAACAGAACTTGTAATAGCCTATAAAGTACAGAAAAGTTTAAAATACAGAATTACCGAATCGCTACAGAGTACGGTTTGACAGGAAGAATTATAATATTATTTGGAATATAGAGAATATACGAATGAAACTTATAAATTGGCCGCCCTCATTAACGCAGATTTCATACCGGTTGTTATCGCGATCTGTCGAGTGTATGTGACACGGCTTGGGGCCGGCGGAGTTTGCCTTGAGCACAAAGGGTTGAGGCCCGCATTTCCTCATAACGGCATTTCCTCTGAACTTATCTAATCGGGCCGCCTCTGTCTCCGCTACGGCCCAACTTGGGCGATGAGCAGGGGCCGCTCCACCCCCCCCCCACCATCACCCCAAAGACCGGAGTTTGTTTCTTCGGGTTCCTCCTTTAAAAGACTTTTCGACGGATTCCTTTAATTCAATTTTCTCCTGACCACCTGCTATGTGCCGTGGAGGGGAGGAAAAAGGAAAAAGCGCCTTTTATTTCACGAAACGGCGCTGAGGAAGGCTTCGTTTCCAACCGAAGGGCCGAATCCTGCACACCACCCCACCACCCCCCATACCATGGAGATTGTCGGTTTTATCTCCTTTTCCTCCTTCTTTTCTTCGCTCTTTGCACCATTTTAGATCAGATAAACTGCCACGGAGAATAGGACCTTCTTATTTTCAGCCCTTTTTCCCCGCCCGTTCGACAATTTTTTTAACGTTCTTCAACCATCAATTTTCCCAATTATAAATAACTTAGGTTGTGCCAAAGCGAAACGGCAATGATAAACTAGCTAATGAAATATCACTCTTCTTTATTAAGTTCATCCAGATATGTAAGCTTTCACGCATAGGAGGAGGGGGCGCACTTTCGATGATAGACCAACGATAAAAATGGGCTAAGGTAGGCCTCGCCGTCGGGGCAGAGGAGCTCCGTGGGCCGGGGTCGTTAGTCGGAGGAGGGCGGGGTACCGCTATCGTTAACGGCCCTCACTATAATGGCGTTATCGCGGCCTTTTGTGGGAAAACGGTATAATTTCAGCCCAAGTACAGATTGAGCGTTGAGGGGAACAATAGCCGACCGATATATCAGAACTCATAATAGCAAATTGTGTAGCCAAATTGCCTACAACATCCAGTGCCGGAAATGTCAACGAGGATATAATTATTTATATATTTTTTCGACCGTATAAAAATAATATCTTTCGGGAGAGGAAAAAAATTTCCCTGTCACATATAATAACGACGGCTGGAGGCTGGGAAATTAATCGGATCTGGGAAAGGTAGAGGATTGCGATAGGGTGACGGAAAATTCAATTGAGTGTGGCACGTCGTTGAGTGAACCGCCTAAGGGAGGGAGGGAGGGAGGGGGGCGAGGGCGATGACGGGAGAGCGAGCTGACATTTTCAACGAGAAAAAGAAAAAGTTCAGTTCACGAAACAAACAACAAAATCCTGACAAAATGGAGCCGGGAAGGGGGCGGGCTTCCAATCAAACTTTTCTCGGTAGGTCCGACCGTGTCCCACCCCTTTGAACAAGAGAAATCTCAGCCTTTTTCCAACTTTTATTGGCCGATTAAAAATAATTAACGCGCCCATTTTAAATATATATATATTGTCTGTTAATTTTGAAAAATTACGCGACAAATATGTTAAAATTCGGAACATTAATTTGAAATCTTAGTGTCAGTCTGGCACTTTACAGCCCGAACACAATTTTTCGCATAGTCCTACATCACTGTGACAATTATTAGGAAATAAATTCGAAATAATTCGCTTACTTCTTGATCTTCTACTGGACAATAACTAAATTACTGTCAATATTTTCCCGCATTTCCTCTATTGTACTACAACGATAAAATCGCTCTGAATACAAACCTGAACGCCGAACGTTATTGGCGACGACAACGCAGCCCGTTTACGGCGTACACTCTGAACAAACAGAAGGAATAGTACGGAAGTTGGAGTTAACCAGGCAGTCTGTTACTGGGAGTTACTGGAAGCGGTTAAACCAGCACTTGAGCGACAAGAGAAAGGTCGCCTATTTGCATTTGTGGAAGCAAACGGGGGGGGGGAATCTGCATCAGTGCACTTCACCTACCAGCACTTAATAACAGTCGCTAAAAGTGTTTGAAAAGTGCTTAAAATCACCGGTTATTTACATATAATAAAAACATTATTATTCGCAGTAATTTAAATTTGCCCTTCAATTCCTTACATAAGCATGACTTGAAAAGTAATGTTAAGTAGGAATATTATATCCAAAAATAAGGAAAATACAATGGATGCGTAAACAATAAAGTTTTTTTTTACTTTTTGCAGGAAATCAGTCAATTATTCCCAATGGGAAGTTGCTCTTTAGTACTTTAGGGAACGGTCCAAAATCAATAAAGTTAATTCAGTAAATATTCGTTATACTTTATGGTAGTTGTAAATATATTAGTCTGGACGTGTCAAAACGTTTAATTGGGGATAAAATACTGTTGTTTGAGATCTAATACTATAGCTTTATAATGGAAAATTACATCACTCTGGTGAACATTCGGGGTCAGGTGTACGAATCATCAGGTAGAAGCCTTTTTTTAATATTTCGAGACTGTGTTTGCTCTTTTAAGGCCTTTTCTCGTCTCAGGTAAAAATTTGACCCACAATAGGGGCAGGTCCCACCGTTGTGCGGCTTCAGAATGGGACCTGTCGCCAACGGTTTCCCCATTCAGGACCCCTCGGGTGCGTCAAACATCCGCCGAGAAGCGTTTATTCCAAGCTCCGTTTCTCGTTCGGTTCGTTCGGAGTTTGAATATATTAACGAGCACCTGTCGATTCGACGCGGGGAACAGGTAGCGGCGCGTTTGATCAAGCTCAACTGATTCTCGGCCGGCGCCGTTTCTGACCAAATGACGGGCGTTTCCCTTATGCAACTCCGCGAAACAGTTTGTGCCCATTCCCCTTTACATTACGAAACGGCACAAAGTGATCGGGATACGATCATCCCCCGTATGATGATGAGGAGGATGAGCCCAACCTCGTGTTTTTGGCTGAATTTGATTTCTATGTGCCTGAAGTTAAGAAACCGAAAATGTTCAATAATATTTAATTGTGGATATATGGACAAATAAAATCATTATTGAAAATCTTCAATGAATATTCGTAGAAATTACGATTCTGCGCCAATGATATGTGTTATGTCTTTAAAGCTAATCTTTAAGTGCCAGATTTTATAAACGTGCATGAGTTGATCTCAAATATTTTGTCCCCGCCGTCTGAAAACGTATACGTATGTCAACCGTACGCCGTTGTCATAACAGCCGATGCAATTAGACCGGCTCACATGTGAGTGACAACAGCGATCCGCTTTTTAACGTTTAATTCATTACGGCCCTCCGAGCGATCAGCAGTGATGGCCCCCCGCTACGGCGAAACATCAAAGGGCCCTCCACAGGCCGGTAACGCTCCGCTAATTGGATTAAGAATTCGGACGCTAAGTCAATTCGGTTATCATCGAATTCATCCGCCCGATTTCTAATTCATCCCGCCGGAGTGAATGCACGCCCAGGACCAAATCCCGTTTCCGACGTAGCGTAACTGGAAAACTGGACCAATTATTCAACAGAATGTGTTGGTTCTTCGAAAAATGTATTTATAAATTATTGCACTCCTCGACCAGACCGGCAGTATTACCTCCACGTAAACAACGATAGCTGTAATGGCAATTTCAAATATCAGAAATCACAAATTTATCTCCACTTTTGTTTCTGGAAACCGTCATGAGGGCATACAAAATAGTACACCCGCTTCGGAAATATTATAAATGTTGTCAATTAGTTTAAAATTCTAAAATCTAAATAATTTGATGATAACCAATCGGGAGAGAGCAAAATTACGTTTGTGGTCGTAGTATTTATAAATTCAGCGCTCTACAATGGTAAAAAACCGATATGTAAATGAGACGTAACGGCCCTTACGGGATGATTACCCTCAAATACCGTATCCCCTTTATATATCCAGTTTGTATCGAGATTTAATCATTAATCCCCCGTCCAGTTCATCAGAATCTACTCTTCGTGGTGTCCACCCTATTTGGGGGTTGATGGGGGGAAAATATATAAAAAACGGAATAAACCGGAGGACGTGAAAATGGCCATTGGAGGGGCGGAGGACAATCGGAGCCGAGGCCGTCCAGGTAGGCGGGAGGGGCCGGGGTGGGGCTTTAATAAAGAACAAAAATCAGATATGTCAAAACAAGTCGGAATAAACGGAGTCGGGCGGCCTCCTGGTAGCCTGGTTGAAAACACAATAGGGAAAACTGGTCCACTTATCAGGGTCCTGGGGGTGATATGACCCGAGCCCACCCCGAGTCCTCTTACAGGACGAATATTCGGTAAATAACACAGGACCCGTCGTCCTAAATCACACGGAGAACTGTTGCTCTACCAGGATATATATTTTTTTCAGTTTCCACACACCGATTTGATCTTATGACCTTTCGGTTTCTCGTCATTTTATTTATTATACTGGCACTCGAAGTATACTTACGTATATAGTTATTTTACATTGCTCTGTTATATTAAATGTATTTTGAAATTTTATGTCTAGACGACGGTTGGCCCTTTTTGGGAAGAATTGAGCGAATTAATACAATTCAAATTAATAGAATTTTGTAGCGTGGGATTTTTAGAAATATTACAATATACTAAGACAACGGGGACCGATTCGACAATGTTTCTTTCGGAAAGGCTACCGAGATATACCGGGGAGATATATAAATGTTTATAATTATTTCACTTAGTATTTACTCGTTCTATATTAAGGTCAAATTTTTTGGGAATGTAGAATTAATTTTGAATGTTTTATGAGGTTGAATGCGTCCGAGGAAGACGGTGAGGTAGTCGAGTGGGAACTGCAAACAACGATATCAAAGCGAGGTGGGTAGGAATAGAGGAGGTCCTCTTATGAACAATGCATTCGGATCCTAATAGAAACTGGTTTGTCCGCTTCCGACCCGCCTTATGTCTAAACAGAGGGGAAGCTCTGCACCGGCCCCACGAGGGGTATGGAGTTGATTTCAATTTGCAGCCGCGCGCGACTCCTCCACCGTAAATCAACCGGCGGGCCGGCCCCGAAACCCTTTTCGTTATTAGATTTTATGGTGTATCTTCCCCCGTATGATGGACGACCGCTGTTATTGTGCCGCGCGACGGGGGGAAGCAATGGTTGGGGGTGAGACGACCTGCCCCTATGAAGGGGTTGTTTTAAACGTTGGGGATGTTCCGGCGCCCCGAGAAACCCCCTCCCTCCGCTCCCTCACCGCCCGGTAAATGTCAATTAGGCCCCTTAATGACGATATAAAACAGTTTGTTAATGACCTTAACGCCCTCCCCCCCGTATATTCCCCGTACGAAAAGTTTCCGCTGTTTACGGAAAATGCGAGGAAAACAATCTGAAAACTATGCTTATTGTATTAGTCGGGGTGCTGTGCACCACTTTTCAATTTATTCTGGCCGTTACGAGCGGTAATCCATTAATTAAAATTGCTCCAACAATAAAACTGTTAATATCAAATGCAGTTTCAAAAATCCAAAGGCCATTAAATAAAATCATCGTGCATAATTTGGAAACGTTTTCATTTTTAGTTGTTTACCGTCGGTATTTTCAAATATTGACAAAATAATTCGATACGGCGTCTAATTTTTCGATTTGCCGTTTCTCTCCAATATAAGAAATACATTAAAAAATAATTTTGGATAAATAAACCCGATGAATGTCTTATATTCATTGTTACAAGGACTTCAATGGTCTCGAGACCAATGCCAAAGTTAGCTTCTGTTAACAACCGGTTGGAGAAATATGTGCAGGAATAAAATCAGGTAACTGCAGGAGACAGTCGGGTCAGATGTACCGTTCGCCTCGGGGGTCATCTCGGATTCACGTCTGGAGCAATAAACCGCTCTCGATCGGGGGAGGGACTCCGCCCCCAACCCCTGGGAAGAACATCCGCCGGCGTTAATATTTGAACAGCGTTGTTCTTGGAGCTGCATCCGGCATCACCCCCCCCCTCATCCCTTACCAACACCACTCTACCACCTACTCAGCCCCCCCCCGCTATATTTCATACCGGGTAATTTCGGAGGCCTCGACCCATCAAAAAGGAGACGTTTTTGAAACGGGATACGGCCCCCCCCACCCCCTCCCGGCACGCCCCGAAACAAGGGCTTCCCTCTCGATCCATTCAATATTTAAGCGGCGCGAGGCATACCTAACCATACCCTACCATACCGCCCCCCCTCCCCGTTGCTCCCTACTCCGGAGAACGGCTCCGTATCGGCGACGGGAAATCTAGCACTGTTCCCTTGATATATCGCCCAATATAACAGAAAACCGCCGCCGGCTTTTCTCGTGCCAGTAGCTGCGATGAATGTTTGAACACTACGGTGATATCCGATAGCTAGAAATAAAGAACTCCACCTCCCCTCTAGACGCGATTCAGAGGAATGTTATTCAATTTCGTCGGTTTTATATATATAAAAGCAATATACCAACCCTTTATATGTAAAAACCATGTACTATTCAGGTTTTCCTACGTTACGTATCAGAATTTCACTTCTATTGTTCCGTCTGATTTGTTGAAATCATTCAACTGATCGACCTTTTGTCAATATAAAATTTGAAGATTATTTTCATAATTTCTTTCTTATTTTCCTATATTTCTGGCAGGAAGAATTGGCAGAGCAATGCAATAATTAACGGAACGATGAAATACGGCGGTAGTCGTCTAATGTTTGATTAAACTTGAATAAACAGACTGAAAATTTCGATAATACTGATCTATTTCATAGTCATAATCAAACTGAACAAGCAGAGTTTTTGTTAAATCTATGTATTGGGTAATTAATATAAATATTTATTTAGTTCGGATTTTAGACTCAAGATCCCATATTCCGCCCGGTTCCAAAGTGAGTTACACTTGCCCCACGAATGGCGGCTCGAAAATCCGATACTATTCTCGGCACATTAACGTAATACAGTGCAGAATTTTAATCCCTACATTATTGCAGACTATAGAAAACTGATAGCTCGGAATGCTTACAACGATGATATCCGCATATCAGCAGATTCCTTCCAAGGCTAATTCTCCCGTTATAGTATTTCTCCGCCGCTTCGGCTATCCAATATTATGCGTGAAACCCGAGTGAATGGAGCGTTGAACTACTACAAAGGAAAAGGGATATCTCAACATTTTTTTTCTCTTTTTATTTCCCTTTCAGCCCCCCGTGGGGGGGGGGAGGGGTGTACGTCTTGGGGGATAAACCGACCATAAGGTTCATCTGAAAGCCGGCTCAGCGAACGGATTCGGGATTCGCCTCTCATCGGGGGAAAAAGATCAATCCAAATGAAAGTCTGCCGAATCACCGGTCGGCTCGGGTTTCCAATTTATTCGGGCGGTGTACGCCCCCCATACACTTTTAATGGGGCGGGGGCGGGGGTTCGGAAATGTCGATACCGTTTCATAATGACGCCCCTCTGCTCTCCTCCAACGATCGGAGGGAAAGGGATTTCCACTGGAAATAAGCGAAACTCGTAATGGTCATGAATCCGGCGGAACAGTCCGGCTTCGGCTTGTGCGGGGATCAACGCTGGAGAATATATCCCCATCGACGTATTTACCTCTGGAATAAGCCGAGATGAGAACGACGGGTCTTAGAATGCTCAGTCCTCCATTTAATCAATGTAATATTTCGACAATCGGTTAACTGTAAAGGTTTACGTAATCGAAGTTATTCATCGACAAGCCATAAACTAGCAACAAATGATGGCCTGTAGTAATCGCAGCCGATAAAATAAAATTTATTATTTTCTTCAATTTAATTAATTTTTTTTGTCTCTTTTATTGTTACAACTGTAAAATTATACAATAAGCAACATTTATGAAATCACTAGCTACAATAGTCAACAATTGGAGGAGAAACCCACTAGTTCCCCCCTTTATTATTATTATAATTTTTTTATTTATTTATTTTATTTTTAATTAAATTAATTAATTAATTTATTGTTATTAAACATTTTATTTAATCATTTAGGTCGCGTGGCCACTTCCTTTTCAGGCGTCTGTAAGGAACGTTTGGGATGTCGGAATTGATTTTACGCGAAACAAATTATCTATATTATTAGAAATCATTTTTATTTTTACCGGTAAAATTTTTTCTTGCGAAATATATACCCTCTTTCATTTGTCTACGTCGTTTTGGGTTTTCAGCATAGTGATGAGTTTAATAGGGGCCGATTCCATTCAATAAATACGGCCTCGCTAATTACCCCAGAATCGTATATCAGAGTCGAATTCCGTCGGTCGGTTTGGGCCGAGAGTGAGCGAGCCGGGCGCCGACCGTTTTATTTCCACCTCGGTCGCAAATCACCCGCTCAATTAGACCGATATCGCGGCCAATAATTAATGCAATTACCTAATTAATCAAAGGGCGGTTGACGGGGTGGGGCGTTATTGAGGCGAGAGCCGGGTTATTGCTAATTCGGCTGGCTCTGTGCAGCCATCCCTCCCTCCGCCCGCCTACCACCTATGTCAATTAACCCTTGGCGTTTGTTAATGTAATTGCTCACCCAAATCGGCAGCACAGACGTCGGCAAGATATTCGGCAGTTACAGCAGCCCCAAGTCGGCGTTCACTCCGATAACTATTCACAACTGGCGTACAGTCGCAGAAGGGTTTGTACGCGTCGTCTGTCTACACTGAATGCATTATTCAAATTATATATTCCCCTAATAAAAGTATAATCCGTATTACTACCCAGAATTCGTCGAGTACAGAATCAACCAATTCGCAATTCCATTAAAACAGAGATATAACTCTTCTACGACCCTCGGGAAACGCCAGTGGTTCACTGGTGCAAGGGTTGACATTAACAGCGCCCTACTGCACAAAAATTACAAACCGACATATAACACTAACCAACACCAAGTAAGGAGTACGACAGCATTAACCGTACACACCTAGGACGGGTCTTGCCCTGAAAGTGGTAGCCGCACAAGGAATATGTCTTGTTTAAATGTGCAGTCTTGAGAGGCTCAGAAATTAGGTGTTTCTTTTCTAGAAAGCCTGGATGGATTAATAGTATTCTATTTCCAAAGGCTCAGATGTAATTAAATAATCATTTAAATACACTTTTCTTAATTGCAAAATTTGATTTTTCATCGTTTGTGGGCAGTAGAGATAATGATACAGTGCAGCCCAAAATGGAATAAAAGTATTTTATAGCGGGAACAGAGTACTGGCGTAAAATTAATTTAAGAGAGTTATTACTGCGGCGCCGAATCATAAAGGGGCACGGAATCGACCGATATTATCCCGAATTATAAAGGGTGCTAAACCGAAAATCGTGGCCTAATCGTGACCCACCGAATAGCGAGTGGCTGGCGGAGATTCGATTAAGAGGATATCTTAGAAACTGCCGGCTGAAAAAAAAATAATGCTGTAAATTCCCCGAGCGCGTTATCGGGCCCTTTTTGCCAATTTCGCAAATACTCGAGGGTAAAAGAAAAAAATCCGTGCCCTAAGCGCGGGGATATTCATCACTGTCCCGACCAATTAGCCGGCCGATAATTCATCACACTTCAGCCCTTCCGCTCCCGGCCCCACCAACCCACCCCGAATATTAAGGTCAATGCGGATAGGTAAACAGAATAAATAAATAAAAGCCTTTTTTTACGACTTCTAAACGAGGGGAGTGCTTTACATAGTGTACCATTAAAAAGCATTTATATTCCATTCGCATACATACGTACGGAACAAGATTCAATGGGAGAATTAAAACATATTTAAAAAGATAAATACATCAGGAGATTGTACGCTCTGTGGGATAAATCTAGTAAATATTTTGTAATTATATGTTCTTAAGTATTTCATGTAATAAGTGCCATAATTTGAAAGAGCTATTTCACGCGGGATATATAACTATTCAAATATATTTCTGTAAAGTCAAAGGGAATTTAAAGATAACTGTGTACAGGAAAATTGTGACGATATTTACAGAATACTGCATACAATATAATCTGATTTATTACGCGTTGCGCTTATGACTTTATTGATCATTATTTAATTACAATTTAAGTAATTTGCAATAATTTTCTTTGCCCGCCCGATGCTCCACTGCAAGTCGACAGTGCAAAAAAGTATGAAACCGGAGATTATCTAGACGTTCCGGGCGGACGATTAACCATACCGGGGGCTTTAAGGGGAGCGGGGGGCGGGCCGGCCCCCTGTAATGAATCTAAATGATTTATAGGGCGGCAGTTTAAACGGCGAAATACACCTGGAACTGCCGAGTACTTAGAGCGATTAGATCGGCGGAACGGGATTCGCGGCCTCGAATTAGACAAGAATTAGATCTGGATTAGAGGGCCGCGTCTAAAATATTCGGCCGAGAATTAGTCGGGCGGTAATCCTTTTAAGACCTCCACTTACCCCCGCTTAGCCCCGGTCTCTGTCCCTCATTTCAATTTATGTAACGTTCGCGCCCAGGTTTTACGCCTAACCTGTATTTAGACCCGGATCTAGAATTCAACTCACGTCGTTGAGATATCGAGTCCACGAATGAATTATTAATGAGAGTATCTATTTTATTTATTTCACTTGTAGGACACCTTCGGGTATATAAAACTACCTTCCTCTATTAATTATCTATTTAAACTAAATTTGGGAAAACCAGAGGTTTGTAGGATTATTCGCGATTTCTCTATATATTTGTTCCGTTGGCCGACGGGCCTACACACAGAAGAACAAACTCTCCAGTTTATTCGGAACTCGTTCAATACAAACGCAATTCGTTATCATTAATTACTTTATTTGACAGGCCCAAATGTAATACCTTCCTGTTCACTTCTGGAACAGCGTTTTAAAACCGTTGTGTACACAGTTGCCGAGAATTCAATCGTTGAATTGAAAGTGAGCGGAAGTGAAGGCGGGGGGCCCGGCCGTTTCGTGACGTCCGAGTCTCGACCGGGGCGGAGGAATGAGAGAAAAAGGGGGCAGGGAGTTCGTTACGTGCGGTAGGCGTATTAGAAACAATTAAAAACGTAGCCGTGTGTCAGATAGAGCCGATAAGTGGAGCCGTGTGGAGGAGCAGGACCAGATGTTTGAAGAACGGCCCTAGCCACAGCCCTATCCTGCACTATCTCACCTGCCCTCTATCACCTAGAACCCCCTTCCACCCTTACCGTATAACTCGAACGCCCTCTACTTTCCTTCGAGTAATGAAAGTTTTAGAAAATGACCGGAACCGCGTAATCTGGATTTATTCCCCAGTACCCTCCGAGTATATTTTTGGGCTCGGTTAATTTCCAGGCTTTCTGGAGATATTCCTAATAATCGAGTTAGCATACACTCAACACTTAGTGTTTGATAGCGAGGGAGAGATAATAACAAAAATAATATTCCAAACCTTCGGAAATAGGGGCAAAATACGCACAATAATTTGGGTCAGACACACGGTACCACAGGTTGTTGTGCAATGTCCGTAATTCGGGCTTCCATTTCAAAATTTTCCTAATATATTCTAATTGCTTCATAATGGCGGTATCATTCCCCAATGTGTGTTAAATAATGTATATGGTATAATTACCTATGATACCTCGGCAATACTACGGGACAATGACAATGATACGGGCGCGCTTAAGTGCCGGTTTTGGGTCCAATCTTAGGGAAAATGATTTCGTGGACTCCACAAGATCGTGTGACTCGAATGGGGAGTTTCACATTAGGAAGGTTTTATGGCCGATGGAAGCGGGCACGGGGGTGGGGGTGGGCGGTGGATCGCATTCCGAAGTATATCCATGTTAAGAGAGCTCGGTGTCCCTAGGCCGGTGGCCGGTCATCTCCCCTAATTAGGGTAATATCTGTGGAGCGGGCCGGCTCTAATTACGACGGGCGAGAGGATCGTGAGACGCCCCGTCGGTTTTCAATCGGGCTACGCATTTATGATCGCAGGGGCCCAGGGGTTGAGTCATGTCGTGCCCATGCCCAGATCTAATAATTGTCCGGCGATGTTTCCCGCCCCCCCGGCCACCATCACCACCTGCCATCAGCTCACCCAACAGCCCAATTTACTCCAAGTCCCAGATTGGCTTTGAGTGAATGGCAACGATCCCTGTGAGAAACCACGGTGTTGTTGTACACACGGGGGGGGGGATTTTAAAAAATCGACTCATCTCGTCGTTCCCCTATCTACGCTTCTCAGTAGAATCGATAGTGATCCGAGTGTGCGCCCAACATTGGCCCAGAAATGGGGTTTTTGGGCCCAAAATCGGCCCAAAAGTGCGGTTTTTAGGCGCAAAATTGGACCAGAAATGGGGTTTTTTGGCGCAAAATTGGACCAGAAATGGGGTTTTTAGGCGAAAAATTGGACCAGAAAGGCGATTTTGGGCCCTAAATACCGCCATTTTTCGCCAATTTTGCGCCTAAAAACCCTATTTCTGGTCCACTTTTGGGCCAAATACCCCATTTTTGGCCGATTTTGGGCCTTAAACCGCCTTTTTTGGCCGATTTTTGTCCTAAAAACCCCATTTTTGGGCCGATTTCTGCCCTAAAAACCCCATTTTTGGGCCGATTTCTGCCCTAAAAACCCCCTTTTTGCGCCGATTTTTGTCCTAATAACCAACTTTTTATGCCGATTATGGGCCTAAAAATCACCTTTTTATGCCGATTTTCGGCCTTAAAACCGCCTTTTTGGGCCGAGAAGGAATATTTTTGCTTTAACTGTAGGTCTAATCATTCTCAATTACGCTTCGATTGTTATGTTTGGTTAGGGTGTAGATAAGTATAAGTTTTAGGCCAATATCTTTAGTTATGTTTAATTTTTTTTTTACCCGATAGTGTCCGTTTAGGTGAAATTTACATTATATTAAGAACATTCCACTGTTCCTTGTTTTTTGTCGCTTGGAAAAATAAATTATTGATACAAAATTGATTAATTCTTATGCTCCATTATTTACTGTTTTCGAAATGGTATGTGAATAATTAAATCTTATGTTTAAAAAATCAAAGGGAACTAATATTTAATTATTAATAGAGAAGTAAAATACTTCTCACAATACAATATTTGTTCCTCACTAAGCCTAATCCTTTTCTCAACCCACTCTATTTTTATAAAATCCCCTGTAGGACTCGAGGCATTAGCTTGTGACGGGTCGCGTAGAGACTTTTTCGAGTGCCGGCGACACTTAAAGATGAACGGCGGATGAAAAAGGGAAGAAAAGAAAACACGGGCGAGATAAAAATAAAATAGACGAGTGATAGGACTTGAATAAACATTCGGAGAGTCCTCTCAGTCAGAAGATAACTTCAGAAAACAGCTGTCATTGTCACTCATAGTTGTACCGAACGTGTCGAGTACGATTTCCAAAAAATTGGGCATAAATAAACAGTACATATCTCGTTACGGGGCTGTTGGAACGAAAAATTCCCAGTGGCGTTCGAACCCGGTGTTATCTCAGGGGCTACTGGAAGCTACTGGAAAATAGAAAATGGAGACCGAAATTTAAATTCGGCCCGCGTTGTCGAATATGAATGTTGCAGAATTGGGACGGCACCAATAATGCCCATTGATATTCAATGAAGAGTCCCTGAATAAGTGAACGTACGTTTAGGAAATTTCGAGCACCGAACGGGCCCGGCCGTTGGATATCGAGTCCTTCATTTGCATTTACAATAGGGCCCGACATTAAAAACTGTGTCCGGACTTAAGTGCGTTTCGCGTTTATTCCGCCCGACGTTCCGGCTCGTTCGAATTTTAAAAACAAGAAACAGAATACCAGGCTTCCTAACAATAAATATCGTTGAAACTGTATCTCAGAATACGCCGGAGTACATCATCCGGTCGGTTTCTGATTTTATGCCGTACCTTTAGTGTGCTTCCCGTGTGTTTAAAAAATAAGTAACGCAGTAATGTTTATCGTTCTTCAAAACACTTTCATGAGAATAGAGCTCTTGATGTTCAAGCTACTATAATGCAAAATTCAGTGAACCGTTCCAATATCAATTATTGGAATTGTACGTAGACAAAATATTTCACCGAGCTGAGGGTTACATTGGCTCTTTTATATGATCTAAACTAGAGTTTCGACCCAAATATCGATATTTCCTCTAAAAACGATCAAGCGCCATTGGTATGCAGTAATTTCACAGTGGACCTGTGTTGCCACCATCCGCGACTCCACGGAGGGTTTTATATTTCAATTTAAAGTTGATGGCGTCCACCGTAATGCCAGAAATGAAGTCTGAAATAGGGTAAGTGAAATATAAAAAGTTTCCGGCCCCGAGCTAATGCTTTTCACTTTTAACTGACGTTCGAGCCCCGCCGCCGCCATTTCATAGGCCCGTTGCTGTTTTATTTTTTTTTACTTTTTATCTCTCCCGCCAAGGAATATTTCAGTGTTTTATCGTTTCCGCCAAAGCGGTCGGGGCTGGGCTTTTGTCGGGGGGGGCCATTGTTGTGATAATGAGCGGGCCACTGATGGTCGCCGGTACTCAACTTCTTTAAACCCGACTTAATTCAGTTCAACCTCTAAACAGAGAACGAGGAATCCATCTATCTAGCTGATCTATCTCTCTATTCAGTTAACAGGGCTGTATTCGGCGCATTGAAGCCAGAAAAGACCTAGCCGCAGCACTGCCACGAAGCGGCTAGTAGCCTACGAAGATTAGCGGAAACCAGCGGCGGTTTAATGAACCAATCACCAGGCCGTATTGACAGCAACACTTTCACAAATAATTTTAAGCAATATTGATAATTATTCACGGGAAATTTCATAAGTTACTTTCCATACCGTAGCTCCAGAAAAAAAGATAGAAAATTCGAAAGATACGTATATAACTAAAGGAATGGCTGAACTTTAACAATATGAAGCGGAAGGTTTTCTAGGAAGTATGTCTTTTGCCAACGTACGGAAAAATAAATTTCCGCGCGGAAGTACGTTTAAATCCGCACGAAGGAACGTCAACGCGAATGGACGCCACATTCTGACTGAATTCCCGTCGTTTAGTATGAACTCTATTTCCTGAATTGAAGGGGCCGACGAGCGATTCTGACCGATTCCATTTGAAGCCGTGGCGTTTAGTCCCGCTTCCGTAGGAGAACGGGTAGGTAGAGGTAAGTAAGTAGGGGGAGAAAGAAAAAAAAAACCAGTCCTCGTTAACCGAAAGACGTTTTCCGAATCTCAAGTTGTCGGTTTAATGGCGTATAAACATGCACTTCTCGAACGGATTTATTGGGTCGGGCGCGATGAAGGGGGGATCGAAGCCATTTGAGAAAAACGAAACCGATTTCGCGAAAGGCGGCACGCACGGAAGAGCTTCGGAAAAATAAAAGTTCCGGATTAATCTCAGCTACTATTGAGGCCGTTTATCAACGGCCGGAATTCTACAATAAAATATGGAAAAACCTGTTAGTCTCCAAAAGGAATACTCGCACGAAGGTAGTGCTGTCCGGACGCTTTATCCTGCAGTATGTGCGCCACTAATACACTGACGACGGCGAGAAGACGAAACCGGTCTACTAAATGAGCGAGTGGAAGATAGCGAGACTGATGATTTTCATCTATGGCCTTGCGGTCAACCATTAGTCTGTGTTAGTCAACACGCTATCACTAATAACTAATAACATGCAGTCGACTACAAATTTTTTTCATAGAAATATTGTATCCAATTATAGAATTTCAGATACAAATCCTAATCTAGAAACAGCGAAGTGGAAATTTTGTACGGTTCGAATTGCCTATCATGAATCTCCGTAAAGCACCCTTTAAACATGAGGAAACAGAACTCTATTTAAATTGAAAGTATTTTTTATCACATACTTTAACAATAACTAAAAAATATACTCGAATAAATTTTATAGTCTGGAAGACTATATCCCGGGGCTCCTGATTTGATTTGAATACGGCGGAAATTGAATGCGAAACATGAATTATGCATAAAATACAAGTAGTTTAATCCTCATTAAATTCATTTTGTGTATACGCCTACGGGGCGGATGAAAGGGAAATTGTCAGCGCCTAGTCGGCCTTCGCATTGCTTTCCAACGTTACAGGGCAGACGGATCTTTTAACTTGAGAATGAAACTGTAAGTCTTCAAGTTGATCTGAGTGAAAGAAACGTCCCCATACGATTATTGCACTAAATGATTTATATCCGAAGATTACAGTCTTTGTCGGCGGGCGTTTATATTTAATTAGCGGTCTGCGATGTACGATAAAGCAGGTGCCCATGCCAAGGCTCTAATAAGAGCCAATTAAAATTGATACGATTTCCTCCAGAATACACCAAATCATCTTTAGTTCCTCTACATTTTTCGAATATTTGTTTAAATAATTAAACGCATATTTCGAATGATAATTCTATATCTCAATATAAGTTAGTATTCTAACTCAATAGCTGATAAATCTAGATGCAGATTTTCTTATTTGAATAGGATCACTGTGGGTTGAAGTGTTGAGCAAGGTGTTAGAAAGCACCCGAGCTAGGCTCTTAAAAATCACATTTTAACACAATTGCTCTATTCTTAAACTGAAGTACCATATCCTGTGTCTCTTCTGTGTATCTTGTACAGTTACGGTCCTTATAGTGTTTACGCTTTGAGACGCCAATTATGCAACAGAAACGCGCATTGAACGAATGCGATCATAAAACTATATTTTCTTTTGAAGTCGAGCGGCGGTCGTTGTTTCCTATTCGCCGGCGCTCTATTGTATTTTCCCGTTTTATTACTACAGAATTTCCTGCAATTTCTGGTTTATTCGTTTGATGCAGAAGCGCCATTGTATTTCAATTAAACTCCCGTAGTATGTTTTTTACACCTTTCGTTCTCACGAATATAAAAAGGTTTACCACGAAAAGGTAAAACTCGTATAATTTACTTCGAAATAACCCTCACATAGACTACTAGTTGTATACTGTCATATTATGTCGTCTGATATCGTCGCAACAATATTTGTAAAACACCGTAAAGGTCAGTTATTATCCGATATCGCTGAAATTTTGACTGGAATATGATGCCTTAGGACAGGTTCAGGGTGGCTCTGGACAGGATCCATTATGGAAACGGGAAAGGAGAGAAAACTGAATTTTTCTTAAAGCCAGGTATAGTGGGAGGAACCGGAGCGTCGGCCGGCTTGCTTGCGACATGTGTTAACAATTTTTTGTCGGCCCCGTTCAGAGGGCTCGGGAGCTGCCGAGAGCGAGCGGCTTTCCCATTAAGAAGATTAGTATGTCAGAGTTAAGAGAGAGACACGGGCCCGGACTAGAGACCGCAGAGGGCGAACCCAGCCCGACGGTTTTTGCTAAGCATTTCCGAACCCGGACGCGGCCATAGCCTACGCCATCCCCGAAGAGAACGACCGAGGTATGCACTAGACCGGCCCCACGCGGGGGAAACGACTAATTAGAATAGGAATTCCAATCGTTCGAAACGCCCCTCCAAAACCATACCGGAAAACGTCACCCTACGTGGAAATGGAGATAAATTGTATTCTCCCAGAGCAGAGAACTTAGAAGAAATTCAGGCGATTGGAGGCGCCCCAGGAAACTGGACGACAGTGAAGTTTCCTATGAGCCAGTACTTTTCCATCTTTTTCTCAACCGGTCGGCATCAGTAAAATATACCCTCAAACCGTTATCCGAAAATAGTACCCCTGTACTTATCCGAAAGAAATAATCGTAAAACTGCGGCCGACTATTAAACTCGGGGCCGTTATAGAGCTCGCGGCCCTACATCGTGAATTGTACATCGCACATACAGTTCGAGTGAGAGTGAGAGAGAGAGAGAGGTTTTACGCCTAACGTTCCGCCGGCCATTGAACTGAGACGGAGAACCCCCGACGGTGCCGAATAAAGCCGGTGGTCAAGTCCAGAACTTTTACCGGGACGCAAGGAAACCCCTGGAAAGGGGAAGAGACCTGTGGGAGGCGAGGTTTGTGGAGAACGAGGGGGAGGACAAAAAAAATTATTGCTCGACGAGCAGATATATTTTAAGGGTAAAAGATTACCGGAGGGGGGGACGGAAGAGTGCACGAGGGTCAGGGGCCAAACGGTCGGCCTCGCCACCAGCCACCCCATCCCCTAACAGGGGGAGCCAGTCTACAACCAACTTATCAGAATATATACTACCATCATTCGGATCTTCAAATACCCTACTAAATCAATTCGAGTGTGCACTTTACATTACTGTTATTCAACATGCAACATAATACAGTCAGAAAAAATGTGACTGTAAATGTTTGACGATAGACGATTATCAAAATTGCGAACAGTAAGATAATATTCCATAAAGAATTCGTGATTTATAAACCCCCCGGAATTCCGGTAGCACATATGCCTCACTACTAGCACTTATAATGAAGGCGTGGACAACCTGATTTGAATACGATTTTTTTAAATAATAGGCGATGTATTTCACCATGTGAAAATGACAAAGATTTCTCTGAAACTAAATCCGTCTTAAACTAATAAAAACTTTCATCTCGAAATCACTGAAAGGAACGGGAGGAGCGAAATGCAGATAAAAGTGTCGTTACTAATAAGCCGCAAGCAAATAGCCGGAAAGCTCCTTTAATATGCAGCCGGGCGTTCGCCAATAATCTCGGGCGAAATTCTTCCCCGATCGCCCTCTCAACGCCCCCCGCAGAAAGGGATGGCATTAAACTCGTAGCTGAAGACAAAAAAAAAATTCGGAAAGGGAAAGCGCCACGGCTGGAAAATGAAAAACGCCCGGGGCCCCTTTTCCGGCCGAATAAAATCGCCTATAAGTTCCCGATTGCGCCTCCTTTTACCGCGGCCGAGAGTGTCGCTTTTCTCCCTCGTCCCGAACACAGTTCCAGGGGCGGGGGGGGGAGGTTGAAAAAAAGGAGTTCTTCGCCGGGGAAAAAAAAGACCGGAGAAACGGGGTGCGACTGAATTTAAATGGGCCGACCACCTGTTCCCGCCGCCACCACTGATGGAAACCCAACCCCTTACCGCCAAATAAGAACTAAGAATATTGCACTACCCACTTACCTTAGCCACCACCCGCATTACCTTGAATTAATAATAGATTTGTACACACAGCGATTCTAAAACGAGCCATCCGTTCACTGGAAACTGTGTAAAATATATCTTACAAGAATTCGCCTACATAATTTGAAATAATAATAACTACTATAAAATATGGTTTAATTATTGTTGAAGACAGCTGTTGAGACGGTTAATGGATAATGACTCTCTGGTTAATGTCAGCTATCTTTGAAGATAAAGCAATGAAGGTTATTGAGGGCTTATCTATACGATACAATATACACACTAATAATTACTACAAGATTATTTACTAAGAAAAAACCGTTGCTTTCTTGATGGTGTAAATGTGAATTTCTAGCACTTGAAATCCTGCATTTCGCGTGACATTGATCTTGACAACCGTCCTAGAAGATAATTAATAAAGAGAAATTAAAAGATTTATTAAAAAACATTGAGATTGCGACGTTTCAAGGGTAAACCCTATCGTCACACTGAGGTACAAGATAGTCAAACCTGAGAAGGAAAAGCCAAATCAGACATGAGTAGATCTGACAACCGGATTTTAAACGAAGTAAAGGACACATACATTATAATTTTAAAACAAGAACACAAGAATGTGTTGGCGCTTAAATATTTTCATAGAAGACGCTGCCGCACCACCACCATGTCGCTGTAAGGCTCGGAAGTTGGGAATAAAGTTGCCGGCTTAACAATCTGAATTTGTTCCGCCTGCTGTTCAAACTATGCGCCTTCAGGGGCGCTGTTAAAGCGCGCGATATTGTCCAAACTCGGGCCGAAGCAAAGCGGGCCAGCGAATATTCGTCGCGTAATGAAGGCTGAGGGGTATTATTCAAGTCTCTCCTAAGCCCTGCCCACTTTCCCCTCTCATGTTGCACCTTCTCACCCTCCCTCCCTCCCTCCCTCCATCCCTCTCACTCTCGGTCTGACTCCGCGAGGCATTCCACAGAGAGGGAACAGAGCAGGGCAGGAGTTGTACAACTTCGGCTATTTAGAGCAAAATGAACTTGTAAACCCGTTTCAACTCGCGACCCGGGATTATTCAACTTGGAAAGGCGAAAGACAACTTAATTATTGAAATTAACGAGTCGCGTGTTATTTCACTTAATAATATTTTTCATCCCTTTTTGTTTGAAGAACATTTTAATACTTGTATTTGTTTTCGCGGAATGAAATTGTCCCCGCGAAATTAATAACTGTGCACGACTGAGGCTTTGTAATGAAAAAAAAAAGCTGCTTCTGCTATATTGTTTTGTTGTTTATAATTAGGAAGTTGCTTTTTTTAAACTTAAATATAAATTAAACAGCGACACGGAAATTCGTTCAAACGGACCAGCTCGGAGGCGTATATTCGTCACTTTAAATCGGGAAATAATATTCGCAGTGATACACTTAATTAGCTCAGAATTTAATTTTCATTTCGCGTTCTGAACAAACTGTAATAGGAAAAGCTTCCGGTACGTAAACATGGACCGAATTAACGGGCATTCTTAGAAAATGAATCGGTACCAAATGTCCCTCAAATGGAGGGTTTGCGCTCTCTGAAATTGTGTACTCGAGCAAGTGATTAGTGTCGCAAAGGTGGGTTAGACTATTTGGAGAAATTAATTATATTTCACTTTATCCATTCTAATTATTTGTTGTACAGCGTCGCAAAAATAATTTATTTGTAAAATGCTTACGTTTAATGATTTTATTCGAGCAATCCCATTTGCCCCTAAGTAAACTGTTTAGACTGCTTAATGTAATAGCACGGGGAGACCGGACCCGTAAACAGCACGCTAGAGTTTAAATATCTAGTTAGAGCGCACGCTAAGCCCGAGCCTTATTGTCGGTAGTGGAAATTTACAATAAATAGGCGAATAATTTTATTTCCGGGTTTTTTAAACAATCTTCTGGACTTTGTTGCCGAGCTAGCCCGACCTCCGTTCCATTAATGACGGCTCTTACGCAATAGCGCATCGCGGCTGACGAGCCCTATCCGGTTCCCGAAAATAAGACAAAGATCTCTCTTGTAGATTATCTCGACGATCGACACGCTTCATAACTTCAGTAATGAGCCGAAAGAATCTTCATCTAAACAGGGTATTTCCCGTTATCCGAAGACGGGCGGGCGGGAGGAGGAGGAGGGCCCCGTCCACCGGGACAACTTCATTTGGGTCGGATTACTCCGGCATATTGCCGGCGCTAAGCTAGAAGCACTCAATCGAAACGAGCCATTGTTTATGATACTGTTAGCGTCAATTTTATATTAAAAAAAACAGTAAGAAAATTCATAATTGTGTACAGGTCACCAACTGAGCGTGGGTCGATGGACACTTCAAGAATCGCGGTTTTAATAACCTCCCAACCCCGAGAATACCATTTCTAATCGTTGCCTATAATTATCCGAGCTGCCGACATTAGGTTTGCATGAAATCAAAGAAGAGTGAGTCATGGGAAAATTAAAAATTGAGACTCGGTCGAAAAAATTGCCTGTGTCCGGCTCCGAATATGATTTCCGATTGTATTCAAAATGAATTTTACCCGCGTAAAAACTGGAGGCGTATATATCGGTACAAATATTGTACGTAACAACGAAATAAAAAAGTCGTCATTCCTTTACTCTAACTTTAAATTGTATTCCGAGCCAAATTTTTCCTGTGGGATTTTTTTCGATTTGACAATTGTTGAGGATATAAATAGTACGGGAATAAAATTACCGTAAATGAGAAAATCCGGGGGACAACTCTATTTGTTCGGAATATGATCAATGGATAATTATGTCAGTGAATCACCGATAATTTATAATTTACACAGGCTACAAGGCGAAACCGAAAAGGCTCTGTTGTCGTATGATAGAGAGTGGAAGAAAATTATTCAGCAACTACATGGGAGCGCATTTGAGCGTGACGATTCCCTTTATATCGTCCGGGATTAACAAGACGAGCGACGTCCCCGATTCGTTACGTCTCGCCCGTTAGGCCCAACATCGGGCACTCCCCCCCCCCCATCGGCCCACGCCAACGCGACACTGTTTTATCGCGTATCCTTTAAAAATACCGGGAATACGAAACGGCCCTTTTAAGGGCCACAATGAAGTACGGGCCGGCGGACGCGTGGAGCATTCCTGTTGGTGACCGGGGTGGGCGGGGGCTCAAAGGAGGGCCTCTTTTGTCAACCCTCCCTACGGCTCAAAATGTACAATTTCCATCTCGAGAGATACACGTCCCCCGTCACGAACGGTGAGAAAATTCATTCTACTCGGCCCCCCACTCGGTCCTATTCCCCGAGGTGACTAAAGTGATTAAAACGTATTCCTCCTACTCGGCACAAAAGTATTTCCATATATTAATTAAAAAATGAACGACGAGCGTTACAAGCAAGAAATTAATTATCTAAACTATAATCACTTTCGGATATAACGTAATCTTCTTGCTGTTTAGTCTAAATTAATAACTACGTCGTAATTGACGATATTATTATATTAAATTTATATGACAACCAGAGTTCACAACGTTCAGTTGAAATGAAGACATAATTTCCACGAGTATGTTGCGACAGAGCAGATGGGCGTGGAATAACAAAATATGCTTCAGGATTTCTGCATTTCCGTTTCCGTAAATCAAAATTTCGTAGTTCTGGGATTCTTCCACTCGAGTAAACTGGAGTCCCTTCATAAATAGGTCTCGTTCTCATAATGCTCCCGGGGCCGCCCCCCGACGTGGAGGGGGGCGATCAAACACACGCAACCTTCGAAACGTTACCTCCTCTCGGGCCTCTCGAATAAACGTCTAAATTTATGTGGCTCACAAATTGACTTATGTAAATGAGCCCGTCGTCGAGCGTTTAATAACAGTTGTAAGAGGCGATTAGGCGGGAAGAATAAACGGTGCCGAGTGCAGTGCGCTATTGGGGTCGATAATTCGGCCCGTTGCTTTAAACAGATGCGTTGAAAAGTAAGTTGAAAGGTGTTATTAGAATAAAAAATTAATAGGCCACTTTATTGTTTTTCCTGGTCTCGAGTGACTCTGATTCTTAGCCCTTGGGGGTAACTCGCAGACAATGAATATCAGAATTTAAGAAATGGAATACCCGAAATTTATTAGATTCTAATTTAAGTTTTATAGATGACTTCTGTCCCCCGATATTCATAGTTGGGGAAATTAGATAACCCGCTGAATTAAATAGGTCCGTTACGTTCGTTTCGATTTAAAATTTGGAAACATATGAAGAATTCATTATCTGTCTGTAAATTGGAAACCTGGTACTGGAAAAAGAACGGCCGGTGTTTTTTTCCTACCGTCCTCGTTTAGAGATTTCAAGGGAATATGGAAGTCGGACTGTTCGGCGCTCGAAGGTATTTGAATAGGTTTCCACAAGACGCGCTCACAAATATTGACATTCCCGGAACGGTACAGAAAAAAAAGCCTGACGAGAGTACCTGTAGGTAAGTAAACATTTCCAAATCTGTGCGCCGTGTGGGGGGGGGGAGTTCACGTAAGTACGACACTTTCACCCAGTTCTGAATTCCCCAAGTCGAACTCGAAACGTGGAACATTTCCGTTTTTTTGAACTTGAGTTCGCTGATGTCGGCTCAAATTTCAATTTTGTGCCCTTCAATGAATCCTCCGGGAGTTTTAATATTGAAAGAACAGACCCTGGCGTAAAATCATTTCGATCTAAGATTATAATCGAGACATAAACGAACAGATTTTTTAATTTAGAGCCTGGAAATGTTGATAATTCCCCTTTATTGTTCTCCTTATATTTTTAGTCTTAACTATACTAATTTTACTCTTTATTTTCGTGTTGGCAATATCGTATATACTGATCTCATTTTGTTTCATCTGTTTGAAATTCCTCCGAGACAATGTTATTTTTCTAGCCGGTATTGGAACTGTATAAAGCGATAATAAAACTCCCCCTTGTAAAAATCCCGTCGTAAAAATAAATGTATGAATTAAAAGCAAACGATAAAATGGAGGGGGGGCCGCACAATCGATGCGATAACGATCCTCCGGGCTGTCGCCAGTTCGTAAAACTTTCTGATAATCGCTCTATAAACGGACGAATGACAGTCTCTCGTTTCTTTATGCCGTTCAAATTACAGACAGGAATATATCGCGAGGTGTTTAGAGGACAGGGGCGAAACGCAGGGGCGAAACCGGCGTTCGTTTCCTCGTCCCGGACCCGATAGCGATCGGCCGATAAGGACGGGTCACGAGCATAATTATGAATTATGACCGACGAGATGAAACAATTTTTTGATTCCCGTGATGCATTGCCGCCCCGCACGGAATTTTAAATCGCAATCAATAACGGCAGAGTTGAACCAAAAAAAAAAAAATGGAATGAAAGAGAATGGGAATAACAAAAGGGTTGTGCGATAAATAACTGGGTGGAAGGGAGGGCGACGCGAGTCGCGCTATCCGATCAAAGTTCAACGGATCCAAATCGAACTGGACGGCCATAATTTCCAGTAAAAAATTAATTTTTTAAAATGCAAGATATAACCTTTAGAATGATGAAAATAGTACAGATAGTACATAAACAGGTTACTAACCATATTGTTTTTCATTGTTATAGAAACGGAGCAGAAGTTGGCCCTGAAGAGTAAGTGACTCGAATGCTTCTGACGGAATGCTACTTCATTAGACTTTTGAGAAAGGTAATCGCAACAATGACTGGGTATTCCATTACATGTAGTTATGTTATATCTATACTATATGACATTGCTGCACGAAGCCGACTACACCACGATACTAATACAGATTTTATCCTCCAGGACTGCAGGATTCCAGGAGTGCCGAAGGGAGATCGGTGTGAAAAGCCGTACGCCTTTATTACGAAATTGTTCGATTTAAATAGCCGGAGCAAAAAACGCGGCGAGATTCCCAGGTGCGTCGACAACTTGGCACCGTCCGGCTGGCTAATGGAGGAAAGGGCCAATTACTACAAGGGAAGCGACAAGCTTCGAAAGAAAATCGCCGGGGGAAAAATTAATAGAAAAAAAAATGTATAAATCTGGCGAGACATCTACAGACTGATGGCGAATACCCATTGTCCTCTGGGCCCCGTAGCACTATTAACCGCTGAGTAATTCTCTGTCATTAGAACACGAGTCCCGAATTAATGTTGGCGCTGGGAAAATTTGTCCCGCGGCTATTTCCGTTCACACCGCGACACAATAAATTGTTTACAAGTTTAAATACAATAGCATACAATTCCAGGGCTCCTGACACCTAAATACAGTCCTAAAGGCAGTCCTACGTGAGAGAATATAAAATAGTTCAAATAAATTATATACCATATTCATAAAAAATGAAATTCCTTTCCAATTGCAAACTCTCGCAGGCCACCGAACAGGTATTGCGAACCAATTTTTTATCTATCACATTCTTTAGCACTAACAGTGTTTCATTTCTATTACTTTCCACTAGATCTACTTTGTGTAATTCAAAGGATGACATTTAATGCCTATTACAAGCTGAAATAAATATCTTGTCATAATGTTTACCTTTAGGCGGTTTAAAAAATTATAAACTTGTATCAAAGTGCACGTTTTTGTACTTTCACCGCCCGGTATAATCCCGGTTCGGACGGCCTGGCACAATAAAAAGAAAGAAAAAAAAGCGCCAGCTTAATAAATGAAGAATAGTTATAACGGCGGAAGCCCGTTATTAGAAATGGGTACGGACCGGGACAATAAGTGAGAGGAAGGCTTCGGGAACAAGGTTTTACTGCGAGGGTAAAACGAATGAAGATTGGTTGTAATCCGGCACCGCGTGAGATTAGCCCGGCCGATTTAGTCCGATTAATAGTCCCATACGTCGTCCCCAGCTCATTTATACCTACCAGGTATGAGCCCAGCACAGCATATCTACTCCACCGAAGGCAGACAAATCGTTAAGCATTTCGACGGATCATAAAATTCGGGTTTTAATTCAGATGTTTCCACGCGGTCGGTCGATTTTTTGAAATGAATTACCGAGATATTTTCGCGGGGAATTACATTCCATACAATTACACCCGAGCCGGAGATCTATGTCCCCACAGTTAGCCTAAAATATGTTAGAATATCAGAAGCCATAGATCAAACCGTTTGATCAAATATGTCGGTAAAAATTAGTTTCCGTTTGCCCTATCCAGTTCTGTGAACAGTCGCACCTGTTTTTGTTCGAGGGCTGCGGAAGGAAAATTCTTCTGGTCCGTGGCGAGGGGACAAGAAAACGTACTTAAATTTTATCGATTTGGGGTGGAGGGGTTGGCCAATCGTTTGCCCCTTTTCGAGGGGAGCTAGAAAATAATAAAAATAAAAAAAAACAACGTAGCGAGAAGCGTTCTTCGCTGCAATAAGGCGTTATTTAAACCGGGAAGGGGTGATTTGTACCCGCGGTCGGCGGTAGGGATCTGACGAAAAGCATTTTCCACGGAGGCCCTCGATTCACCGTCGATAAAACTGCATTGTCGGGGCGCGGAGATTAAACGAAAAAAGAAGAAAAGGAGGAGGAGGAGGAGGAGCATGAGAATGGGACGGGAGCGATAAATGAACCAGTTTTCCGATGGTATTAACCCATATTCGGTTGAGAAAGGGCCGACTAAGGGCGGATTTAGGGCCTCGATTGCCCCCGTTCTCTCTTATTAGAGTCGTCAATTTTCCTTGCACTTTACGCCGCCCCTTATAAGAGTATTGTATCACATCTCACGGTCCCCAACAATGTTTTTAAACAGAGTTATATTAACGCTATCCATAAGCGCTCTTCCATTGTCAATAACACAATGCGAGATGTTTTATGTTTTTAAGGCAAAGCAAAAATTCACAATTTTCTTTGGCAACTTTAATATCTTTTAACTGTTATTCAATAACAATACGTCCTTCGTCATTCTGTTGTCCTCGTTATTAAAAAGGATATAGGAAACCAATTTTAAACGTGCAGTTAAGGACAAATAATTTATCCTTAAACAATAGGATAGAGTTAATAGTTAATAATTCACAGGTCTGCACTTGAGATTTCGCTTAAACCTTCAACGGGAATTTACATATTTCAATTAATCTTGCTGTTAGTTAGAGTTGTACGTGCGTTTGAAAGTCGGGAGTTTCCCGCTTGGATAAAATGGCACGTGGTCTCCAATAACCGAACAATATTCAGATAAACAGTCAGTGGCCTAATTCACAACGCTCTTCTATTAATATTCCGCCAAGTTTTATATTTCGGGTCGAAAATTTAAGAATAACATTTTTATTTAAAACCGTTCCCTCTGTAATTGACACGTACACTGGCGACTTAATGAAATTTCGGATCCTGCGCCGGGACGCGTGCTAAGAATATATTGAAATAATAAATAACCGGGCTTTGGCGCCAGGACTGTGCCGATGTTACTGTTTACAAGAATATATAATTTTGTCAGAGATTAAACCGGTTTCGGCCGTTGGACGCGAGCTCGTAATTAGATGGCAAACGGTCAGAACTAGGAGGGTCGCCAAAAGAGCGCATTTAAAAACAGTTCCCAATCCTCTGGGTCTACGCCTCAATCATATTGATGAAGTAACTTTTCATTTTCACTTCGCCGGATTTTCTGCCCCACCTTTGGACGAAGCAACAAGGCGCTGTTGGTAAACAGCTCGATTTCGTATTCGAGTGTATTTCAAGTGATACGTTTTCGGCGATGACGTCGAAAACACAGGATCCTGGAATATCTCACATTTATATATCGCTTCGGCTTGTTTTATTGGCCAGCCTGTCGTCAGAGCCCGGTTATTTATTATTGAAATTTCATTAAGTCCGTGTCAACAGGGAATGGTTTTAAATTTAGAAATTTTCTATTTTAAATACAAAACATCGTAGTCGCCCAATAAATATGTCGTTTCTATATACCAATACGTGTTCTCTAGTCGAATAATGAAATTTTCTAATTTGGGTTCGAACCAAAACAAAAATTTCCATTGGGACCCTAATAATTTCCAAGTTATTCCTACGCAATGAATTCACATCAGAGAAGGGCTTCTGCATATTCTGCGGGGGCGTCATGGCCGGCTGCTAATCTGCAGAACTACATACATTCGGAACGGGCGCAAAGGAAAAAAAAGGGGGGAAAAATAAACTAAATAAAGGAGAGTAAAACGTGATGAGGAGAGAAGAAGCGGTGAGTGAGGCGTGTTTACACATGCTAATGGCGGGCCTTACATTGGCCCCTCTGAAAAGAAACCGGGAGACGGCCCACTGTCCGGGAGATACCCGAGACCCGGCAAGAAACACTCCGCGCCAAACTTTAAGCGGTTCTTATGTAAATTCTGAGCGGCCCTGCCTTGAATCGACAATTTTCCCCCAACCCCGACCCGGGGTCATTTCGAAAGCTCGAAAGATCTTAATAATGTGATTACGTCTTAAAATATCGTCTCAACCCACTAAAGCGGTACTTCATAAAACCGTAATAAATTTTACAGAAAGATAATTACACTAATCCAAACATAATATTCCTGACAATATATCCTTTGTCTCTATGGAACGGTTTCTTATTTCTTGGTAAACATTAAATTATTGCCATTTCCACAGTTCATCTGAACGTGTTATTAATTTGGAGAATGCAACTCGTACGCGTAATTCGGGAAGTAGTATAATGAGCGTTGTAACAATAATTCGGCCTATTTGACAATTCATTTAGACTGGAGTTTAACTATTACTTTTATCAAATAATTTTAGGTGATTTAAAAAATATAAGACACGGCTATATGTATGAATGTTGACACGGCCTTTCTGTTAATGTTGGCCGATTCAGGGACTGTATTCTCAGAACGTCGTGCCTATCTCTCGGGTCCGCGAAAATACTCATCAGAGGGAGGTCTTTGACGACGCTGGAGCGCCGACGGGAGTCGCAGCGGGCTTAACAGGTAAGTTTGAGTTAACGGGGTTTGTTGTTGGCCGGGGCAGGCGGCCTCACAAAATGAAGCCATAAATCAGAGGGCGGCCCGGAGCTCCTCTATCCTCCACACGGTAGGCAACCTCAACACTGGACCTAGGCCATTAACGACGGAATTATTCGAATTAAAAATTTCGATCGTAAAAAAAGCTATTGTGTGCCCAATATCATCACCGAACTTCAAATGTGCGGTAATTTCAATTTAAAGCATTTTTTTTTAAGTTTTAAACCGGGGGTCCTGACAAGCTCCCTAACCTGAAGAGCTATTGATTATAAATAAGGAATTTCTTAAGAAATCAAGTAAATCATCATATTTTTCACTCATACGCAATGGAGCAACTTGAAAAGCGTAGGGCCTTGTTATCATCGCATCTCCCGTTTCCTAAAGTACACATTCCGGCCTAATCTTACATATCCCATCCTAATCTAAGCTAAGGGACTTACGCACACCGACATATATAGCTCGCTAATCCCAGTGCGCCGGATAAGAGGTAAAGGATGAAGAAGATTAAATTAAGATACTGGGGATTTTGGTCGAATTATTCTCACGGCGCAGCTTTGTAGGTCTAATTGTCCCCTAATCAGATAGTGTTCCCTGGTATGAATGAAATCTGATTTCGTAGACTAGTAATATTCATCAATTATAAAGTTATCCTTTTAAAAGTGTTCTGCGCATTTTTATGTAAAACTGGCCGCATATTTTCCAAGTCTTTAGTAAATTCCTTAGTATTAGCTGTTAACTGCAAGACATGTGACTAATATCTACCGATACTTTCACTGAAACTTTTGTATCGACAGAAATTGGTACTCGAAATTTTTATTTACATTAAAACAGTCCTCTTAGCCAAATTTCCATAGAATAAAACATTGGTAAAGGAAATGTAATGCTCTTCTTTTCATGAATACTTTCTTAGTGAAAATAAATCTTCAATTGATTCAAAATATCTTACCTATAGTACGATAATCCAACCGCCAGATAGTGGTATCTAATTGTCGCTCAAGTAGATACTATATTTTATATAATTAGAGTTAATAGAACAAATTAATTTCTGTATTTATTAGTCCTAAAGCAATAATTTCATAACGTGTTCTCCATTATACAATTAATAAAAATAAAAGTAGGTAAAATACATGTTACATTGTATATAAGCGAAGGGACAATTAATTTGCAGAGTGAATTAAATAATTGCTCTCGGGGGAGGAAAAAAAGTATAATATGAAAGACCGAAGAACGTTTCCTGCAGTTAAATTACCTTCTAAAAGGCCCGGGGAGTCTAACCTTTCAGAATAAATCTTTACAACACAATAGCTACAGAGGCTCCATTGAAGTCGAAGTAAAGACGAAGCCCCTGGAGAAGCGCCGGCGCGCCTCCACCCTCCGCCCTCCCATATTTTCCAATCGGGCTCGAAAATTTCTCAACCCCGCGTTTTCCGCTAACGAATACAAATTGCCTTCCGATATATTCTCCCTTCCTGCCTGCTTGCTATCCCACTATCGGGCCCCATACAGCCCCCATTAGCACCATTAGTAGGTCGCCCATTTGCATAATAAATAGCCGCAGAGAGAGTGAGAGGCAAGTCCGGACCGGGAACGCCGAATATTTACCTATTGGATCGCAATCGCTGATTTGCCTAAATAAAAGCCACCCTTATTTATATCTATAATTAAAGTATAAATAAAATGGATCGAATGTGCCACATTTTAATTTAAGGGCGCGATCATTTTCAAAGTAAAGTAATGAGTGAAACCTCCTCTAAGTGCATTAAGCTCGGTCACAAAGCTGGTCATTGTTCGCTTTATTTTATCCCCCCCCCCAACTCTTTGAAGCCGGGTAAAGTTTCACCTCGTTTCTAACACCTAAATATGCAAAGTGGGACGTTTTTTAAACCGCCGCGGAAGATTAAAATTATATCGCGTTTACAATTAATTAGCGGTGAAAATTGTTATCGCGGCTTTATCTGGAAGCCCCTTCAGTACAGTTAAATGCACTGTCGAGTACACGTCGGATTCAATATCGCCAGCATAATAACAGAGATCGGAGTAAAGTAGCGAACGTCTATCGCTAACTTGAGTTGATCCCAGGTGGTTTCCGAACGCGGGCAAAATTCCGGAATAGCAGGGTAATGAGGGTCTTATACAGTATTAAGCGATCCTACCGGAAGAGTTAATCAGAGTTAAATATTTTAGTCAAATATTATTAGTTGTTCATTTTCTGGGGCGACGACCAACGTGGCCGTGTCTACCCCAATGTGTTGCTACCTACTGGTATTGGCTGGTTCGGAATTGCCTATCGAATAAGCGTTCGGAAACAGAAAATCTCGGGAGCGATAATTTTGCGCACGTCCGAAGGTTCGGGTTCGGTCCGCCCGAAGGGGTGGGGGAGAAACGCCCGTAAAATTTTCTGTACGCCTTCCAAGTAATCTTCGGTCGGAGGCTAAGAGGTGGGAACCGAAACGTGCGATTCGGTCGGTACTTATCAGTTGGTTAGGACTCATTTAGCCCACGACGGCGATTCCTATCCCGGTCGTAAATCTGGCAGGGGCGCAGCGGGAATAGCGGGGGGGGCGTGGGAGAGGGGAGGAAACACCGATAGAATTTCATCTTTCCGAGTTGGACAATGCGATGTTCCTAACGGTACGGGGACCGATTTATTTCTAAGCCCCCGCAGGAAATAGAGCCCAGGCGGTGCGATCATTTCTCAAAAAAAAAAAAAAAGAAAAAGAAAAAAGAAACCGATCGCGGTGTCTTCTTTGGGCGGAGGAAAAATGGCGGGGCCGTGCAGAGACATCTTCTTGAATTATTTCCGACCGAACCGAACGCGGAGCTCCAGCTCTCGCCTCCAGTATAAAAGCTTAGACACGAACGAGCTGGCACGATTTAGCGGATTAGATCAATTTCAAATTGTAAATTGAGAGGGATATAACGTTGTATAAGGTTGTTTCTAATTCTCACCTCCAGAACAAGATTAACTTAATTAAATAATAATCACTCGTACTTGACGATAAAGAATCCTATCAGTGGAAGAGTTTTTTCATCCTCTAAACTACACAGCACTATCACGCAGTTAGAATTAATACGATGTGAATTCAGTTTCGCTATTTAATGGTGAATGAAACATTTGATATTATCCTGAAACTTTCCTGCAGTTATGTAAGCTGAAATTCAAGGTTTTATATAGCTGCTGTTTATGTATTTGCTATATTTCTTAACTGCATTTAAACTTATATGGGACTTTGAAATTTTCTTCTTTCGCAAGGTTCGCATGTTATAAATGATTGTGGGTGTGATATTGACGACAGTGGGAATACGTGATGTCGTCCGATCCGGGCCCAGATCAACTTTTGTCTTCGGTTCAGTTTTCAATTTAAAGCGGAGCGATGAGCCTCCCCCTTTTTACGGCCGGCGACCCGAAACCCCCTCCGAATATTATCCCCCCGCTGGCGGCCTGCAAAAGAGAAACCCTTCTCCACCGTAAAAAGTGGAAATAGAAAGGAAGGGAGATAAGGCGTTGAAAAATATACAGATTTAGGGAAGTGAATAGCGTCCGCTCTCGGAGATAGGAGAGGCTGGCTATGGGGGCGGCCGGGGGTGGCTGGGGGCGGCTTGGGGCGGGCTCGAATCTGAAATTCGGGGCCGCGAGGTTTTCACTCTACCCCGGACGTATCGACGTTAGCGGCCGCTTACGATAAAGCCCCTCGTGGGGGGGAAAAGTTACGTCTCGTCGATATTTTTTTTCGAATATACCGATTTTCAATAAAATCTTCAATATTATATATAAAAAAAATCGAATCATCGTCGAGTTACGAGGCATCTATTACAATCTTTGGAGCTATACCGTAAGTGCTACTGAAAACATTTTGTTCAGCTGTGGCACACAAAACTCCCTCAAACAGAATGAACTTTACTATATCTCAATTTTTAATTCTACAATATTCAAATGTTGAGTGTCTTCCTCCACTCGCCTATAAGCTCCTAAGCTAGATATCCGTCCGATGTCAGTTTTATTATTACCGAGAGGCCTCAATATTAATATTCTCGATTAATTAAACGGCGCCTGGATTCGATCACGAGATTCGGCAATTTTTTTTTTCGACGAAATAATTCCAGCGTTCTCAGACGCCTCAATAGCAGTAAATTTCAAACCCGCGAGGTGAGAGGGTAAGGGAGTTACCGTTTAATCTGAAGAACAATGAATGGGGGCGGGGGCGGGGCGGGAGGGCCGGCAGAAAGTTTTTCAATCTCTCAAACTGACGCCAATATTGTGGACGGCTCCGAATGGCCCTGTGATTTTCTTTGTCCACGTTTTTTTCTGTTTTTGGGGACGGTCTGACCCGCGAAGCAACAAGCGAAACAAGCCGAGAGCCAAATTCCCAGAGGCGGTCTCGAATAAGCGCTTAAATATATAAGGTGCGATTCAGCGAGGCCTATTAATTAAATTACCCTTTCGCATTCGGCCAAACAAATTAATTTCGGCCTAATACATTATTATTTAATATCCGATATATTGGTTATCAGACTTGATAAATATCATCGAACAAATCAGATGGAATACAAGATGTTCCACCGCCGGTTTATTCGGTGTGCAACCGAAAATGTATTATCGGGGATTTCGGTAATATTAACCGAATCCGGTTAGAGCTATTTGGTTCGATCGTTGTTATCTGCGCTGGGAATTGTGGAGAATTCAATTTACACCGGTTTGAATCCGAAGCTCGGCATTCGTTCGAAACATTCTCCGAATTCCGATAAGTAATAAGAACGGAGACAACAGCACTGTCGGCGGCGGTTTATTACCTTGTCGCGAACACGTCGCGAAAATGTAGTAGAATTTGATTTCGCAAAACGTGTTCTCAATGTTCAAATAACAATTAACATTGTTGGCCAGTAAAAAGATTAGTATCGGGGGTTCCCGCAATTTTGGAAATCTACAAAAGTCAAGCTTTTGTTTAGTACCTTAATATTAAAAAAGTATCATTTAAATTTAATAAAAAGTTGTGAAAATTCTTGGCCAAAAGTATTAAGTTCAATCAACAGTAAGCTTAGAAGCATTAAGTCTAAGTTTACATTTATTTCTGTGTTGACCTACGGAAATATTAACCATATCAGGTATGTATAATGTAATCTGTCTATGAAACAGCTCAATACATTCCTCGATAGTAAATCTCATTTAATTCCAATCCTTCGATATGTTTGAGCTACTTATTGAAATGTCATACCGGCCGTGGTGTTGAGTAAAATTAGATTCGAATGCCCCAGATGGAAACGGAAAAACGCAATTCAAACGGTGCACTTTCGACACGCCAAATTAACCTATGATTTAGGCCCAACCTCGGGTTCAGGTACAATCTCTCGAGGTGGCTACAAACTAGGAGCACGTACGCATGTCTTGTTCTCGTGTAGAGAAAGGTCTAATTAAAGGGTCGATTTGAAAGTGTAATCGGCGGGGACACCCCGTAATAGCGCGGTAATATCGGTAAAGCGAACGTGTAAGTATTACACTGCACGCCGAAACGGGTCCAGCGCTGAACAAGGAGAGGATAAAGTGCTGTCTGCGTAATAGAAACTGGAAATTTCGAAATGTTTACGATTCGAACCCAATTCAACCACCGGATAAATAACATATTTTAGGCAGTCGCTTGCTACTCGAATTTGAAAATGAACAGATACAACTTCAGTTTTTCCGTCAATTGCGAAAGAGAGCGAAAACAATTGGTTCAAATCAACGGAGAAAGTTGAATAATCCGGTCGGAGGTTTCAATGACGAAACAATCGGGTCCAACTGTTGAACATCCGAAGTTCGTCCAATGCAATCTTTCTTCCTCACTGCGCTCCAGTTCTGGTCTAATAACAGTTTTCGGTCATTTGGTAAGTACAATGCTCCGTTAAGAACCGATCCCAATCAGCGCTCTGTAAGAGGAGAAAACAACAAATTTCTAATGTTCCGTAAAGCGGGTATTCACTAACTCTGTCAATGTTTCTATGGAAACCATTTTATTGTGTTCTTTATCTCGGAATTTATTCTTATTTTAATGAAAAAAATGAATATACAATATTCAGAAATATTCCTGAACTTGAATTTTCCAATTCAATTAGCGAGTGTTTGGATTGCCATTAATATTTAGATTTTCAGTTTACATCCGTCCAATTCTAGACAGGGGTTCTGAATGTTAGCTTTCCGTCCGTAAATTTGTTTAGTCCACTGTAATTGATCCCGGCCGAGTGCCACCGACTTAAACCCCGTCTAGTACTGCAAGTGATATTTCTAATGCTGCGATCCGTTTACGAGCACGTGAGTCTGTTGAATTTCATTATGTCGAAAGTTACGGTGTTCAGAAAAGGAAAAAAATGAATAAATTTCCGCCGCCGAAAACAAACCGCGCTGACTCCGTCATAACACACAGACACGTAGACACAGACGGAGACGTGCAGGGTGGAAGGAGGGCCGTTTATATTTATGGGGTCCCGACATGCGATGTGGGCCGGGGTCCAACACCCACGCCGGCCTCGGGGAGGTTCTTTCCAGGACTCCTCAATTAAAATGCAAAGCCCTCCCTCCTCTCCCTCTCTCCCTCACCAACTCCCCGTCGAAATAGGCGGATCGAGGGGATCCTACAAATGGGCGCTAACGCGGCACACCCCCAGCCACGTTTGCCGCACCAGTATATAATAAAATCTACCGTCGATTTTCTGAGCCCCCGACCCTGAGGATTTCTGGCTACCGTAAGAGTCCGATTGGGGTCACGGAAGAGCTCCAGTCGAAAATTCGGTCGGCGAAATTTCTTTCGCCTCAAAACCGGACGGTACAAAACGTTGTACCACTTCCAAAACACCCGATGAATGCAATTCACCTGCACAGCGAGTATAGTATCATACAGCACATACATTATTCGTATACTCTACTTTATAAAACTCCCCTTCTGGCCACTTCTCATGCATGCTATTATTCCCAGTTTACGGGAAGTTGAAGCCAAAACGAGTAACGGTAAGACCCGTTAGGTCCGAGTATGAGTCCGGGACGACATAAGCGGAGGGAAAAAATGTGGGGGGCATATCCGGGGAACAATACTGGGCATTAATATTTATTTTTTGCCGTCGGAAACAACAGTCGTACAGCATGTGAATACAGGGCGGGGGCGGGTATTCTAAATATGTCGGAACTTTAACGGGCCCGTGTGATTTTTCTGTCACATCTTGTGTGTCATGACTCAGTGGCCTAATTCTTCAGTCATATTTCTGTACGCCGTTAGATGATGGTAGTATCACTATACTAATCAAATCTATAGATACGTTATCCATCTGACAAGGGAGGGACGACTGAAACAAGTGTCCTCTGAAATGTCCCCTCAATTTTTATTAAAATATTATTTTCCTCTTTACTAATATACTGAATACTGAGCGCCGAGAAAATGTTATACCGGCCGATAACATTATCAGCGTCTGATTTACCCTATACCTTAGTATGTTTAGCCTGAGATTAGACGGTTGACGACTTTTCGGACGAGAGAACGCGTGTCATACGTCACACATGATATTTCCTGTTACTCCCATTGTATCGAAAACCATCGTTTTTTAGTGAAGGTATACTACTGTTGGGCACGAAAATACGAAATTCTTCTACGAATAACACTTGAGACAATGAGAGAAGGCGTTGAATATTATGCAAGACTTGTTCTTTCACCCATGAAACCGGTTACCGGTCTCATATTCCCTTGGGCGTAGTCAAGTGTACGACTTCAGTTAATACCGAGGGAGAGTCATATAACACGTGACAAGCTATTCGGTCACTGAAATTATATTTCATGAAATTTTTCGTGAACGGTGGACCAATAGGAGGAATTGGTCATCCGAGGCGGTCAACAAACTGATCTTTACCTCGGATGGATACGTCTGAAACGGATTCATTCAAGCTTGTGAAACTGACTGCATTCATACTAAGAATTCAGAGCTGAATAACGTCATGTTTTAACCCGCGGCTCTATTTCGTTTACAATTACATTTATTTAATTACATGAGAACAGTATATTAGAAAAGGTTTATGTGCTTATGTGTGCATTCTTCCTGGAGTACATAATTACTACAACGTGTAGAAGCACGGTACATTTTCTGTGTTTTAATCAATAATAATGATTCATTTCACAAAAATAATACCAAAGAACAAGTATAAGAAATTATAGCCGTAGTGTAACATCGAACAAAGCCTCGTAAAGACGTCAAGAAGGGGAACTCCGAATCGTTTAAGAAGCCTACGTCCAGAGGAGGTAAAATCGGTTGACAAGACCTTTAAAGTCACTGAAACCTTAGTAGTCCTGTATATAATTTCATCGTAGCGTCCCCAATTACCCTCCAATCCGGCATCGAAGCGGAGCGTTCAGAAATTTTACACGAGGCACAAATATATGTTAATCTCTCGAAGTGGAGGCGGGATGTCTCCCGGAATTTACTACTGTGGAACGTTGCAAAAAGGTGGCGAAAAACCGAAATGACAAGATCGAGAAAAAAGGTAAATTTATAGCCAATGATCTGATTTTTACGACGTCTGAATTTTCTGCCAAAACTAGGGGTAGATTATTTTTCATTATTTTTATTTACCCTCCTTTCTGAATTCAATGGTTCCTCCTCATCGAACGGATTCCTCGCCGCGAATCTTCCCCAGCGACACTAACGAACTAGCAACTAGCGATATATTTAAGGAAGGAATTGTCATAGCGCATAATAACCGCCTGTGCGTATTGTGCCTACCGGCAAACAATAATTCAATAATTGGGCGCCTTTTTCGGCAACGGAGGAAAAGGCCAACTTGGTGTCGGCCCATCGGCACGTTTCAAACTGTATTTAATTTCTAATTACTGATTATCGCGCCGTTGCGGAACAGACGAGGCGGTGGTGTCCTCGCACGAAGTAAATGAGATATAACGGGGTAACGGCGTAATTATTGTGATCGGACCGAATTGGCCATTCGTGATGGCCGATCGACGGCCGGCCCCAGCCACTCAACACTATCCTCACTCTCACTCACTCACTCAATAGCCGCGTTCAGAACTTTTAAGTTGGCGACAGTTATACCATTGAATACGGCCTAGTTATAACCTGCGAACCTGCGGTAGTAAACACTCGTTCTGACTCGACGGTTCATTCTTTCGGTAATGAATTAGACGCCGAACAGCGAATTTTACAATGTCATCCTCTCCGTTGTACGCCCTCTCTGTTTATTCGCGATTAATCTTCGGCTTAACGACGGGCCACAATTCCTGAAGGCCTCAGGAACGATCTATCCTCTCTCTCTTCCTTCCTCAAAAATATGTGTACATTATAACTAATATATTGTACATTTAAGTTTTAAACCCGGTTGAGTATCACTAATGAGCCCTGAGCGCTTTGTTAGACAACATTGAAAAGAGAATAGGAAACAATTTTGACTATCATAATATAAAAATATACTAAAGCATGAAATCACGTAACCACAACGCACAATAATTATTCTATAGATTAATTTCCTACAGTCAGTAAATTTAATACAAAATATGCTTATATCATTGAACGCAGTCCTTTTTTTACTTTGCAAGGCGTTATGACTCTCCCAATATATGATATCGATTAATTCGATTTGTATTTGAATTTGGGCTTAACATTTATTTATTCTTAAACATTCTGAAACTGTTAAGAAATCATTTCATTCGAGAGACCTCTTGATCAACGCCAATCGAAATGAATAATGACGCGCTTCGAATTATTAAGTCCGCGAGAAGTTGAGCCAAGACCTCGGTTGTCGCAGACAACCCCTTGTACCAGCGCCGTTAAATCTCCGTTTAACTGAATAGAGATAACAGAAAGTTTAAGTTTGGGAGTTCCCCCCCCCCGCAAGTTTGCACTTGAGTCACCCCCACCCCCAACTCCGGTACAGTCTGGGGCTTGGCGCGGCCTCTTTCTAATAATTCAAGCGCCGATAGTTTATAGTTCAAACGGGGCCAAATCCGACCTGTTTAGGGGATGGTGGGGGGATGAGGCGGGGCAAGAAAGATTCAAGACAAAGTTGAAAATAAGACAGAGGATAAATCTCAAATTCTATTCAGCCGTTAATGAACGGTCGATTTCATTTTGTTTCATATATCTATAATTACTGTGAAACATCAAATAACGTGTACGAAATTGATAAGTATATAATTTATAAGCTATTAAATTTTGTATACTGCTCATTATATTTTCAACGAATCTGAATTTTGGGGAATCTTCGTCTTATAGTAGAATTTCAAATGGAAATCTGCTGCTCGAGGTCCACAATAAGACACAAAGTTCATAAAAAAACCAACGCATTCTTTACCTCTTATCCCAAAAAATTTTCCAAATATTATATTTCATATGTTGAATTTTCGGCGATCAAACGACTGGATATTAACATAGCGTGAAAATAATTAGAATGATTCCACGGTGCATTCAATATTTGGTCAAGAATTAATTAGATGATAAATTTCTGGCATTTATTATTATTAAATTTCATGGTCGCTATATACTACTTTTCAAGTGTAAATGCTACATCATGTGACATGCTGAACTATCACTATAAAGCCGGTGAAGAATGGTCGGCTTAGTTTATATACCAATTGTCACTATTAAACCCCCCGCCCCCTCACTTTAATTTGACTTCTGAACGGGGCCGCTAACAGCACATAAACCGGGCGACGTTAATGCCTACTTTATTTGGCCGGCGGGCACCGAACAGTTTAAATTTGCATTGCGCTTCATTAATATGTAATTTAATTTCCGTTCACTCGTTTATTTGCAATTTAATTTTCGTCCCCGTACGAATTTGCATGGCGTTCGGCCGTCGGTCGGGGCACGTCGTCGGTTCTGTATTAGATTGAAAAGCGTAGCCCTCCCCGGCCCTATAAAGTGTAAAACCCCGGTAGCTCCAATTTGCACTTTTCTCTCCGCCGTCTGTACAGAGTTTGAACGGGCGGACGGCTCCGGCCTAATATCGTTACGCGGCATTAACCGAACCAGAACCGCCCGGTTATCTGCCAGGTTCTTAATTCATGATTAACGCTTCTCGGCCGCTTAATTGATACCTAGACCGGTTTAAACGAGTGGACAAATAATAACAACGTGGGTGCTGACCAGGATTCTAATCAGCCGATAAAGAAATGCTACTAACAATGGGGAGAAGCCGAAGCGAGCCATCGGTGATTTTCCCCCTTACAAAAATAACCCGATCTACTACAGTAAGTTCTAATATATGTAAAGTAAATAATACTATACTTGTGTACAATTCCTGTCTTCAACTTTCCGTGCTTAGATCCTCCGTTACTCAGAATATTTCGGTCTTACCTGAAAAAAATAAAAAATTTTAGTAAAGTACTTATTTGAATTCTGTTAGAACGTATCATGCCGACCGGATAACTCTCAAATAAACGGCGAAACTGCCGATAATCGTTTTATTCTCTCGTCGGTAAAGTCGAACGGTAAAGGTTTCGATTAGGGACGCTGCAGGTGCTCGAAAGTCGCGATACCCGCACGGCCCTTCGGCTCGTAGGCAGAACTGTTTGCGCGGAGGACAAAAAGAAAAAGAGGAAAGAATGAAAAAAAAAACAGAAAAATACGCCGAGCGAAAATAACCGTTATTGTTCCCCCCGGGCCGGGCCAGATATGCAAATTCAGACGGTGTGCCGCTTTTCTAGTCTCCTGCGGCGGGTTTCCAATTGAATTTCTTTTTTCTTCAATTCGTTTCTTTTTTGTACTCCAGTACGTTTTACTTTTCCGCGTGATAATATTTTTTTCGGTGCGCATGCCACCGACGGACGGGCACGTAGCCGTCGGGAATTGTCAGCCCTCGGGTGAATAACGGCCCCCTGCACCCTAGTCACGGGGGCACACCTCATACTTCGGATATGATTTTAGAGAGCCAACGACCTCTCTGCCAACCTTTCTTTTAGCCAATATATAGACTTCAAGAGAATTATATAAACATAATTCACCAATAATAATAAATTACTCTTGTAATTTCTGGAATAGTAATAGAATTTAGGTAAGACAGAGTGAACATTGTGGCACCCGGTAATAATTCCCTGTAATTATTTCGGGAAAATCTATAGTGGTGTCCATGTCTAGAATTCCTAGCCCTATCGGCTGTAATCTTCAAGACCGATATAATTGCCGGAGGGTTTTACGAGTGGGTAATAACAGTCCAGGATACGGCTCAACTGGGAGATGGGAAGTGGACATGGCTCGGTTACTTTTCCAGCACTACTTATTTCGTTGTCCTCTCGTTCGAATATAGCATCGATAATATGTTTTATCTCACCGGGCTTACCAACAGAGAATTGTGTTGGAACATCGCTTACAACTTTGCGGGTGAATGAACAGCTCACAGGGCAGAGAGGGAAACATTTAAACGTTGAAACAACTTTACGTCCTCTCAATAATACGAATTCATTGAAGCTTACTCCCCATTCACTAGAACTTACACTTTATTCAGTTCAGCGGCTAGATCCGGGTGAAGTTTTAGGAGTGTAATAATTATTAGGAGATTATTCTTCTTACATTCTTTCCATTACAGGTGTGGTAGGAAATCAAGTAAAATTGTGGACTCGCAAATAGTTAAATACAATTTTCTCCATAAGTTATGTAATGCTGACTTTGACTTCAAGGACAGATTTACCGAAGGTGAAAATTCTTGACATGATTGTCCATGCCTACTTTACATATGCTGAAGGGGCTTGTCCGCCTCCATTATTTTCACTGATTTGCCTAATAAATTTATGTATTCTTCTGTCTTACGAGGTTTTCACCTCGAGCTGGAATCGAGGTTATTAAGCCTATTTCGACCGCATTTATTATTATTATTACTTTGAAACATCCGAACTTTGATAGTAAAATCGGTGCTCAAAATACCTGAAAACCGTTTACGGCTTCAAATTTTTAACGAGCCGTTCGGACGATTATTTATTAATCGACGTCACCGCGAAAATATGCCGGAGTAGGAAAATTAACGGTCGGAAACGACGTCGTATTCGAAACAAATTGAAATCTGCCCGCGCTCCGATAGCCGATAGCCCAATTTGATCGGGTAAGCCTGTTGGTAATGCGCCTATCTCGTTACCGGCCGTCGGCAACGCCCACGTGCCCCCTCCCCCTGGCAGCCCTATTTTATAAACTGAAGCAACTCGGCACACAAGATTAACACGAGAGCCCAATGAATAATGGCCACTCGACTTCGCCGCCTTCTAATGGGAAAAAGGGATAGACCCGGCCGACTTGCAATCGCAAAGACGACAGGAATTACTGCCTGGAGGTGAAATTGGTATCCAGACCCTAGACTGCCAAGCAAATCGACCTCATATTTCCACAAAGTCGCTACTTACTCTATTTTATTTTCATGCATTAAACTCAATAGGAATCCACTCATCCAACGCCCATCCCTTCCCATTCCTACTCAACTCCAATATTCCTCTTATCCACAGAGAACTACAGTAAAGAGATCGTTTCTTAAAATTTGTTTAAAGAAGACATATATTTTACAATATGAGCACTATTTTTTGCTCGCATAGGGATATAATGATAAGCGTATTGTAATAAGAATTTCAATGCACATACTAGTGGTAGTTTTCTTTGCCTGATATTCCCCTGAGAGTACTCCACGGAAGGCTTTGCCCAGTTATTTGGAGTATTGGGTTCATTATTTTGGATATTCAGTTTGATATAAATTGATGGGTAGAGCTACGAGGCGGAAGAATTCAATACTATCCCCCCCCCCCCGAAAGCCCACTAGAGACGAAAATACCGCCCTATTACCCGGTAGCGAAAATACGTTGTTGAGGGGGAGAAGGCGTAGTCGAGAGAGAGAGAGAGAGTGGAGAGGGCGTGAAAACCCGGAAATAGCCGTCGTTGGGCGAATTTATTGCGGAATCAAACGTCCTTTCAGGGATAACAAGTGGGTATATCGAGCAGTTTAGCGGGCTCCGGGACGGTGGACCGGGGGCGGAGGCGGAGTGTTTATGCCGGGGTCGGGGGCGACTAAATGGGCCGGAGACATGCCAGCCGCCCCCCAACCACTGGGCGCAATGTGGGAAAACCGCCCATTCAACTCTATCGGATCCGGCGGTCAGATAAGTCGATTTGAAGAAAGCCGATTCCGAGATTGAACCCGCAGGTTTAACGGCAACACAATTGGGTAAAAGCCCGAAAGTGCCGCCGACAAATATAACGATGTACGCGGAAATAATTATCTACAAACAAGACTCGAACTCACAGAAACGAAATCGACGTTACAAAGCCCCGACAACAGACCGCAACTATTACTTTTAGTTTACAACTGTATTTTTAATACCTAACTGGTGATACACCAAGCGGTCAAACTCCTACAAAATTCAATCATTGCAATCCGTTCCGATTTGAAATCCTTTGATTCTACACTGTATTCCTACTGAAAATCCCCACCTTAAGAGGACATGGCCACGTGATTTCCTCAATATCTAGCAAGCGCAGGAGCAGAAGCACCACCAATGGGTGGATTATCCTGTAGCTAAATATAATTAAAATAATGTGGTCCTGACTTAAAATAAAAAGAAAATGTGTAAATAGGTGATATGGACCTCTCTAAAAGAATGCAAATTTGGAATTGATGCGTTGATCAAAGTATCCCCGTGGAATCACTTTCAAAATGCTCAATTGAGTTCAGCTAGCCCGTTAAAACAACATACGCAAGGCCGCCTGAGTATGGTGGCGAAATATTCCACAAAATTAGGTTCGGGGTATGGAGCAATTTATAGATTTATAGAACGGCTTGAATTCATAGAGGCAATTTATATAAACCGCATATTACTGTCGGGGCTTCAATTATACAAAATGCAGTACTACGGTAATTGTACGAAAGTATCGAGACGTATAAAAATTGAGCAAACAGTACAAAGAAGTCTGTTATTTATTATTACGTTGCTGTTACTTAAATGAAATTTCATCCTTCGCGGCTTTCACAGTAACGGCTCGTTTTCAATTTCCTGAACTGGCGCGATATTACTTCGGAAACAATTATCAGAAAAACAGGGTGTCGTTTCGTTAATACATTTACTTAATGTAAATTTTACAGTCAATCAATTCTATTTATATCCCATTACATTTCACTCAGTGTTCTCCAAGACCAAGAAGTCGGTTGGAAAATAATTCAGATCTTTATCGCACAAATTTATGACTCCTATTACAACTTCCTACGAAATATAATACAAAACGCTTTACAGCAAATCATGTTTACGATTCGGAATAACAGTCGGACAAAATTAGATCTAACACGAAAGCAGAGCTGGTACCTTTTATTGGCAAATTGCTATTAATGAACTAGCCAGTTGAGGAATGAATCGTCATTGGGAATATTAGACGGAAGATTATATGAATTCCTAGGGGCTGGACGGAGTTATGCGAGCTCGTTTGAATTCACAGTCCGCCGGTTTGATGGAGGAGGAAGTTTTTCGAGACAGAAGGCCACCGCACCCGATGGAAGTGGCGAGAGGCCCGTGCATAATGAGCTGGATCTGTCTCCAGTGGCTCTGTTCCGGGCCACCTTATCAGTGCTATAGTGCTAACTAGTGTCGCCACTGACTCAAGTCTACATTGCACCGATACCGAGTAGCCAGCGAACAGTGCAATGAATCAAAGTGTATGATTGAGTGATTTATGTTTTCCGGTTTTTATTATTTTTACTTTCATAACATTGTATCAGACACGTATCAAAAAACATTTGTACATCGAAAAATAAAGTATTTGTAATTTTTCCGAATACCATCACTCCTGTCTTTTGTCGGTCCATTGCTAGTTCTGCAGTTAGGCGTCCGTTACTGGCGAATCTGATTTCGACGAGTTATAAAATGTAAAGCAATTACTTCGAGTGCGCTTCGACCGTAGAAGCCACTTAATGATCACTGGGACAGAATAAAGCCCCCGGTGGAAAGCACGCCCGGTAATCCGAGCCGGAGACCGAGAGTGTAAGTGGCCACATGACCACCTTTATATAAACCGAGGGATATTCCCCTCTGTAAATCAACAAACCCATTAGCCTTTGATATTTAAGCCGCGCTATCATCAGTCACATTCTGTTTCATGACGAATGAATTATATTTCAATTTATAAACTATAATTTATCATATATTTACAGTTTGTTACAATAATAAAGTTCGCTTAAATAGGGAAAAAATCACGTTTGTATGAAGTCTGCAAACTTAATGATTTTGAATGATTTAATTGGTATTAATAATTGGATGAATACTGAATATAGACGTGTTCATTTAATATAAAAATTATTCTTCAGCTGAGCGGAAGAGGAATACATTCCCTCAAATCAGGTTTAATGATATTGATTTTGAAATTACGAAAATCGTTATATTTGCGACTGAAAGTGTAAAATCAGTCTGTTATAAAATATAGATTATTTATTGAATTTTTCCCAAAAAAAACGTTGATTCCTGTAAACAGTAATGATCTTCGTTTATTTGCAGGTACAATTGATACGTTGGACTTTAAGATATTTAGAAAAAAATGGGCCACCATTTAATGCCGCCGTTTCCACAAAATGTGGGCCCAGTAATGTAAATACCCGCTTCGTCGGCGCGATGTGCCGTGCCCATAAGGGCCCTTATGCAGGGCTCGGAATACAGTAGAGGCTCTGAGGGTGAGACTGGAGGCAGAGACGTAGGTCGCCGGTCTGTTCCAAGACCGTTATGAGGGCGCGCTCGTCCCCGCCGAGAAGCGCCGTCATGGGGGCACTATGCGGGCCCCACTCGTATAAGCGGCCGGGAGAATATTCTGAAAGTTAAATAATGGGCCGCCGTCGTATTTTTTTTTTACAGCGCCCATAAACGCTTTTATGGCCCGGGAAAACAAAACCGGTGAAAACAATTTGAGGGCCGAAAGGGAACGTAATATCTTCGAGGAATATCCCCTTCGCTACACTCACTTGATTGGTTCCGAAGAGAAGCGGATAATATTTTCTATCTGAAAATATCCTCTAACGTTTGCAATAATACCAATAACCGGAGGTCTGGAGTAGACCGCATTAGGTTTTTGACCATCTGTTAGAAAACTGGAGTCTGATGGCCCCGACCAGGTGTTATTAATCGATATGTTGATTCTAATTTTTATGAAGGCCTGAAAAACCATTACGCCTGACAGCCCGAGAGACTATAACGTTATATCGAGACGTCTGTAAATTTGTATGTGGGGATTCCGAAAGATCTTAATCGAATATAATGTCAATAAACATTTTTTCTCGAATAATCCTCGTGATGGATTGCATATACGAAAAGCGAATACAAAATGTCTTATCACAATTTAGTAACGAATTTCTGCCGATCTAATGATTTCTTGTACTAAGCCTTTATCGTAAGTTGTGGCCATAACTAATATCTCACCTAAACTCTCGACTAAACTCATAATATATTTTAGGAGATAACTTGTGATCTATTATATGCTCTCTTGTTTACGTTATATCTTGTTAATTTTATGTCTCATTTTAGTAACTGTTTAGAAACTTATTTGTTTCGTTTCTTCTGGTTAAATGGTTCGGAACATCATCATTCCTGTGATAGCCAACTGAGGTCGAGTTCTCTCGTCTGCTAGGCATTGAACTTATTTCAGTAGCTCGGTAGTATCCCTCAAGGAATGAATTATACATTGTCGACGACCGAAATTAGGGAAACGGAACAGAAAGTCGTAAAATGAACTGCACATCTGCGTGAAATAATCTCTGGACGTTTTCAACGGAATTTAACTGCGGCCGCCAGATTTCAGGGCGGTGGATGCCGGCCAGATGTCAAAATTTACCCCGGGCGGGGTGGCGGGGGCGTGCTCGCCGTTCGAAAACGCCGGTTTACGAGGCCCGGATACGAGGTCGGACCGACGTTAATGAGGAAGGTTGGCAGCGGGGGCGTGAACTGGCGGCCATCTGCTCTACCGCGGATACGGGGGCGGGGGCGGTGGCTGGGTGGGTGGGTGGGGATTTTTCGCCGCAACACCCGGCATTATTAAACCCGGCTAGAGCATCACCCGGGTGCAGACCTATAACTCGTTTACAGCGGTACCCGAAGAAATCCCATCTTGCAAGGTACTGACATAGGCACAAACTGACTTCGAATCATCAAAATAGTGCATTTTGAGGACCGTAAATAGAATAATTATGTAAAATGATGATGTAAATTGTTGTCGGTTGTATTAAATTTTCTTTAACCCTTTTGTATCCGGACCAGTCTTGTTGGTCACTCCTCGGTTGTATTAAATTTTCTTTAGAATTTAAAATTTCTATTAACCCTTTTGTACTCCGGACCATTCTGGATGTTGGCTACCGGCTACTCCTTGGTGGTTGGCCGATGTCACTGTCACTGCTATAGTTTTGGTCTAGATTTAGTCTTTCTAACGTATCTGTATAAACTTCTTCACTACTACTTGTACCACGAGACTCAATCCTGTTTGAACGTTTTGCCACTGTTCTAATAAAAAAAAATGAATAAATCCGTGGGTTGAAAATTTCTAATTGTTATTACTAGATCTGTTACAAAATGATATTTACCGAAAGAACTTATTTACCGAGAGAAGAATCTACTTCCGATCTATCTGTACCGCTCGACGCTTCAAAACGGACTGAGCTCAGCTTTGAAACTCAAAACTCGCTATATTTTGATTCGATGTCTCGCGCCACATTTCAAGAGAAAACATCGGGCAAAACATGCACGTCTCAAAAAGTTGCGCAGAAATAACTTAATTCCCCCCCGTTATCACTAATAAATGCCCCCTCAGAGGGGACATCGGAGTGATAGGCTGGAATTACGATGTCCCCCCAACGGAGTGCAAAGGGTTAAGCACTTTAAAAGCCAGTAAAGGACCTCGAGACACCATACCATTATCGTCTAGACAATAGTAAAGAAGAAATAGAATTAAGAAGGCGGTGTTCTGTTTAAATGATTTTTTTAAAATTCGTTTAATGATAATACAATAATTATATCCTACAAAATTAAATTACCAATTATCGATCGATAAGAAGTACAGATTGTAGTAGCGCTAGTGTATATATACAGTTGAAACACTTAAAATAAAAAACGGAGTGTATTCAGCGAAATGCGGCTTATATATAATTATCGCGTTGTCAGTTAACGCCCCATTTAGCTTTAGACTGGCCCCAACTAAGAAAGCTAAAGCCGAAGATGATTGGGTGTTAAAGGCCCCAGAGTGTTGAGGAGGCCTGATCCTGGAAAGAACCACCGGTTAAAGACAGGTAGAGTTTCAGCCACCTCGGGTCCGCTGGGTCTACACCATTCTCTGAATTGGTCCCTGAGCAATTACCGGGGGGGAAGGGCTTTCTCCCCTTCACTAACTACTACAGATATTCGTCCTACGGCTTAAATAAAATAAATTTCATGCACTAAGTAGAAATAATAATTTTAAAAGAAGCTAAATTCGATATAGAAAATGTATTTCTGGTATTCGACAAAAATATTCCTAACAGATGGACAGAAATATATGGGCCGATATATTATTGAAGATTTTTATTACCGCCATTATACAGAAGCGAATGTTGAAATAAGAAAATTTCATTACTGGAAATGTGAGGCGCTTTTAAGAAAAAACAGAGAGACGGAACTTTTTTTATCTGATACGGACAGAAGGAAAATTGACCCCTCCGACCGCCTTTCGAGGGACAATGTCTGGGGAGCCCCCTTATTTAATTATAAATAAATCAAATTATTCCAAAATACCCCTTTTTTGTTTTATTTTTATTTCGGATAATGCGATTGAATTCAGTGAAATTGATAAATAAACAACGGCTGAAAAGACAAAGTGAGGGGAAATCGTTTTGATTCATTCCATTCCGGTTGGCGTCTCTTCAAGTGCCGTTGAAAATTATAGTATATTATAGACAAGTATCGTTCTGTAATTACACTGAATTGAGGGTTTTCATCTCTCAGTGCAACCTGGGGGTATTTTAGATTCACGCGGATCATTCGAAATTTACTTCTGAAAAGTCCTGAATTACTTTGCATACGCTGTGAAAATTTGTTGATTTCATACAGAACAATCGGGATTGTAAAGTTTTTTTTTTTGACCTTTTTTTTTGTACAATCAACTACATAAAGTTATTGTTACAAATGTTGAGTGTTTTCTTTTCACGTGAATGTCTCGATAAAAGAGACCACCCAATTATGGCACTTTTTTCGCAGTTTACGGCTTCGGACTAAGAAGATCTCTGGGCCAGTGGCGTTTGAGCCGACGTGGGGGGGATAATGGATGGGTAGAAGAAGAAAGGGACTGAACGAGTGGATTTGGATGTGGAGAGAGGCGGGAATGGACTTTAAGGAAGTGTGATTTTGCGACTTCGTCGACTGTCGGTATGTTGAGGTCATTATGGATTGTTCGGTTAGAAACATAACAGGGAGCATTAAGGATGGTACGAAGGACTTTTGATTGGAATCTCTGGATGCGGGCGATGTCGGATTTCTTGGCGGAACCCCATAGTTCTATTCCGTAAGTCCATGTCGGTCTTAAACTGGATTTGTATATTGTGAGTTTGTTGTCTATTGAAAGTTTCGATGTCCTTTTCAAAAGAGGTCTCGGCAGACCAAATTTGCGATTGAGATCTGTTGTTTTGAGTCGCGTATGGGGGTTCCACGTGAGGGATTGTAAAGTAAAATGGGAATATTACTGACAGGGAAATGGTTATGGTGCCGAGGCTTGAAGAAAAATGTGAAGGGATAAGAAGGACTATGAAGGTTGGTGGTGTTGAGGCCTCCAACCATCCCCGCCCGGGGTTCATCTCGGGCAATTACGTGGGGCGAAAGGCCGGCTAATTGTCGGAGACTACCGGGGGGGAGGCCCGCCCCCGCCCCCGCCCTAATAACACCCTGGGCATGCCCCAATTTACCCCCGGGGACTACCGGCGGCGCAATCGAAATTGCAGCGCCGAGAATTATTACACAGCCCCCGATGGCCCGTCATTAACCCCGACAACCCTATAAAATTTAATGTAAACCGACGGAGACGACGACCATGACCAGTGTCTCGGCGACCTTCAGTTTTCTCGGGGGTTGCGGTCTTGATGGGGTGGTTTACATTTTTAAAGCCACTTACATTATAAAGCGGTTTCTAAATAAACTATAACTACTGCAAATTGGAATATTATGTAAAACAGTATCAGTCGATCATTTCATAGATTGGATCACGAGGAGAAATCAAAACACAACCATTAATTTCTTAACAGCGTTATTAAATAATTTATATCACGAATCAATAATTTGACAACCCCCATAAGTGAGATGTCTCATGAACAATTAGGACGAATAAAGGGACATTATCCGTAGAATAATCAAATTATCGAACGGTTAATAGCTGATAGTCTTGGACAAAGCAGGTTACAGTTTCTCACTACAATAAGTAGTAAATTATTTACGAAGTATCTTGATAAAATAAATTATTGTACAACACAGTTTGTTATAAGGGTAAAGAGTTGGCTTAAAAATATGTAATTTATAATACGACATACAATGTCGTAAAGTCAAGACTATGTTTGTCGACTGTAGCCCTACGATTTTGATTGCCCCGAGGCATGACACTATTAAAACCATCGTATCTCGACACGGCCGATCATTTAATATTACGGTTTAATTGGAAGGGGTTTGAACGGGGGAAGATTAAGGCGATTTAATTTTCATGTATCCGGGCTAGAAGAGATATGTAATTCCTAACGAAGCCTTTTTTGTTGGGAGGGGGTTTGGAACGTTGGTCGGGTTTAATTCCAGTTCCAATTAGCGTCGAGAAAGCTCCGCGCCGGTAATTGTCAACAGGAAGTGCTCCCCTAGGCCCACTCGTTACTTCGTTACTCTTTGCCGGGAGTGAACCGGTAAGTGAAACTAGTTTCGAGACAGAATTACAGACGGCTTTTGTAGGGCGCTTGTGGTGGGGGGTCGGGGGGTTACGTTCGACAGGTGGCCTAAGTTAGGAAGAATCGTGCAAAAATATTAGCCATAGTTATGGGTGAAATTTTTTAACCCGGAGCCAATTATCGGAATGCCCACAAAGGCCGGTCTATTTGGGCAAAATATTCCTTGCCTGCGCTGTGGTTTCGAAACGGACGATTTTCACCCATGTCCCGTACCCCGTAGGGTGGGTTTTTATCCCAATTATCGGTAAACTGCCGTTTTTCCAACCGTTCGGTTGTAGTACAATTTTTTTTCGGTCAAAACGGACACTGCTAGGCCCTCCCGAACTATTAGAGGCGATTACACGGTCACCGGCCCTGCGTTTACATCCGGCGAACCGGACATTAACCTATTTGGCCGGCGTTTAAGTTAATCGACTTGAAACGATCCGTTTTGAAAAAAAAAATATACCAGGCCTCGTTGCGATTCCATTATTTCATTGGTGGTACACAAAGTCGGACCGGCACGGGGTAAATACTTTTGGGGCCAAATTTGAAATTACGCCGGTCTGTGAAAATCACAAGGCCGTTTCGGGGGTCCACCTACACCTGTCCGCCCTTCATTCCAGGCGCTCGTCGCATAATAGACCATGGAAAGGTAATATTATTCCATTTATTTCCTAAGAAATACGTGGGTAGGTTAAAATAATTCGTGGTGAGGGAGGATTCATTGCAGATGTCCCGGTAATTTTGGTCAACCCAATCTTAACTAGTCAAACATTCTAGTTAAAAAATCTTAGACAATAGTAGACACTGAAGTCAATATTTAGAGAGTGGTCATTGACTGACAAGAAAATTATTTTTATAATATAATCGAGTGAAAGAGGAAAGGCGTCTTATTACGGAGATTACAACCTACAAGATGATATAAAAATAAATTGTACGCCGTTGTTATATCGTCTTATGAATTAAAAAGCATTTTCAGTAATGACTCATCTGGTACCAAAATTGACAATTTTACAGTTATTATTAATTTGATGTAAATAAATATATAATAATGAGCCTGCTCCTTCAAAAGGCCTGCGATACGAGGAGGAGAAATATTGCTGTTGAAAATAATCATGAGCGATTATCTCGGGTAATGGACGATATGAATTGCGCTTGCAACACTTGCAGCGGACAAGCGCTCGCGGTTAATGGTGATTTGTTTTACGGGGCGGGGGTTCAATTTTCCGGGCGCGTGGATTAGTATCATTAATCACAATGCTTGTCGGTTTTTCAATCGATGCTTGAAAAATCTCTAAGTAGACAGAAGAGGAATAATGTGTCGCGAAGGGGAATCCGATTTATTTGGCGGTGTTCATTAAATTTCTCGTGAAGAAAACTATTTCGGGTTTTACGTATATTAAAATGCCGATGGTTTATACAGGGAGGTTATCCCCCGCGGTGCCCGTTTTACGGCTTTTTTATCCCGTGATTCAATTAATCCGTAATGAGATTAGACCGTTAGTTATAACGAGATAGCGATGGACTGGCGGGAGAGGGGCAGAAACCAGTTTCACCGGGCCCTACAATGGGCCCCGGAGCCGGAGGGCGGGGAGGAACCATTGTCCGAACGCTCGATTGCGGTTAAAATCGTTAACTGGACGCCGATTTTATCGCCCCCAGGAACATCTATAAAAACATTCTGTCCGTAAATGTTCCAGCGTGACCGATTCCTGGGGCCTCCGTCGTGTTGTCGCCCCACTCGACGCTGTGAACAACTCGAAAAACCACAACTACCACCAAGCGGCACGAGGTAGAACCTCCATTGACGGTTCGGAGTCTGTTGGGAATCGGGAAGGAAGAAAATGATAGAATCACGATTTATTCCTTCCTCAAGACCTGTCCCCGTGTTCTAGAGCTCCACAAATGAGATGCCCTACAGACTAATTACTCGGGCAGGATGCGGTGTTTTATCTATAGAGGTATTCTGTCACGAATGACGACTACAATTATAAGTAATTAGGGCTTACTTCTTACGTAGCGACGAGTAAATTCTCGAATTAATATATATCGGTTTAAAGTAGCTGTGTTGTGGGCGGGGAGCTGGAATACCGTAGATTTTTTGTGTCAGTGAAGGTGTTCGGCGAGCAGCCGAAACGGGTCTAGCAAAAGACCAAACCGGCGAGAGGAGACAGAAACACAACAAATCTGCGGTAATATATATCAATCCGTAATTTCTTTCTTTTGTGCTTGGCTTACTACCTTTTTATATTTATATTCCATTTTTGTCATCCCTTCGCTGGTCCCATTGTTGTAAATAAACTTTTGTCCATTCATCGCCGGCTCTACTACTGTCGGTATAATGGGGTCGAAGAAGGCGGGCGGGATTGGTCACGCGGCATTACCGCGTTACACGCCGCGACCGAAAACAATGTCTCCCACTCGCCTTTTCCTAGTCGCCTACAAATATGAAAATGGTAGGACGGTCTCTCGGTGGCCGGGGGCGGGGGGTTTGGAAAAAGAACGAGGTCCGGACTCGGGCGACAGGCGTACAGAATCGCGGGATAATGCCGGAGGAGCGGCCTTGCTGGCCGGCCACAGGGGGGGGTGGGGAGGAGGAGGTGGAAGAAAAAAATTAACCCGCCGAGAGAAAACCCCTTTTCGGTAATAATGCACGGTCCCATTCTCACGGGCGGACCCGAAAGCTCTCAAATTATACCGAAGGGAGGGGGATAAACCGCCCCTCCTTCCTTATCTTGTTCCGACCCCGTTGGTTCGAAGAGAGGGGGGGGTCTAGTCGCGTGGGGCAGAGAATTAACGCCGTCGAGATAAACGATCTCATTTGGAGAAAATTGTTCGCGTATTTCAGAGCCGTGGCAGAGGTTTAATCCATAAATATGAGAGTTATGCCGCGGCGGAGTAAAGAAAGGGAGAACGGTTAAAAAATCCGAAAGGCCTTTTCCGAAAGGTCGGACGCTATGTAGCAGATACTCGCAGAGTAGTTGTAAGAAATCGAGACAGACAACAAAAAGACGTAAATATTATATGTAAGGGTGTTCCACTAACGGGTAACCCAATGGCCACATTCCGAATTTAAACCGTCAACCTCACGCTTTCAAGCTGTCCAGCAGACAACATGAACAATACCGCATCGATGTATTTATCCGAGGGTTTAGGGTTTCGAAGTATGAAATAAGTCGAGGGAATCTCTATTTTTTTGGTTAATTTTTTCCAGAAAAAAAACTCGACTAATTCACGGCCGGGACATTTAAAGGAAAGCCGAACAACCGCTAACAAGTGTCTGAAACGTGGATTGTTATCTGCGCTCATTCTCGGTAATTTCCCAGGCGGGACCGACAGACCGTCATAGCGCAGCAAATGATTCTGGGCGGGATAACGAGAATTAAACGCCGGCCACGATGGTATCGTATGGCACAATTTCATCTTTATTCTCTTTACGATTTATTATATCCGACTCTGTCCAGAAAAGGATTAATATCGCCCTAACAATAAGGGTACAATGAACTAACAAGAGACCGAGGTAAAGCGAGAGAAAATCCGTTGTCTACTCCCTTGCATTAAAAAACGAAAGTGTTAAGCTAATACTGCTGTAAAAAGCAGTGCGAAAAATTGAAACTGTCCAATAATTAAAATTATCGAAGTTATTTCTTCGAAAATTGGTAGATGATTTATATTCGAGTCAAACTTGTAGAAGACTCAGAAAATTAGTTCAAGAAATAAACGCTCGGGCAGATAAAAGAATAAGAGAAAATTTAACTACTCCAGGCATCTTCTCATCAAAACTTTCCTCTAGATAATTTTATAAAACATTTGATATCTGATATTTAATTGTGCCCTTAAGACATATAAAACTTAAGGAAAATAATCTGAGACTTTGTAAGCGATATTTAAATATGATTATTGTATTAGTAACTTGAATTTCCTAGAGAGCGTTAACGATTTAAGAACAGTTCCCACTTAAACTAACTTAAACTAATGATACCCTGTACTAATCCACTTTTATGGAATTCAAGAAATATTAATGAGACGGAACAGCTTTTGCTTCTGACTTCCAGCGATTCCGACATGAATTTTATTCCTCTGACCAGTCTATGACTACCGAGCGGTCGGTTCAACTTGTTTTTCTTGTTCTCCCTTCCCCGCTTCGGAATATAAATAATTCAAATTAATTAGAATATAAGCTCCCTCGATTAATGAGACGTTGCCGTTGCCGGGCGGGCACCATTACGTACGAGTAGCGTCGGGGCCCGAAGAGACGGCGTTTTAATAAGACGTCGATAAAGGACGGACTAACGGGGGGCAATAGAATGAGAAGAAGAAGAAGAAGAAGAAGAAAAAAATGTATAAGGATGTTTTAAGTTGTCTGATTAGAGAAAATATGAGGCCATCGCATAGGAGGCGGGGGCACTAACGATCCGGTCCCGGAGGCGGCCTCGGGTGATTAGCATTCCTGTAATTTCTACATCTATCGGGACACAACTGAACCGATGATTAAATTCAATTAAATTTTTCGTAATGCCGTATAATTTTTGATTATTTAGCCCAGAAATCGTTGGCCGATTTTTTAATGGCCGAGCCCCACCACATAGCGACAAACGGGAGAGATTATATAAAATAGGCGCAATAAAGTGATTTGTTTGGCCGCCGAAGAGGCAACAAACGTGTAATTTGTAAACTCGAAGTGATTACCTACTCCTTTAAGACTCGGATTGGATATTTTTGCGAGCGTTAAATAAATGTTTTACGGGTTTGTTATTATTAGAGGAGGCCCCCGCGACTAGGAACAGTGTCCTTTCGACGGTCGTAAAAATGCCAAACGGGAACCTGGTTTAAAATTTCAGCTTTATAGCGAAAGTGGCGGTAAACCAGTTTCGACTTTTCGCCACCGTTTCCTCTATGTACTATGGCTATCCATGTATTCGCGTATGATAATATTACGCCGTTAACAGAGTAAAAGGAATTACGGAATTAGGCTTAGACGAATCGATAGAAAGAAGAGTGTGAATTAGATGCTTGCCTTTTAGATTAACAACCCCCTTAAAAACAGGAATTGTTTCGAAAAATCTTGCCGGCACTCTAAAGCGAAAGAAAAATGGGAATTATCTCCCTAATAAAATCTTGCGCTTCCGTGTGAAGAAGATATAAATTAATAGGAGACCAGGAAAGCGTTCAGTCATCATAATGGATGGCTTATTCCCCCTACGCTATTAAAGGCTGCATAAACCGTTTCCAACTGTAAAGCCAATCCCATTGTTTCGACCTCAGAATTGTTTTTGTTTTATCTGCGCATCAATATTTCTTGAATTTGAATTGCATAGCCCCCGGCCGGGTTTTAACTCGGGTTATTTTATCTAAATTAACTGCCGCTTTAAAGAAATAAACCGCTTTTACATGTTAATTGAAGGATTGAATACAGTGAATAGAAACTTTTCTGTTTCTTTTACAGTCTTATCTTTTTTTAAGTATTTTTTTAATGCGGGCAATAAATTCGGGACGAATTTCTCGCTGTCATCACTCTTGTTGAATGATATATTAACCTTTTAGTGTCGTAGAAGTCTCGAGTAAAACTTTGAATCTGATAGGTAACACCATTCAATCAATAATTTTATAAACTACTATACAATTATAAATAAATGCCACTATTATACGGATGCGTAAAGGCGTATTTAAATAATAAATGCACGGGAATATTCTTTATATCAATAAAGAACACTAAAGACGCCGAATCTCAACAATGAGGAGGTTTTAGTTCCGCTTCACAGCGAGATTATTGGTACATTTTAAATATTGAATTAACAGAAAGGATCTCATAAACTCTCGACTTCCACTTAGAAAATATTATTATTCGGTTTTAAGTTTTTTATTAACATCTTTTTGTTCATTTGTGAAATCGCGTGATGACTGTACCAAATGAAATACAATAAAATCGACGTAAATTACAATAACATAATTAATTACACTATAAATATCGGAATGGAAAAATAACTGTAATTTTATTCAAGAGTTATCAGAGATTGGAATTATTTTTATTGAATGGATAAAGAAGCTTATGACAAGTAGGACCCCGTTGCGGGTTAAAATTTTAGGACTGCAGCGTATTTATTAAGAAAGGGACGCCGGGTTCGATTTTCTTCCCATCAAAGAGCAGTTTATCACCCGAAATTTATCCGGATCTGATCGAAAAATCTTCGCTCATTTCTAGACTGAAAAATTTCCGCCCCGAGGAATAAATCATTTCAGTTTCAAATCAAGACATCCGATTTGAAAGATTACAGATGTTGGGAAACGTGTGGAAAGGCCCTGATATAAAATAATGTTCCTACTTTTTGGCGCCACTGTAAATCAATCCCGGCCCTTCCGAGGAACAGAAGGGCAAACTTTTCCTGATTTATTTGTTAGCGAAGGGACCCTGGGCCCTACCAACCCACGGGCTCCTCCTTCACTCCTTTTTATTCCTCCCTATCGGTGACGCTTCGATTACATTAGGAAAAGAAGTTATTTTAATTTTACAGCCGAGTTAATCCTACCGAGTTTAATCCGAAGATAATAATACTTCAGATTTGTTGTGTTTCTGTCTCCTCTCGCCGGTTTCTTCTCTTGCTAGACCGGTTTCGGCTGCTCGCCATCTTCGGCAGCGGCGTTAGTCACTATTGGCACTTTGGATATTCCAACCTCCCGCAGACCACATCGAATTTATTAACGCAGTGGACGAAAAAAGCCGTTCCTGCATCTCAAATCTTTACAGTTGCTATCAACTAATGAAAAATGTCATAATTTTAACTATTAGCTTCAATATTGTGTTCGGATGTAAATAATTTTGAAGATGACATATTCCCTTTGAAGGCCGCGTCATGTGGCTGGGACCGTGCGAACCGAAATTATATCTGTGTCTTTCAGAGTCGAACGATTCTTCACGATAGACGATAGCGTACATCAATCGGAGTTCATCCTTGTCAGGTCGCCCACGCACTTCCAATTTTTTTTTTCGATTCGAAGAAAAATTATACATAATGTATACCAATTTACATTGTTCCCACGGAAGCGTTTCATGTGGAGGTTGGACGCCGAAGAAGATTAAAGGGACGCTTCAATTGAATCTATAAACTGTTTGTAGACTGTAAGTCTGATTCAAATAACAGAAATAAGGGGTAAACAATTTCCTGTTTTAGTTTCTAACTGCCTACTTTTACTTTCTTTTTGTACGCACCGACAGTGCGATTTGCAATTCGAAGATATGCACATTACAGTATTTCATCGGTTATTCATTTCATGTTCCGAGTTAAAAGCGGACAATCGGTCAGTAACGAGCGCTCTCATTTGGGAGCTGAAATTGCAACTTTCAACCTTTGCAGAGCCGCTAAGTAGCGCTCCCTTTATGGACTGATTCGTGACAGGATTTAATCGGATCTATAACGATGAAATCTCACGGTCGACATGAAACCCAGAAGGGGAAGTTGATAATTCTCGAAATTATTACAATCAATAACTATTCAATGTTGGTCATTCCGTTCTTTATAATATGGCCATTTAACATCAACGGGTAATTTTTAATGGAACTTTCAATCCATGACTCAAGAAATGCTAACACTTATTATTGGAAGTAACACTGAAAACCGTGAATGATCTAGTAAAAAAAAATTTGTAATAGGTATCAGCGTGTCTGTGAAATGCATAATATAATTTCTTCCAAATCAATTATTTCACTAGTGGTACTGAATCATCCCGAACAATTCGGATTTTGGGTTCGTGCTGCATCGCGTCTGCCACCGCCGAATTATACACACAATAAATACGCGGACTCGAAATATATTTATAATTATTAAACAGTCGCGAAGCCCTTAATTAAGTTCCCGCCGGGCAAATACTCGGCTTTTTCAGTTCCGCCGAAATAATATTAAAGCCGAAAACTCTGTAATTGAATTAACCGTGCAAAACAACACAATATAATGCTGGGCCCTAAAGCGCGATTTAAATTACGACAAATTTTGCATAATTGCTCCCGGTCCGGTTTTCTGGCCAACGAAAATTAGCCCTCCTTTTTAATCGGAGGCTTCGGAATCCGCCCTCCGCCCCCAACAACAGGGCGGCAACGGGCCACAACTAATTTCACAGTCCGGATGAAATCCAATATGAATTAAACAGCATAAAATGAAAGCGAAAAATAAATAAAAACAGTTGAGGTGGAGGGGGCAAAAAAAAAACGGACGGCGAATTCAGTTTTCGAGCCCACGTATTTCTTTCGTAATTAACCCGAAATTTTTTACTTCTTTTACTTCAGTGAAAGATTTTTCTGTCCCTTCGCAGATTTGAAGAATGGTCGTAAAATGTTTCTGTTGTTCTGTCGATTAGTGTTGTACTAATATCGAGTGCCATGTTTAACGGCCACGCTTGTAGCTGAAATTACAGGGCGCGAATTTAATTTAAAGGGTCCGCTCGCACCAGTTTAAAAGAATATAGTGTTTTTGCTATTTCCGAAAGACTTGCCCCCAAATCTTCGGGGTCTTTCAATGGCTGGCAAAGTAGAAAAGTGGACTTTACAATTACAATTTCTTGACGATTAACCTTCCGATAATTTCACGATGTTGGACTACAAAGTAAAACCAAAGCGGTTACATGACTTGAGCAATGAGATTTTTTTGATCCTTGTTATTATTAGTATGATATTTCAGTACAAGTCAAACTACACTTTTTCTAATTAAATTCCGAATCCGAAAGATCTAAACTAAATTCCGAATTTATCATAGTGTGATTTGTAATATACCCTATAATAACATTTTAAAATAGCGAAAAGAAGAGATAAACTAATATTATAAAAATGAAATCGTATGGAACGAAGTAAAAATTTCATTTTCTTCAATCTTCCCTATTTAAAAGGCGCGTTAAAATTATAGTGAAAGGTCGTTGCCAATTATATAGAAAATATGCAATTAAGGAGATGCCCTTTTATAAAGTAAATTGAAATATGCAGTTGAATTAAATGTTTATTACAGGGAAATTGCACTGGTAGCGAACGGTATTATCCTTGATCGTGACAATGCCCTACAAAACGTATATTTCTTAATTAACTGACTGAACATAATGGCTATTTATTGGTTCCGAGAAGCCACGTATTTCTAGGTTCATTCATTTTCACTTAGTTATCAACCATTTAAACGAATATTACAATTTAAGAATATTTTGTTAATAATGTCCCTGTTTACTACACTCTTAAACTTTCGGATGATGAAATCGTCCGGACTTTAAAACTTTCGGAGCGTTTCCGGGAGAAATAAAAACAGAATTCAAGGAAGTGGCGGCTTTTTTTAAAAATAAAATTGGAGCCGAGGAAGATTATGACATAAACTTATGGCCGTTTTGTAGGGGAGGAAGTGGGTACAGGCTTATACCGTGGCCAGGGACACAGTGCCGCGCTAATTGCCGGGCCCTAAGGAGAAGAAAGAAACAATTAATAACGGCTCCAATGTAATTTCGGGCTCCTTTGAATTTTCCGTAATTATTTCTCTCCGCTGTCATTAAAGCGGAAGGCCTGCACTCCATTCTGATTTTCCACACCAATTTGGAATCGGCCGGCGGATCTATCAGGCCACCGTATCAGATATATGCATCGCGCTTTGAAGGAACGGGTAGGGGAGGCAAAAAATATGTGAATTATCTCATGAGAAGCATAATTGAGAAGGCAGCTCTAAGAAGTAATTAAGAATAGTTATTCCATACATAGTTAAACCATTATTTCAAACTTCAATTAGACTAAAATATCCACTGCATCAAATGATTTCTGCAGTGTCCAGCTTTTTCAATTTCATAATTGAACATGTTAAGTTGACAATCGGATGATCAATTAGTACTATAGATTTTTATTACGAGTTATATGGATGTCATTATCTCGAATAATATAGAAATAGACAAGGTCGGGAATAAAAATATGGGTTTGATTCCTTCTTCGCATTTAATTTAAGAACTATTTTTAACTCTTATCTATTACGACTGTCTTGTGGATCGCTCGCTGTCTATCTCCAGCTTCCCAATAGCAGACGGCTTCGATATCGAGACGAATTCAACGACCGAACCAATTAATTATTCGAACGCGCGAAGGGAGTCGAATAGGCGAACCGATCGAGGTCAACGACCGATTCATTCGAACGGTCAAGTGAATAATATTTGCATGTTATAACAATCGGTCAGACTCTGCTTTTATAATGAGCACAGTGAAATGTGTCGCGAGTTCTTGTTGGCAGAAAAATAAAAGCGATATACGATTTTGCCATGACCGCTATCATAGCAGATGAAGTCATCCCGAACAGAATTTACCGCGAATAAATTTTACCGAAGGAATCTCCAGTTTAAGAGCCGTTCTGGAAATTTTACCGAGACCGAAATAGCTTAAAGGGAAGATTGCTGGGGGGCCAATTGAGATGCAAATATTTCGTTAAAACTCCGAAGGCCGAAGCGACTAATACTTCGGAAATATATCATTAACTCCGCCCCCGAGCCGCCCCCGCCGCCCCCGCCACAGCTCCAGCCACCAGTCGCGGTTCCCAGTAATTATTATCGGCCGGGGTTCTCATTTTCATAATTTCCGCGAGTGATAAACCAGGCAGGTTTTGGGTCGTAAAACTTAATTTATGGCCCTCATTATACTAATTGTATCCCTCTCCATTAGACGGCCGGCTGTAATAAACAAACAAATTGGAGTATATTCTTTAACTTTTACTTCCCCCCCCCGCCCACTCACCGACCATTTTCTCTTTTTTCGCCGTTCCGTCGCGCAGCCACAGTTATTCAGTTCGGATGTGAATCGTTTAAGGCGAACGGAGGCATTAAAGGGCCTTACCCCGACTGCAAATTACGCCATTATCCGGGAGGATGTGAAGCGTTTCTTGATGATCTTTCCTGATATCGCGCTCGTATATAATGAGATTATGATAAATATTAATTGCGTACGCGACGGTTATTCAGAGGAGCGTTGCGAATAATTCGAGGATTGCGACGAGTTGTATTCGGCCATATAAATTCAAAAATATACCATGATCTCTGAACGTATAGATGTACCGCATTACCAGTTTAAATTCCTCTAATTTTTACAGAGAATTCACAAAAAATCGAGGGCATTGTCAATAAGAATCATATTTGTGAGTTTAACGATTTTTTATTCGAATAATATACTTTATTAAACAACCATAGAATTTCTATATTCTTTCTATATTGTAGGACAAACAAAAAAATTTATTGTAGTAATAATTGCCAGTAACGTGATCGCTATAAGGTTGTCTAATAAAATGTTGCCAAATAATATCCTATTCAATCTAAAATTATAAGATTAATGATGATAGTAATCACTACATCGCTACAATCGCGATATACCATATTCAACATTATTGTTCTTTAACGTTGATTATGGGTTAAAATAAAATAGGGGAAAGCCGGCTGGAGGCCGACGGTATCAGAGGGCGATCCCTCCAAATTAACGCGGTTGTGTAATCTGCCGGGAATCAAAACCGCTCTCACCGGAACGTCGCGGTCCAAATATTTCGGCCTCGGGTGCCGCTCAAAATTCGACACTAAATCCGGCCGAAAAAAGGATACGGTTTTTTCGTTCGAATCAAAAAACAAAATCCTCGCCCATCCGATTATGAAAAACCGGCGCCAAAAGGGCCGAAAAAACGAGCGCCCCTGTGCGCTCTCGGGGACGTTAAAAAGGTTTTTTCCTGCCCTGTGCCCCAACGGCGACATGTTAAGGAAACTGTATTACAGACGTGCGTTGAGTATTTCACATTTCAAAATACAAAACAACAGTTATTTTGCGCGGAATATTAGACAAATGCATATTTCAATAACTGTATACGATGACTGCTTATGCATTTCTTCGTTCTCTATAAAAAAATATACAAAATTAATTTCGAATATATCTAGGTAAAAGCTGAAAAAATCGAAATAATATAAAAATGGAGATTTACAATTTTTACCGTTTAAAGGACTGCATATGTACGCACGTAGTAACGATGAAGCCGTACGCAATATTGTCACTATCACTGGTAATAAATGAAGATAATCTCCCTGACGTAATTTAGAAAATTACAGTAGGAACCAAACGAGTAGTTGGTCGATTGAACGCACAGAGTTATCACTGTTGTTGTGACAATGTGCAACTGACGACTGGCGAAGTGCCGAGACCGGTCTAGCACCACAGAGAGTGGTTTCGTTGGTGTGTACCAACAAAAAGGGGCTAGACCACCGGCAGAAATTATTCCCCAACAAAAACCCCAAGAATCGGCGACGTCCTCTTTTGTGCGGCCGGCTGACCCCGGGGGTGGGCGTAACGCTGTGTGGGCCTCCTCCCGGCGAAATTTATGGAACATCTGGTCATTGGGCAGATGAAGCGATAGTGCCGATAGACTGGACACTCTGTTGTTAGGTTTTTATACCGAGCGAGCTTCTGGGGTTCGGGATTGAGTCGCAGCTCGGTCGTGGAAATGCCGGCCGGCGGTAAATAACCGAATATAAAATAGATGGGCGTCCCCAGCCGCAATTCCCGTCCAGAGATAAGTGCCCTTCGGCGGTTATAGTAATAATAATAAGAGAAAAGTCATCTCCGTGGGTAAAATAGGGCGGGGAGCACACAGGTAGGGGACGCAGGTAGGGGGACCCCCCGAAGGGGACGTCCGCAGGATTTATTGCCCCACGGCTGTCGGGAGGAAGCCCCCCGGGCCAAGACGGAGTCCGCATACCGCAACGCGATACCAACAAACACCCAAAGTCCTGGGAGGTCTTGGCGATGGTGAACAAAAGCCGATGGGCGGTCCTACGATATGGCCGGGCGGCGTTAACGCTCCCCCAGAAAGTATAGCGTTTTCAGGAAACAATTCCGGCACACTCTATTCATACAATATTCTTGAATAACAGAATGTTATTTAATTCCGAAGTCACACAGATGATTTGGACTTATGCCAACTCTTATTTCGAACAATATCCGCTTCTGGGCGGAACCTATGAGCGGTCGGGTGGTACCGCATATCCGCATACCAGAGCAGCAGTCCTATTATGCTATGGTACAGTATTCAAATCTACGGAAATTGGCTGTACGAAATGGGCCGAGTTAAACATATATTTCATACCTACCGCTAATGCAGATAATTTATTCCCACCGTCAGTAGTGGACGGTTTCCAGATGTCGGAGAAAGGTCCACTTAATTATAATTGAAAAATTATTTGGATTACAAATTAAAACCCAGTACCGTCATTACAGCAGGAACCGCATAAAATATCGGGTTAATTCGAGGTAGTTTAAATTAATGTTGTTTTTCTTGTTTTGTAAACCACGAGGAAACATTTTGTTAACTGTTATTTCTTTTTATACGCCCATTTTTAGTTTAGTGGTTATTTTGAAGTATTTTTTCCAAATTATTTTATTTCAGCAGTTTAAATTAAATATAGAATGTACTTCCTTACGAATGAATTGTCAATAAGGAAATATTGAAAACGTGGTATTTTTCCACGTCGTGGTTTTGCTACAATAGAAATAAATTTGTTTCCCCCGACCATATTTTTTTTTCTCGGGTGTAAGTTTGAAAGTATTATGGGGAGAAGGAAAACTGTCGCTGAAGAAAAATAGGTAAATATTTTGAGGGTTCCAAATCTGTGGACGCCACAAGAAGGCTGTGAGACCGCGGGGGGTGGCCCTCTCGGCAGCGACAATGGTCACAATAGGACGGGTACAGTCCCACCACATTAGGGCACCGGGGGATGGGGATAGCCAAGAGAACATTTCAAAATAAGCACTCCTGCAAATAATCCCCTGCCAAACACACTACGGGGGATGCCCACTTGGAGATAGGCCGGCGGAGGGGACCCGGACGTTGGTAGGGCCGATAATCCGACTTGTCGGAGATCGGCAGATATTATAAATCATTCTTTCCAGAGTTTATCCCCGAAGTGTGAGGGTTCCGGGGTCCTCCAGGTCTCCTAGGGCAGAAATGAACTACCCCGACTCAACAAACAACCACGTACTCAGCATTATAAATGACGGAAGAAAAAACTCCGATCACACCAACATTATATCGCATCTTTGTACATTACAACAAATATCCTGCGTAAATTAAAAACTTGTTTAGGTTATTTATGTTGTTCAGAACGTAAGATAATAATGTAGGTTCGTGATGTTTCTGTCTCCTCTCCGGTACTGTCGTCAGTACGTGTGAAAGTGACAGTGCGGTGAGGATGCCCAAAAAACATCCAAAGTGCTAACAGTGACTAACACCGCCACTGAAGGCGGCGAGCGGCCGAAACCGGTCTAGCGAAAGACCAAACCAGCGAGAGGAGACAGAAACATCACGAACCTACAGTATTCCAACCCCTCGCAGACCACAAAACAGGTATATTAAATAAGATAATAAGATAAAGTAGGACTTATTTTTATAGTATCTTATAATGTAAGTAGATAATAGCCCCTAACGCATTCCTCAGTCATTTATTACGTTGCAATTAAAGAAATAATGAATTACAGACGTGTCTATTTTAAGCACTATTGAATCAGTAATATCCCATCGAGTGAATGGTAGTATTTGCGGTTGAAAAGGGCTTGGCCCGCGTGCTGAAGACATCCTGTTTTAGTTATGGACAAACTCTAGAATGAACTGCCGGAGCGGCAGAATCCTGAGGGAGGCGGCGGGCCTCTTAGGAGGAGCGCGGGAAACAGTCATTAGGAGACGGTTACGCCAGCTCGGTCTGTAACTACCGGGCGAAGAACAAACCTTATAGGACTGCTGTAAGTCTATAAATGTTTTCCTTTCAGTTTTATGACTAGACAGCTAACGTGGCTCTATTTTTAACGAGTACAACAGTGCTATTTTCAAACCTTGATCGCCCTTGTTTAAATTAATTTTCATACACACAAGTATAGATTGATCAAAATAGGAGTAAGCTCCATTGAAATTTATTGAATCCTGGGACGGTATTGTCCGTATTTGCGTGTTAAAACATGTTTTCACTTCAAATATAATTTTTTATACACAGACTGAACACCGAGCGAGCGCACAAAGGTGCCGAAGGGATATTCCATTAGTCATGGAATTGTTGGATCGATGCAAATTCGACCGGAACAACGTGTCTCCAAGTTTGACAGACATAGGGAATGTTTAATTAACCGTAACATGAGTCAGAGCACGTAACTTTCCCCCACTAGGCAGGCGCGGGGGAAGGTACGACCCGGTAACGACGTTACGGTCATTGGGGAGGCACACTCTCCCGCACTGTAACCACCCCGGGTTGTAAATCAGGCACCCACTTACAGTTTCTTCAGTCGGGCCCCAAATATGCCTAAGGAACAGTTTTGCGTTGTCCTACGGACTTTTTAGAGCGATTACCAAAAAGGAACCGAGACGGGGGAAAAAAACGGAAGAAAAATATATAACTGTACCGAATTCTCACCGTAACAAACAGATTCCACGGAAATAAAGGTTCTTGGACTGTACGATTTACAGTTTTTACTGTTAAACATTCAAAACATCACTCGTCACACGATTATTCACGGTAACAAATCACATAAATATAGCCAGGTTTAGTTCGTGAAAAGAAACGTTACCCCGTCGTTCACACTTGTGGAACATTCCCTACTCACAGTACAGGTTGAAGCCCGTAACAGAAATGTATTTTCTAGTTGTGCATGTTCCGGTCTATTTTGTTAGATTTGGGGTACTGTAGTTCACCACAGAAACTCATCATCCTTTTATTATACGTTCATGCGAATAGATCTGTGTTCACGTAGGCGAAACTGAAATCTTCATTTATTGCAAAACTAGGTTTTCAATCGTACAAGCGTTCCGTATCCTCCCAGCTAAACGAGCAAATAAAATGCGGTAGTGGCCCGGCTTCAGAGACTTCAAACGGCAACAAACAAAAGTCAATGCGGGGTTCGAAAACCGAATTTCCCGGCGATTCTCTTTTCAAGTAAATCATTCTATAAAGGTTTTCTAATAAAGGAAAAAAAGGCCCGACACTCACCCCACCGGCATTGGCTATCGGAAAGTGGGGAAAAGTGCCTCGTTTTCTCTCTCTCTCTCTCTCCCTCCCTCCTCTCTCTCTCTCTCTCTCTAGGCCTGCTCTTGTGGCCGACATGGGCCGCCGTTTTAAAGCGGGTCACGAGAGCCGGCTAAACTGATTGAGAGAGCTAAGGGAATAACTGCAAATCGATAGGCCCGGCCACTAGGCTTTCAATTGGAGGGCCCCCACCCCCGCCACCCCCCGCCCACCATCCACACCATCACAACCGACAAAATCGGCCCACAAAAGGGAAGTTTATACGGCGATGCATGGGCTATATTGGAGTTGGCTGAAAACTTCCCGTGCTGCTTGAATAGTAAGCAATTGGATATGAAAATTGTGGTGGAGTAAATTCGGACATTGTAATCGTCAAATAAATTTTTCCAACGATAGAATTCACAACATACTCATAAATTGTGAATTCTCTGGACGACTGGAGTCCTTAAGAAGTATAGATCAATCCGAAATAAATTTAAATTACCAGTTAATTAGAAAATGTTCGTTAGAAATCGAATCCGAGTTATTCTGTGCAAAATCGTGCATCATATTATATTCGTTAAACTACGATATTTATAAAGTGGTGTACGATATAAAAAATAATATTGGAAACGAGTTTTAGGGGTAATTGAACGATTAGCTGTTTATATTTAATTAATGGCGTATAATAAAATAAGGTACACTTTTTTGGGATGATGCTGAACTTCATAGCTGATGGAATATATGTGCGTGTTAGAATTTTAAATTAAATTTTAAAATATATTTCTTTTATTAATAAGCAGTATCCTAATAATCCGGGTGATAATTATTCCCGCAGTACTACTACTAGAACTGTTGCCACTAGCTACCAGTATATGAATCCACAATTCTGCCGAATACCCAATATTTTATTACATAACATTTTTCTGTATCAGAGCTCTTTCCGGAGTCAATACGGAAACAGAGAGAGAGAGAGAAAGAGAGAGGAAGAGACGGACCCGTACAAGCGAAAGTGATTTACGCTCAACCTCGAACAAAAGGTAACAATGCTAAAGTAAAAAGTATAAAAGGTCAAAAAATAGGAGAATGGGGGACAGTCCAATTGGAATTAATGCCCGGTATTTACTCATTAGAGTTGTCCGGCGGAGGAAAGCCTCCTTTTATTCCCCTTTATTTTTTCTCCATTTTTTCGTATATCTTCCTTTAAATAGGGGACTCCCCTCATAATCCAGGGGCGGCCGTCATATATAATCGGACTTATACAGCCTTATTTGTCCAACAAAAGGAGCTCACAGGCAAATGACCGACTTTGGACCTTTTGTATTTCAGTTTTCTGTCTCTTCTATTTCCGAAATTAAATTCACCGGCTACGGTGCGCTGAATTAATTGCTCAACCGGTCTATTATTAGCGAAAGTTCGTGACTGATATTCTTGCTAACGTAGGTTAAAATTCAAAATTTATTACGTATTTTATCAAGCATTCGGTACGCGTTATGGCTCGTTCAAATGCAAGATAGTGACGAGAGAAAAAGATTTGAATCAAAAGTGACCTTAAAATTCGGCTACTTTTAAACTATAGAGGTTTGACTAAACAAGTAGATACTGGAAATACAAGCCTCACGTGAGACTTAAGTAATTTAAATAAGTATTGTAGTTTTGGCATGAAATTTCGTCCTAAGAACCTGTCACATCAAAATACTCTGAAAATTCGTACAAAAATAATAATAAAATGCTGTTATTTATTTAAAATTGTGGGAGTTTTTAATCACTGAGTTCGATTTTTCATAAGTCGACTCAATTAAATTCTTAAATACCTTATACATGTGTTCTAAATAATAAAGATATATAAATGGATCACTATCAAATGAAACATTCCTAGAATATAGGATTCCTGAGATAATAAACATTAAACATGGAGTTAATGAATGAACTCTTCTTATCCGACTGGCGGCGGCTTATTTCCCTTTATAAAAATGGGCGGTATTTAATTACCGGGAAAATAAATATTTTAAAACACGTCTTCGGCCGCCCAACACTTTCTCCGCTCGGAAAAGTTTGGAGGCCGAGGTGAAAAAGGTAAAAAGAAGAAAAAAGAAACCGGGACAAGATAAGGAACGCCTGGCCGAGTTAATATTTACCGCGCGGCGGTCCAGAGGGGAGGGGAAACGGGAGGTGATCTCCAGTAGCCCTCGGAGAAAATTCGCCCGCTTGAAGAAGAAAAAAGTCCGATAAACACCGAAGACTCGACTGAAAGGACGAAAAGGGGGGCAAGTTTATTTTTATCAGCCGAAGGATTCACAAGTTGCCGTATTAGTCCCGAAGAGCTTTATCGACCAAATAAAATCTGTTCTATACTTAACGATCTTTCGAAATCGACGCTATCTGAATACCAGCACTTGTATGGAAGTTTGGATTTAATGTTCAGTCTGGTAAGTGAAATATGTATTTTTAATTCCTTAGATATTACTCTTTTAAATTCATAGGTAAAATTTATATCTAAATTTCATCGCCTCTATGAACCTATTGTTTCTAAATTATTGCCGCGAATCATTCGAAATAAGAACATTGATATTCAACTTCGGCGGAAATAGTACTACTTTTTGTGATTATTTGACCATTAAAAGCGGGAGAAAATAACGCAAATTACAGATCTGAATATCCGAAACCGGTTGCTGTTCGGCCGCTCATTTCTGAAGCAACGGCTTCTGAAACCGCCGGAAGGTTCGCGTCTGTGTCCCGGAGTAAAGTTGGAGGTCCGTCAAAAGACACCTTTTGGCGTGTCTTTAAGTCATGAGGAGCGAGGGAACTATTAAGTCGGAGAGATACGGGCTAACTGTAACTGCAGTAGGGCACGTATCCTACTACCAGAAGGAGGATTGCAAGTGAAAAGGTCCTTTTTGATTGATGCACGAACGACTTCCGTTTATTATTGTTATTATAAAAATGCACGAGACCGTAGTTAAACTCATCGGCTGGCTAATAACCGTGTCTTATGACTAAATAACCGGCGGACTTCATAAAACATTATGCCGGTCGGCGGCGGCCTCGTGAGAAGGCGAAAAACAGTCGAGTGGCCGGCATAATTAGGCCATTATACATATTTTAAAAACCTCTCCAATTTTCCTCTTTCTTCTTCCTCCATCCGCCGATTTAACCATTATATGAAATTATTCGCTTCTCTGCCCATCGCCTCCGCCACCGAAGTTTAATTGCCAGCCGATCGTCCGTACCTGAGGTCAACGAAACGCCCACGTATGATTTTTTCATTAAGTAAAAATAAGTACGCATTGAATAAAAGCGAGAGGAAACGTGCGGTGAAAGTGTATTTGCGCTGTTGTTAAATAACGTAATGAGAGACACCTACATTTATTTATGATATAATCGAGATATTTAGAGATATATTCGACGATTAACGTTCATAAATATTACCAAAGAAAGAACGACATCTTAAATCATGTACACACAACAACCTGGTTTCATCCCGTGTAATGCTTATACAAATAAAATTGTGTCTTTTCAGGGGATTAAAGATTAGGAATTGCGATTTCCTTTACGGTCGTAATAGTTTTTATGGCTACGGTTTCTCGCCATTGTCAGCAATATAGACACCAATAATAAAGTGTTTTGGATCCCAAATAGCTTAGAATTATTGAGTCAACTTCTAAAATCATTGAAACAAACGAGAAAATTAGCCAACATAACATATTCAGTCCGTCTTTAAAAATATACAGCATTCTCACAACAACTGAGGAATTAGACGAAATATAATAGTTTACTTGCAAGAAACTTCATGACTGAAATAGATTTTAAGTACAGGAAATAAGCCGACTCTGGCTCAAAGACAGAGAGACCTTTTTTCCAGCCCTGAAGCCGCTTTCAAATGTAAATTGGCACGAAAAAGGGCGAACTTTCCAAATCGATTCGGACCGACAACAAACGGCTCTTGTTTACTGCCAGGGTAAATAATCAAAAAAAAAAAAAAGAGAACAAACAAAAAGCGGAAAACCGCAAAGTCGATGGAAACCGTGAGTTTCCCCAATAAAAATTCCGAATTCCACCATTCGTTCTATCGGAACCTTTACGCCCAGCGTAAAGGGGGAGGGAAACGCTATTTAACCGGAAGGTTCGGAATATAAGATAAAAACGTAAATAAAAAGCTCCCCTTTGAGCGAAACTCTCATTAAACGGGTAAACGAAATTTCAACGCTGACTTATCTCAAAATAAAATTAAGTGTTATAAACACTGAATTATTTATTATTGCAAATTATTCAGAATGCGCATAATTATATCAATACCGGTATATTATTCAGTATGACTTTCAAAGAAGGGGTGGTAATTACTAGAACGTTTTCATCTTTGTACGCAAAAAAATATATTCGATAATAAAATACTGAAAAAAATAATTTTTTCTGGATGATAAGTCATGGTTTTACGTAATCAACAGGTCTAGAATGAATATGGACAACATTCCTTGCAATTCGTTCATCTATTGGTAAATTTTGACTGGTATATATAAAACATTAATGCTCAGTATGAGAGACGAGATAGAAAATTTTCCAATGTGGTCCAGTCTAAGAAAAACGAAGGAAAAGGCATACAATTTTCACATATACAGATATCTTTTCCTCCATTAAGGTAGTCGGTGCTCGATAGGAATTTCCGAAAATGTACTGCAGGTTTATCGAAAAATGTAAAACCATTCATCGGAATCAAAAAACCAAGAGGTAGTACAGTTAAAGCAAACGAAGAACCGAAGGGGATTTGACGTCCTGTCCTATTATCTGACCTATTAATCGTATTTCTAAAGTCAAACTGTTCAGTTCTCGGTAATTGGATCTTATCTTTTTCTCCTTTTCTTCCCTAATTGAAACCAGGAAACTACTATCAATATTTGAGTAATCTACGGTCTACCAATATTATACTGTGTGTCTTTACTAAATCATGTACCTGTATAACGTTCAAGCCAACGTTCTCCGATAGTTTCAGACTGGAAACTACCCGACTTCGAGCGTCAGATCTTATCGCCTTACCACTAAAATATAATTTATATTCGAAATATACATGAATTTTATATATGAATACAGTGAATTAAGTAAAGAATTTCGGAGTTAAGCACATTTTTTTATAACTCACCTTTTTATTTTTATCTTACATTTATCGTACATTTTCGCACCACACTCAGTGGGGCACTAGTTAATCTACATCTAATAATTCTTATTTAAAGAGAAAGCAAAACTTTCATCGACAAATGAAACCTTAATATTGTAAGATAAAAATAAAAAGGCAAGATATAAAAGAATGTTCTTAACTAAAGTACATCCAACTAAAAATCATCCAAAGTGCCAAAGTGACTAAAACCGCTACTGAAGATGGCGGGCAGCCGAAACCGGTCTAGCAAAAGACCTGGCCAGCGAGAGGAGACAGAAACACACGAAATCTGCGGTATAGTGTAGTAGTTAAATGTTCAACCATAAGATCTAGGCTTCGAAATTCAATTCTAAACCATTATTGTGTGCCCTAGATTTATTTAACACTTATGCTTAAATTCTAAGGAAAGGGACTGATATATGGTAACAGTGTAATGATTTTGATTACGGTCGTGCCGTCCAGAGCTCGATTAGGTTTTGAATCGCATTTATCACGAGAAAATCTTTTTAATTCAACAACACAGTATAGTTGGATTTTAATTCTTTTTATATACTCCAACAGGACTAAATGTAGTATTAACATAGCTCCCAGCGTGTGGCTCTTACAGGATGGGGCTTTCTCCGACTCGCACTTACAGTCGTTACAGTTACCCCCGTTTATCCGCCACTTCTACCTCACGAAAACGAACGATCGGAAGAAGAAAGTATTCTTTATTTTTTCTTCACCCTCAAAAAAAAGACCGAAATGGGTGGGTGGGGGAGGCCAAGGTAAATACCGTCCGGACGGATTTGGGCCGCATTAACGTCAATATCCAGAGGGCGGGAGGGGAGGTCGCGGGGTGGGTCCATTTTATATCATAATACCTATAATTGAATGTTGACACGCTAGCGAGGGCCCGGGGCCCGCGGTCCGAGGTCGGCCGCCGGGTGGCCGTTCTCCGTCACGAGAGACCGCCCGAGTCCCCCTAACAAGTATTTAGGTCGATACTCTTAGGGCAATACGTCCGCCGGCCGGACGTACATGTGAAAATATAAATTCGCGGCAGCCACATTAAATTTATAGCGGCTTTTACAAGAGACGGTCTGAAAATCCGAGACCTCTTCCCTACGCGTAACTCCGTCGTGAATTCCATTCAGAAATCATAGTTTTATACAGCAAATTGAATATTGAAAACATTCCGCACCTTTTTTCAGAACGGAGAAATATTATCGTTCGCCACACAAATTAATTTTTTACGAACAATATAACTGCCATACTGAGAATAAAGAAGCGCCTATACAGTAAGTTGTTCATCTTTGTTATTACGAATTTAAAGCCGTTTAAATAAAGTCCTGTATCGCAGAGTGGGCGAAATGAAATTTCAATTAATTCGGATGAGAAAAAACAAGATTCGCAACGGAAAAAGTAGTAAGTGCCGAACCACTGTGTTAGGCATTTTTAAATGTTAGTGATGAACGGCGGTGAGATGTTAGTTTGAATTTAAATATGTGTTAAATTTTGTATTACAAAATGTCAATGCATTAGTTTATATACACAGATATATTTATTAAAACTTCAGTTTGTAAAAATATATTGTTTGTACCAATTTTGATTCGTCTGTTACATCCTGCGCAACAAGCTCATTGAACCTTTCTTTCTTCTTTCCTTTATCGATATTTTTTAAATGAAAGTTTTGGAACGTTACCGGCGACAAGTAACCTAAATCAAATAAGTTGAAAATCGTATCTTTCGTATCAATGTTTCGATCTACACTCCTAGTTTAAATTTATAACCGAGATAGGCGAGTTTCCACTTTGCCCCTTGTTAAAAGCAAGTTTAATTGACGGTTTACGCCCGCGTACACACTCCCTTGTGTTAAAAGCGAACGACCCTCTCTCTCTCTGGCGTTATTAAAAGTACGAAAAAGGAGGTATTAAATAAAAGCTACGGTCGGGTCGCGCTCGGGAATAATTCCGCGATAACTCAAAAATGCGAGGGATACGGACCGCCAGTGAAATTTAAAACAATTATCCCGGCGTTTAAAAATTCTTTTATAAAGGGTAGACAAAACAGGATTTTTTCCTCCACCGACGACGAAAGTGTACGACTCTGCCTGCTTCTCTAGACGTAAATAATATATTTGAATTTTTGTTTTAAACGCCCCGTATGCTTTTGCGGTAATTAAAATCTAGTTAATACGGGTTTATTCTGGCGGGGTAAGTGAATCCACCTTTACGATATGCAATTATCACCTTAAAATCGGGCCCAGCCGAATTTTTTTATGGGACCATCATATGATAATATAACGTTATAGTGATCTAATATCGTACAAAGCAATCTATAATCGTATAAGAATCTATAAGAATTCTACCATGTAATATAAAATTTAGAATTCATTAAGTTAAGCATTTCTACAATATGATCAGTTAGTTAACTGAATGCATCTTACATTCACGATACCAATTGAAATTATTAGAATGCCGACAGCAATCGAGATTTCCAACATAAATTGTAATAATTTTCCCAGCCTTTTTCCGGGTACAATTTGTCAGATGACGGGGACCATAATTTATCATCGGGGACGACTTAAATTGTTCCCAAGGAATAACAGCATTCTTTCATCTCTGTACGCCATCTTATCCTTCGGCGTTCGTTCACTGACCGAAATTATAAGAAATCTGCCGGCGCGTTGGAGAAACAGTTTCGGACTAACTAATAGGGCCTCTGAGAAGAAATGGACGAGATTAACCGTCTCAAAATCAGATAATAGAAAGCATTAGTTACGCGCATCGCCAACTATCCAAACCCTGTTATTATAAAGCCGTTCTTACGCCCCTTAGTGAATATTATTAAACTTTTCCCTGCCCGGTTACAGTCGTGGTCTGTCTCGTGAAAATAAAAAATAAACGAATAAACAATAAGAAAAGGGAAATAAAAATAAAATAAAAATAAAAAAAAATGTAATTTCGAGTGTAGTAACGTTTTATTCATTTGAGGTCGATATAAGCTACAGAAATCTATAAATAATGAATGTACAAAAATATATACATAAAATAAAGTCTGGAATACAAATAGAATATACAAACAAAAAGTACATAAGTACAGTAATACAATCTTGTTCGTTTTGTCAATAGTATATAGCGAATATTAATATACACATACATAGTAATTATATATCTTTTAATGACTGTATCTCAAATAGCGGAACAGCAGGAAACATGTGAGCGTAAGCCGTTAACCTCAAAGACTGGGGTAAGACTAGTAACAAAATTTACATAAAGTAATTAGGAGAATACTCCGCTATATAAATGGTTAATCGAAAGTTATTTTCAAATCGTCGTATTATTCTAATTTTGCTTATCACAGCGTTCGATAATTACAATAGAACATAAAAGACGTATAACGCTCACGTGTCTTCGTTCGGCCTAATAATATTAAAATTACAATAACATTTGGGTAGTTTGTTTTATAAAATACGAATATAGTCGGGACAATATACACGTTATAAACTAAACAACGAACGACGAATTAAAAACGCTTTCTCGCCCATTCAGTTCGGATACAATAGGAACATTTTCGTATAGAATAAAATTTTAGAAGGAAATATTTACAGAACAAACCGAGGTGACTAAGAAATAGTTTTTTTATAAATTAAAATTTCTCTGTTCGAGGCGAGGAGAAGGGAATAATTTAAGGCTAATCGCCCGAAGAGGAGGTCTAATTCTAAACGGAGGAACGCGGCCAAAGGGTTTGAGAGGGGGAAGGGGTGAAGGGGTGAAGGGGCAGGGTGAAGGGGTGAGGGGGCAGGGGGTCCAAGAGCGGAACCGGTGAAAAGAAGCCTCACCTCGTTCTGGCGAAAAGGCGCCGGCCGGGCACAGTTATTTCCTCGGAGATTCACGTTTTGACAAATATCCAATGGAATCGTTTAGATAGGACCGGCCCCGATAGTACAGGCCCTAAGTGGCAACTCGTGTTCTCTCCGAGAGAAGCCCGACCCTATCTGACCGGCGACAAAAAAAACACTATTTAAATATATACAACGCGTATTAATTCCGCAATAAAACACCTCCGTATTAACCGACTCCTCCCTTTCCCCCTCGGACTGGCGTGGGAGTCGAGGTCCGGCCGAGGGCGGTGTACACTCGGAGGGAAACACCGACCCGCCGTCGATCGATACCGGTTCTTACCGCGAAACGGCACTAGGTTATAAATTCACAGATTAATTATCGACTACAAACTAAACAAATATCACAGCCCGTTTTAAGTGCCGTTAAGTGAATCTCGGTAGACTGGCGTCCCGACTAAATTTTTGATTTCTACGAGTCTCTCGGTACTCTCCCAATACACGAGACAAGAGGTAACGGTTAGATGTACCTTTTATATAATCCAAGGTAGAGAGGCGGGGGCTGGGATCAGACGAGGTAGGACTGGACGCCGCCGGTGTCGATGACGGAGGTGCCGGTCCTCCAGGACTGGGGCTGCTGGCTGTGGACGGGGGGAGTGGCGCCGGCCCCGCGGGAGCCCGTCCTCTCGAAGGGCGGGTACTCGGGCGAGTCTATCGAGGAGTAGATGTGCTCGGAGGTAGGCCGAGTGTGCTCCGAGTTGGTGTAGGAGGCGGTGGACGAGGGCGTGTGGTGGTGCCTGTGGACCGGCCTCGGGGAGGGCGTAGCCGTCGTCGCCGATGAATAGTTGGGGTCGTCCTGCTGCTGCTTGGTCGGTGTCCTCGAGAGCGTGCTACTGGAGGAGTAGGCCGGGGGCGGAGGGGCCGTCGGCTGCTGGAGGCTCTGCACCGGCCCCACGCCCCCGCCGATCACCACCCCGCCACCGCCACCGCCCCCGCCGCCGCCGCCGCCCCCGATCACCGCGTCGCTGTTGGCCGCCGCCTGTTTACTGAACAGCGGGTGATTGTTTATGTGCTGGAGTGTCGGCGATACCGGCGGCGGTACGCCCTGCTTCGCCTTGTTCTCGTGGTGTATGTACGAGTGGTTGTGTCCGCTGCTCCTGTGTACTCCGGAGTCTATGCTGTAGTTATTGATGTTCCTCCTGTAGTTGCAGGATTTCCTCTGAGAGTCGGCGCTCGGCATCACGTACCTCAGCCTCTCCCAGAACCTCTTTTCGCCCCACTTGATCCTGGCTCCCGTCTTGAGATAGGGCCTCAAGTCGGGATCCTGTTCCGCTTCCGGGAGAGTACTGGCCTCTTCGACCAATACCAATTTGAATATTCTTCCTTTCAGGGCTTCGTGCAAGGCCGATCTGAACTCGAATTTCGACCATTCCGTCTGCATAAAGTTTCTCGACAGGACTAGGATGACTCTCCTGCTGGCCTCCGCCGCCTCTATGACTACTGGGGAGGAAGCGTGCTGGACGTACGGATGGGGAAGGTCCCTGTAATGGAGACAGAGTTGGAACGAGGGGTTACCGTGCTCTAGCTCGGCCACGATAGACTGGAGTACGAATTCTTCGTCTTTCGGGCTGTACAACACGTAGCCGTCGTACAATTTTTCTCGGTCTTCTCCGCAATGTTTGGCCGCCGCCGCTTTAAAGTGGAACAGTCTGATCCCGTAACGGGAATACAGCCATACCCGTAACGGGTCCCTGAATATAAACAGTATAACAGTCACAAATATAACGATAACGAACGTAGAAAGAGTCACGATCATCATTAGCAGATAGTCGGAGACCATTATGTTCTGTATCATAGATCCGCCGTCGTAGTAATCACTGCACACGGTACTGTTCAGATCGATCATTCTCTTATGCGGAGGTTTAGTTTCGTTACTGTAACACCACAGATCGTCCGTGTCGATCACTTTCTGCTTATTGTCCGAAACCCAATTCTGCAATTCTTGTAAGAATTTGCACTTGCAGGACCACTGATTGTTACCGAGGGCGATGTCCGTTAAATAGGAATTTAATGTCAGCTGCCAAACCGGAAATACTACAAACCGGTTTCCGTCCAGTCTGAGTACCTCCAGGGAGCGAAGTGGTAACAGCGTCATATTTCCTATATGTGAAATCAAATTATTCTGCAGATAGAGTTCTCTCAAGTGGGACAAGTGTTCGAATTCGAACCCTTTCAAATCGGCGATCAAATTATCTTCCAAGTGCAAGGACTGGAGCGAGTTGAGTCCGTTAAACGTTCGGTTCTGAATAGTTACTATCCGACTGGCGTTTACGAACAGGACGCGCATATTTTTACGGCCGATAAACACGTGATTCTGCAGTTCCTTGAAGTTGTTGCCGTCCAAATATACGTGAGTGGCGTCCATAGGTATTCTTCTCGGAATTAGGTCGTTGTTCTGCCTCGAACAGTCGACCACGTTCGTGTTCCACGTTTGATCGTGATAACAAGAACAGTTGGTCGGACAAGTCATCTCGCAATCGCAGGCGTCGAAGTCGCAGCAGTGACATAAGGCGAAACAGTGGGTCTCGTATTTGCAGACGAAATCTGAGGTCTTGGTCTCAGTGGCGGTCATATGCATAGCTCCCCTGGAGTAAGTCATTTTACACATGATATTTTCCAAGTCCATTACTCTCGGATATTGCCTGAGATGTGTCATATTATTAATGACGGGCAACCAGTCCATAGAGCAATCGCAGCCGAAAGGATTTCCGCCCAGATAGAATTCAGGTAAAGATTTATTTTCAGGAACGTAACTCAGTCTTAATGCGTTTAAATCCAATTTGGAGAGTTCATTAGCGTACATGTCGACCCGGGCTAAATTTACTTTCTTGTGAAACGTATTGGCGGCTACATCCTCGATAAAATTATTATTTATAAATACTACTTCTACGTTGTTCGGAATCGACAGTTCGTTGATGTGCGTGATTCGATTGTGACTGACGTCCAAAGTTCTCATATGTAGCCCGTCTTCTATTTTGTAGTAATTGTCCAACCGGGTTATATAGTTTCCGTGAATGTCCAACCACTTTAGATTGCTAGGAACGAAAGCGTAATCGAACCACACTAAATGATTATCGGACAAATTGAGCCACAGAAGACTTACTAAAGTCGTAAATACTCCGTTGATGTCGCTCAAGAAATTTGCGTCCAATCTTATGGCTTCGATTTCCTTATTCCGGTCGAACGTTCCCCTTTCGATCTGTTGAATTTTGTTCTTGGCGAGGTTTAACACTTGAAGTCCCGTCAAGTCCCAAAACATGCCCTGCGTCAAATTTCCAATATTGTTGTCGATAAGCCTCAGTCCCGTGAGTTGCTGCAAATTTTTGAAAGAGCCGTTGTGGAAACCGTTAATCTGATTTTCTCCCAAGTCGAGCGTCTTCAACAGGGACAACTCGCTCAGGGCCTCCGGAATTTCTTGAATGGCGTTCGAACTCAAATCTAGGTCCTTCAGATCGGAACAATTCTTAAAGGCCTGGGGATCGATGTTCACGATCAGATTGTTGTTCAGGGTGAGTTTACTGAGAACGAACAGTCCGTTGAATAAGTGAGCGGTCACGTGATGCAGACGGTTTTCCGCTATGTTCAACGTGTGAAGATTGTAAAGTGGCAAGAAAGCGTTGTCTTCGATAAATCCGATCGAATTGTTTCTCAGATCCAAAATCTGCAGGAAGAACAAGTCCTTGAAAGTGCGTGCGTCGATACGGGTGAGAGCGTTGTGGGACAAGTTGAGTACTATGAGCCTGATGAGGCCGACGAAAGTGCCGTCGTCTATCTGATTGCTGCTCAGTTGATTGACCGATAAATCGAGTATGAGCAACTGTTCTAGCCTCTGGAACAGCCCCCGGGCAAGTTCGTACAGCGAATTGTTCTGCAGATATATTTCTCTAATTTCTCGGGCGCTGGCGAATAAACCGTCGGGAATAGATTCCAGCTTGTTGTTGGACATGTTGAGGACTCTGAGGGAAGTGAGGCCCGACAGGGAGTCGGAGAAGGTTTCGCCGATCTGGTTATTCTGAAGGTACAGGTTCTGCAACCTCCTGAGCCTGGTGATGCCGGAAAACTCGGGCAGAGTCCTGAGCTCGTTGTAGGACAGGTCGAGGGAGCGGAGGTCGGTGGCGCCGCTGCACTCGATCCTGGCCAGAGTGGCGGTCCCCTCGCCGTCCCTCGACCTCCTCGACGGGAACCCCACCGAGTTGGCGTCCCTTATAGCGTTCCGAGTGAGATTGATTGTCTGAAGGTTGCCCAAGTTGCAGAAGACGTTGTCCGGGAGGGCGCGCACGTTGCTCTCGACCAGTTCGACCGTCTGGAGCTGCTTGAGCCCGTCGAAACTGCCGGTGGTGAGTTCGAGGGTCTTACCGGCGCCCCAGTCAGTGTTCCTCGTGTTGATCGACAGCAGCTTCAGGTCGCGCAGCCCTCCGAAAGCGTCGGTAGGGATCTCGAGCACTTTGCAGTTGACGAGGGAGAGTTCCTCGAGGTGGTGGAGCCGCTGGAAGGACCTGGGCGGGAGGGGGCTCTCGAAGAGAAGGACGTCGCTGCACTGCACTCTCAACTTGACGGTGCCTTCCACTTGGAGGTTGCTGAGGTTGGCGCCCTCCGAGGCGAGCGTCCTCAGCCGGCAGTTGACCGCCACCCTGTTGGAGGTCTCGTTGCTGTCCGGGCTCCAGGAGCACTGTTCGGGCGAGTCGTACCTGGCGACGGCGCTACTGGCGATGGTGGCCACGGCCGCGAGCGTGTACACCAACAGAGCGTATCCCCGACTCGACATTTCGGCTATATCCCCGAACACCTATTACCGAGACCGAGCTCGAGAGCTAAGCCCACTGGAGACTACTAGAGACGCTCGGATATTTGAACCGACCGCATGGCCCGGATTTGCCCGCAACGCATCGGACCGAAATTCGCGTCGCGCTAAACGCTAGTTAACATCACTGTCGGCGGGAAAGGTACCGGCACCGATCGTAATTAACACTCGAACACACGGCACAGAGGGACGCGCGTAAAATTGCACTGGCGTCGAAACACGAATCTCCGATAGTCCACTGATAAACTAGGTTCGAATGTCGAGCGGTGAAGAGTGAAGAATAAGTCCGATGTCGGGTCGTGTACGGTCGTTAAGTACAGAGCGAATTCTGTTGAATGCGAAGCGCGTTACGTACGAACCTCTCACGGCAACTTTCGAACGATGACTGAGCTCCTCTTCTAGACTGTTGAAGACTTTTAGAGGGGACTGACTGGAGCGTTGTTGGGCCGCTTGGCTGCAGCACCTGACGCGCGCATGCCCCCACCACCACCACCGTCACCGTCACCCGTCACCCGTCACCACCACCCCTCACCCTCACCCTCACCCACACCCTCACTGGCCCCACTACACTCTCCTATAAGTGAAAATATTACTTCTTATATCTTCTCCATATTACCCGAGGCTCTTGCCTCCTTTCACACGTTTCTCGCCTTCGCCTTTAAACAAAATAAAACGGAATTCGGTAACTGACCCCTTATACATATTATTATACATTTATCGCTCTTCTCGCGGAATTACCGCGACAATTAGGTCTTGTCCGAATTCAAATTATCGTTCCACTGATAGATCTAACCTAATATCAAGTGTTTATACCGCGAAATATTTTAGCGATCAAAAACATTAAAATGACTCGCTTTCTTTCCCAAGGTAGAAATTGAAAATCGAGCCCTTTTTCTTATAGATGTAAATTTTCAATTTTAATATAACGCTCTCTCTCTCTCTCTCTCTCTCTCTCTCTCTCTCTCTCTTACACCCTCACTCTCCCACACCCTCTCTCTTTCCCTCTTTCCCTGTTAAACTTTCTTCGGTTCCACTACTCCTCCTTATAAATAACCAATTATGGGCCAAACTTCCACAGGCTTTCTTTCTCTAGTTTAACTTCAGCTTCGATTTTGACACTGGGTTAAATCCGGCTTAGCAGTCTTCAATTATTAACCTGCTGTTTTCCAATGCGCTTCAGGTTATTTTGGACCTTTGAAAATTTCATGGACCCTATCTTCCGATGAAGGTAATGAAAGCGGGATCAATGTAAGGGCTTGTAATGCCAATAATAAGAAATTCGAATTTTGTATAGACATGTCTCCTGTTCTATAATGATATTTCACATGTTCAAATATAAATCAGTGGGTAGGAATGGAATATATTTTAATTATATTGGATCTGTGTTATATCCTGCTGTTTTATGTTCCTTTTTAAGTATTGGTAGATCCTGTACAACTAATTTATACGAATATTTAGGAATTCTGTGAAAATATAACATTACATTATTTGTTCCCGATTTATTCCTTTCTCGAAAGGGAAAATTAACAAGAATTGAAACTATAAAGCATCGGGTTTCTGAAAATGACAGGTAATCGACTCAACGATAAGCCGGAGTAATGAGAGTGTACATTTTCAAGCGTTAAACGCCCAGCGTTTCAAGTTCACAAGTTACAACACCGAAACGTGCCAAAATTCACTATCAGACGGCTGTGTTCGAAACCTGATTCCCGGCTATCACTAGACTGTTGTAAAGTCCTAACAATTATGACTTTAAAGCGGTTATTAAGCTTTGAAAAACCTGATAATAGATAGTTTAGTTTGAAACTGTTTTCGTCTTCCCCCAATCTATTCGACACGTGTGGTTTCAAATATTTCTATTTATGTTTTCAACCATTTTTACCTTATTTTATGACCAAATCGTGTAACGCCAGTTCGGTATTTCACATTCTTTTATGCGCATAAACTTTAACAAAAAAACTGCTCCGACGCGGGAAAGCCAGCAAACATCACGAGGGGATTTGGGATTTCTTTCTGTCCTCCGCCATTGGGCAATATTCATATCCGGTCTACGGATCTCCACTTTTCAATTGTCACGATTTATTATCACGTTTCCTTTTATTCTGTTTTGTTTTTAATTTTAATTCCCAATTGTTTTTATTGTTATTCAAGACCGCCGGCGGTGCGTGCGTTGGCCCCCCCCCGCCCGATAAGAGTGCGAGAAACGTCTAAACGTTATTATAACCGGGACGATGGGGAGTTGATATATTTTTTTTTCACCTGATTATTTTTTCGTACGGGTGGGGCGGGGGGTGGGATATTTTTTGTTGTGTGGAGCCAACCCTTATCCGAACGCCGATCGGAGGGACGCGTGCGTGCTCCTGAGCGCTCGTTCGCACGACAGGAAACCGGAAATAGGTTCGATTTAATGGGATATTCTAGAAATGGGGGGGATATGGTAAAAAGTTGGCCCCCTTTTTTGCCGCCCACGGATCTAGGCACAACATTGATTTAACCCCTAATCTGAAATTGGTAGACGTGAAATGTTTTCAGTCGAAATTTACGACCCTTCAATTACCATTCAATAAAGTCATATATATATATATATATATATATATATATATATATATATATATATATATATTTAATTAGTCCATCAGCGAAAGTGTGAATCCTCAATTCGTTTTGGCAACAGTGAATCATTCCCCGACGCCCAACTCCGACTATACTGTAGTAATTTGTAAGTCCTCAAAGCTCTCAAAGCTAATCCGCGAATTAACCGTTTATAATGAGCATAGATTAAGCGGAAATATCTGTTTTGGGGGGAAGGGGGCGAGGAAATTCCGAAATCGTACGACGATATTGTTCCGAAATACTTAATTGTTTAGAGCGCCGTGCGCATAAACGCTTTGAGGCCGGCGTTCGGTGGGACGACATTTCCTCCAATTGCAAATTTCAACTGATTAAAACAGTGTATCTCATTAACGCCGGTGCTGATTAGATTTCTGTTAATTTTGAATCGCGCCTATTGCCGGCACCGAGCCCCGGCCGGTTACGGCTTCTCGCCACGCAAGTTACAAAGGCTACCTACCGATGAACCATCCAGTTAGAAATTGACTGCATTGTTCCGTTAATGCCGACGCTGAGAGCTTTGTTAACTTTCACAAACAATATTATCAACGATTGAAACTTGCATTTAATTGATAAAACAGTCGGAGAACTATGAAAATCTATTAACTATTGTGGATCAATTTGACACCAGGTATCCAAATGATCAATAACCATTCAAATACAATCTTACAATGCAGACTAATGTAATTTTTTTTCATATTGGTCCGTATATAAATTGCGTGTTAGTTCTAACACTTATTTATTCACGAGTCCATTCGTTGCAACACACTTTTTGTCACTCAGAAGCATTGAGGCGCTCCAAATATTATTTGTTCGAAATCAATTGCTACTCAATTATCCGCGGAGATATTCCTGTTGGGGCTTTGAAAAAGACTGAGCATAAAAACAAACCACCGTAGTAGGAATCGGCATATAAATTGTTAACCAAAGTACAACCGTTATTGTGAGTTTTATAACTTAGCTCCGAGGATCCGAGTTAAATAGAGCCCGTCCGAGAAGCGAGTTACCAATGCCGGTGCTATCTATCGGTGACGACAGTAACCACTAACTCATTTCTGTTACGCCCGCTCAACGCTTCCCAACGCTTTTATCATCGACATTTTAAGTTGATTTTATGATTTTCAGAGGCGAACAGTCGATAAAACAGATCAAATTCAAATAGAGTGTCCGATATTTTATTTTTTCAGTTAAAATATTCATTACTTTACGGTTGCATTTTGTTAAAGTTTCCACTTAAAGACTTATGGTGCAACAAACTGTATAATCTGCCATGGAAAATTTGAATTAATTTTAGTACTTCGCCGTCAATTTTTAAAATATAATTCAAACGGCCCTTTTGATCTGTCACCACTCGCTGGTCAGGTTATTTTCTAGACGTATTTTGGCCGTCCGTCACCTCCAGTAGCTTTCCGTCAATCGGTCCGCAGTAAAACCGGAGACAGGATTCCCGACAGGTAACCGACGTGCCTAAGTGATTGCGAGCAGCCGAAACCGGTTTAGCGAAAGACCGAACCCGGCGAGGGGGATCACAAGAACGGTGGTATTCCAAACCCTCGCCGGTTACAAAGCAGGTATTCCCCGATAAAATATTTTATCCGACGCACACGTTAGGCGAATAAGGCCCCCGGCGTTAAATTTCCGTCGTCCCCGAAAATTGAGAACGCTTCTGTCAATTAAAGCGTTTTATATTCGCCCGTTTCGGCCTCAGAAAGTTTTTTTTGTGAGAGAAGACGCTTTGACAATGTTTAAAGGGCCGAGCCGCGTGGGATTTACTATGTCAAATTCTGTCCGGTTTCAAACAACGGTTTTGTTGAACCGAGAGTTCGTTCAACCTCTCTTGACTTTTGCAAAACGGCTTAGCCAAAACAAATATACAACGCCTGTCGTTTCCTAGATCTTGAAGAAGGTCCCGACCCCGGGCGCCGGGCCCCAGCTAACGGTAAACACGACGAGCTACCTACCGTATCCTTCTGTATTCTTAAGAGGTCTTTTGATTGACAGCTGTCAACTTTATCCTGCCAATCATTGCCCGAGCGGTCGACCGGACGCTGATAACGCTTCGCCCGAAATACAGACGGGTTTCAGTGCAGAAATAAAATGTCCCGCTCACTCAGGTCAACCCATTCGAGATTACCGCCAAGTTTAATTCCAAATTAGTAATTAGGCCCGCCACTGGAATTCGAACCCGCGCCTTAGTGCGACCGCGCATAGTCAATTACAGAATAAAACGGAAGAAATAACGGAGAGTTACCAGAAGAGAGAGAGGAAGCGCAATTTAAAAATATGATATTGCCGTGTGAAGTACGACACGTTGGAAAAAAGAGGGCCAATTTGTAGACGGCCACGCGGGGCCACTTTTCCTCTAGTTGAAGTGCTATGACACTTGCAAAAGTGCAGGCTCGAGTGTCGTGAATGCCTGAGAGTGTGTGGCACTATACAGCAACGAGACATTTTGTAGAATGTAAGAAATAATATGTAAACTTGTAAACAACTATTGTCTCTTTAATGTATTAAATATTAAAACGATAACCAGAAATCATCGCATAATCAGAGTTTAGAGTAGTGCTAACTAAGAGTAAACCCGGGCTGCAATCAGGAAGTTAGTAATCATTAAATAATTTTGTTTCAATCGAAGAAAAAATATTATATTCACCTTCCTAAAGACGGGCGGCGTCAGAAAATATTTCAATACCTCCCGCTAAATTATTTAACCCGGAAAAGCTGAAACAGTTAAACCGTTAAACAGTTAAACTATCCACCACGGCGATTTGTCAAATTTTAATACAAGTGTTATAATAAAAAAAAAATTAAAACCAGAAAATATGTTGCGCTTCACCGCTCGTTAGAAAGCACTTTCAATCTGCTTAATTGGTCTAATATTGCCCGGTCCCAGTAATTCACCAAAGGATTTTTATGTGTGTGCGTGTAACCGCCGTAATATTTTATAAATCGCGAAGAACTTTATATCCGCAGATCAATTAGACCGTTGTTAGTAATCGGGATGTTGACAAATGGTAATTATACTTGGAATTTCGATCGTGTCCGTTTGGTCGTAGCTATGTCCGGTAAATTCCGGTCGCCCATCGCCCTTTGATGTACGCCAGGTGTCCATAAGCCGGTATGTCGGGTACATACACAATCGCATTCCAGGTTTCAATTAAAAGGGCCCCAGCGCTCCTGGTTTCGGCTTGTTGGAAACGTTACGTCTTTGTTGGGCCCGAATAAAATTGTCGAATAGACCAGCACTTTGCACACAATACCGCGTTAAGAACAATGGGGGTAAAACAACATTCGTAACAATAGAGATATTAAACACCTCAATGGAGGTATTCACTCGATCGTACGCTACGATGCGAAAAACAGAGGTGAAACTGAGCACAATGTACAGCTTTCGCTTTGATGTATTCGAGCCTGGTTTGATCCCTAGTTTCTCTGGGCACCTGTACGGTCGCGAAATACGTTTTTATTATGATTTTCAACAGTTTTAAACCTAAAATTGAAACCGGGCCTCGTTATAAACTTTTTGAGAATAATTTTAATTTTAATGAAGATAATTTTTATGTAGCGTGTGTAAATTTTCAAGCGCTAGATGGGACGCGACATCGCCCGTGTACACTAGGGAATAGTTCGTGTCGCTGTCTATTTGTCCGATCGGCCCACATGCTGAATGTACACATTGTATACTTGAAATGCATCAGATAAGGCCGTGTTGAAAAAAGCGGTGCGTTGCCGGTCTAGTATCGTAACGTTGGAAGGGGCGGACGTGCAGTGCGGGCGTAGTCGCCCGCGGCGCCGGGCCTCTCTCAGAGCGTAGCGTGAAGCGCCTCAAAAATGCATGCGTTCGGGGTGGTTCCCGGGCAACTGTTCCGAATTGTTGGTCGGGGGAATTCCGAAATTGCATTCTGCTTTCCGAAGAGAAACAGCAAACAAACAGAGACTGCGAGGAAAAAGTTCGGATCGAGAATTCAGTGGTAAGGGGGTGGATATTAACGATTGTATTTGTATTTTGTTGCCGCGGGCTCCTTGCAATTATCGCAACATAAGCGCGCGCTCGTCCAACCCCCACGGGGGTCGGCGGCGAGCTGGCGACCCACGCCGACCCCTTTTTCATCGGCGGCCTACGCACGTTCCTGGGATTGTAATTTAATAAAAACGAAACGGCGTAAAAACCATCGGCGGAGGGTTCACTCGAGTAATTGGATTCGGCTCCCATTCCTTTGGCCGGTTTTTCAGTTCGGCCGGCATGATATATCTCGTGTTGTTGTCACAAGGCTGGGCCCCGGTTAATACCCTGACAGATAGTCGCCAGACACCGCCAGTTTTCACCCTCCGGTATTTATCCCCCAATGATCGTGTGTCGCATTCTGAATACGCGAAACTCTGTACAACATTTTAATCCCTCACAGTGGTCGAATATAGATATATCTGGTCATAAAATAAATATCCAAGACCTTTTTGCACGTAAAACTATTTAGATATATACACCTTAATCGATTAAAATTTGTAAAAAATATATTATTCTATTTCGCCTAGTACTGAGCAGGTTTAGTACCATATTTAGTACAATTCTATCTATTGATTAGTTAGGTAGCCGGAATGTAGTATCAGCAGGAAACCGGTCTAGAGAAACAGGGCCTGTTATTTCAAACCATCCCGGACCATAAGACAGTGTTAAATAACGTATATTTTGTAAATGGAAATGCAAGTTATCAAGAGGTGTTAATTTAGAAATAGCCTCGTCCCGAGCCCTACTTTCTGTCGAATTCGAATCTAATTTCCGCCTTAATTAGATTCAAACGATACCATCGACTGAAGCTTCAAACGCGTCCGACGTTTCTGCAGGGACGTGTTAAAGCGCTAAGGCTTTTAAAGGGGCCTTCTTCCGGCCTGGACTCGAATGAGCTTTTCGTGGAAAATCGCGGTCCCTTGAAGTGCGGCGGGGTGTGAGGCGGGGGAGGGGTCGTATATTATGACCCGGATATATCCGCCTGTTTATTCCTTGTAAAAGCCCCGACCGTCTAGGCCTTCATCGCTCACAGCATTTGCCCCGCTAATGCCGGCCGCGCGCTGGATTCATTTTCGGCTATATTTCGCCGCGACGAAATGTACCGCGATTCGTTACAGCCCGAGCGTTATGCGAGGCGGGCGTCGGGCCGGGCCCGTGAACATGCATTGTAAATTAATATTGAGGCCATTATAATTAATAAAACGAGCTCGAAAAACGTTCCGACCGTTCAAACAACCGATTGATTTTGATTGAATTGTGTGACGTCAATGGTTAAAATGTTTATTGAGGTGTCCTCCTGGTCGCCTTGTAAATTTATAAATTATTTTCGAATCCCAACCATCCCGTAGAGGGTTTTAATTATGATCCTGAAATAAACTCCTTTCTGGTAAACTTCCTGTAAGGAATCAATTATTAGATGGTGGGGGGGGTGCACGGGATGTACAAGGAGTGTTGTTCAATGTTGGTTGGATTGAGGAGGGAAGGGTATAATGTATCTGAGTGATGGCGGGGAAGGGAGTGGGGCGCTGTTTACTCAATCTTGGTGGTAGCGGAGGGGGTTTCAGAAGTCAACATCATGAATTCTTCAATGGTTAATCTAGCCGGGGAAGGGACCACCACCCCTTCAATGCGAGCAGGGGGCTGCAGTGGGAGGGCTCATAGGACAGACTCCCCTTCCTCCGCCGTTAAAACCGTTCCTTCCTTTTTCATCCTTCCTTGTCTTTACAGGAGTCTCCTTCGGGAGTGGTAAAGCGAGGAGGGTGACTCGATCTGATATTTATGCTGGGGGCTGGTCGGTGTATCCACCACCCTCCCCACCATCCCTACGCCCACTTTACACCATTCATCGGCGACCACTCGAACTTAAGCTCCGGCTGTGGCGTTTATTCAAGCCCTCTACGGCATCTTATAATGGGAGGGGTCGGGGGTATTGAAACCGGGAACGAGCAAAGATTTTCGTTAGGACAATGGGAAAAGAGTACTCCGGGAAATGTTGCTTCTTCCCCCACTTCCCTTACCCACAACCTTGAAGGACCTTGAAGGGAGTTCTAAACCTCTTTTTATTTCAGTCAGTAGTATTACCACTCCCGACGTTTAATAGTCTCGCTTGTTTGGTCGTATCCGGCATCGGTACATAAATCTATGTAGCAACCCCGGATGCTTCGCTTGACTGTGACATGATATACGGCGTGTGATCATATTCGAAACCCGCACGGAAAATTCGGCGCAAGTCCACCCGACGAACTTTAGCTCAGTACATGTCCGCGCCACCCTCAGGGGGCGCTAGTGAATCGGTGCAAGTGGACCCAACGAACTTTAGTTAAGTACATTTCCGCACCACACTCAAGGGGCGCTAGTTTATCGGTGCAAGTGTACCCAACGAACTTTAGTTAAGTACATTTCCGCACCACACTCAGGGGCGCTAGTTTAAATCGGGGCAAGTGGACCCAACGAACTTTAGTTAAGTACATTTCCGCACCACCCTCAGGGGCGCTAGTTTATCGGTGCAAGTACCCAACGAACTTTAGTTAAGTACATTTCCGCACCACACTCAAGGGGGCGCTAGTTTATCGGTGCAAGTGGACCCAACGAACTTTAGTTAAGTACATTTCCGCACCACACTCAAGGGGGCGCTAGTTAATCGGTGCAAGTGTACCCAACGAACTTTAGTTAAGTACATTTCCGCACCACCCTCAGGGGGGCGCTAGTTAATCGGTGCAAGTGTACCCAACGAACTTTAGTTAAGTACATTTCCGCACCACCCTCAGGGGGCGCTAGTTAATCGGTGCAAGTGTACCCAACGAACTTTAGTTAAGTACATTTCCGCACCACACTCAGGGGGCGCTAGTTAATCTATATCTAATAATGTTTGTTTAAAGAGAATGCCGATGGCATTTTAATTGTTTTAGTAAGTGGATAAACCATTTAAAACTGCTTGTCAGAATTAAATTCAGAGAATAAATTCTAATCGCTAGTACATGAATTGTGACACCATGATAAGTAATAATTTTACCATATATTATAAATCACCAGTTTAATTGCTACATTATCAATATTTCTTTGTTGCTCTTAATATAAGCAAGGGGAGGAATATATTTGCCGAAGAAGGGATGTAATTAGGGTCGGATTTCTGAGGCTGTAAGAAGGAGGCTGGAGGAATAGAGCCCCACTATCTGGAGGAAGTACTAAGTAACCATGAAATAGGTCGGGGCCGGGTCTCGATTTATGAACAGGAGCCGCCACCGCATTTAGTGGCTTTCTATATGCATTAACCCGAGGGCTCCGGTATTCCTCGAACGTTACGCATAAAATGTGGCCGCCGCGGACGCCGCATTTGTTAGATGCATCCTTGGATACAGTTTTTCACCGAGCCGGGCATTATATATTAGCGGGATGTTTACAGAAACCATGCCCCTGAAATATGGATCCGGATTAAAACGCGCATGTTGCACAACGGAGGTTTACTTTAGACGCTCTTATCGCAAATATTGTTCCTACCAACTAATAGAAGAAACGCAGTAAAGTCATGAAACATTTTCCGGTCAAAAGTAAAAAGCAAATAATAAAATATCTAAAAATAAGTACGATGTATCTACAGTGTTTTATCTTCCATCTGAAGGTACTACCCCCTTTATGCACTTTCGCTGAATATGGATTCTACCATACAACAAATAAGTGTATGAAAACAGAATATCGAAATAATGATGATATTGATATGAAACACGTATAATCCGCCCTGGGCATTCGGTGATATTTGCTGAGAATATCGTTAAAATTCCCCTGCAGTTTGTACGGCGATGCCAAATTTTGTTCAAATAGCTGGCTACACTGTAAAAATAAATAGGCTCTTAAAAATGAGTATTTAAAAATTGAAAATGTATTACACGCATAAATTTCTAGGCAAATTATCCTTCTCTAATTTCTCCGGCGATTAAACTGCCGGCCACCGCCGTCCGGGTTCTTTTTATAGCCCGGTATTAGCGGCCCCGGTGAAATGAAAAACAAGGAAAATCTGAAATTTCTTTCCTCGTCTCCCTATTAAATAAATTCCCTCCGCACTTTAAAGCAGAACTACCGTTCCGATTTTCGCTGAGAATTTATCAAAAGTGAGAAAATTGGAGAGCGAATACGGTCTAACTGATGTATAAAATTGGACGTTTATATGAAGGCCAAAATGCGGGTGAAATTGTTTTCAACATTTCGAATTTCAAATAAAGGATCATAGAAAATAGACAAAATGATAATTAGTAACAGAAACATTTTAATGCTCGCTGGACCTTCTGTCACATGTTTCCTATATTTTATGCCGTAAAACGTTATTTAAAAATTAAAATACCCGTCAGGGGGTCAAAGCACACTTATCTTGTATTATGTTAGACCGGTTTCGGCTTGAACCGTCAGTAGACTAGTTTAGTGAGGCAGGACCTTAGTTTTCTTTTGGTTTTTTAATTGCCGTATTCGAAAATTTTCATATGGACATGGCAAGAAAAGTTAGAAAGAGGTTATTACGATAAAAACCTGAAAGTATGCAGTCTAATTTTTGCGTAGTTTTTTCTAACGTTTTGCCTTGTTTGAAAGCACAGTTTTTATATATTTACGAGTATTACGATAAATATTTAATCCAGTTTTCAATAATGTATCGCCTATTTACCTGTATACCGTTGAAATAATATAAAAATATAAGACGAGTTTTCGGACGGTTCTATTTGCGGATTATTGCAGTATGTAAATGGGGGTTCACAAGCTAATTTAGGTTAAGCGCGGCTTAGTGGCTCCGGCTCATTTATGCGCCCTCAAAAAGAGATTAATGGCCGGTGAATCGTCCCGATGTCGGGGCCTCGCTTTTGTGCGGGAACTCCGCGTCGGTGGAAACCTATTTAAAACGTTTTATTCCCCCTATTAAAGCCGGCCGACCCGGACGGCAACTCTATCCGGACCGCGGGCCGGCGTTATTAACGGCCGAGATTAATGGCCTAATCGTCGGCCTACCAAACGCTTTTCGGGGAACACGAGAAGAGGGTACGACAACGGTACAAAAAAATGGAGTAGTGCCAGTTTATCTTTGTACTTGTACCGGCGGATAGGTCCACCTCGGTACCCGTGAGGCCATTGTACGGTCGGTACAACAGCGGACCCTTTTGTTCGCCGGGAGGGGAAAAATAAAAAGTCCGCGAAGGGAGGAAACATCAAAGGCACTTTTATTTTCCGCGATGGGAGACGCAAAAAATACAGAAAACTGTGATTTATCTTGTTTGACCCTGCAAATTATTCCCGTTCCCACTTGACACGGTCATCAAGGCAAAAATATAGTTGTAGCGAATAAAATATTCATACAGGTGTTACCGGGCTAGGTCAATCTATCGGTCATCAATCAAGGCGATTAATTCTTTTCATATATTTTATATCCCCGTACCCGAATTAAAAGATCGACTTAAACCCTGAATTAGGACTGAACAAAATGACTCCTTCAACTCAACAAGGAAATTCATCCTTCATCCTCACAACGACCGCTTAAGCTCCACTTTGTTCAATAACAAGCTTAAAAAAACGAATCGGACATAAGAATTCTAAAATTATACCCATTATTCAGCTGGACGTATTGCCGGAAAAATTGAACTCTTTTCCTGGCCCCGAAGTCATTCGCGGTACTATAGGTCCGCGTGTATTATTTAATCACTTTGTCCGCCACCGGTAAAAGCCAACAAATACAATTCATAAAGTACGCTCGGATATATTTCACCGAGATTTATTTAATAATCCGAAATATAAATAACGACCACCTACCTACCGACCTGCTGCCGCTCCGATCAAGATCAGATTTCGGCTTTGGATAAACCTAGATTGGCAAAATATATGGCCCATTTAAATTTAAGTATTTCCTTGCCAAAAATGTTCCTTTTTCTAATTTAATTTTTTTAATGTCAGATAAAAACAGACCTAGTAATACAATATTTAAGCGGATTATTAAAATGAAGTAAATATTGAGGAAAAATAGTCCGGCCGATATTTTCTACAATTATCAAAATATTCTAATCTACAGCATGTGCTTTAATTTCGAAAAGAGAATTTTCAATATGTAGCAATTATTTTCGAAACTAAACTAAGAATAAAAAAATGTTGATTCAATCTTTAGGGACAGGTGAATATTTTATCTAAATTTTAGAGTTATGCTATATTACTTTGAGTAGGTAGCTATAGTAATTGTAGAAAGTAGGAAACTATTTTGTGTTCTCATTTTTTGTAAAATTCTCCGCCCAAACTGAACCGGTCCCGCGACGTCCGCTTTTATTTAGAGTGGCCCTGAGCACTAGTCATAACTTTCGGCGGTCGTTCCTATCGCCGCTAGCATAGAAAAACTTTTCCTCTCCCGATAACGGCTTGAGGGTCGGTTGAGGGAACTATTAAAAATTTTATCGACAAGTGCATAAAAACTCAGAAAATAGGGACAGAGTTTTTCCTTTATTTTTGTACGTTTTTTTAATACAATCGATGTATTTAATAATAAGTGGAGGAACAAGTTTCTCGCGGCCGGAAACTCGAACAGTACTGTAATTCATTGCCCACTGTGCAGAGTTGGATGGGAAACGTTGAATGAGGCATCAATTAAAAACAAAAAAGGTAATTCATTACCATTATTTTAGCACGTTAGTAAATTAATTATAATTTTTGACAGAGGACAGACAGCCCTTTGCGAATATGTGGTGAAAATCTTAAAAAATATGTGGCGCTCGCAGTTGGTCGAAATGAGAACTTATGCGGAAAGAAAATGGGGCTTAATGGGGCATTGCAATTGGGATAAAATATTTAAAATTTGAAAACTAGAGACCGAGTCCCTGTAGACATATTCAACAATTCTGTTGATTTGGAACATTTGCATTTAATTAATCGGTCTTTGCACGGTGCAAAATGAAGTTTTTAATCAAAGAATAAAAGGCTTGCATTATAACTTGTATGTTTAATAAATTAGTGTCGTAACAAATTGTTCAGACTGGGCTAGTTTTATCGGGCTGTGAGGAATCTTAAAATATTTTTTATCGCTAGTCTTCGTTTATTACTTTTGTATTTACGAGCGCCTTTTAACGATTGATCCCGTCGTACGGTCGCCCACCTCAACCTTTCGGGCCTAAGTGGTTCCCCCGGACCTGGGGCTAAGGTCGTACATTACAAAATGTGCGGGGACAGCCCCTTCTGGGTGGCATAAGTTAGTTACCTGCGGACCCTGCGGAATTCGGAATTCGTCGCACAGTTTATTCCCTTAACGGATTTGATAATTATATCTCGTTTAAAGTCTCAAGTGTGAGATGTTGGAATTAAATTTTCGATGAACTATCGATGAAAAATATAGATCTATACAATTCGGTACAACCTTAAGTATTAGTACCCAAAAGTAATCAACATTTTGACTTTGGAATTCATTTTATTTTGCTTTAATTATTAATCTACTATATATTCACCAATATTATCAACAACTCTCTGCCACTCTTCCGGCAAATTTTCGATTCCCCTCTTGAAGAACTCCTCAAGACCAAAATACATCTTACCAAATACTTTTGGGTACTGTATATACAATTTGACCGAAAAAAGCGTCAATCCCGTATATCTAGAAATCATCGAAACAGATTTCTGATAGTAGACTGTTGCGACGGTGTCCAGGTTGTGAACCGAGCCTTTGTGATCGAACTGATTCCCGTGTGAAAAAATGATTACCCCCGCCCTCCGCCTATGACTTCTGAAAAAAGGTATACGGGGAAATCGGCGTTTCTTTATGGGAAACCGAAAGTGGGGGGAGGGGGAGGTCGGTTGTTCGGATGATACGCGTCGTCTTATTGTATTATTTAATGTTTCGCCCTTCGTCGGGCCGGCCTCCGTGGCCTACATATGCGGGGCTTCAGTTTGCATGCATAATCCACGCATTATTGATTACCCGGCGTTTCCCTTCCTCGGACCGGGCGTCGGGTTTCGAAACATCCAATACAATCCGACAGCGTTGTTATTCATGATACTCCCCCCTTCCGCTATAAGGACTTTTTAAAAATTAAACGCCCCCGCCCTTTAATGAATAATGGTCGATAATTTATTCAATATTTTTCTTCCGTAAGCCCGTATTTTTCCTAACAATAGAGTTGTCTGTTCTACGTAGTCTCTATCTTGGTATATGCGAAGTGACGTTGATAAATTTATAATAAAAACAAAATATATCTGATATTTCCTAACCCTGAGCGATGCGTGTAATAATAATTTATGAGTGAAAATGTGGCCCGAACCATTCTTACTTAAAGAAACTGATCTTGAGCGCGACGAGACGGTACTCTTTAATTTGGAAATTACCTCGTCAACCAACTGACGTGGACCTGACACTTGGAGGAGAGGCGGTTATTCCTCCTTGTGAGACATCTAGACATATATTTCAAACATTTTTAACATGAGTATAAGGCGTAGACCGGTTTCTATATGACGCCATCGTCGGTACCGCATTGAAGGAGCTGGTTAGGAAATAATATTTCAGTTGATGGGGTAACTAGGCGCTTTAAAAAATAACTATATATCATTATTAGATACGTTTCTCAACATGGTCACATGATATAAGGTACCTTGTAAACTTTATAATTAGTAATTTAAAATATTTTCAAAACCCGAAAATAAGATTATGTAAAACATTTTATTTTGATTAAACATCGTTTCCTATCCGATTTTTATAATCGGCCACCTCTTCCCTAATATTATTAGGGCTGTCGTAAAAACAAAGTAAAGAAATTGTTGCGACCAAATTGTCCTAACGTAAATCTGGTGGGTCTTTTCAGACCTCTTGAATGCAAACTGAGTTTTACTGGATTTAAAAGCGGCCCTGTTAAGCCGGCCCCATCCCTTTTATCTTTATGGCCATAATGCGACATTAATGCCATCCAGCGAAGGGGTTTTATGAGCGCATTTCCGCCGATGGATGCAACACCGGCCCGCCGTCGGCCGAATGGCTTCCGTCCGGGATCCGGAGAAATATGAGCTTCCGAACAAAAAACAAACAGGTAAATTACGCGATTTACAGTAGGTACAGTCATTACCTGAATGTTTCTTTAGAGACCGATAATTGTACTATGAACTAATTCTTCTTATTCCCACATATAAAATAATTTAAATGTTCTAAGCTATATTTGGGCATAATTCAATATAACAGAAAAATCAAGCTGAGGAATATACATGAAATTTATCTCAAACAATTAAACTCCTTGTTTATAATTCTCATTCAAGTTTTTGACGTCATTATTTCTAGGGAATAGAATCAATGTGGTAATCTTTGTTCTTCGGATTAATTGTTTTTTTCATATTTCCCTCACTAGAATGTTCCGATACTTCTTCGAAACGTTTTTTCACCGTCTGAGCTCTCGGCTTGCATCTGTCCGCAGTGTGAATTAGAAGAACGAACCGACTTTGGGACGCGAGCACATGTTCCACCGCTACGAATGTGTGAACGGGCTTAAAAAAACCCCGTTCAACAAATAATGGATGCTTGAACAATTTGAAAGATAAGGAATTAATGAAATTTTAATCTTTCGACTTTGAAGCGGATTTGAGCGTTGGTTTTGGAATAAATCCAGTAAAATTCTTTTTTGTCGATTGTAAATCTATTATAATATTAATCAATTTTAATGCAGTTAAATGAACTATTATAGCCCAATGTAGTGATTTGTATATATAGCCATTTGAATAAGCCATTTCGATCGTTAACTTATTTTCATCCTGGTACACATGACGGTGTGACCACCGGTTAATCGACAAATCTCAAAGAGCCCCTAGGTTTATAGCATTGCAGAGTACATACACAAGAAACGCATCTGATGTAGGTATTGTTATTTTAATTGATGACGATCATCGGCCGGGGATAAAGAACGCAATCCCGAGTCTCCACTATCCTTATTGTGAAGGTGGATCAGCTTTATACTCCCTATTATCCCTCGGGATCCCCCGGCCGCCCCTCCGATACACAATACTCCACCTCCCTTTCGGTATATCTGGCACCTTACCCCGTGCCCGGGCTTCTGCCTCATTCCGTATTCTCCGCCGGCGCTCCTTATAACGTCCGCTTTCCGCTTTTCATTTTGGTTTCACCCGGCCGTCAGTCGAAAAGTGGAAAAGAAAAAGAAGAAAGGGAGGGAGACGCGACGCCACTTTACGATATAATCCGTTCTTTTGGGGGGTCCCGCTTCCGCCTCAAAGGGGCGCTGACTGTGTGCTACCCACACCTGCCCTTATGCGGGGGTCGGGTTTCGCTGACGCGGCCTCCTCCACCTTCAACTACAAATTTCCACCGTGCTATTAAAGACGTTCGCATTTAAAATCATACGACCCTACTTATTAGGGTAGTATTTACCAGCGCGAGTTCGAAATATTTTCACCCATCCGATCTCAATTCTCCTTTCACTGTGGATCGTTGCTGATAAACACGAAATCGGTATAGTCACGAAGGTCACGAACGATATAGGATCAGTATTGACTATTGCAAGTACCAACTTTATTACTGCCCCCTATTTTTGTAGTACCGAAAAATTTTTATTGTTATACGATAAAATAAGCGGTTGAGATATTTAATAATGTCGACGCCACCCCAACGGACCGTATACGAATGAACCACTCTGATTTTGTAAAAAATAAATGCATCATTAATAAGTTTTTGATTCATTACAGAAAAATAATATTGTGGCCGGTTCTCATCCACAAAAGAGGAACTATTCGTGAATTTTCCAGTGGTTTCTTCTTTGAAACCCAAAAGTCTATTTGGAGGTAAAAAATAGTCGTTTTGTTTCTGAAATATTACATTAGTACGTTCATAAATAAATTGTAATTTGATCGTTTATAATAGATCACTATTTAGTTAGAATGGAGTCATGCCTGTCTGTTTATCCTGAAGATTTATCTAACGGCTTCACGAGATTCATAAGAACCCTCCACTGGAAGTGGCACTCGACTGTCGGCGTATGTTTTCATAACAACAATAATCTTAATATATTTGGAACAGTTGCCGAAAAAAAAAATTAAACCCCCGTACAAAGGGAGAAATGAAACCGAAACAGAATTTCAGAAGGTGAACTGGGAAGTTATTTTTATGCGCGCTTCACGACTCAAACAGACGGGCCGCAGATGTCGTACACCAGTTGTTAAAACAAGGGCCCGCCAGTATCGTGTACGATGAGAGCAAAGTGTTTTATTTTTTGATTATTTCCTTCTCGGACATTTATGCATTTCCGCCAACAAGTTTTTGAAGGCAACGATTATGTCACTCCAGGAAAAATACATTAGAGAGTATCGTATAATTAGATATTAAGTGTTCAAGAATGTATTTAATAGGCGCAACATTCTTCAGATGTGTACATCTTTTAATTTTATGTAAATTATAAACAATGAATGCAAGTTTTCATATAATACTCGAGGAAAGATTTTTTTCCTATATAATGTTTCACTATTAATTTCATTCTTAGTGCATTGTTAGTACAACGGTACTAGCCAATATTCTTGGTGGAATTCTACTTAAGATGGCAAGTTGAGGCGTGAGGAGACATTAGCATTTCTTATTTATAAGGCTTGCAAGTATTAGGGGGGTACAAACGGGAGTTTATTTCTTCGTTTATATTTATTATTAATTATTATTATCTGGTTGTAATCAGTGTAATGAGTCATCTCGTATATTCCGCTACGTGCTGAGTGTGGTGTGGGTTAAACGCACGTTATACTTGAATAATTGTATGCGTTCTTTGAACACGGCCGAGATCTCTCTGAAGGCCCTTCTGTGTTTGTTTTTCGATGTAGTCGGAACACAGAAGCGGTCCGGAGTCAGAGTTTGATGGCCGATTCAAAGGTGTGGGCGCGTTACCGGTTTAGGGCAGTTGTTAACGCGTTAAATTGGCCCTTTCTCGGCGACGTGCCCGGGTCCTGTATCTGGCCGGCATCGACCCCGGCTCTATATTAAAAGCTGGTACCACTCGGGGCCTCCCTATCTCGCCAACCTCCTATAAATTACCCCACTCCACGGCCCCGGACACAGCCATCGCGATTCGAAAAGGTCACCGAATGCATTGTTCCCTCTGATGATATATCGAGGGGGCCGTTGTAATGTTGGCGGTCCAGTGTAATTTCCAAGCAGGTGTCGAAACCTGGTCGACCGAGAGGTTCCTTAAAGATAGGGTTCGGGAACGATTCCGATTGGCCAATTATCAGAACTGCCGTGAAATATGCCTCACCTATATCGATTGCTAATATTAGCAATGTCAAGGACTAGCCCATCATGTTTGTAACTCACCCCAGTCTAGTTATTTCAACTTATCTGGAAATAGGGTCTAACGAGTGAGGGCAAATTATAGATATATATAACATTATTTCTTAACTCTCATAACACTGGTATACAATTCCGGGAATTAAATTTTAAAATTCTTAATTATTTTTCATGTGAATATAAAGACCCGTAGACTAGCAGCCAAATATTATAGTTTAGGGAAATAAAAATTCATTTCATTAATATTTTTGCCACGCGGAGGAAGCGTGAACGAACTTTAGTTATGTACATTTCCGCATCACACTCAGGGGGCGCTAGTTTATCAGTGCAAGTGCACCCAACGAACTTTAGTTAAGTACATTTCCGCAACATACTCAAGGGGGCTAGTTAATCGGTGCAGGTGCACGCAACGAACTTTAGTTAAGTGCATTTCCGCAACAGACTCAAGGGGGGCGCTAGTTTATCGGTTCAAGTGAATCCAACGAACTTTAGTTAAGTACATTTCCGCAACATACTCAAGGGGGCGCTAGTTTATCGGTGCAAGTGCAAACGAACTTTAGTTAAGTACATTTCCGCAACATACTCAAGGGGGCGCTAGTTTATCGGTGCAAGTGCATCCAACGAACTTTAGTTAAGTACATTTCCGCAACATACTCAAGGGGGCGCTAGTTTATCGGTGCAGGTCCACGCAACGAACTTTAGTTAAGTACATGTCCGCACAACACTCACGGTGGCGCTAGTGAATCTATGTCTAATAATTTTTATTTGAAGAGAAAGCAAAACTTTCATGTATAAATTGAAACTTAATATTGTAAGATAAAATAAGATAAAATATAAGTTATAAAATAAATGTGCTTAACTGTGAAATGTGCTTAACTGACGTACATGTGACCGTGACAGTGCCGTGAGGATGCCTAAAAAACATCCAATGTGGTGAAGTGACTAACACCGCTACTGATGATGGCGAGCAGCTGAAACCGGTCTAGCAAAAGACTAAACCAGCGAGAGGAGACAGAAACACGCGAAAGCTACGGCATTCCAACCCCTGGAAGACCACAAAACAGATATTCTAAACTTCGAATATTCGTTTTGGTATCCAATTTATTGATTCGAACCTATAGGTTCATAAAATTGGATGTCCTGATGTTTTGCACCACGAGAGGATTTGTCGGGGGAGAATATGGCGGAATTATTGCACCTCCCTCCCGACGCGGAGGCGTGGCTTTATTGTGAAGTGGAGAAATTTCCGCCTTTTTTCTTTTTTAAATTTTAAAATTGAGTCCGATCGGACTCGGTCGGCGGGCGGGCATTGTTCGCGGCGCGTGGGCGGGACGCTGTTAAAAGGTGGCGTAAATCAAACTATCGGTACGAGAATTTACGATTTGCCGTGAGTCAAATCACTCGAACGCCGCGGATTTTATCGCCCTTCGGTTATTGATAAAATTGCGATCGTCGATATACCCGACATTTAAAAGTTTAGAGACACGCGTGAAATTTTTTTCCTCCGCGCATTTTGCTGTCGGGCAGGAAAATACATTGAAGAGGAAAAGGGCGAGAGGATTGAGAGCCAGGGAATGTTGACTGGTGAAAATTCCAAAATATATTAATTCAATAAATAATAAATATATTCGTTTATTTATTTTCATTTTGAATGGGTATTTAATAATTATTTCTCTGATTGTATGGGCGCACCTAACTGTATCACCATAGGTTCGGTTGTATCTCATGCCTGCAGCTATTTAATTTCATGACTATTGAGGGGAACAAAGTAAGGAGAAAAATCTGAACTTCACGACGAGGGAATGGAATTTTCGGAGAATGCTGTAAATTCCCCGGAAGGTTTAACATTGCCGGCGAATTATCGACACGGAACGGGGAGCTGCGAGGTCAAGGGCGGTTGGTGACGATTCGAGGCGGGGAGACGGCGGCCCTATCTGGGTGCCGGCGGCCTATCGGGCCGTTCATGTGTGATGCCTGTCGGGATCGGCGGGAGCATTATTCGGAGATAACGAACGGGAGGGCCGCCGGCGTGCTCTCTCAGCGACCGCCAAACACAAAGGCGACATCACCGCCCCGACGCCCGCCTCGTTCCTCGCCACCGATTCAATCCCGGGGACCTCTAATGGGGTCACGCGTTACGGCTCTATACCTTCTTAAATAGACTGTATCCTCTGAATCGCCCATGTATTACCACCTAGATTCATCACTGCCCCGCCCCGGGCTACAATCTAATTTCAATTCGGTCAATATTCTCCCTTTTGAAAAATTAATTTTAAAGTTTAGGACGCCTGTTACGCAGGATGTCTCTCGAAAAGTACTTTTAACCCTTTGCACTCCGAACGATTTTGGACGTTGGCTATCAGCTACTCAGCGCCACTTTTACGAACATTTACAGACCCTATCTATTATAATTTTTGAACTAAGTAACGTATTATAATGATATTGGACTCATATGAATTGGTCGAGATCGAGGAATGTACATTTGCAAAATAATCGGTATTTTATTGTTTATAATTTTGTACAGTATGATAAATTTTGAAACACTCCCCAATATGCATTGCAGGCTGATTAGTGCACGTTTCACAATAATAATTTGTTCGACGCCTGCCACCGGGTGTTTTCCTCCTCTTAGAACACACAATACAGTCTCGTTTTCTGTGTCCCACACCTGGAATATGCAATTTGTTATCTAATCTATTGTCCGCGGTAGATGTGGATGGACGCGTTCTCGATACACGAAAATCGCCCCTCAATTGGTCAATTAGTGTTTTGATAAACTTGTGGTGTGTCATTGGCGTTTTATTATTTGTTTGTTTCGATATCCGATATATTATGTATGAGTTTATCGCGCACATTTCCAACCCGAGCTTTGAAAATCTTTTCCTCCAGATTTAGACTCGTTTATTTATAATTGTAAATCTCACTATACAGTGCGTGCTATGTTCGCATACCGACCTTTCTTTCTTCTACAAACTCAGATAGTGTCTGCACGCCTTTCACGTTCTCGTCTGATACAAAACCCGCTGACATTTCTTGTACATATCTTAGTGATTTTACGATATTTTAATTTGATTTCTTGTGCCATTTCAAGAGAAAACTTAGGGAAACATGTATTTCTCAAAACGTTGCGCTGAAATAACTCAATTCCCCGTAATAAACTTGAATATCCCCTGAGATGGGACATCCGAGTGATATGCTAGAATTACGATGTCCCCTGAGAGGGGGCGGCGGAGTGCAAGGGGTTAAAATTAGACGCGCTGGACTAAATTGGGCCCTGCAGAAGGACAGAGGATAGCCGGTAGGTCGGTCCCGGAATAACTGGAAGCGTCCCGGGTGGGTCGGTTGTGACTGGGCGAGCTGTAAATGAGAACGGCCCTCCGAAGACTGTAGGCCCCCCTGGAGCCGGTAGGGGGCCGCCGCGCTCTCCGCGGGGGTCGCCCGCATCCCCACACAACAAATGCTCGCCCGCTGAATAATAGTTTAAACCTAGACCGGTCGGTTGGATTCGTTTACCATTCGGTTATGTCAAAATATTTGTTCCATAAACTCCTAATGTAATCGGGAACTCTTTCTTAATCGAAACCGGTATTCAGGAATTTATCGGATAATGAATTATGATTTTATTGGGTATTCGGAATACATTTGCGGTTTGTTTCACTCGATAAAGACGCCATCCAGTGATGGTAGTTGTGACCTGTATCCGGCCTACAGGAAGTCTCTAGGCCGGTGGCGTTTAAGCCGACGCGGGGTGGATAATGGATGGGTGAGAGAGGAAAGGGACTGAACGAGTGGATTTGGATGTGGAGAGAGGCGGGAATGGAATTTAAGGAAGCGTGATTATGCGACTTCGTCAACAGTCGGTATGTTGAGGTCATTATGGATTGTTCGGTTAGAAACATACCGGGGAGCATTAAGACGAAGGCATTAAGTAAGAAGGACTTTTGACTGGAATGTTTGGGTGCGAGCGATGTTGGATTTCTTGGCGGAATATTTGTACCTAAGATTGATATTCTTGCGTAAGAAAAAAAGCGTCGATATTCCCGGTTTATATTGGTTCATTTTTATATCGCTAATTATGCGAATTGAGATCGGGCCGAAAGGGCCCTATCGGTTCGGCGAGCAATTCAGTAATGGGCGGTCGATGAGAAGGCGAAGGCAATTAACGGTGATCCTTGGGTCGGGCCTATAGCCGGCCCTACACTCGGTCTTCACCTGATTGATGTGGTCGGGGCATTCATAGCCAGGCGGCTTTGCCATCTATTGCCAGTTTCGCCAATCGCTCCACCTCTCCAGCATTCAATTCCGGCCATTTCCCCGCCACTAATTAGTCCCCGCTAAGCACTCGGAGGGAAAGTATTGCTTTAAAATAATTGGCAGTTAGTACGGGATTGAATATAATGTAACTATTCTATCGATATTGCGACACGGACTGCAGTTAGATCAAATCCTATGACCAGATAATACAATATGACATTAACTGAAAACTTATAGTACATACTATAAGAACCTAAAAGAAAGTGCTGCTTTATTTCGGTTGTTGTCGTCGTAATTTATTTACAGAAGTTAAACTCGCGACAGGATTTATATTCGGGTATTTTAATAAGTTGGGAATCTTGAGTAAAATGTTGGTGCGTGCCCGTCCGACGTGGACATCTCGCTGGCGGTACACGTGGCAAAAACCAATTGTCCGGAAAATACTTCCCGCGCCCGGCAGTCAAATAAAGAAAATTTCGTACAAGTCCCGAATTGAATTGGACCCCCGCGGGCGGGGAGAAATAAAAACAAGTCGCTCCCCGGCCGGCCCTTATAATTGGGAAGGGCCGCAACCCTCCGCCCCCACCGCCCCCGACCCGCAGGAAAAAAGGAGCCCCCGCGGTTACATCCCTCCCTCTACCTGCAGTCGCGGCCGCCCTATCGCCGTCGGACATCTCCGGCCCCATGCCGTGAGGGCCCCACCCGCCTCGCAATGTACGTACCGGGGGGCTTTATTTATTTTTTGGGGAGAGTCAAAATAAAAGTCGAGGCGCTGCCTCTTTGAATTATGGCCTCACATACTATCCGGGTATAATGTGTCGCCTACCGACGCGATTGAGTCATGTTTCCACGGCCGGAGACCGAGTGTGGTCCCGATCGTGGACCGATTTCCGATGTTTCCTTCGTCTTTCGCTTTCTTCAGTTAATCGACTACAGACACCATCCTGTTAAAAATTCCTCCGACGCAGTCAACAACTCCTTCAATGGTACTAGGTCCTGATGACCGACGAGTAAAATATTGCGCTTAAAAATACTTGCATTGTAAACCCCGATAACGCCGAATGGTGTGATTTTATTTTCATAGTTACAATTTACAGTTCGTAATATTAGTAATGTTATAAGATACCTGTCTAGGATTTCCTTCACTTATTATTCCTTTCAGTGAGAGACCGGTTGCTGCGTCTTGCCATCACTAGAATTCTGTGACACCCCGAAGCCGAAAACAGTCTTTAAGTTTAATGAGGAAGAAAAATGAATATTCAATACTTTCGCCCGCGGATAACCGCGCCCAAACTTGCACGAAACACTTCTGTATTTCAGTTACGCATCAATCAGCGGGTGACTCACGCCCGAATAACATTATTTAGTGTCTCGTTATCGGTCGCCGAGCGTTTAAGATATTAAATTTCCCGGTTGGGGCCGTTGGGATGTTTTGACGTCGTCCGGACGTTATTAATAACCTCGTCGCCGGGCGTCAAAGAATTAATTGCTGGCGCGCCGGCGACGTACAAATTGGCCGCAGAGAGAGAGAGAGGAGAGAGAGAGAGAGAGAGAGAGAGAGAGAGAGGAGAGAGAGAGAGAGAGAGAGAGAGAGAGAGAGAGAGAGAGAGGGAGAGGGAGAGAGTGAGGGAGGGAGGCCCTCGCTCATACCCAGACGGTGACCCCCAGCACGCTGGCTAATGATGCAATTGATGGGGTGGAGACGGTCGAAAAACGGCCCTGTACAATAAGAAATAAGTAATCGTTGTCAACCCGCTTTAACCCGTCGATCGGTGTAGAAGTGACGGACATTTACTGATGATGATGCTCCACAGGGACGAGTCCCGATGTGGGCTTGTAATTAAGAGGAGTCTTGCGGGGACATTCATATATTTTCCTCCAGCGATGTGTGACCCCTGTCAGGACACTCCAAAGGCGAGAAAAACTGCCAGAATTATAGTTAATTGAAAAGTTAAATTATTAATTTCGTTAGCGCACTAATCCTAATCTTTGAGTTAAATTATTTGTATACATTATAAAAAATCGCGCAACGTATCCTACTATAATGAACATTAAGTTTTTCTAACGAGGTTTAGAGTATGAAATTACAGTAATTTTCAAAATTGTTGTCCGTGCATGTCGGAAATCAAATGCGAAATCTATCTACCTAACCTCTCTAAATATATAATGACGAGTGAATAAGTCCGCATTTTCTGAAACAATATTTTTTTAACGAAAGTTAAATCCGGGCCCGGTTTTTATTCAGTCGTGGAATAACTTCGTGCAAAGTGCGAGAGAGCGAAAATAAAGCATTAATTGAAAACTGCAGGGTTGCTCGATATATCGTTCTCTGTTGGCCATACTTCATTGCCCTATCCGATCTCGATAATGAGCACGACCCTTTTCATGTCGCCGGATTTCCCACCTCAAATTTATAATTCATCCCCACCCCCTCCGTTTTTTGTGTGCACCGGGCAAGTTAAATAAAACGAAATAAGGGGAAAAAATACAAAATATGTATTATAAAGCGGCGTGTTCCGCGAATGGCAGGGGAATTCCGGGCCGATTTTATTTAATTTTTTCTCGCGTACATTTTTTTTATATTTTTCCTTCTCTTTTATTTCGAATAAAGTCGGAGGGGTTTCGAAATCCCGGCGGGAGGAAGGAAAATGATTTTCGGTGGGTGGGGGGGGGCAGGGGGTGTTTGCCGAAGCAAACAGATGTAACTCTTGAGTTTACCCATTAACTGACTCTGGTCGGCTTTTCTTTGTACTTTACTTGGGATTCGCCCGAACGTCGTTTAAACATCAAATAGGTCGGCGGGCCCCACCTTGTGGCGGCGGAAATGCGCGAATAACACGAGAGATTCCGGAACTCCCTCTATTTGTATTCATTTGCAGTCATCGCCGCCGGAAGACGCGACGGGGAGAAAAAGGATGGGGTACTCTGTAAATTGGTATCTCTTCGGATTTCCGCCGCGTTCTGTTGCTGAAAGCTGCAGTTGCGTTCGCAACTGAACCAAAACCGGCCTATCCCAGAACAAAAACAGGGTGGACACAAATTGCAAGAGATGATATCCAAAATTGATGAGTTTGGTTGTAGAATGTCCAGTTAAAGGCGAATAAATGATTTGTTATAAATATAGTTGTTAGTAATAAATGATTTATTTTGGTAAAATTCTAAAAGAATGTCGGTATGAATTGTTAAATAAATTATTGCATGTATACTTAATTTTCCTTCTGATTTATCTAAATGTAGAGAAAACGTTTGGGACTATAATAGCACAAACTTCGGCGAGTAGGCGTTAGATCCGCCCATCATTTATCAACTTCCATTGTCGTCGCCGGTCGATAACATTAGCTTGTTGGATTCATTTGGAAATGAATCACTCGTGCCATCTTCCCCCATTGTTATTGGATCTATCCGTCTTATTTGTCAGTCGGTTTTGATATTAGTTTCAGCAATGGCAATCATTTCGCCCCTCGTTTTGGCCACAGGTATATCGTGTTATTAACAGCGCCTTTTTGCGGTTGATTGCTTATATATTCAATGGTTATAGAACGTTATTTTAAAGTTATATTAGAGAATATAGAACGAAACTATTCTTTTTTTTAAATGATCAGCCACAATTTTCAACGATCAATAAATCGTATGTATATGAAGTAGTCTTGTAGACTTGTTGGAAGAAAATATATTGGATAGTGATTAATTAATTTCATTCTCAGGGGAAACTTATCACGTGGATAAAATATCAAACATTCCTTTTAACTTAATTCAAATCTAAATATGGCAACACGACTTGAGGTATTACCCTCGGTCGGAGTCTTCAGTCAGATTAATATTGAATACCTTCCGTGACTAATATCTCTTCCCCGTTGGGACTCGGACGCTTTCAGACAAATGTAATTCGCGTGGCCAAATTGCATTACTATTTGAGGCGCGTGCATTTTCCACCCGGAGTCGGTGAATTATTTATTCTCGTTGCACTGCTCCGGCGCCGCGGTGAATATCAACAGTGATTTGTACGGACTGTAAGAAATATGTCGGGAAATAAATATTTCCTGGCCGGATACCATCCAAATCGGATATTAGAAACAAATTTCTACGGAATCAACAATTGGAGCGCCCGTTAAGTTATAGAAGATTCTTACAAATTCGAATCTGCCGTTCGAAGTTATGAACCGAAAGCGTAACCGGTGTATTTGTTTCGGGGGTACCGACGGCGCGATGGGAAAGCCATAAAACCGAAATTTTAATGCCCTCATGGTAATTTTCAGAGGCGGCCGTATAAATAGGTTGAATCGGCCTGACACGACGATCGGTAACAGCGTTAATTCCATCCCACGGATACACAAAAACCTGTACCCGGACGGTAAGCGTTTACGCCTATCGATTATTTCCCTCTCCGATATCTCCAAGGCGAGGGAGAATAATATAATCTTTACAATTGGGCCCCGTCGGTTTTACGGCCACTGTAAAATTCGGAAGACATTCGGATTTGTTCCTGCGCGGAGCAACGGATGGCGAAAAGGTATCGCGTAAAAACTGAGCCTTGCCCGATCGTAAACCAGCCTTGCGGAAAATACGATACTTGTGAAAGGAAAAACACGATGCCCCTTTATAAATCTCGGCTTATAACTGGATCGGCCATAACTGCTAGCGTTAATTAGGCAGAATTTTCCTTCAATATTTTATCGTCGATTTCTCAACAGTTACAGATAAAGTGTGCCTGTAAGCGCAATGCAAAAAATGTGATTAAACGAGTCGGAATTAACGTTAATCCAATTTTTCTGAACGCATTCAAATTTCCTCATTTACGATAACCTGGTAAACAGTTAAAAACAGTAGTGCGGGCACTTTACAATCCTGAACCAACAACGTAGTTCACTAGTATACTGAGCATCCTAATAGTTCTACTGCAAGGACGTACGTTCTCCGGGGTAAGAGGAATCGCGGAGAGCCCGCAACTGGGGGTCGTCCCAGGTCCCACATAAATGAATACGATTATTGGATATTGGTAGGTGTGTGTGTGCGTGTGTTTGGGACCTCCGAGGCGTCATTAATCCTCAATGAACCGCGATGGGCTCCGAACCGGCGATACGCCATCAATCTTGGCGGTTTGATCCCGTCCGGACTCCCTCGGACCCCATCAATCAAATATCCCGGGGCGTACCGCCTTCTGCCGAAGAGGAAGGAAAATTTTTTTTATTTGTATTTTTTTACTATCCCCCAATTCATTTTTTTTATATCTAAGGAATAGGGGCCGGGGGAACGGAGGGAGGGTCAACGCGTATGCCATAGCCGGCACCGACCCCCCGCGGTTTATTCCCCGTGATATCCTTGGGGACATTCCTGGAAAATTTTTTCTTTCCTTCGTAATATTCTCCTCCTTTTCGGTTCTGTATTGTTTCTACAACTCGACAGCTTATGTAAGAGACGATGAGACGAAGTTATCAAGAGGCGATAGACAACTGCTCTATTGATGTTATAATCGCATAAAATTTCAAATTCGAATTTCCATTTTGGGAGGCTTCCTTTCCTGTTCAATCAATGTTGTACTTACGCAAGAGAAACTTAATATAAATAATATTACCAGGGGAGGATATGTATTAGTCGATATTTTTCATCCTTCAAAATTTTTTGTACCAAACCGAATAATATTTTATCTTACTACCAATTTTTTGTAGGTATTATCTGCCGAGGCATCGGCCTTCTGCGGGGGAGAAGAGATTTTCATCTCGTCTCTTTTATTTTATATTAGGGTAGAAGGGATGGGTGGGCCTATGCATATGCGACTGTGACGTGGCCTACCACCCGCCGTCTTGAGCCATCCGCCAAGAGCAGGAATGTTGGCCCTCCTTTGACTTTTTCGACCGGCGCGACGATTTGTTCGAATCAGATAGCGGGCGGAGTCAATTCGCCCCATCGACGATGCCGGCCCGCCTAAACTACATCTCAATGTGTATTATTTATAGGGGAAGCCGACATTCGAAAGGTATAAAAAAAAAGAAGGAAAACAGAAAGGGGACTACACGGAACTACACCTGCGTACAATAACTTCAACCGGTCTTTAATTCAGACCCGGGCTTCGAAAGCGAAACAGTAACTTATAAGGACCATTATAAAAATTCTTTTAATGTTCCGGTCGTCCGTGCTGCCGGGAAGGGGGTGGCCTCGCTTCATTAATATGTAGCATCCTCGAGGGTAAAATCCGTAGGCGGACGGTCGTATCTTTAAACAAACGATGAACACAGTCCGACATCTTCATCGACGAAAGATAACGCGGGACAATGTCTAACCCCGCGTAAGATTTATTTAATAGGTCTCTGGACGCTACCGAGACTGTTTTCGTCCCGCTTTATTTTCGAAACGTACTTTTACATAATGGCTCATACATCGGATACATGCAGTATATGATTACTCAAATTTCGTATCAAAGGTGAACCAAGATTATGAAGTTCACTTATTATTACTGTTACAACAATTAAAGAAATAGATTTTTTTAGCACACAATTCACTGCATTCGACAGTTTGTTTTAACAACTATCAATAACGAATATAGAGCAGAATCTCCTGTCTGATTTCTGAAAGATATTCGTATGGCGGCATTAATTAAGCAGCGGGCAATCAGATTTCACTTGGTGTATCAACATATAAAGCGAGTTAGTTTCTAACTTCTGCCTGCTTATCTGATACAATTCCAATTGTAAATTCCGAACCCTTCCCGCATTGAAGAATTTCGAATGGGAACTCTTCAAACGCGATGCAAATATATACCGGAATGCTATTTGTAGCTGCGGAAAGAGGCACCGGTGCTCGGCTTATTTCCGAATTCCGTCTGTGAACTCTGTGAGCAACACTATCCCGGTGCCGAGAGGAGTCCAAGTGCCCATTGCTTATGTAGCCCCGACCGGCTGATTTGGATGCCGATCCCGATCCCGGGGTCCGACGGACGTCTACGGAGTTCCACGGGGAGAGGAGACCCCCGGGATGTTTATTTGAATGTTTTACATCTTAAATGACACACAGAAACAACGTTTCAACATAAAGTGAAAGGGGGAAAAAAGGTAGATTGCTAAGAAATTAAGATGAATGTACCATCTTAGATCCAGGATGTTTATTTGGAGAAAGTTGTTATTTTTAATTTTATCATATGGCTAGACCATTAATCTAACAACTTTCGTCGCTCCATCAAGATAATTTACCGGCGGAATGGCGAGAAATGGAAACCGCCCTTGCATAAAACCAAAACAGAGACTGGAGACTGGATATTATTAGTTCAACAGATACAGTAGACAACACAGAAGAGATATTATGTTAGTCACGCTTTTATTCGCTTGATCTTTTCAGATATTTCAAAATATCTCTTCCATCAATTTAAGTTTATTTAGTTAATCTAAGCTGGTACACAGAAAGTAGTTATATCTAACCTGAGTTTAACCTGAATATTTCAATATTAATAACGGCTCAGATTCCGTAAAAGAATTAGGATTATGAAATAGTAATGATTTTTATGTATACTTTATGCTCCCAGTAAATTCCAGAAATAATATTAGAATTACTTGCCGAATTCTCAAGGGCCGTTTAGAACAAAATATTCTATGGAACCAGTTACACTGTATTTTTCATCTCTCGCTTTCTCGAAATTGAATCCTTATAATGTTACATTTTTGTCGCCTAGCAGAGTCAATTAGTGTAAATTTTGTCTAGGAATGGGTAATAAGAAAAAACATTTGTTACGGTGCCAAATGCATATAGTGCCCGATTGTTGGTTTGTTGCCAGAGTCGGCATTGCTTATTTCTTTGTTTTCCAGGACAAACGCCAACGTCATAAGCGCTAGTTTTCGAAATATAAAATGAAAAACTATTGGGAATACGCTGACGTGTGAAATAATCTTGCACAATGTTGAAACCAGCCGCAAATTGTGTTATTCTATTTGATGCAAACGTTAATGTAACAATCTGCAGTTTTGATAGGGGGAGGGGTCAGACCCCTCCTTCTGACAGTAAGCCGAAAATCACAATCGATATTATATATTTTCATCTTTTCTTAGAATGAAGAACTGTAGTTATTTTCTCTTTTTTTATATATATAAACCCCAGTTCTGTTCCGCCTATGTCATTGTGTTAGGTAAAGTTATTACGGAATAATTTATTACAGGGAGCACAAGTTAAAACAAAAATGTTTCTCAAGTCTAATGCCCTGTATCCGTATTTCCCCCTTTAATTCGCTCGCGTACTCAGACCCCCTGAGGGGGCAGTAATTCAGGTCGGTATTCCCGCCGACGTCCGAGAGCTATTTTACATTTTTTATATTAAGACGCCAGGGCGGGGTAGGTTGGCGTATTTCTGAATTATGGGACAATATAAGCAGGAAGGGTTCCCGTTTCGCTGAATGAGGGGGAGTTGAAATAATGACAAAAGCTCCGGTGCGGCATCCAATCCACCGGAGTGGAAAACCACAGAGTAACAAGAATAAAAAATTATTTGGTATCTATTGATTGAGTAAAACTGGTTTATTGATCATAATTCATTACTGGAAATCCTAAACCAATACGGAAGCTTCGTTCCTAGCCTATTACCTCGTGGTGCCTTATCAACCAAACAACGAACCTAAAGAAGAGTGTTAGGTAGACATTATTCACGTTTATTCGTTCATAAGGATGCTGAACATGAAAAGGCATTGCAGAATTGCCTTTAGTGTTTAGATAAAGGTTTGACGAGTAATATGTCTACAGGAGAATTCCCGGAGATGGAAATACTCAGTGTTAGTCCAAATAATTCATACTTAGGATCAGTTCTGGATCGGCTGTACCGAAAGTGGGGACTTGGCCTATATATCGATCGGGAGAAATAACGCCAATTCAATCCAACCCATCGGAAACAGGCAATCAATATACGGCCAATCAACACGAAGCACCAATTACTTAATAGGGTGTGCATATGGTGGTGACACCCCGAGGGACTTGTCAGGTGGCTGGTCCTGAGGAAGGCGGGTACAACGTTTGATATGTCGTAATTTATGTGTATTTTAAGCGATTGAGATGACGTAGTTCGGTCTATGAAGGGCTATTTCTGATGGCCTGTTAAATTTTGAACGCCAGATTGTAGGGTTTACAATTTTAAATAGCAACTATGAGTTTTCAGCATTTAGTAACGCTTGTTTTAATTTTTCCTCCCAACGCCAATTTACGGAATCCCGTTCACTTCTATCATGAAAATTCAAAGTATGTTTTCGCCATTACGCAGATGTAACAGGTCGGTTGATGGTAAATTGGCAGTAAAATATTCTTCTCAGGTTACGTTTCATGGTAACCACGGCCATTTAAGCCTTCGACGGGGCCCCCCTGATGGAAATCCGCCTCCGCGGCGTGAACGATCGGCCCGTTCGGAAGAAGCGCGGGGACTTAAAGCCGACAGCTCGGTCTGGCGGAGGGGTGGGGGGGGGCGGCAGAAAAAAAGTTGGAATAACTCGGAAGACAAGCGCTAAGTCCCCGGCTCGTAAAGTGCCCTGTGAGGAGCGATTTAAAGAGACAAAGGTTGGTGGGACAATCGGTCATAAAACGGGGGCCGCTGATTTACGCCCCCAGTACCCCCGCCTACCGGGACGCCCTTTAAGCTAATTAATTTCACCCCTTGAATACTTTCTGTCGAGAAACAGCTATGCAACTATAGCCGAGAAAATCAACGCACTGAAGTGAAATCACATTCTCCAAACGGTATTTCAAAAATCTTACTAATTAAAATCAATCAATCAGTGGTTTACATCCAAAAATCTGAAGTTGGGTGTAAGTGACGTTAATATTATTTCAAACTAAATAGCTACTAAAATTCCGATCTCTACATACCTTAAGTAGCTTTACATATTACCTGCGATTATGGAGGTAATCATAAAATATGAATAGTTTAAATAAACGATGGATTTGTGGCGCCTGTGTTTTTCAGCGTTAATTAATTCTAATTATCCCGACGATTAACTGTGAGTATAAAGCATAAACAAGAAAATGGGGTATTGAAATTAGATTTATTATTTACGATTTGGGCGCACGATCTACGGCGCCTCGAGCTGATAATATTCTCCGGTGGTGTGAGACAGAATTTATACGGTTTCTCGTCGCCTTTTCTAATTTTCGAATCGCGTTTTAATGCGGCCATTATTTCCACCAATTAACGCCCTCAATCCACGGGCGGTTGAAGAATTCATGAATTCATTTCAGGCGCGAGTGCCTCTGTTAATTTTAAAGCGGGGCTTTCCGAACGGCCGGAACGTTATTGAAAGGCTTCGGGGGTGAGGGGGGGGGCTAGGGATATTCTTAGTGTTGGCGAGGCGTGGAGTTCAGAAAAACCGCTTCATAGGAATTTGCACAAATTACTCGAAGATTACCATTTTTTCTTCTTCTTTTTCTTATTGAAACTATTAATACCTACAGGAAAACTTTTAATTTAACTCAGGAATGTTTAAAGTTTAGGAGGTTAATTTTCGAATTTTGCGGACGGGTACGAAAATTCGTTTCAACACAGCTAGATCATTTTTTAATTTTACAACTATTATAGGACATCCCTAAGTTAAACGTTAAATGTATCTTTAAGCATTGAGATAGTAGCGTTGTGTATGTCTAACAATTTATTTTGTTAGAATTCAAAACGTTGTAGAAGTGAGTGGTCTATAGAAGATAACGGTTTCTAATTAGCACTTTGGCTAGGCTAAACTTTGTTTAAATATTCTTCCGCAACGTCCTACTTATATCTGTATAAACCGTAATTCAATTCGCACAATTTTTATGGAAAAATGAATCCCCGCGCGAAAGAAGCATCAAAAAGGTTTCGACGGGGGCACCTATTGCACGGCGCCGCGACGCCGGTTTCCATTTATAAAGGGCTCCGGCGCGCTTACAATCCCCGGGCCCAGATTAGGAGGGAGAACCAGTGCCGGGTTTAAGACGGAAAGAGCAGCGGGGATGATGTTTTTTAAACCGAAGTGGAAGAAGGTTAAGAAGACCTCGACGGCGTCGGGTCGGGCGGCGACCGCTTTATCTAAACCGCATTATAAAAACAGAGCCACGCTAAATGTCCTTTGGCCATTACTTGGCTCCGAGATAAACCACGGCCCCCTCGGCTTTTCAAAACCGGCAGTCTTTTTATTCCGCCTTTCCTCTTTTCTTTTAAGACTCGGAATTTCCTTACCATTCCTTCTTGCAGCCCTTCAAAGCCACGAGTTATGCGGCCTCTCTCTATCTTTCCGCCGGCAAACGAAAGTGAATTTATTTTTCCCTCTCTCTCTCTCTCTCTCTCTCTCTCTCTCTCTCTCTCTTACTCGTTCCCTCTGTATTTATCCAGCTCCTTTTTTTTCTTAACGTGGAACCTTCTTCCGCGCTTGTCGCCTGTACTGAAGCTCAGGGCCTTGAGCTCTAGCCCAATGCGAAAGCCAAACATGGGACTGCGTCAACACGTATGCATTAAATAACAGTGCTTTTTCTCCCGGGAGTTTCTCACGCATTAACCGAGTTGAACAAAACGAGAGGAGCCCAGTGGAATTCACAATAGAAAGAATCAAGATTGCCGTAAAGAAAAAACCATGAAAAATTTAATTTTATTGCTTAAAAGTTGAAGTTTTGTAAAATGACAATATAGATTACTTCAGAATCGGCAATCGGACAAATATAGATAAATACTACCAAACGTCTTTTAATAAGGTATAATAATGAAAAAATTGCCGATATTTCAGTGCACTAAATCTCAGTCGCAGAATGGCATCCTGATTAAGGGATTCAGTTCCTCTAATAAATGATTACTCTTCACAAAAAGGTTTCATTCAAGATTACATACAATATTTATTTTTGCGAATGTTCGGATCACCGAAGAAGATTTAACATATATGTAGGTATAAAAGGCTGAAGATCATTATGTTTTGAAGGATGTCTGGATATCTGTCCACGAGAACAGGATAAAGGGAGCTGGATAGGCCGGAGAAAAGGAATCAGATCCAAGACGAAGTACCCTGACTGGAAATCCGCGCATTGAAGGATGGCATTATCCCTACGTCGGATGATGGGCTTGGAATAACGACGCGCTGAGACAATGTCTACGCTCCAATTTATTTCCATTCCGACGACGGAGAAGCGGATTGGGGCTGGAGAATCGGCTCCAAACTTATCGCCGTATGACAATCGAAAAAACAATAAGTTACATTTCTTCCTGACCGTTTATAAATTGAAAGTATCAAATTTTCGCCCAAATATATGAAAGGAAACCTATCTGGTATTGTGTATTTATTATCATAAAGGTTTTTATGTTGATCCAAAATTTATTGAAAGAAGTTTATTTTTAGTAATCTAGGTAGGTTAGGTCAGGTAAAAAACTATAGTTAAGTACATGTCCGCACCACCCTCAGGGGCGCTAGTTTATCGGTGCATGTGCACCAAACGAACTTTAGTTAAGTACATTTCCGCACCAGCCCTTAAGGCGGCGTTAGTTTCGGTGCATGTGCACCAAACGAACTTTAGTTAAGTACATTTCCGCACCACCCTCAACGGGCGCTAGTTTATCGGTGCATGTGCACCAAACGAACTTTAGTTAAGTACATTTCCGCACCACCCTCAACGGGCGCTAGTTTATCGGTGCATGTGCACCAAACGAACTTTAGTTAAGTACATTTCCGCACCACCCTCAACGGGCGCTAGTTTATCGGTGCATGTGCACCAAACGAACTTTAGTTAAGTACATTTCCGCACCAGCCTCAACGGGCGCTAGTTTCTCGGTGCATGTGCACCAAACGAACTTTAGTTAAGTACATTTCCGCAACACCCTCAACGGGCGCTAGTTTATCGGTGCAAGTGCACCAAACGAACTTTAGTTAAGTACATTTCCGCACCACCCTCAAGGGGCGCTAGTTTATCGGTGCATGTGCACTCAAAGAACTTTAGTTAAGTACATTTCCGCACCACCCTCAGGGGGCGGTATTTAAATACAAATATATTATGTATTTATGAATTATCCGGCTGAATATAGCATAAATATCTTAAACAACAAGATTACTGACAATAAATTAATATACAGGCGAATAGCCATGAGGTGGAGTTGATATTTTTTGGGGTATAACAAATAAATTAATTGTCAACAGCATTTTGTTGAACGTCGCGTTTTCTCGGTCCGGCCGTAAGGAGGGTTTTGAAAATAAACACAGCGGTTTTATACAAATTGAGGCTTAAAATGTGGCGACCGGCTGTGCGTTTGTCACAGAGTCTGTTGTCTCTCAAAACAGCGCGCTGCCACCGCCACAGCATTAATTGGTTCAATTTCACCTCTATCCCTCTCTCCCTCCTTCTCCTCTCTCTCCCTCCCTCTCCCTATCTCTCCCAGTGCTATACCGTCCACCCACTGTAATAGCTACCGGCGCGAATTAAATATTCCCTCCGAGTCAAAATAAATACGGATTATTGACGCCGTGTGACAACGGGACAACGGGGCCCTGACGTTTACACAAATATATTGTATCCCGTTGTAGAAGTATAAAAACCGGAGGGGCAGTTCATCATCGGTGAACAATTGCTAAAGAAATGAAATTAACGCTGAATTTTGTTCACCATAAATCCGAAAATATACCAATAAAAGCCGAAAAGCTGTAAGGATAATTTGTTGAAGGTCCCTGAATTATTAACGGAAAAAATATATTTTTTTTTTAATAGACTTAATTTTGATTTTAAATTTGTCGTATCATAATGCATTAAATGTATAAAAATTGAATACGACGACTAACAACCTATAGACAAATTATTATATGGGCAAACTATTGTTTTTTACTTCTACAAGAATTTCGATTAAATAAGAAATGTAAATACAATGTGCTGTTTCTTACAATTTTTATTATATATTTGAAGAATTTGTTTATGTTCCGTGTGAATGACCCAAATCTAAGAACAATGAAATTAGAGCAAAAATATTTTATCGCTAAAGAATAAATTTTAGCTTTTAAATTTTAATTAGGTCAAATAACTTTTTGAGTCAGATCGGCGTTGACTGACGAGGGTTAAGCGAAGCGTCAATTTAAAGTAGAATTCCGTCCATAACGTCACCGGCGATCCGAGGTGGCGTTGCGCTCCGGCCGGCGAAATTGCGTTAATAGTGATTATAGGGCGTAAGCGACCGCCCCATTAACGACGGCCGAACTTTCGTCATCAGAGCTAAGTGCAGCCCGAGCACGCAGTCGGCGCAGGCCGGTTATCTAACCGGATTGATTATCGATACACCGATAAATTCGTTTATTGTTTTCAAAACACGAATTCGTTCAAATAATATTCCGATGTGCTAGTACTATGGGCCAGAAGAATTAATAATTTCCAAGAACTATGTCCCGATGTATTACGGAATGGATGGAGCGATGTAAATTGAAAAATATTTTTTTTGAATATGAAATATTTCAAAATATAGCTTTCCGGTTATTCTGGATTACCACAAACTCAAAGGATACTTTGAGTTTCGTTATTTATATTAAAAACCTGCCATTGCAATTAATCTGATGGTAACATTTTTTACAGATTATTTAATGTGTTACATACTAGTATATAATTGCCGGTGGGTCCGAAATAGTAGAACTATTATGTATTATATGTTTTAAATAAAAATAAATTCTATACGAGTTTTCCATATTGTATATGAGGTAACGATTACGGAATATATAGCGTTTGATGGAAGATTCCCGTATTTTCGAGTAAGTTCAAGACATTCACCCTGAGTTTGGTGACTGTTACACGATACCGGTTAATTCCGGATGGAGGTAACCTTTTCTCAGCCGGTTTCTGTAAAGATTACGGAGATTGGGTTTGACAAAGTGGATTTGTCCCATCCATTCATCCCTCCATTCTCATGTTACTATAGAGTTTTCTCCGAGCGTTAACTTCAGACGTCCTCGCCCGCCGCCTTCCGTATCGGGCTTCAAAAGGCGAACCGGAATTATCACTCCCGGACCCGCACCCCGAGACCAATCCCCGAAGAATTAAAGCAGATTTAGCCGGAAGCGGTATCAAAACGAACACCCCCCCAAGGGCACTTTAACGTAACCGTGTTTTCCAGGTTTCCACTTCCGGAAGCTTGTTTTTCCGGAACAACAAACCGTAAACCCGTTGCGGTCGGACGGTCTGAGTACACATTAGAAATATTCAAACATCCTCCCGAACCGAATTGTTTGCGAACCGCCGCCCCCGCCCCTGAACGCGGATCGTTATTGGTTAGTTGAGGGGGCTGAGGGATTGAGAAGGAACGCGTTCCATTTGATGCCAACCGACGCTGAAATTGCTTTCCGCCGTCTGTTTATCTTTATTAGGAGGTTCTGCGGTTTTACCCGATAATTCCTCCCCGGGGTAATTGAGAAACAGCCGCAGACACTGAGAGAGAGAGAGAGAGAGAGAGGCTACCCTATATTAGATTTTGGATAAATTAAATATCCTAGTTAGATTATTTACAGTTAACTTCCGGCATTACTCCTGCACATTATCAGTCGACCGTTTCTACCAGCAATACTAATGTACCCACAAATAGGGAGAACATCCGAACAAAGAATCTGGATGACAATTAGAAGGAGGAATATGAATAGGTAGGGAGTGGTCCTGATGTTATACTTCATGACGAGAGAATATCTCCCAAATCTTAAAATGTTCACAAGGGACATAAACTGTGTACATCGTTATAATAGTACAGGTAGCTACACATTAAAAACACCTCCATTTACCGAAAAATGAGTTAAAGGCGACATAAGGTCCACATCTGTGATTCTGTTGTACGACCTACGGCAGATAAGTATTTAATGATAACACGCGTAATTACCTCACTGCATTATAAATTGAATAATCCAATTATCTAGATAACAAATTAAACAATGTAAACCGACTTCACATCTCGTATTTCTGTGGACCGATTTAATAAAAAAAAAGGATTAATTAGAGGACATCATTTCACAGTGACATCCAGTTACTGAATTTCGCTCAGCGGTTTGTTGAAAACTGAAAAGTTCTAATGATTTTTTTTTGTATTTCAATGCGTATATTTTTCACGAATCTTTTTCATATATCACCGGTGTTTCCGGAACCAATTATCCACCATCCAATTATCCCCTTTATGTTTACCCGGGTTTCCGATGGCTGGATTGAGCCGGAATTCTAAAGGCAAAAAGGCAAACAGGCTCGGTCGGTTATAATAATGACCGGCGTAATCCCGGTCAAAGAGACAATCAGGAAAAATTAGCGCGGCAGGATGAATTTGAAAAAAAAAAATTGGTCGGGTGGGGGGTGGATGAAAATGTTTGACTAAAATGTGCCCTTTTATTCAGTTATTTTTTCTTTTATGCACGGGTTGAATTTTCCGCCATCGGATGAGAATATTTCGTGGCCCGATGTACGATCCCGGGCCACTTGGCTAGCTTTTCGATCGTACCCCACTCAATCTCGGACTTTCGCCCACTCTCTCTCTCTCTCTCTCTCAGCCGGCAAATATACGGGGTTCCCGGAGGAAAAGTATCAGCGATGAGAAAATCATCCGGACGCAACCGTGGAAAAGTTATCCGGGCGGAAAATATTCTATCGAACGAAATTCGGTCCCTTGGCCTACAAATTTGATTGGCTAATTTTTCAATAACTCATAACCGATAGTCCGTGATTTACAGCTCGAATTTTTGCACAGAAATGATTCAAATAAACGATATGAAATAATCGACGTTGGTTCCTATAAATGCAGGCCGATTTGATTTTTTCTATTAGAATTGTTATTTTCTTTATTTGGATTAGAGATAGCAATGCTCGTGTATTAGAACAATGTCTAACTGGTAAGGCTTAAAAAATGAATGTTTCATGTTATAAACGCGTTCACTCGGATTCGAAAAAAAAACAATATTTTATCACCGAAATTTCGTATAAACCGATATGGAGGAATAATCGAATTTAAAAATCGGAAAAGTTTCTACGTCGGAAACTGGTGTTTCCGGCGGCGGAGTTTCGGTTATCCGGCACGTCCCGGAGGACAGCTGAACGGCGGAGGGAAGCCGGTCGCCGATTCATTTGCATGGAAATGCCGCCGGTAAAATCGGAGTTCGTTAATAACGTCGGACCAAGTTCGTTAGGAGTTGGCGGAGTTGGGAGGGCGAGGGGGGCGAGGGGGGGCGCCGAGGAGGCCTCACGTATTCATTGCCCCTTTATTAATGTAGGACCACGACTGCATCCGCACTGAGATGAAAATTAAATCAGAGACTGGAATTTGAAAATATTTAGGGTTAATAAATCCCGGCGGGTAGAAATCGATTTTATCGACATTTCCACCAGAAAATTTGAAACTAGCCGAATTATCCGGAGTTCATATAAAGCCGCCAGTACGAAATTAAGTTTGTAGAAGTTGAAGAGAAATTACAATTAATTCAGTTTTCATAAAATTTTCATTATTTATGTCAAACTAAGAATTTGGGTGAAAAGAAAAAATTGATTTTAAAATTTTGAATCCTGCTTAATTGACTGAAGGTTAATCGCGATAAATTACCACAATATATCGTTTCTTGAATTTTACTGGTTAATGCTCTCATTCTCACAGTATATAAAAATTGGCCTTATTAGTAATAAGTATTATAAAAGCATTAAATATTATTATAGACATAATCTATTGTAAATAATTTCATCTAATTCTTATCTCCTGTTTTTATTGTATTTTTGGTTTTTCAAAAATGATTTTTTGTAATTAATTTAAGTAATTTAAGCTATTTTTTTTATAGAACATAGTCCTGTTTAATTTTAGGTACGATTTGAGGAATTATGCAGAAATGTATTTGCTGTAATAAATATGTGTGAAAATAAAGCCGAAACCTCTTTTCACTTTGTACCAACGCTATAATTTAATTCGGTTTGTTTCGATAATGTCCACCCTCCCCCGCCCCCATTCATTAAGGACTAGAGGCTCGTGCCGTTTCGAATCCTTTCGCGTGCCAACGGCGACGAAAAAGGACTTCAGTCGGCCCCGGAGTTCCTGAGATCGGTTATCACTGGACCGACTCCGGCGAAAAGGAATTTTATCCGCGAAGAAATTTGCCCCCCCCCCCCTCAACCGAGAGTCCGGGGGCTTTTGTCCCCGTTTGGGGGAGTTGGGCCCCGTCCAGCACCAAGAAAGACTCGCGTGAGCGGTCGAAATTCGGCTGCGAATTTCATTTTTCAATCCGAACGTCAGTTTTTGTTTTGCGCCCTATTTACAAAACCGGATTATACATTTTCGAAGACGCTATTAGCTGAATTTGTGCGAAATTATGTACAGTGTAATAACAGTTGAAGAATTATATACTGCACTTAGATATATTCTACCGTTAATCAAAATCACTTCAGCACCATTGAATAATTTCCCGATAAATAGAGCTTTCAAATCTGAATAGAACGTGGGGCGTTAACACTTTTCAGCCAAGCGTTGAATTTCGTAAATGTTAGACTGCTTAGTGGATCCCCATAAATCTGTTCCGTAATTAAAAATACAATGAGAAATGAATTTCGAATAGAATAGTTATTAGTGAAAGTTGCGGTTGAATAGTGTGAAAGTATATTTTTTAAAAATAAAACGCACAAAATTTCCGGTGTCGTTGCTAAAATTAATTAATCAAATGAGCGTTAAGAAGGTAAATTTTCGTGGTCCGGTCGGATTCGTGTTAAGGAGGAATTAATGAATCTGTACCTGCCTCGTTTTTTCGGATTATTTATGGCCCTTTGTTTTCGGGGGGAAAGTATTTTTTTTCCTTTGAAATTCACTTCTGCTCCAATAGGAAAAAAACTTATTCAAAATTAATTATTCAAATTGTTTGAACTTATTTCGTGTTTGTTAGGCCTGACATCGGAGTTTAGTTAGCCGAAATCCTTATAGTCTCTTCAGTCATATTGTGTACAGGGCGTAGTGTAATGTGTCGGCTGGGGTATGAATTGCAGGCGGTTAGAGGCCCCAAATCAAATTGAATCAGACCGCTGCGGAAGCCTAACGCTTGGCAACGGAGATGTTAAACGGGGTCGCGATTTATGTCTAGCGACAGAAATAAATGATCGGCGGTTAATTGGCCGACGATCCCGCGGCGCTGCTTTACCACTTTTCAGACCGAAGATTTGCGTTTCCCCCAACCACAGTCTGTGTTTTGTACGGGGAATCAAGACAGTGTTCGCGCCGCCGGTCGAAGCAGTTTGCGCGTCTAACGATCGCGCTTTGTGGCCCACCGCCGTGACGAATAACCCTCCCGTTTTCAACCACTATTGTGCAATCACAGTGCCCCAGAATCTATTTCTCACAGCAACAAAATGTACCTTATCCAAGTCATAACTCTCGTATCTTTTAGTTAACAACAATCCGTCTCTAGGTCCTGCATCTATAAGTCATTCCTATCCATTACCATTGTATACGAGGTAATTAGCTTAGCGGTTGTGGTATGTACGATGGGAATCTGGGAAACAACTTTATCCGTGTGTTTTAGTAGCTTTACTGGTACCTTTACCCTATAATTAGGTGCACATTCTCTTGGAGAAGGCAAACAAATACATAACGCACCTCATCATCGTGGTATACAATGTTCGTTGCTATAAATTAGGACCAACAGGAATATGAACGCGATATATGCCAATATTTATTGCGCCAAGAATTTAGCACACAAAGAAAGTAAAAGTTTCAGTACTCGAAAAATATAGTACGCGTTAACTTTCCATAATATCAATTTGTGGCCATTGCATTTGTATTAGGCGCGATATCACAGGATCACGTTTCATTCGGGTCGGTCGACTGAAAAAGCTCCGGGGAGATTGCGCCGACAAAAAATGGCCGATACCAAACCCGCACGACATGCATTGCGTGTAGGTCTCACGAGCGCCTATTGCCTCACCGCTAACGTTATAGTAAATAAATTATTTGAACATTACCTGGATGAATTAAAAAATGTATCCATCCGGTATTGTACAATATAGTATATTGTAATTAATCGAGTTATAGCGGTAATATACGGAGAAGATTTAGCCTTCCTTCCGACTGATGTTGTTCATTACTGAAGCCGGTAATTGGGAAGTTAGTAGTCTAAGGCCGATAGATAGAACGTATAGACGAACGGCTCGGACGGTAAGTAGGAATTCGGTCTTCTAGAAAAGAAAAAACGAGGCTCTACTTGTAATTAGAACCGGCCCCCGCCACCTCAGACCGGCTTTTTGCTCTCCAAGTGGCTTCTTCCGCCCCCGGCAGTTAGTTCTGTTTAATTCACTTAGAGCCGGCCAGTAATGTCTCCCTTCCCCCCTTTTCTAATGTGATTGGGGGGCGGGCGGTGGATGTTGTGGGGCGCGATGGGGAGGATCTCCTGGGGGATGTGCTATCCGTTCGGCGAAGATAATCGGATCCCCGGCCTAGTGTGTTGGTGGCCTTCTCCAGGATAATCCCTGACTCGTTATTTTCTGATCGATCCCGAAATAGTTTGTAATTTATTCGGTAAATAGACCGTAATTTAGGATTCTACCTTCGCAGGATTTTAGACGTGTTTTTAAGCAACGTTTGGGATATCAGGATAACTCCTCTAGTAATTGGAAAGTTAGATGGAACGCGAGGAACAAACAGGACATCAAAATCTGTATGTAGGGTGAGGTTGGGGTAATATAAGAGTGCGCACTGTCTACAGTATAGTTCGAATTTTATTAATATTTGATGGTTTGGACGAACCCATAGTTCAAGTCCGCATGTCCGCATGTTTCAGTATAGTGTTGTTCGAGAATAATTAATTGTTTAATCGTACTTTTAAAAAAGTAATAGAAAATTATTTCGTAAGCTGCAAACAACCTTTTTATTAGAGCCTTTTTACATCGGATATTATTTTTTTCTATAAATTGTACAATTTTTAGATACAGCGTCTTTATTGCACAATATTAACCCTCTATGGGCCGAATTTTTATTTTAAAAAAAATTGGGAGAACGAAAAATCAGCAATTATAAACCTATATATGCAAATGAAAAAAAAGATATTGATAAGTTATAGGATTAAGATTTATCCGTGTGCCATCTCACGAAAAAAGCTATAATTATTTGGTAAAATTTCGATAAATTGAAATGTGACCTGAAAGTTACACGGGTCCATAGAGGGTTAAGCTTAGGAATGCAATGCTAAGAAAAAAATAATATTTAAAAATTTAAAATTATAATCCGAAGAATGACGCCATTAATAATATTAATTGTATTTCCTCGATAGAATTATTAATTTATGTTTCTTCGAAATCAGTCAAATTCTCAAGTTATCAAGTACGAATCTGATTGGGATTATTCGAAAGGGTCTATATTGTTCCTTTGTTTGTCGATCGGCGTTAGTCTGCCAAATTAAAATGGCCAATGAAATGATGAACCGGGCGACAAATTCTGATAGCACTTGCCGCAACAGTGACAGCCCAATTGCATGACTGTTTTGTTCATCGGTATTATAGTATATTGGTGATGGGGAGAGGGAGGGAGGGAGGGAGGGAGGGGGTATTAGGATGCGGCAAACATTTGATTACGGCGGCCCGCGCCCACCGACACCGGATGGGATATGCTAATTCGCTAATGATAGTCCAATTTCGGCACGAATTAAGTCCCCAAGCGGTTGGGCGGATATCGGACCTGGCGCGGAATTGGTTCCCCGGTTCGGACCGCGCGTAAAATTTTCAATCCGCTATACATATTTGTTTGTCCGACGGGTCACCCGCCCGTTCGGAATGCAGCTTGCGACTAATTCATCTTAACAAGATGAAGTTACAAACGTCTTAATTATAGTTGGATAGGAAATATTCAGTCTCTCCTCCACCCCTCAGTTATTTAGTAATGAGCTTGTCTTCGTCTTGAACGGTATTCCCAAGTGTATAGAATAAGATATGAACTACAGTACCTAATGGCGAAATTAAATTCGAAATCAAAACATGTGTGAATTGTGGACATTTTAATTATGATGAGAATGTCCATTATACCAGAAATAGGTAATTTTAAAGATCAGAATGCCTACCGAAATCCTCTCTTTATTTTAGAAAAATTGGGTCCGGAGTCGACGTGTTTACATAGCTGACTTCTGAATTACCCTTTTTCTCAGCACGTACTGTTGTTATATATTGGAATCTCGCCGCTTTTCAATGGTGCGCACAGAATTTTCCTTCAATTTAAATTTTTAGGTGTTCTAAAAACTGAAGTTTTTCGTTATATCTGTAGTATAGAAATGAGAACGAGTCGAAAATACTTCGTTCGGTGATTATTCGTAATATTGAGTCCCCTCTTTTTTGAATCTAGTATAAGCATCCAAACTTTCGGATTTTTGCGATTAACGGATTGAATTATTTTATTATTGATACACGGACGGACCGAAAAACGATGCGTTTTCGGATGCGGCCAATTGGTGGGGGTTAGGTGCGGGGGCCCCTTTTTCTTGAGGAAAATAAATTTCCTAAATTGTTTCTGGCCGGCGATGGGACCCTTATTCCCCGTTGGAAATCGGGCGGCTGGGGATTGTGCCCTCTGCGGCATCATATAACCTAGCTGGAGCTCTCCCCTTTCCCCTTTTCCCGGTTCCCTCCCCCTTTCCCTTCTCTACGACGTGTCCCCTGATGTCCGGGGTTCGGTCTTCGTCCGGTCCATCGCCCAGAAACGCTCGGCCCAATTGATCGGAACCGATTGCCCCCTACCTCTTTCAACCTTCTCGAGGGGATATATTTTCGTACCGGAGTTTTTTCGGTACCTCGATCCCGACCATACCTCGGTTGATATATTGGGCCGGCGTTCATTGAATATTCTTACTGCGACTTTCAAAAATTTGGCCATAAAATATCGGCGTAAAAATATTCTCTCCGCTTTTATCAGTTGATTTAACTAACTCTTTAAAACATCGGGAAAAATGATTACACGTGAATGTTATTGCTACACTCAAAGTATTATTAACAATCCAGCTTTCGTACGCGCGGTACATAACGAAGGCCCATCATATGTCATAGAGTTTTGAAACATTATCGTAACCGACCGACCGGTGTCGTATCCGGGCTCCAGTCCATTTATAATGAACATTATCGTTTTTTTCCTCGTAAAGGAAAAAATGAGCTCGAAAACGGAACTAATCGTTGCGTTAATCGATGTTCTTTGCTGGATAATAAACGACCGTCCCCGCCGGGAAAGGATGCGGACATCTGTCGGGTCCGAAATTTTACCTGTGCCGCGTACGCCATCTGACCCCGACCTACCCGCATTTACCAGAGACCCGTTTTTTTTTTGTTGCTCTTCTCAAACCCCTGGCTTTAGACAGTTTCCGCCTTGATTGCACCATTTAAACATTTACCGCTACCATTTTTTAAAATTCGGCTGTAATAAAACCGATGAATATATTAATTTCGAGGGCTATTTGCCGTGATTGATATTTAAGATTACAGTCTTAAGATTCTGTCCGTATTCCGTATCCGACTATAAGGCGGAACTGGAACAGAATTGTAGCGTTCCTGTAGAGCCATTTGTATACCTCTGAGATAACGAATCATACAGGATATTAGAACTATCGATTCGAACTGTTATTTTTTTTAAGTTGAATATATAATCTTGATCGCCTTTTTTAAGACTACAGCCTCTCCGGATCCTTATCCGAGGTTTGCCTAATTTTTACCAGTAATTGTATTCCTGTTATACCGTATTGACATGATTACTGAGCACTTGGGCCGAGGCGTGAGCGTTATTCTGTACACTATAAAGCATCGCGCTCAAGATTATGTCGGGACACTGGGCCGGGTCGAAACTAATATCGGGGCCGCATGTTACCGTTTTACGGGCCCTTCTGTTATTATTTCAAGGTGGGCGCCCCTCCCCCTCCGGGCCGTATACCGTCGCGGCGACCGTATATATATATCGTAATTACCGGCCGGGGCAGTGCCAGGTAATTAATGGTCCGTTAGCGGGCCCCCGGGTCGTGAGGCGACATGTGCCTCGTTATGAAGTCTGGTTCTGAGTGGGCGAAAGGGAGTATGGGGATGGGGAGTTTGAAAAATAACCGTGTAAACATCATCAATCTGTGTGAGAGGGTTCCGACCCACGGTACGGCACAGGGCCTCAAACGGCTATCTTATCAAAAAGTGTGATATACTCGTTATCACTACAATAATTATTACATAATAACCACTTTATCCGGCTCCGTTTGTCGAAACCGGTCAGTAGTAGATTTAGTCTAGTTTGGAATTCCTGTCATATTTGGTTTGGTCTTGTGGAGACAGAAGATAGGGAGAACTACTAGATCTAATATACTTCTCGACTAAACGAGCTGCCGCTGTGGAAATATAATGTGTACAATTATGTTACAGATACGAAAGTGTTCAAGCAATCTGGACAAAAGAATGTTTCTAATAATTGTAGTGTTCACTAGCAAGTATAAAAGCAAAATGCTTTAATAAACGATGATTTTTGTAATGTTCATGAAAGGTCCAGATAGATTGTTAATCAATATTTACTAGATACATAATGTTCGTATCGTTGGGATAATTCCCCCTTACATTCTTTGGCTTCGCCAACACCGGAAGGTTTTACCGCCATTGCCGGGGATTGCGCTCTATCGATCTCCAATAATTACTCATTTGGGAATCATTTTTTTTTCTATTTTAAATTAATCATCCCAAGTTCTTCCCCCCGCGGAGTCATTAGGTACCACAATTAATCTTTCCCCGGATCGTAGAGCCGGGGTCGGCCCCTGGAGGGCGGCTTCTCTTACCGCCCGCATAACTTTTAAGTTCACCTCCGCAGGAATACGTTAACGGTATTGTTTAAATTTTTTTCTGAGCTCAACAAAGTTCATTTCGTATCAAACCACGTTTTCTACGCGACGAAATGTTCAAATTTAATTCGGTAAATTTGTGCGAACTGATATTTCCTTAATTTAAACTTAGAAATTTCATTTTTTTTTAAATCACACAATAAATGAAAAAGTAGTGAACACGTATCCACTAGATATTTTTTTCAAACATTTTTTCCCCAAGTGCCTTTCTCAAATAACTAAGATGTTGGTTACATGGAAAACAGTTTTCTCTGAATTTATTCAGTGAAAATTACTTTTTTTGGTGACGGACTAGATATTCTTTCTGAATTAATCTTCCCATTTTAATTCCCCAGTTTAGTTTATAGGATTCATTTTTCGAGATCAAAGATTAAATTTATAATAAACGTTATTCTATCGAATGAAAAGTTGTTTATCCTTTCTTTCTTCGGAATTATCTCGAAGGCCTTTATAATTATTTATCATAAAACTCAAAGTTGTGGAGTAATTTTTTCGAGTTCAGAAGGATTAAAAACAATTGACGTTATTAAATTAAAAAAGAAATTCCGCTGCGGGGGATTAGAGCAATGGATTTCTTCCGAGAGCATTAACATTTTAAATCATGTTACAAACTGTTTATCGCTTGGGGCGATTCATCCCCGAGTAAACAGAATAAGGTTTGAATCTTTTGAAAAGGTTGGGTCCACGTACTTACTCAAATATTAATGGAGTTATGCCCGACTTCGTAATCGCATCAGTTCTATCGCTAAGGTAAAATGCTTATTAAAAATAAAAATAAACCCGGCGTTACCTAAATCTTAGGCCAATCTGGGATATCAGATGGTTCCGAGAGGTCATTATTTAATTCTCACATTGTAATAAGTTATAAAATCGAACGCCTTCTTCTTCACACTCATTATTCCTGAATTAACGGAAAAATGTTTTATCCCCGAATTTTATCGGCGGGACACAGTTTCGGACAAATAGCACCGTCTCAGTTTTAATGCGGCGCGCTAAGTGGCCGCCGGTGGTTTCTATTTGAGAAATATCAGATTTCCGAGAATATATTTCATCGCCGGAGAGATTAATTTAACAATGGCCCCGAATCTGATTCGTGGGGCGGGGAGTTATTTTTATTTATGCCCAACCGGCCTTGCGGCATGCCATACGAAATGCACAAATTCCATTCGTCCGCCGGCCTCGATGCCTATCTTTATGTAAATAGGAATCGGCTGGAGGCGATAATCATCTCGGCTAAATGTAGAGGCCGCATTTTTCACCTGTCGTTCGCGCCCCGGCTCCCTCCCAAACAATATTTCACTCGGTAATCGGTATTTATTAATAAATATTAAACGGGCCCGACAATAAAAAGAAATGAACGATGTTCGGGGTTTTATCGGCGCCGATTTATTGTTGGTTCGGCTACGGAATGAAGCCATCGCTCATAAAAATTGTTAACGTCTGAGCTGTTCGCCCCGACGCGGCCAGGCTATGATTCTTTAAATATATTGGGCTGTCGCGAAATAATATTTTCAACTATCGGTATCATCCCTTAAATTCCCCCCCTTAGAAATGTTCGGGGTAATGCATTTTTTTTTAACTGTTTTATTTTTGCACAATCAACCTATAGAGTTATGGGTGCAATTGATACATGTGATTATTTCGGCGTGTTAGTCACGACAAAGAAACCACCCAATGATGGCACTTTTGACATGTTTTAAAAAGTGAGGTGATCTCTGGGCCAGTGGCGTTTAAGCCGTCGTGGTGGGGATAGTGGATGGGTAGAAGAAGAAAGGGACTGAACGAGTGGATTTGGATGTGGAGAGAGGCGGGAGTGGAATTTAAGGAAGCGTGATTTTGCGACTTCGTCCACTGTCGGTATGTTGAGGTCATTATGGATTGTTCGGTTAGAAACATACCGGGGAGCATTAAGGATGGTACGAAGGACTTTTGATTGGAACAGGGTAATGCTAGGATCACTTCTTCTAACTGCGATTATAGTTTACCCATTGCTTTTTGTCAATGTCTCTTGCACTATTTTTCAGGAAATCAAGCGCAGTTAAGTTTTGAAACTAATGAATAAACTATGGAACTCTACGTATATAATTATTTATCGTTTACAAACTTTAACTAGCTCATGTTTCATATTGTCGTGAGTTGAACCGACTACAAAGGGTTGACGCAAAATCCGGACCCAGATTTACCCCCATCGTCCCCGAAATGAAATGCAAATCGACAGAAAAACAACAAGGGGGGGGTCCTCTCCGCCAGGCCTCGGAACTTTAATATTTATAGCGTAAGTACCTTAAATAATAACACGTTTAAACCGGGGGACCGCGGCGCCGAAGCCAAGCGGAACAGTTAAGTCCGCCGTCAGAACAGTTAAGATGATTAAGGTCCAATATTGAAATTCGCCGACAAGGAGGAGTTGACAAAGGGAAGTTTGTACTTAGGAGATTGAGTAAGCGCCGTGAGGTGGAGGGGAGCGGTCCGGGTAAGTGGTGCACCTTAACAGATGGTAAGGTAAAGCCGCTCGCTAATTAATTCCTTAATTAATTAATGACAATACGAGTTCAAGCAAATTGCCTTTCGGAAGTGTGCGTGTGTCGCTTCACCAATCTTGTGATCGAATTCAGAAATGTCTTACCCCTCAATACTGTGTTCTGACGGGTTCCGATAATTTATAAACAGCTTCTGGATTATAAATATAGGGGAGGTTAAAGGTGTTTAGAATTAGATGAAACTGGTGAAGAGAGAAGATTAAAACATTGGAAATTTACATTTTTTTAACGCTAGAATAAGGTGGACTAAGGTTTCCGTTCGCGGGGTTTCTCCCACCGTCAGTAGACCGTGCCGAACGCTACCACGTGTCTGGACATGGATTCCTGAGGTAGGAAACAGCGGATAGTGTGGGCCCACAACAGAGGAAATAAATTAATTAAGTCTTTATTTTCTTGAGAACCATCGGCAATTTTGAGAGTAAAACTTTCACTTACCCCAACCGTCGGGTGGTAGCGGTCGGACGAGTGCCCTTACAAAACCCTTCGACTGTCAAATCCCGGCAATGCCGATCATTAAAGGCTCGAATATTTAGTCCGACCCCAGGTTTCCGACTGGGTCGGGAAATAATTACTTGGAAAGTCAATTAATGGCCGACCGGGGACAAAACCGCGGTACCCTACAACCCCTTCACAGTTGTTACTCTGCAGAACTTCGCCTTCCCCTAGTCCCACTCAACCACTGCTAGCCCCTTTCGTCGCCTATAATTGACCGTAGGAAGTCCGAAATCCCCTAAAACAATTCCGCTAGTGAGTCGACCACTTGACCGTAATATTTCCTGTATGACCAACACAAATTCGTTGCTTATTTCCGATAGGACGAAGACGCGTAACAAGTGAGATATCCCCTCTTTGTTTCGGGCTTTCAAACATTTTGAGAATGTCAAATGTGAGCGCGCCGCCAACACAATTGTAATTTGTTCTTATCCACTTCCCAACATTGTTCCGCGCGTTCTTAAAGGTTATTACGACCGTTCGAGGAAATCCCGCCATAATCTTTCAATTAAAATTGTTTTTTACGGCTTCCACTATCACCAGTAGCATTCTCTCAGGAATACTGTCAATGCGAAGTAACACATCTGTTGTTAGGTTAAGTCTGTAATTAGCACTGTATTTCTAACTCGTTATTTTCAGATGTGTCCCCGCCCGTTTTGGATATTTTTTCGGCGTAAAGATGGGTAGAAAGTAGACGGGGGAAAGCAAATGAACGTTAATTAGAAACTCTTTCGATACAGGTAAATCGTATTTTGAGAAGCTCTACATTTCAGATTCAGTAAATCTGTTACAGTTATAGGCGACTCTTTGAAATACACCTAACCGGTGGATTTTTATTCTGCGTTATATTCAGAGTTATCGAAGGATAGTGGCGGAGGGCGACGGGAATCGTCAAAACGAATGATTCGCAGTACCGAGTTTTCATGAAATGTCGGGTCACCCGCTGGGGCTTAGGCCGGTGGGGCAAATTAAAACGCGAAATTGAAGTACCGAGCCCAGCTTAACTTAGCATTATACAAAGCCCGGTCCCCGGGTTTCGATTCTGTTCCTCGCCGCCCGACAATTGGTTTACCCCCGTCCGCTGCCCCAGGCTGGGTTTAACCTTTCAACAATAATTTTGTTTATATGGAAAATACATTTTATTTACCTCGGATGCGGTTTTATTCCGCAGCGAGTATCGTATAACGAGTTCCAGGAATGGATAACCAGTGGCAGCCAGGTCAAATTATTAGCGTTTTTCTTCTTTCACGCTGAAAATGTATCTGTCTGCTTGGATATGATAGAAATAATCATTTGTAAATTTTATGTTTTTATATTTTGTAATATAATTCCACCGAATGTTGGGCAGGTGGCCATGTGGACAGGTAATTTGAAAATTGCAAATTATTGTTTCGAAATTAAGAAAATTTAAGTATGCGTAAAATACACGTGGGGCTGAGATAGGCGTTATTCCGAAGTGGCCGGAACACGTACAGCAATTAAAGCCCGGTTCTACGAATTATTTATTTCGCAGAGCGTTGCTTTAATTTAAAAGAAACAATAGAGAAAACGGCGTTTCGCAAGCTCGGCATTCGCAGAGCCTCGTGTATAACACGGCGCTGCGCTCCGCAGTCCCGCACGACTTACCTGTACTGCGGTTAAAGCCTTGCTCGTGTCGGAAGGGCGCCTAACGACGCCAATTGCACGGATTTGTAACACTCCCAGACGCTCACAATCCATTCCCCTGTCCCACAGCGGAACACCCAACGATTAAAGCTGTGTAAAGTTAAACTGGAATGATCTCTTTCTACTGTTACACATAATGTGGAAACCTTTCTTGAAGACTAATATTACACTCTTTTATATTTTATGAAATTCACTGTTTTGAACTACTAACAATTATCATTAATATCAGGATATTATATATTTATAACATTTATCAATTAATGGCAGCATTGATAGAAAAATCAAATATTAAAATAACTAATAAAATATTTTTTTATGAGTAATTTTCATAATGAATGCCTAGGGCATTATTCGTCCTCACTCGGCAGTGTGATAGCCAGCCGCCCTGTGTACCATCCGCTCCCGGCCGGATATTTTTGAACTGCGTAAAATTTATGGTAATTTAAAGCCGGGCGATCGCTTCCCGAAATCGGATTGTTTATCCGGAAATGGCCGTCCGTCTGATTCCTCCGTCGTCCGTGAATTCGACATTGATTTGAAAACCTGTTGCCTGAAATTGTGTTTGGTCCCAGCGACTCGCTCACTGTGTGTGTGTGTGTGTGTGTGTGTGTGTGTGTGTGTGTGTGTGTGTGTGTGTGTGTGTGTGTACTCGTTGATAAGCCCCACAACACCAACGGGGACCCTTTCATTTGAGAGACCCCGTCGCATATTTTATAGGAAAACTTTTATTCGAGTTCTGCTATAGACCCGAGAGATAAAGCGATGCGTCGAAACTGTAGAGACATTTAACTTAGTTACATTTCACTCGCCTAATATTGTCGGGAAAGGTGTCGAGCATATCTCAAACGGGAAAAAAACGTAAGCTATGAGTTATAACAATTAATAATAAACGGTTCAACGGTTCTATGTTTCATCTTCTATAAAACATCTTCTAAATGTTGAACAATTGTAACGTCTAATTGATTTAATAATTAGTATATAACATTTATCCTAGTGACTACACTGAGGTCCCTAGTTTAATCAGTTAAAAATTCAGCTGAATATTGATATTAGAGTTATAAATGTTAAAATTAAGAGTTAACAATTCTTTATATTTAATATTTTATAAATGATATGATATTGTAAGTTACATAATAATTCTCAAAAATAATTTTGTTGTAGCCCCTGAAACATGAAAATTAGCCGCTGGAGAGTTCCGGTGAAATATTCATCGTGATTATTGACAGGATTGTTTCGGTTTCATATCAAGAGCCATTCGCCCAATTTTCGAGCCGTCAAATAAAATTAAATACAACCTTAAATATTCCATTTGACCCCGTGGCTATCCGAAACCTGTCTCCAGTCATTTGCAGCGGTGTTATTCGGTATTCGAAACCGGTTGTATATTTGAAAACGGGCCCTAGGCCTGCACGGTGATTAGGAAACCGCTTGGGTCCGATTGCTGCGGCCCGCCCAAGCTCCTGAATTATGGAACCTCCTCCTAAGCGTGTTAAACGGATAATTCTCTTAAAATAATTAATAACGCCCTCGGTTTGTAGCGAATCGTTGGGACTCGTTGTAAGTTATACCTTCAAATGCAAATGCGTTCCATGCTTTATACATTATAATCCGGATTTAATTAAGCGCAAATTTAGAATACCTGTTTTGTGGTCTGCGTGGGGTTGGGAGACCGTAGATTTCGTGTGTTTCTGTCTCCTCTCGCTGGTCTGGTCGTTTGCTAGACCGGTTTCGGCTGCTGGCGATCTTCAGTAGCGATGTTAGTCAATTTGGTATTTTGGATGTTTTCTGGGCATCCACACTGCACTGTCTCTGTCACTTGTACTGTCTAGTTTATCGGTGCCATTGCTCCCAACGAACTTTAGTTAAGTACATTTCTGCACCACCCTCAGGGGGCGCTAGTTTATCGTTGCAAGTGCATCCAACGAACTTTAGTTAAGTACATTTCCGCACCACCCTCAGGGGCGCTAGTTTATCGTTGCAAGTGCACTCCAAGAACTTTAGTTAAGTACATTTCCGCACCACCCTCAGGGGCGCTAGTTTATCGGTGCAAGTGAACGAACTTTAGTTAAGTACATTTCCGCACCACCCTCAGGGGGCGCTAGTTTATCGGTGCAAGTGCACTCCAACGAACTTTAGTTAAGTACATTTCCGCACCACCCTCAGGGGGCGCTAGTTTATCGTTGCAAGTGCACTCAAAGAACTTTAGTTAAGTACATTTCCGCACCACCCTCAGGGGGCGCTAGTTTATCGTTGCAAGTGCACTCAAAGAACTTTAGTTAAGTACATTTCCGCACCACCCTCAGGGGGCGCTAGTTTATCGGCGCAAGTGCATCCAAGAAACTTTAGTACATTTCCGCACCACACTCAGGGGAGCGCTAGTTAAATATACCTAATAATTAGTTTAGTATACCTAATAATTTAAAGAGAAAGCAAAACTTTCATAGACAAATAAAAATTTAATACTGTAAGATAAAAATAAAAAGGTAAGTTATAATGAAAATATGCTTAACTGTGAATTGTACTTAACTACAGTACAAGTGACAGTGACAGTGCAGTGAGGATGCCCAAAAAACATCCAAAGTTGTTTTTTTTTAGATACTGATTATATTACTTGTCAGACATTTTCACGAATTTTAAAATATTATTGGGAATACATTTTTTTAACGATTCGAATTGTTCTTAATACCCTTTCTATTATTCCCCTTTTCAATAATTAGTTTAAGGATTAGTTTGTCTTCTGCCCGTCATGTGCGGATCGTGTGGTAGGCCCGGACCCTACTCCAAACATTTAATAAAATAATAACAATCGTTTAATAATTCTTAAGGTAGTTTCAGTTTCAGGGATGTCCGAACTATGTCGCTTAATTTTAAAAATGAATTAATTTTCATTGTGTCTCACCCCTGAGAATGTAGATTAGGATGCTAGGGGTAGTCGATACGGCACCTTGCCAGTCGTAAAGACCGTCATAATTTGGTACAAACAGGGGGACTCTGTTATGTGTTTGTCACCCATTCCGCTTCACACATACGTTTAAGTATGTTTATATAGGCATAAAATATGAACGGTGCCGTATGGTCATGACAGGGGGGGGGTATAAACCCCGTACCCTCTCGTACATTGTAAAATGGCCGGGCGTAGGCCTGCACTCGCACAGGAGTAATTGAACGGGGCCGACCAATCGTCGATCGGCGAACCCTTTAGTGGGGTGGGGGGGCGGTTGAGAACTTAATTATTTAAAACAGACGGCTCCCCCTAATGAATAGATGGGGGAACCGGGGGAAGTTGGCGGGCCCGGGAGCGGCAATAGTAGCGGGACCAAGTTGTATCGGTGAGGGGCGGTAGAGGAGGTGCCTGTTTGAGAAATGCATTCGTTAGCGTCCCAATTATGCAACCTGGTTGACGCTGGGGGTGGGTTGGGGGCGGGCTGGGGGCGACCGCGTCGCCGGCAACAACTGAGAACAATTCGGCCCCCGCACGCTTTTGACGGGTTCGACACGCCCCGTTCATCCAGTTACTACAATGTGTTGTGTTTACCATTAATTCGGAACAATGAAATCGTTGAATATTCAAGGGAGATTCTGGAGAAATCTACTGTTGTCATTGTACATACACTTTACTCGATGTATGTTTAAAATACTCTAATAGAATATATAGGGTGTACCAAAATTAACGCAAGATTTGAATCGAACTGTGGCTGCCAAACTTTCATTACTTTTGAAATATTGTTCAACAATGAAGAGACGTTGTTCTATCGTGTAACGCTCCATTTGTACTAACCCTAAACTATCAGCTGTCAAATGGTTTTTTTTAATAGGGTTGCCAACTGTACTGCAGGAATGGTGGCAAATTAAAATCTTGCGTTAATTTTGGGACACCCTATACTACAAATCGTATATCTTACTCTAAATATGATTGGAATTTTGGGATATAAACGGGCCGTGCGGATGTATCTCAATTCTATGTTTCTATTGTCTTTAAGTCATTGATTGTAGCACTCTTCGTAATTATTATCTTTACTCCCGTACTCTTTTCCCCACTAATTCTCTGGTTCTGGGCAGCACGTGTGAACGTTTCGCTGCCAATACTGTCTGGCCACTGGTTCCCAAGAGTGAATGACAACTAAATTATAATCCTGCGTGTCGGTTCCTCCCCTCGAATATTCGTTAGAGATACTTATCCTCCTTTTCGAACACACCCCAAAGCAGTCGCGCCACGTGGGTGGAATCGCGTGGGTGGGAGGAGTCTCGCTGTGGGAATTACCTTATACTTTGATGAAGGCAGTCTGACATTGGAGGCCGAATAGACACACTGTATTGATTCATTCGATGAAATTCAAAAAGGGAACGAAATCGGTCGAGAAAGTTGTTAACCAACACACGCGTCAGTCTGTCGGCTTTGTGCCGAGCCCCCCGGCCTCATTTGCAGGGCTTCAAGTCATAGACCAATCCCGCATAGGCTAAATCGCGGAAATCCGATTTGAGATTCCCGCCGGGGTTTTCAAAAGAAATAATTATCCTCGATGAAAGGAAAGGGGTGGCGGTCGCTAAACGAAGGACGGTTGCGGGCGCCCTTGAAGGGAAAAGAACAGAAGGGGTTGGCCACAGATCGGGGAAAAGTGGAAGAAACGGGCGGGCGGGGGCGGGGTAGAAAAGAAGAAGCAGGAGGTTGAATGGAAATTTATCAAGATAGATATTATTTAAAAAGGAGCCTTCAATGAATCGGAGACCTCCGAGGCCGAGAAGGGGGTTCTTTTATCTCTCCAAGATTGCCCGGAGACAACCCTAAAAGGGATCGGTTTAAAATCGACATAGAAAAGGTATAATCCTCCCTTTCCATCGGCGGCTGAGATATAATTCTTGGAAACCTAATGGGAGGCGGCCCCGGTCTTTTGTGGACCGAGCATGATTTTTATCGTTCCTTACACTTTTCACAGGCCCTCTTATACATTGTAATGAGGCCGTGTTTTCATTTCTTCTCAAGTATTAAGGGGATTTGAATGAAAAAAGATCTCATAAAAAAAAATCTGCGCTTTGAATGATTTCATTCAAAGTTCAGATAATAACTCTGGAAAAAAACGAATTAGGCAACAAGAAAAAATGTGAAAGGAAAAAATTCCCATCGAAATCTATCCGTATCACCAGCCTAATGATCCATCTTCACCTAGTGGACGCCGAATGGGTCACAGACTAACGAAATATATACTACTCTTGAGAGAAGCCGAAACCGGTCTAGCTGCAACAGTAACGGCACCGGAAATTTAGACATATATTTATCATAAATCTCTTTATAACAGTGATACTAGTGACAATCGAGCTCTGGTCGCGGAAACCTTCGCTCACTTATCTATCACTTTAGTTTGACTAAAAACATAAGAATTGTATTCAATGCCAATTGTACCATTTGGGACCATTCATCAGTCAAGAACTTCTATAGAGCCCGAAACAAAGTTACACTCAAGTTTGATTCAACAGTTGACTGGCTCTGAACTTTCAAATGGCCGCCGCGAAATTTTCACCGTATTCCGACAAGTCCTGCCACCTGTTGGTGACCGATTCTGAAATTGTCTCCCTTCAATGATCTCTCCTAAAAATGAGAGACTGGCTACTTTAAGAGCATTCTCTTCTATTGCAAAGTACCTTTTCTTTGGGCCAATTCGGGAAAATCATTTCCCACCCCACGGAAATCAATCGAAACATTTTCGGACTTGAAAGCGGTCATTGAATGAGTGATCTATAAAAGACTGTACTTACAATATTTCCCTTTATTAATGTGCTAATACGTAAGATTTCAGTCGGAATTTGTGTTTTATTTAAATTTTACCAGTTTGACTAGATTAATCACTGTGCCTTCAGACCGATAAAAAAACTTGACCCTCGTTAATCCGAGTATACTTAAATTTCCATTTAAATCAATGCAGTCGTGTGAAAAAATCCATAGACCTTGGGAGAGATTTTAGCGGGGAAAAAATCCGGCATAAATTCTAACGGAGAGGGCTAATGGACGATCAGAGTCAACGCGTTTCGGTCCACGGGGCCGATTAAGCCCTGGCTAAGATTATAAAGAACAAATTAATCCTAATCCCCGGGAGGGGCTCAGGCGAGAAGGGTTGAACAAATTGCCGGAAGAAGTCGCGCCGACTGGGGGGCCGGGGCTTTTTAGAGCCGGCAAGGCCTAAAACCCTGGACTTAGGGCCCGTTTATTCCCGAGCGCCAAATCCCCCGCCCCGTTAGGAGGGAAGAGGAGCCCCACACCGCACCTTATGCACGTCGCCTCACCGATTGCAACGCAATTTCACGGCTCGGCTGTTCGCGGAGTCGACCGACGGGGGAACGGAGAAAGGGGTGAAAAAACAGGGGCCGCAGGAGACAGGACTGGGAGGGGATTGAAGTGTAGGAGACTGGATGACATGGAAAATAGTCAGCCACCGTCGCGTCCTCCAATTAAAGCCGTATTTACCCGAGGGGTAGGGAACTAATTAAAACAAGTGTAACAAAACAAAATTTGAAGATCCCGTAGAAAGGATTTAAAATTAATTTTCAAAACTGTAATCGATGTTGAAATATGACGCGAGTTTTAACCGGGAGTACATCAATGGTTGGATTCTTCGTCAAAAGTATGCAAAGTTTCGCGACATACACATTCTAGTTGTAACACAAAATAAAAAGAAAAAAAAATCTCTCCGTAGGTCAATTACAGATTGGAGTCAGGCTGATCGAACTGCCCCACATTTTAATATGCTCGTTTTTGCATTTAGAAGCATCGCTCTATATATATAGTGTGAAGTATAGGATGAAATGCTTAGTAGGAATGCCCAATCCCCAAATTTGACCCAAATATCTGAATATTTGACGTCAATGTCCCCGAAAATTCCCTTCGCTTCGACCGGAATATTTGCGATTGAGCTCGTCGCGGCTTCCGGTGGCGGGGAGAACTTTTACACCGCTGAATGATACGGGAAGATGCCGGTTTTCTGAAGTCATCGCAAAAATTTAACCCCCGCCCACCGTTCGGCCGGTGGTGAATAAGCGCAATTTCCAGTGTAGAAAGGGCGGTGAGGAACGCGGAGGAGCTTGTGCTCAAGTTCGGCATTTCCGCCACTCGAAAGCCCTGACCCTCCTCTCCGGGCCGGAATAAGAAAGAGGCCCGAAAGGAAATCGGGTTTTCGAGTGGATTGTTAACCGTTGAATAAGCTATAGCCCCGGCGGACCCAAAGGTGCGGCCTTTACATGAGATTCGGCAGAGTTTTGGAGCGGTAGAAGGAGGAGGGGGCCCGCGGAGACCGACAATAGCCACTTAAACCAGACAAAGAAAACCGCCGTTGGGTGAAACAATTAGCATTGTTCAGAAAGGAAATGACGTTTTAAACATTTGTGTTCAAATATTGTTCTTCCCTTATAATAAGACGATTAACGGCCATTGACTGTGGAATAAATGGAAAGTCTTACAAAATGAAACATTTGATATACTTCAATATTTTAATCTAAAAAAATATAACACCTCTCAACCTGCCCTCAATTTCTTCCTTAATAGCAATATTGTGTTCAAATCACATATATCTCGCAAACTGAGGGGACGCCCTAAGGCGGCAACATAGTAGGCATTATTAGCCTGTAAAAATAAACTAATCGGTTATAATTTATCAAGATTTCTTATGCGTAAAAACTGCTTAATAACCTGTGGTTCCTTAATTATTTTCAATTAACTTCATTTATTACATTTTAAAATTATATTGTGTTTGGATTGTGTCTTCAGGACAGAAGACGCCACGAAAAATCTGACAATGCGATACAGTTGATAGATAATAATTTAAGAGAATTTGTAAGACGGTCCAACGACAAACTCGGCGCTTTCGACGCGTCAATTTAAATTCGGCGGACAAAGACTTTACATCTGAGTTTTGCCCATAATTCTCCAGACAGTTGGGCGCAGTCGTAATTCCTGTACGCCTTACGAAACAACGCCAGGGTCTAATATCCCCGAGTCCGAGATATGGCACAATGGCCTCGAGTCTCCGGATAATGTCCCCGCGATTTGGCTTTTTAACGCCGGCAGGGTTCAAAATGCGGGGAGCAACGGAAGAACAGCCCGACGTCGGGGGGCGGAATGGGGGTTAATTCGTACTACCCCGCCCTCTCTGCGACCGAGCTCTCCGAATCCCAGGTTTACCCACGCCGTAATAATTGTCTGCAAGTGCAATAAAGTGTATAAGAGACGGGGCTGGGAACGGAGCGCTGGGGTTGTGCTAGGGGTGGGTTTTGAAGGGGGGGGGGTTTACACGTATACAGCTTTATAGGCCAGCTTCCCCTTAATGATGGGAATTACACGGAATCACATCCTCCTCCGGGATCCCCCTTAACCCGCTACACGAGGGCTACTCGGGCTCTAAAGTAATAAACTGTACGATCGCGCACAGTTGCCTGTATTTCGTTTGAAATAAACGCATAAAACTCTGGAATACTAACGGCTGGAAATTAGGTACGGTGTCGGCGCTGTTAATGTAGCGCAATTGTGCACCCCAATACTACTGAAGGAGGACAGCAATATACATAGTTGTGTCCAATCTGGATCTAGACGTTGTCGTATGCCGTCGAACTATGGGGATCGACCATGTTGGGGGAGACATACAAAGCTACTCTCATCCAGAGATTCCAATCGAAAGTCCTTCGAACTGTCCTCATTGCTGACTGGTACGTTTCCAATCACTATTATCACCATGCACTCAAAACAAAGTCATAAAATCCCGGTTTTCCAAATTTCATTCCCGTCTTTCTATTAATCAATCACGATCCAGTCATCGAAAAATATTAAAAAAAACAATCACTCTAACATTCCGGTTGAATATATTCGGTAGTTTTATTTGAGGTAAGTTTGAGGAAAGGTTGAGGGACGTTTGAGGAAACTTTTTATGCCGAATGTGACTGTTCAAATGAGGTGGTATTGATGTGGTTGTAATAAAAAAAAAATTGGTTAACCTGGCGATCACTGCCAGTCATGAACTTACACGGCGTATAAGTTCAAAGCCCCGGCAATAAAGGAGGCTTCATATTAAAAATTGGACAAGGCGCCGGTGTGTCTCATTTCTCGGTTCGATATTTTTCTTCCGCAGTGGAGCGGGGCGCCCGAAACGAACAGGTATATTACGCCGCGGAGGGGAAACAAAGGTGGCAATATGAAATACACCGCCGGTGAAGAGGGGAAAAGGGACCCGCCGCCCGAACCCAGATAACAACGCCAATTTAAGGCGCGCTACGGAACCGGGTAAACAACAGAGCTACCCGAATCCCTTTTTTTATTATTATTTTCCCTTTATTCCCGTCTCGGACCTCCTTATCTGTACACGGTGAGGCCGGCCCTAGGCGGGGACGACGCCGGCACCGTTTACCCGTCTGTAATTAATTTAAAATTTAAATAGACTCCTGTTTGCAAATATTGAAATTGGAGGGAAACGCCCTCCGACGAGATTAGACCCGCGGGCGGAATTAGAATTTCGCCGCAATTTACGAGCCGCCCGAGAGGACATTTAATTATAAAATTTCTCGTTTACACGGTGCCAATTAGAAACCGGCCGAAAGTAACGCCTTAATGAGGCGGTCTTGTGTAACGCTACGGCTTTATGACGGCCAAGAAAAGTCTTTTCGCACATCTCCCCTTTCCTCGTGAATAACATCCAATTCAATTCGGCCGTATTGTATCGTTCAGCGCGGAAAATTCATTTATAGGAATTTACATTGTGTCGCATATAAGAAATTTTCCGATTGCGTACTCGGGCTGAAAGAGAGGCGCGTCACATTTTTATTTAGATTATCGGTTCACTGTATAACCTCAATTCATTCCTCCGCGTCTCTAAATATTCTATGTTCAATATTTATATATTGTGCATTGTACGACTGACACCTCTTGTACCTGTTATACGTACGCCTTTTCTCGTACGTTCTCACTTTACGGGGCTTTTCAGTCTCGCATGAACGGAATACCTTCAGTAATAATACAGACATGGGGGAGGCAAAAAATGTCTATTCAATATTCTTATTGCAACTTGATAGAGACGATATTTGAGATGGAGGACAATATTATTAAAGGGGAAAGCGTCTAGTGGCAGAGAATTATTGACTTAGAATAATTCACCTTTTTGGGTTCTGTCTTCAATCTCGCATCCGCTCATCCCATATGAAATATGCAATAAAAGGCGGGATTTTAAGGATCCATTAATTCTTGACTCTTGACTTGATTTTGAGCATATTTAAGTTACATATTTTAGCTGATATAACATATATACGTAAGTGTATTTATATTATTCGTATTAAATTTTAAATAATTGATATAGAGTTCTGCCGTGATATTGATGTCATCTTGAATATTTAGCCTGGTCATCTATTATCTAGGGTAGATGTCATATTTGTAATATTACATGATTAAAATATTAAATAAAATACACAAATAACTCCGCAATCTAATATTGGAATGATTCCGTTAGTCGTAGAGAATAATATTTTCCCGTGAAAATGGATAATACGTAATTGCGTTTAGGATGCAGTTAATATGAGCTACGGCCGTGGGGACGCCCCCGCACGGCATATGAAACAAAGCAGGGATAGATGAATAAAATGCACGGTTCAGGAAATAATGGATAAACGATATCATGCATTGTCTGTATGGAATTAAATGACAAGTCATTATTCGTCGTAATTATCTGCCTACTACGTAGACTGCACAAAACTTGGTTCGGGTCCTGGAATTTATATATTTCAATAATACGAATTATTGAAAATATATAGGTTAATTTTATGCACATAAGAGAATAATAATAGTGACCTGTTTAGAGTCTTTTACTCTTAACTTACGCGCTGTCTCTTGACAAACATCGTGGTACCGAAATGTACATCATATTTCCTTCAATACCCTATTTACAGGTAACTCGGCTGTTAATTTTGAACAGCGACCGCTTCGGCACCCGCTAATATATTTGGAGATTGCCAAGCGACGTATATTCATTTGAGCAACGGCAAGAGATTAGATCTTATAAATGGCTCACAAGGCACAAGTTTATGGGATCCGCAATAATTTCCATGAGTTTGCATTAATTACGATTATTAATTTAACCGGGCGCCCCTCCACAACCGCTGGAAAGCGGTAAAGCGGTTTCCCACTCGGTGATTTACATGCGACTGTAGAACGCACAGCGGGGAAAAAAGACCAGATTGGACTTTAATACAATAACCTGGACGCTTTACACTTATCAGGTATACAGTAATACTATGGATTATATCAAATAATAAGACATTGTAATAAAATAACCGGCCTGATGAAAATTATGAGTAGAATTATTGACATGTGAGTGGAATTATTAAAAATCAAAAACCTGACAAAATAAAAATATTTTGCTTAATAGCTTTTTATTAGGAACTAATGCCGAGACATTTTATCCCACCCAACCCTATCTTGGGGCCCTGGAGAATGTTGCTATTTTTCTGTAAATATTGAACATATTCGCAGTTTACTATGCAGGATAATCCGGGCTAGAATCGTTAGATACGTGTCTTTCTTAAGATACAAATTAATTGAACTGTTAATCACAGAATATTTACAAACATTTACAGACACGGATTCTAACCGCGACATCAATGTTAAATGTGAAAACGTTATACCGAGGACCGTTATAAACAATGAATTGCTGCCTGTTCCACCGCTTACGCCCCCACAAAACACGGCAAGTAATTACATTAGAGGTGGAAATTCGTTGTGAAACGTGTTATAAGTGTTTAATTTCACCGTTTTATAGAATTAACAGTGCCCCGTACAGAGAGTCCGGGGAGGAGGGGGTGTGCAATTTGTCTAGACCGTAACAAGATATTAATTGGGCAGCGGCGCTCCATAAAGGGGTTTGAATTAATTACGACGGACGGAAATTATTATGCTCAAGTAGACAATTTATGACATTGCGACATTAAAATCCCTTTAAATTGCCAATATAAACGTTCGTGGTACGGCTCTGGATGACTCGCACAGTATGTAAAACGTAATAGGTTCTACCGCCGATAATAGTAAGAGGCTTCGTCAACGTTGTTGCGAGTTTGGGCCGTGCACCGGTTGCATCGTAATGTTTCAATTTAAATTTTCAATACATCTTACGAAACTGTGACAATCAAGGAATCGACGACTCCAATTTATCCAAAAAATATTAATCAGTAATATTAGATTTATATTCAACAGCCCACTGTTATTAAGAACCGCGGCGCCAATGCTTAACCGTCATCGCACTGCAGTGTTGCGGGTTAGTATCAAGTGCGCCGTTACTAAATACTCGCTCACCGCCGGGTAACCTGCAGATCCCGGGTTTAAATCCAGTTGGCGGATCGAATTTTCATTTAATTAGAAATATCGTAATATATTTTAAAACTCTGCAAAAACTGTGTCCCTACATATGATTATTGGGTTGGCTAATAAGTAATGGCCGTTTCTTGGCACTCCATTTCAATGATCTTAAAATAAAAAAAAAAATTAAGGTCAACAAAAAAATCTCATATACTATCTTATAGAGAAAAGAAAGCTCTTTCGAATAACAATAAAACAATATGCCAAAACACTTTTTATTCACGCGCTAATTCAAATTGAAAAAACGGCCATTACTTATTAGCCAACCCAATAGTTTAGGCGGATATTTCTTTGCGCTTTCCAAGCATAACTGCACAACGTATTAACGTAAAATTTATGCTCAGCGTTATTTTATTCGCTCGGGGATCCTGTAAATGTGTGGTAGCCTAGCGTAGTTATTGATTGCAAGCAGCGAAGTTTGCAGTTGAAGTATTACAGGACATTAATTGGGTATGAGCCATTCGGTTGACTGGTTGACCTTCTCGTCGGCGGTTTCATGTGACTCGGTCTCGGAGAGTGGCCGGTGACGCCCACGCAGATTTGGCCCACGCAGCCACACAGCTGCCCTGCGGCTATTCAGTTTAATCAACGCGTAGAGAGCTGCCAGGGCTTAAGGCAATATGAACCGCCGTTGAATAAATTCTACAATTTATTTTCCCAAAACCCACCGGTTGTAAAAACTCAATATTCTATTATTATAACGGTTCAATATTTTGACGAAAATGACATAAAAAAACTTTGTTTCGGGTCCACACGGCGTTGAGTCATTCTGCCTGTTAATTAATTAGCGGACGTGCGTAGGTACTTATACGAATCACCGGTGAAACGTTACTGACGATGGAGTTAAACTGAAACCCGCCTGAAAGTGAATAAAGAGTAATCTTACGATCGGTACGCGCAATCCGTTAATGTAAATTCCTTTTGAAGAAGTTATATTGAAGCACCCTCATTAACATCGGCCCTTCCTCTTCCGTGAATATAAGACGGGGCATATAAAATTCAACAGGTAGATGACGTTACTACTGGAAATTCTCCACAGTAGATTCATTCCAAGTGTAGAGGCAATAGTCGGACACTTTCCAATTGTTTATTCCTTTGGGTATGTACATCATCAAAACTCTTATGTAAGGCTGAGTGCATCAAGTATGAATAGCGCTGAGTACTTGTGCTTAGGACGTCCCCTCCGTACTTCATTAATAAGCCCGATAATGAAAGCGCGTGACTCGGCACATATTCTCGGCCCACTCTGCCAAGAAATTGATATTTCTAATAATCGCTCCACCATCCTATTTGACCAACAATTTGGACGGAATTAGTAATGTTGTCGAAAATATAATTAAATCGATCTTTTTCTTTTAGTGGCTGCGTAAAAATTCATTCCTAAAACAACGAATCAAGGGTTAGCCCATTTAAAGAGTTAAGAGCAATTAGAATTCCGATATATTCAATTGCATGATTTCAGGCTATAGCATATACCAAGCTATCTAGTCAATGATATATAATAATAACTAATAATATACCATAATAGGAGCTACCTGGGATAAATTAAAACGGACATAAATGTTCGGAGTTAGAATATTTAATTATGTATTCGTACATTTCAGGTCCTTTCGCGAAAAATACAGTATTTCTTTTATTTGCGTAGAGACGAAAATGCGAGTTATATCCTTAAGAAGGAGCCGTCAGATTTTAGAACGTTTCGGAGAAAATCGGTCGGCAGAGGTAGGAAGAAGGCAATTGGTGACACCTGCGGCGGGGGCCCCTCAAATAACGCCTTTTTCATAAGCCACCAGCCGAGGTCTCTTCCTTCCGCCGTCTCAGATCTTCTATTTTACCACTTTTCTTTCTAATTTTACCCTCGAGCTCCGACGCCCCCTTTCATTATGTTCAGCTCTAAACGGCAATATCCTCCTGAATATTGAATTGCGAGCTGAAATTTATTATGGCAACAGGGGTTTAACGCCGGAGAATGTGTCCGAAGCTTTCTTCCCTCCGCGCCGAGAGAATATTCGGACAATTAAACGGGGATTGCCCTGTAAAATTAGGTTCGCGAAAAGCACTGCGAAAATTAGAACTTTTTTCCCTAGCTATTTAACATTAAATAAAGCTCGTCGTTTATAAACGGGTACGGGGCGTATCGTGATTCCGAGCCACGTACTAATACTAGTTTATTAAGATTTAAAAAGGAGATTACAAGCGTGGATCATCTTTCCACGGTTCATTGTATTATATCTGCAAGAATAAGAAGATAAAATTTACTTTTAATATTTCACGCTTAACCCGTTCAACGTTATATGCAACAAAACAATTAGGCTGTTTTTAATTAAATTTGCAATATCGGTTTAAACGGAATGCACGAGAAAATAAATTGGATTATTTTAAATTCGATATTTTTGAATATTGATTTAAACCAAAATAATACAAAATCCTATTTTCATATTCTTGTTGTAGAGGATCCCCGTACCCAACTCAAAAGAATCGAATTAAATAGAAAATTTGGACTCTTAAGGTCATTACTAAAACGGACGTCAAAATAGACCTTAAGTAACAAACTGACAATATACTTAAACCAACATACGGTGTAGAGCTATGTGGTTCCCCCGAGACATCTGACATCGCTCGCATCCAGAGATTTCAGTCAAAAGTCCTTCGTACCATCCTTAATGTTCCCCGGTATGTTTCTAACCAGACAATCCACCATGACCTCAACATACCGACAGTCGACGAAGTCGCAAAATCCCGGTTCCTGAAGTTCCACTGCCGCCTTTATCCTATTCCTATCATCCTAATTTACTTCTTCAGTCCCTTTCCTCTCTTACCCATCCATTGTCCCCCCCCCCCGGCGTCGAATTAAACGCCGCTGGCCAGAGATCTTCTTAGCCCTTAGACTATAATTGTTCTGTTGTGTGAAAAGTGCCATCATTGGGTGGTTCCTTTTATCACGAAATACATGTGAAAAAAATCAGCACTTGTACTTATAACGTTCATGTTGATTGTACAAAATAAAAAAAGGTTAAAAAAACTATTCTTGTCATTGTTCAATTCTATAAAGTCCCTTACTTACTGTCTTCAAAAAATGGCAAGAACCTCTGCCGTCTCGTGTAGTTCGCCACTTCGCCCCAGTAAATCCGCAACATTCAAAATCCCCTTCGCCGGTTCCTCCATAATCGGACTACGAAAACGGTGAAGGGTGGCCTGCCGGCAACGGCCGTTCCGGGTCCTCTCTCCACTACAGCTCTACCGCAGTTTACCGCAACATCATAAACATTTTACGCTCGGTCGACGGACGCCGGTTAGGAAAAAGGCTGACTAAACCGGTTCGGCTTTTGAATGAAACATAAATCTGTTGGCGGTAGGGGGGCCGCGGGGACGGAGCTCCAACTCGAGTTGGATCGTTTAACTAAATGGGGAGCCGAGCGGGGGGAAAAACGGCGATGCTGAATTTACCACCCCCGAAAAATCGAGTTCTCGACATAATATTTTGTACAGTTACGACCCGCCCTAGTTCCCTCTTTTTTTATCCAGATAACTAAATCAATCTATTAGCGTATTAGAGCAAGCGTCCGGACTCTCGTTGAATCTTCTACTGGTAAATAAACAGCGAGTAGGATAAAAGCGTGTTCTATAAATACGAAGGAATAAATTAAATTCAAATCAGACAGGACGACTTGATATTCCACACACTCCCGGACCCGTAAACTGGTACCATAAAATAAATTTAAATGTCAATCGCATTCAAGCCCTTCTTCGAATTAAACTCAGAATGAGCAATAGCGATCGTGGTTCTTCACAGAAAAGTGACCATAATCCGTTAACGATGGTCCCAAAGTGAGATACACTTGCCCTATAAAGGAAAGTTGAAAAATCAACTTAGGTCCAACGATATTAGTAGGTGTTTAAAGCCGAACCTGTTGCCCACCACTCTGGAGGCCGCACTATTGGACGCTTGCCACAGAATACGAACCGAGAGTCCCACAGATGGTTTCCGAACGAATCGAATAATTGTAATAATATTACAACATATATTTGCGTTAAAATATTTCACAGTTATCCCAAAAGTCGGCCACTCCATGACTTAACATAAGAATGACACCACCGAAAAACAAGGCATTGGACCACCAAGACGTTGGAAATCACCTGATTAAGAATGTGATTTATAATGGAGTACAATGAGCAATAACATTCACGTATTAAAATTATTCAACAACGATACTCCTTTTCACTTGCACTGGCTGATTGGTCAGTGCCCCACATTATCATATTTATATTACGCAGCCTGGTACATTTCTGTTTTATTCCAGTGTAAATTTATTCGTAGTTTTCTTCAGTTGCGTTCATTACATTTGGAGAAACAAATTTCTGACAAAACCCCGAACATTTTGTATTTTATTTCCGAGTGAGGTATAACCCTTTTACTGCAGAGTAAAAGACATATTATTTTATTTCATTGGATATATTATAGGACCGCGGGGAACGGGGCTCTTTTTCAAAATGAATTGGGACGTATAAGGTCCCCTAAATAATACCGGACTGCCGACAAATAAAAATATATAACAATTCGGAGCCCTTAGTTGTTTAATTTATGATTAAAACACACAGACAATACCTGAGGGGAGGCCGGAATAAACGTAGAAATAATTAAAATGTCCAAAATGTATTTTATTCGGTAAAATTTTATGACGTTACAAAAAAATATATATTTTTTGGCCCCGCATCTTTTGGGCAGCATTTTCCGCCCCGCTCCCGTTTTCATAACTGAAACGAATGGCGGCAATTGCCTGCCCAGTAAAGTTTCGTATTGCGTTATCTTTTTATTGGCTTATAAAACGTTTTTTATGGAAATAGCGCCGAATACACTTTCCGAATATATCCTTCCCGGTGCCGCCGAGACGTTTAGAATCCGGACTAAGTTGAGAATTGCTCGAAGCGGTCGCGCTGTTCTAGAGAACGGGAACGTTCAGAAATGAAATGAACGTGATGAAATGTGTCTATACTTCATTCGGCATAAACAAATAATAAATAACTTGCCGCGGGCGGCGAGGAACTCTTTTATCGTTTTATTGTTCGGGCAAATGAAAACTCTGAACTGTCTACACCGACGATTATTATTGTAACGTAGATTTCGTGTGTTTCAGTCTCCTCTCGAATACTGAAGCACGCGAAATTTACGGTATTCCAACCTCTCGCAGACCACAAAAAAGGTATGTTAAACTAATTATTATTGTACTTCAGTATAACAATAAAACAGAGTCAAAATCACAACAAAACAATAAACCTGTGGTTGATAAAACTGATTAGTTTCCATTTCTTTATATTCACCAATAATAATAATAATTAAGAGCCACGGCGCTGATACTAACCCTCATTGCTGTCCATTGCTGAGGGTTAGTATCAAGTGCGCCGTTACTGGAATCGTCCACACTTCAGGTTATTTAGAAAATTGTATCAATACTTATTTATATAATTTCTGGAGAAATAATATGGCACGAGTGATGACATTTCTTAAATATAACTGTTAATATCCTTTTTTTAATCAGTAACTACATCTTAATTTCTGAAATCGAATCTAACCGTTAAGTTGTTATTACTCGTTAACGGGTCCGATCCCGAATGCGGGCACTGCTCGGAGGCTTGATTGCGGGGACGCGTCTCGGACGTAAGAAGTGCCAGGTATCGATCCCCGGCCCAGAAGCCGGTTGGGTGCCGAGAGATAGTGGAGTGGTCTGGTGGAGTGATTATCTGTCAGGGCGGCCCCGGGGGCCCTGCCGGCCCGGCGCTGGAGGAGGGTCGCGGCCTTTTGTGGAAGGCCGCCCACCAGATTTGTCATCCCCCGACGTCGGCAACATGGGGGTAGATAGCGGACCCGTAGATTGACCGTGGGATGGAATGCACCACCGCAAGACCGTTATCTTGTCCTTATGTTATCGCAATCGTTTAATACAGTAAATTATAAGAGTTCTATATACAAAAAAGTTAATATTTTATGAAAATACCAGAGGACAGTAACATGAACAGAAATATAATTTAAAATGTGATACTGATCTGTTTCGTTTATTAGTTTTTTAACCTTTTTATTTTTGTACAATCAACTACATAAAGTTACTGGTACAAATGTTGAGTGTTTTCTTTTCACGTGAATGTCTCGATAAAAGAGACCGCCCGATGATGGCGCTTTTTTCACATGAGCAGTTTACGGCTTCGGGCTAAGAGGGCCAGTGGCGTTTGAGCCGACGTAGGGGGGATAATGGATTGGTAAAGGAGGAAAGGGACTGAACGAGTGGATTTGGATGTGGAGAGAGGCGGGAATGGACTTTAAGGAAGTGTGATTTTGCGACTTCGTCGACTGTCGGTATGTTGAGGTCATTATGGATTGTTAGGTTAGAAACATACCGGGGAGCATTAAGGATGGTACGAAGGACTTTTGACTGGAATCTCTGGATGCGGGCGATGTCGGATTTCTTGGCGGAACCCCATAGTTATATTGCGTAAGTCCATGTCGGTTTTAAGTGGATTTGTATATTGTCAGTTTGTTGTCTATTGAAAGTTTTGATGTCCTTTTCAAAAGAGGTCTCAGCCGACCAAATTTGCGATTGAGATCTGTTCTTTTGAGTCGCGTATGGGGGTTCCACGTGAGACGTTTATTGTAGGAAATCTCAACTCTCTTCACTAGATCATCAGTTAGAAGGGAAATACCGGTATAATATTGCCAGTTAAGGACATACGCTTTTAGAAAAATAATTTATTCTGTGTTCACAGTTACCAGGGGAGTAATTATCGTACTGGTAGTTCCGTGGAATGCGACTAAATTTGTATAGGGCATACAAAGGGGGCGAAGAGAGAGGGGAGCGAGCCAGCGATAAATCAGTTCCCCCAATAAACATCTCAAACTCACCAACTTGGATTATTTACCTATTAATGTCGACGTCGGAGAAACCTTTGATTTATACAGCGGTGTACGGTCGATTGCATCGGGCCCGACTGGTATTATGATAAATACGTTGTTGAAAAGCGGGCGAAATGGATCGAAAATGTACAGCGGCCGTTCTGAAGGTCCCCTCGGAGATCCCTCTTTTTTTTTGTAGCGGGGGGAAGATTGAGCATTGTCGGATGCGGGCGGTTGGCTCGAGGAGAGCTGCGGATGACTGAGCCCCATTGTGAGGGCCCTCCTCCTCCACCCCGGGCCTGCCTCCTCATCCCTATCTTGTTATTGTTTCTTGTCCAAACAACGTAAGCGACACCCCGCTCCCGCCGCCCCCCAGCCCGTCATCACAATGGAAGGCCACCCCCCTCCTAAAGCCTTTCGTCCCCGAGTGTTTACACAGGGCCCTCTCGAGTGTTCCCCCGCCTCCGCCTAGACCCCGTTCAAAAATGTGGGCCGATCGATGGTTTCATATACCTTCGGCTATCGATAACACTCTGAACATGCTGTCCACCTTGTTCATCAATCCTAGTCAACACCCTTCACACAACAGGCAAGATCCCAAGTAATATATTAACAATAATTTTTATTAATAAAAAATCTATCAACGTTGCGTTCGTACATGTAATTAGTCCTACTAAAAATATTCCTCGAATGAAAATCTAAAAAAAATTTGGGTTCTAGATGTTAAATATATCTGGTGCATTCATTCTGTAAGCTTGAATTTTCAGCGATTTTTTTGCACTCTCTTCTGTAATCTGGACGTTTTATCTGTACGAATTCTTTTCAACTCTTTTGTTGTACAATCCACAGCGATATTAATTAGGGTTAATATTATTGAGCTCTGTCAACATTTTTTCAGTTAAATAATATCCCTTACAGAATATATGAACGAACAATAATAAGTACATTAATTCTAATCAACGCTATAAATTGCTATAAATGGGGATGCTTCATGTCGTTCTTCGCGTGTGTCGTGCGAAAGGGGTGAAAAGGCGGAAGGAAAGTGACGGAAGCGGGAGGAGGGTGAAGGATTCTCTGAAGCTTCTGGCTTTGACAGGGTCGCCGCCTCTGACGTCACATTACCGACGTACCCACGGTTACAAGTCGCACGTGCGCCCCCCCAACTCCTCCATAACCAGTCGTATTCACTTTCTCTCTCCTACTTCCTCTCTCCCTCTGGCACGAACAGTCGCCTGTGTCGCGACGTTCGCCGAAGGGAATGAATGAAACTTGCGGATGCAGAAGATGCATAAAAATGAACTCCTGTAAGACCTGAAATTTGTGTTTCGGCAAGGATCACCGAAAGTTTGGGTTACTTAGCGGAAAGGGAAGTTAGGGAGCCTGCGCTGCGTTGCACGAGGAAGAAAGAGAAGAAATTATTCGACCCGGTAGAATCAAAAATATGTTTGAACCCAACGGACTGAAGCACTTGAAGCATTTAAAACAGAAAAGAATACTCACTTTTCTTGCATGTTCTTCTATTTCCAGGGCCAGGTTATTAATAGCACACAGATTTTGATAACTTCTTTATTGTTTATTGAAGGACTAATCATCATTTACCAATATATTTATACGACAGAAGTCTTTCATGCATAGATAAATTACTAACTTAATACGCTTTATCGACATCTTGAAATATAATAGAAACATATTAACGCAACGGATATCAAGGAGTTGGTTCTGGGTCTCCGGGCCTGTACAATGTAATTAAAAATTTGAATTAATTAAGAGAGTGGGACTCGTTGTCCTCAGTATGCTCATTAGAATAATTGAAGTGCTGATGAAAAATGCGAGTTCAAGATTCGTACTACCCACATTAATTAGTATATTACAGCAGCGGTATGTGTGACAGAATTTGAAACATACTTACGAATTGTTTGGTTAATCAAATATGCAGATTAATTTTCACAAAATTCGATCTTTATTCAATAAATTGGGATTTTGCGGAGTAACTTGTTTATGTCCAGAGCTGACAGTATGGCTTATTTGTAAACGACATGCGAAAGTATCTAAATATATTTAGAAGGAATTGCCGCTGTCTGCATAGGCAAAACCGGTCTACTTTCAAGCCGAATACTGGAAACAGAAGTTCGAAGAGTTGAAATAAGGCTAAAAATAAATTAGATTTCGTGTGTTTCTGTCTCCTCGACAGCGAGAGGAAACACACGAAATCTACGGTATTTCAACCTTCTCAGACCACAAAACAGGTAGGTTAAGCTAAAAATAACATTAAACTTCTTTTTCTAGTATAATCTATCTAGTCGTGTTTAACCCTCTATGGGCCCGTGTAACGTTCAGGTCACATTTCATTTATCGAGATTTTACCAAATAATTATACCTTTTTTCGTCAGATGGCGGATAAATCTTAATCCTGTAACGTTGGCAAGACAACCAATACCAATAATTTTTTTTATTTTGCATATATAGGTTTATAATTGCTGATTTTTCGTTCCCCCAATTTTTTTGGATTTAAAATAAAAATTCGGCCCATAGAGGGTTAACACAGATGAGAATATAATGAACGATATTGGTGTTCAATTTTATTTCACTGATGCACATTATTTCTCTATGTATTGTAAATATCCCTTCATTTTCTAGGCTTTTTTATCCTATTCTCGACACCGATTTTAATCCCTTCTATCGGATTGGGCTATTTTCCCATCCCCTAGTTCCCACCACGCCGACGTTTCGATTCAGGCAAATCTCTTTCCATTTCATCCCCTTCGTTTCCTCGCCCTCCGGTCCCGTACAATGCCGCCCTTCCCCCAACCGCCCCTCGCACTCCTTGTCTCCCACTCGCGCCGTTCCCGTAACGCTTAATTAGCAGAACGCGGACGGGTTGTCGCTGACGAAAGCGCGCGGGCCAACCCCGTCTCCATTCAATCCGCAGTAGGCTAGGCCTCGCCCCCTCCCCCAACACCGTCCCCTGTAGCCGACAGGATGACAGCCGCAAAATTAAATTTACTTTCGCTGCGGAAAAAAAAATGAAAATATTTTAAAACCCGCCCCCTTCCGTCGCAGCCCTATGAGATGTAATAACGCCAGTCATGACACGCTGAAATATTTCAATTTCACTGGGAGCCGAACCGGGTACATTTAATTGCGAGGCGTGTCTTAGAAAGCTTCCGGTATAAGATATTTTTTTAAAAAATAAACAAAGGGATGAGTTCCTTAAAGGGAAATCGCGAAAATCTATAACCATTATAACCGAGAATAGTGTGCGTGGATGAAAGCCGAAACTGAATAATCTTAGATCTAAACAGGCGAATGATGATAGATACACTTGATATTAACTATGGTTTATTGCTAAAATTTCTTTAGGTGCTACAAATTTCGCGAGTTACACCAACGTCCTCTAGGCCGTTATATAAGTGGTGAAAATATAAACTTTTGAGACGGGAACGCTACTCGGATGGGAGTCTGTAATTGCTTCGGTCCAATCCCTCAGACCCCCACCAGAAATAACGTCTATTAGATATTGGTTTATATTTAATGACTGCTAGGGACCACTCTCCCCGGTTCTTTCCCGAAATATAGGTTCGTTATTATTTTTATTATTACTGTTATATCATTGGGGAATAAAGATACCGGCCCGGTAAAGATGTTTCGGCCGAGTTAATGCCGACGGAGAGCTCCGGTCGTAACGGGAGAAATCGGTACAAAACAAAGGTTCCCTTCGAGCGAAACGTCGGCCAACGAAAATAAACACGAGAGGGCCGAAAGTTTTTATGATTCGGTTACTCCGACAAGGGGCCATCCTTAAAGGGATGATGGGAGGAGGAAATACTGGCAGTAAAATGTACGACATCCGGATAAATTTCTTTAATAGTTATCCGCTCCATTTATTTAAGAGAGCAGTGAACAGAACAAACAATACCAAATCTATTTGCTGTGCGAGTATGTATATCTAGAATAATCGATGGGAAATAGTTTTGATTTAGATGTCTTTATAGGAACAAACAATAATAATGAGTTTGATGTTTCACTTTATGCTATTTTTAAAATGAAATGTCATTGTTAATATAAAAAGCTTGTTGTCCTTATTTCACATTAGTCGACAAGGTTAAAATTTTTGAATATAATTTTTTTTAACCTAATAAAATTGATCAACTCTGTATAAAAGTTCCAAAATTGGCGACCAGTGGCCATGAATTAGTGACTTAGTTATCGTGCCAATTAAGACGTCCGCAATGTCGTCTGCAGTGGGCCGGTCGCGCGTTTCCGCTTGTCACAAAACCGTCGGCCCTAGCATTAATATCCGACAGTTGGTCGATTCGAGGGTTGAAAATGACAGGGGAATCGGGACAGATTTTCTTTCCACTCTTTGGACTTGAATAACTTCGGACGACAACAGCGTGTCGGTTTCCGCTGTGGACGGGTAGCTCCAAGATGTCATCGTATTTCATCTCATCCGAAGAGGCGAATAAGCTGAACATTATAAAAGCAATAATATAAAGAAGAATATAAAAAATTATCCCAAAAAAAAATTCCTTTGAAAACTAATTTCAGGCCGGACGGTAATATAATCGTGAAAGTTAGCGCAACGGAGTCTGTATCTCAGTCAGACAATTTTCCGCATCATTTGGATGCCCATTTTATATTTATATTATAAAACATTTTTTATTGGTTCAGAATTAGCCCATCTTGTCTCAGTACTTTTTAAAATAAGTTGTGATGTTCACTATTGGAGTAGATTTTAGCAGGAAAAATACAATTCAATTTTAATGAATTTCTCACGCTACAACTGAGAAATAAATTAAGACTAGTTTAGAATATCTCTTTTTTTGTCTACGCGGAATTTAAATACCGCAGATTTCGTGCGTTTCGGCTGCTCTTATTTGGGTTAGGAGGGATTTTGTTAATCGCCTTATGTCTTTGTCAGATTATCGGTCAAATATATGACAGGAAACCAATCTGGTATTGTGTATTTATGATAATTAAAGTATTTCTGTCGATCCAAAATTTATTGATAAAAGTTTATAGTTAGTAATCTAGTTAATCCGTGCAAGCGCGCCAAACGAACTTTAGTTAAGTACATGTCCGCACCACCCTCAGGGGGCGCTAGTTTATCGGTACAAGTGCAACAAAACGAACTTTAGTTAAGTACATGTCCGCACCACCCTCAGGGAGCGCTATTTAATCGGTACAATTGCAACCAAACGAACTTTAGTTAAGTACATTTCCGCACCACCCTCAATGGGGCGCTAGTTTATCGGTACAAGTGCAACCAAACGAACTTTAGTTAAGTACATTTCCGCACCACCCTCAGGGGGCGCTAGTTTATCGGTACAAGTGCAACGAATGAACTTTAGTTAAGTACATTTCCGCACCACCCTCAGGGGGCGCTATTTAATCGGTACAATTGCAACCAAACGAACTTTAGTTAAGTACATTTCCGCACCACCCTCAGGGGCGCTATTTATCGGTACAAGTGCAACCGAACGAACTTTAGTTAAGTACATTTCCGCACCACCCTCAGGGGGCGCTAGTTTATCGGTACAAGTGCAACCAAACGAACTTTAGTTAAGTACATTTCCGCACCACCCTCAATGGGGCGCTAGTTTATCGGTACAAGTGCAACCAAACGAACTTTAGTTAAGTACATTTCCGCACCACCCTCAGGGGGCGCTAGTTTATCGGTACAAGTGCAACCAAACGAACTTTAGTTAAGTACATTTCCGCACCACCCTCAGGGGGCGCTAGTTTATCGGTACAAGTGCAACCAAACGAACTTTAGTTAAGTACATTTCCGCACCACCCTCAGGGGGCGCTAGTTAATCTACGTCTAATAATTTTTATTTAAAGAGAAGGAAAAACTTTCATAAACGAATTAAAACTTAATATTGTAAGATAAAAATAAAAAGATTTGCAGACTGCACAATAACAAGTTGTAGTGACAAATCCAGACATTCTGTATAGTGAAACTATGTGGTTAGTATCCGTTATAGATTGTACCTTAAAATGTGAAATATAATTCGAATTGTTGGTTTGGATGAAGCGAAGGAAAATGTCTCGCGGCCGAAAATCTGATCGGGGCGATCGTTAAAACGGGCTCATTCTCCTGGCAGGATATTCTCCGAGACGCGGGCGGAGATCAAAAGGGAAGTTGGGCAAGAAACGGGAAGGAGGCCCGATAAAAAGAGAAATGGGGGAAGGGAATAAAAGTTTCGCTAGTTAGTTCAATTAACGTTCTGTCGAAAGCCCCTCCTTCTCTTCTTAGTTTATTTTCTGAAATTTATCCCTCCGGATGAGATGCCTTTGACCGACATCAAAGGTGCCGCGCACCGCCCGCCGGCTAATTTGATTAGGCGACAATTTAAATGCCCCCTCCACGAAAGGGGGCCGAGAATCGGTCTGGGAAGAATCTTAAGTGCAAGAAACAGTTCATATCCCCGACCAAAGGTGCACATGAAATAGTAACCAACACGAAATGTTTGGTAAACTAATATCTAAATATTATTATTATATTATTATTTATCTTAATGTTCTGTCAACGTCTCATATATCTGCTTGTTATTAATATTTTTTTATCTTGTTCTTTTTTCTCTTATTATAATATTCATGTTAAACCTATAAGCTATTCAGCTTATCATTCATATTAAGTAAGAATAGTACCTTACCATAGTATACTGAAATATACATACTAAATATACATAATGCTCAGCAGGTGAAAATAGTGCTGTGATAATTTGATGTAAAAGATAAATAATTTCGACGAAATTTCGGATCCACTCGGAGATATATTTACATCTACACGAATTAATATATTCAATACTCATAAATCATATCGATTCTCACACCCCGCCAAGGTATACAAGAGGTGAACTGGTGTATGTAATCAGCCACCGAGTTCATAAACCAACAGTCATGATATCATTAAGTCGGAGGCTTAACGAAAATATGATTTTGTATTGAAGGGGAAAAGTGTTATCTGTAGGCCGGCCATGCCTCAATGATTAACAACAAACGGGAGCCGTAGAAAGAATCTAATGCCGTACTTCAAAGTGTAAACCTCTACGCTTTTGAATCGGCCCTAGGGTTCTTCGTTAAAGCGGTCAAAAGACTTACCGCTCTCTCTCTCTCTGCGATATTGCTTCTTGTTCCGGGGGCCGCCTCCACCCCGCCCCCGCTCCTAATTAAGGCAATTCCGGTTGGTGGGCTTCAATTAAATATTTCCAATCTGAAAAGGTCTGCGCCGGGGGAGTTCGGTTTCGGCTATTGCGAATTAGTGGGCCGAGGAAAAGTGGTAGCTGTGTGGGGGGGAGTGGAAACTTGTAGCGACCTACCCAAGTTACCCCGCGTTCAAAAGTCTTCAGACGCGCCCGGTTCCGTCCCGAAACGGAAGCCGGAAGGGGGTTCCTTCCTTCCAATTAAAATAAGCAAAAGTTTCACCGTCCGGACGATTGATCGTAGGTCTTGGGGCTTCGCCATTCATTAGTGGGTAGGAACTTGGGAGAATAGCACTGCTTTCGTGATGAACCGAGCGTTGGAAAATTACTGGGCATTGTTGTTGGGCCGAATGCACTCTCCTTCCCAAGTTCTCAACTTCCAGAATTTCTGTCGCTCGGATGTGGAAAAATTAAATAAATATGCGGTTAATTAATTAACTAATTATATAGTTTTTCTAGGTTTTCATTAGATACCCTCGGTTAATTACTAAATGATTTGGAAGAAAGTTAGATCCGCTACTGGGAATTAAACCCGGTATGAAATTAAATGCCGCGGCGCCAATGCCTAACCGTCATAACTTATCCTTGTTGCGGGTTAGTATCAAGCGCGCCGTCACTGGGAGGCGTTCTTTGTCAGTACTAATTCGCTATTTTAATTTCTTATTATATATTGTATTTATATTATAAAGATTAAATAATCTGTATTTTCTCTCCTTTGTAGAGTTTTAGAATCCATTAATTCAATATAACTTCCACTTTCCATTTACATAGTGACTGGCGTTAAAGTAACGGCACTGAGTAATGGTAAATCATTAGAATTAAGAAATAAGGTGCATCGTTATGGTCTCGCAGAGTCATGAAATTGGAGACCTGATGAACTTCTAAACGCTTTTAATTTCTAGCCAATCGATTTTGGATAAAAACCTGAAATTTCATCTCGGTTACGATCCACGAGTTGGAGCGGGAATTTGACCGAGCACCGAGCGGGAGCCAAAACCTCCTTTCTCCCGTCGGCCGTTTGCATAATTCATGGCCCAATCTCGGTGATAATTTAATCATTGATTAACTCGCATTGTGTTACGGCATCGGGTGGTAGGCCACTCCTGCGGCCGGGGCCTATCCTGCCCGCCCGAACTGTCGACAGCCCGCTTCGGGGATTAAAGTTTGAAGGCCGATTTTAGCGCTTAAATCGAGAGGTCTCAATAATAAAAAATCAGCGGCCTCTGTTCTATCAAGCCTCCTCTACGAGACGGAGAAAATTAACCCGTCAATTAAGAATTAAAAATCGACGGATTTCAAACGGAATATTCGCAAAATTCGTTCAATACAGAGTTATGTATATTGTCCGAAGACATCTTTCAGTGAGGTCCTGTAATATCATCGAGTGTGATGAAAATTATGTAAACGGTATTGATTCAACAATCAATAATGATAAATAAAATTCAACCGGCGCGTCTAACGGTCTAAATTTATAGGGCCGGTGCGACACTGCCTCACTGAACGGTTGCACTTCCTGCGGCTCAAGTTAGCCCTTTTCCGGTGTAATCGTGACCGGGCCGGCGGGTCGCTCCCCTCAACGAATGTGTCCAGAATACATTAGGCCGCGGTCTCCCGCAACCGGCCCGCTGAATAATTTACACGATTTTAATTGCATTGTTTCGCGCCCCTCTTCAAGGTGTGTGGACAAAAAAAAGTGTTAAATTTCAGCAAGGACGTCACCTCTAAAATGATTAGTTTTTAATTGATTCGTCGGAAATTTAATTCGTTCGTTATTTCATTCGTAAAGGCCTTATAAGAGTATAATCACTTATACTTGCCTTACAGTTTATAACATCATAAAAGTCTACGGGTGAGTAATTTTTACGCGAGTTTCGGATAGACATAATAACCGGTTGTGGAAAAGTATCCGTAGTGATGTTCCTGTTGATCCGAAATGTTAAAGCGCAGAAAGGTCACAAACTGGCGAAAGGCCGTTCAGATTTCATCCGCGTCCGGGCGCAAAGGTTTAATTGAGTTCGTCCCGGAAAAGCGCGTGTATTTTCCCATTAATCCGCTGCGCCGAGGTGGTCGGGGGGAGGGAAGGGGAGACTGCGTCCAATAAAAAAAATAACCGGACAAAAATGACGGCCTCGGTGTCCCGTCCCGATAACCTGGGCCCTGTCCCAAATCTCATTTGGAGATTGCGTGCGGCGGTGATTAAGAATAGTTAATGAATGGCCGACTTCCGACTTTCGTTGGGGGCGACCCTGCCGCGTCCATTATTAAAATCGGACATTCAGCGGCCCGCCGGGAGGTCTGACCCTTCCCAATTATGAATTATAGAGCCCCCCCCCGCGTTTTGAATGGGAACGTTCACACCCTTCTACAGGCCTTGTGTACAATTTAATGTTAGTTAAAGCGCCATCGGTACAGCCGAAGAGGGTTATATTGCTACCCATAATAACCCTAATACCCCTTTTTGAATCGTTTAAATTTGTTTGCAGTCCGATAATTTGGACACTTGGACATTTGGATTTTGAAGACCTCTCCACAAGTGGTCTCTACACAATTGTGGGGAGGTCTTCAAGATTGACTATAGCCAACAAATTGACAACATATAAAGCCTTCCAAGACCTTCGGAATCATCCTCAATGCTCCCTGGTAGGTTTCCAATCACACGCAGTCAGGAGGATACTTAAAATTATTTGAATTATTACTTGTATATTTGATTGTGCATAAAAAATAAATTAAACTGGCCGTAACTGAGGATTTTAACGCCTTGTAAACGACAGTTATGAGCATAAATATATTTAAATACGAAGTCGGGGAAATAAGGGTCGGCGAGTAGGGTGCGCTCAAGTCAAAAAACTTCCTACGGGCCCCACTTTTCAGAGAGAAATTGGCCGACGGTCTCAAAGTCCATGAACGTTTCGCTGCTAAAACAGCTCCCAAAACTTCGGGGGTGGGTCTTTTGGGCCTTTTAGCCGGGGGCCCGGGCGAAATCTGCACTCAGCGCCGCGTTAAAAAAAGAGAGGGGATGTGAGGGAAATGGGGTGGGGTTTGAGAAAAAAGAAGAGGAAAAAAGTGAAAAAGTAAAGCCGGCCGACTATAATGGTAGGCCGGGCCGCCGTAACTCCCAACTTCCTATTTCACTTTGCAATTTGTTGTCCCGGAAGGAGGCTCGTGGCGGGGCTCAGCGGTCGGGGTTTATTGCCGATTATAGCCGCCGGCTTTAAACTTCCGACTGAGACAGAGAGATATAGCAAGAGAACGAAGGAGAACGGAGAACAGGCTACGTTATTATGCGTTGCCTGTCTACTACAAACTCTGTCCAGGCCCCAAGAAGGTATTCTGTGTATTTATTGGTTTTGATAATAATTTGAATTTATTACAAAAAATAATGGGTAAGTGTACTCGCCACTCTGTCACCATAAACTATAACTGAAGTCTAGGATTAGTATATTAACAGGTATATATTATAATAGATAAAATGTAATAACACCTTGATTTGTTTATTAACATTTTTTCAACTTACAGTTATCGTCGCACACCATGTTCAATATTTATGTAGTTGTTTTGTCAGTTGGGCCGTGTTTTAAATTTTCATTGCAGAGTAAAGTGCAAATGTGGATCGGTTCCGGGTGGTTAAAAGATATCTTTATTACATTCTATAGAATTCTTTTATAGAAAAATAGACTAAGCCTTTTATTTAACGTTCCCTTTTTATACCTAGTCTAGAAGTTGCAATTATCCGGCGACGCTATCACATTCAAAATTCAAGCATCCGCGGACAAAGGTGTACACTCGATACTCCTAGGCAAACTCTTTTAGATTGGGCCAAAACGGTTTCCTTGATTTCCTACTTGGGTTACCCCAACCGAGTACTACAACCGCTTTGAAAGTTGCCGAGTGGAGAGCCCCCGGGGCCGGCGAGAGGACCTATTTGCAAATAAAATTGGCTCTTAGAAAACCGACATTTGCATTCAAGTGGCCGACGGAGTGGCGAGAGGGGGAGGGGGGGGTCAAAACAAGCGCCGTAACGAAGCATTCTTCCGACCCCCTTTCGCAGTCAATAAGACCCTGATTGTACATAAACACGGAAATTATGGAAAGAGCCAGACGGGGGCTCGAACTCCTCCAGGAATGCCTCTTAAACTAGATCTGTATTCGTTTAAATTAGTTTCGTTTGGGTGTGAAATAGATTTATCACAAAGCCCGTTCAATAGATTTCTTTACCGCCATGTATTGGGAGTAGAAAGAGGTAACTGAGTACCACTAGCACATAGAATTTTTCATATATAAAAGGAATAAACAAAATTCCAGTATATATATATATATATATATATATATATATATATATATATATATATATATATAATATTAATACTCAGCGTTGGGGTTGTTGCCATGTTGCCATTAGAATTTCGCGGCGCAAATGCCAAGCCGTCATTGCTTAGCACACTTGCGGGTTAGTATCAAGTGCGCCGTTACTGAAAGGCGCTCAAGATTTTTGATTAGTTCTTCGGTCTCCGTTAGGGAACTATCCTAATTATATATTCTTGCAAATTAGTTTTTTCTCATCGGAAAACCTTCGAAATTAAAAAATATTCCCCTCGAAAATCGTTTAAACTAGCTCAGAGTTTTTGCCGGACAGAAACGTTCGGTTTTTCATCGCAAACAGCCCCGCAATTATTTCACGCTCGGAAGACCGCCCCGGCCTGCTTTGTACAGATTCAGCAGTAAAGTAAGGAAGACTCTCGGAGGCTTAGTCCGAATTTAATCTTCTCGAGAACGGAACTTCCAATCTGGGACAAATCGAACTTGTAATCGGTTATCGAACAGATGCATCAGCAACTGGCGGAAATAGTCACGGAAAGAACCTATTGAATATCCTGTTAATGAAATATGATATTCATTTTTGAAACAGGAGACTGTAAATTAACGAACCTCAATGTATATATGCATGAGCCAACTATATTTCCTGAATATAACGGCATAAAACTCAACTGTTAAGTATTTCTTTAGTAATATTTATTTGCCAGCATGATGAGTTATATAATATTTATTTATGATAATTATTCAATTTCTATCTTTATTTTTAAAAAGTAACGAGATGAAAAGAAAATTATTACAAGCGTATTTTTCCTGAATTCCTGTCTGGTAATTCATTCGACACGATCCTGCAATCTGATAGTGGTAAATAATATTAAACTTGAAATAATGCATAGAGCTCTCCTTAATAACCAGCATGATTTGTGTTAATCCACCGCGATGGCGGTAATTTGATATTTTACAATGTATTTAGCGACTAATTATGAGTCAAATTATGCATGCATTCAGAACGCCCATTGTCCACATTTTCAACCGGTTTTCTGGACGAATAAATAATAAATAACGTTTCGATATGTCCAGCCGAGTCTATGCAAATCTACACTGTATTGTTTTAAAATGGACGGAGATAGCGTTGCCAGACATTTTTATTTAAGAAAAATATTTCGGCTGGAAAAATTTGCAGGCTTTCAGTTTTGCACGTCAAAATTATCGTACTTTTACTGTAAATAAATCCGACTTGAATCATTAACTTCTACTTTAGAGCGTAACCGGCTTTATTCAAAAACGTTCTCGGGTCCAGCATACGGAAACTTGTTCTAATGACCAGCATGTATAAAATTTCTGAAATTCGGTCGTTCAGAGATACTGTCGGCGTGAAAATCTGAGCTAAATTAAATTCAGGCTGTTTTCCCTTTAAACGAATTTAAAGGTGGGCACAGGGAGTTTTGCGATGTTTGAATGCGGGGAGGGAGGCAATTTTGTGGCCGCCGCCTCCGTCTTCTTCTTCTTCCGCTCCACTAAATACTTACTCGGTCTTAAATAACCGAGAGCCGGGGCAAACTTGGGCCAACTTCTTTGGTGCCGGCAGATAATGGCGGTGCAAGGTCGGGACCGCGGAATTGTTGGGCCGCGAAAAATTGTCCGCATTCCGCCTCCTTGAATTTTAGCGTCGTCGGCGTTTCGAGCTTGTAATTTTTAATGGAGGCCCGGAGAGATCCTCGGGCCAAAAATTTCGAGTTGCCACTTCGCCAGAGTTACCCTAAATATTTGGTGGTACGAGGCGAAGAAACGTAAATAGATTGACAGATTTATGCATTTTTTCATTGATCTTTACGAATAAAGTACAAAATGTTAAACTTAATTCAGGAGAGGATTAAAGATGATTTTAAAGCATAACACGTAAGATTTTCTCTCTCCACTCAATTTCATGTCTTTAAGATACACACATTTCATACTTTAAACCCTAAATATACTCTTGTTTTATATAGTCTATCGATCGGTTTAACTTAATGCACGCTTCCTATTCCAATCGATATCCAATTATATTCCATTTAATATTTTTAGTTCCCGTGGCTGGATTTTGCACGGAAAATTTAATGTAACCTATTTTCGTATCGATTTTGGGGGGCGTTATCCCAAATATTTTCGGTCGGAAGGGGGAAAGGAAATTTTTCGGCCGGCTCCAGAAATAGGGAAGGGTCGCTCGCATATCTAATACCCGCGTTTATGCTAATCCGGGCTCCTGTGGGGCAATTGAGGAGGGAGGGGCTTGCCCCGGGCTCGGATTCCTATCAATTGGGAGGCCCGGATTAAACCTGACCCTCCCCCCGCCTGCATTTTCGTAGTATAAACCCCCGGCGGGGATGAATAAATTGTTGATAGCCCCCGCTTTCGACCGCTACACTCCTCGGAGGGCTCTAATTGTAAATGGAAAGCCGGCGCGGAAAATTGTCTTCCGTGGTTTTAACGGCCGCGAACTCACTTCGCGCCCGTTAAATTACGAAAACCCCGATTCAAAAGTTTTCAAGGAAACGATCCGAAACTCCGCCACGTATTCGTTCTAACATCTAGGCGTACGCGTCTGTTGCAATTCAGAAAACAAGGTCTTAGAGACCCTTTTTTTATTGTTCATGTGTCAGGTATTTCCGAATGATTATGTCCGATTATTTACGTCTTCTCCTGTGCATCGAATAGCTATTTGGACAGCGTTCGACAGAATAGGGCTCTGTGAGAGTGGCCGAGATTGGGTAGAGACATAACACGGTTATGCCAGTTGAAGCAAGACTAATGACCGGGCCGTATCGCACCCTTGGGAGTATTGGCGGTGGCGGCGGCTCACAGTTAATGATGTTATTATTGGGGGCAACGATTTATAATTAATCGAGTCAGAGGGCCGTATGAAACCCGGCCTCGTTAGTGCCCGCTTTCCGCCATTCGCCGCTAGCTTTGACTATTCATAAACTAACTTGAGTATAGACTTACCGCTGCAATTGTCCCGCTCGGACTTCGGGGTCGATCGAACCGTCGGTAAATTGGCGGTAACGCACGAATTTACATAACCACAAAGGACTAAACTAAGTTCTAATTTAGTTATAATAAAATTTAATTAACTCCTCGATGAATACAATATGGCAAAATCACAGCTTACGAACCCAGGGGTTCCCCCCATTCAATATCTAGTTTTGATATTCTGTATTCCTAATCAGTACTCACCGAATGAATCGCCCCCTTACGAATCATAAGGGAAAGTAGCTGAAGAGCTGGGGAATTCAAATAAATGTATTAAATAACTCTACTAATACTTATATTTCATACCTAATGAAACCAGGTCTGGGTTATATTAATTGGATATTTACCCAAGCCAGAAATAAGTTCATCCACTGTGTATTATCTTATACTATATGTATATTATCAGGGCCACAAGCGTGGCTTCATTATTTTTTTAAATTATTTGGATTAAGCTGGATAAATTTTGACGGGAAAGAGTCGCAGTAATTTTGTGACAACTTTTATTTTTGATTACAAATCGAAACAATTATGAGTCTGCAGAACATGGAGAATTCTAATGTGGCCCCGGAATTCGCGAACAATAAATTGCCAGAAGAATTTTGAATGTAAACGAATTTGCGTGCGTGTTCCATTGTGAGCATAAACCCCCTTCCCCAGCCGTTTATGCTACCCTTTGAGTACCCCGGATGCGAATTCAGAAGTGTTTTCTGTTTGTCAGAAAGTCAGACGTAATGTAATGAGGCCCCTTAGATTTTGTTTCTGGCCCTAAGTCAAAGTTCACCCGGCGAAAGTTCAGTTCAACGCCGTACATACAAATGAGTCTGTTGTGTGTGCTTACGCGTATTAAACCTCGTTAGGTTTTGATATTTCAGTCGCTGAATAAGCGCAAGATAATAATTTGAGCGAAACTCGATCTCCGTCAAACGAATGAGGGCGGAAGTTCTTGTCGCTTATTACATATATTGAATTCAGTGAGCGAATCGTGTTTACGCTGGGTTTCGACTCTGGGCGAATACGAAACGAATTAATCGACAGGCACGGTCGTTTTACGCGAAAATTAATACACTTTCACGTTCTATCGAACATTTACATTTCTTAACATTTCATAGTAAAATTGCAAGCTTTCAGTTCAACAGCGGAGAAATATATATTGTCTGAAACGATCCAACTATTCGTGGATTTGACCGTTTACACTTACTATGAAGAAATCCGTCTGGCGATTGGATCGCTTAAAATCACTAAAAATAATTCTTCTTAAGGGCCACAATCATAGTCTGAATACCTGCAATCATATAAGTCATGCAACCCGCGACTTCGATCAACTTCACCATATATGCATGGGCGAAAATACGCGGGCGTTCCGGGAATGAAACTGTGACAGCTCGTTTACCTATGTTCGTATCGTAGGTGAAGTAAGGAGGGTAGTTGACCTCTCGGCCAGTATTAAATGAAATCGGATGTTATCGCCGAAGATAAAACGCAGAAACCGAATATCGGGTAGATTGGGGCTATCCGGAGGCGTGGGCATGTAGAGCCCCCAGAGGTCCAGCAAAATTTGTATGCCCGCCCAGGCTTATCGACTTTAGCCTAAGCTCGGGGGGTGAGCAGTAGATATCTAAACCGAATACTCCTCTCGTCATATTTTAAATTTACCCTTAGTTTCCGATTTGCTTCTCCAGCCAGTTCTCTGTAGGTACACCATATGTATTTGAACGGGATGAAAAATATTTACCTATAACGCCAAAGATTTCCATCAATATCATATTTTAATACTGCAGTACCGACTTTCTGTGTTATACGACACGCTGTCGCGAAAAAGCACCAATCAGCAGAAATGAAAAACATTGAAGCTATAATTATTATCCATAATGCAGAAATGGAATAAAGTATTTTAGATTAACTGGTTTGTAGTCTCTGTGGTCACTGTCACTTGTACTGTAATTAAATAAATTTCCGCACCAGCCTCAGGGGCGCTAGTTTATCGATACAAGTGCAACCAATCGAACTTTAGTTAAGTAAATTTCCGCACCACACTCAGGGGGCGGTAGTTAATCTATATCTAATAATTTTTATTTACATCGAACGAAAAACTTTCATAGACAAATATAAACTTAATATTGTAAGATAAAAATAAAAAGGTAAGTTATAAAAAAAGTGCTTAAGTGCCAGTGACAGTGCAGTGAGGATGCCCAAAAAACATCCAAAGTGCTAAAGTGAGTAACACCGCTACTGAAGAAACCGGTCTAGCTAAAGACCAAATCGGTGAGAGGAAACAGAAACACACGAAATCCACGGAATAAAGTATAATAAAGTGTTTTGAAATTCCATATTACATTCGAAAAAATATAAACCGCAATAGGAAATAATAGGGATACCACTCGTAGGATTGACTATTGAACCGTAAGGGTATTGAGGTAATATCGTGCCTTCATTTTTTTTAATTCAATCTGTATACTTCCTGTTATATTTGTTTTTCTCGCGAAATTCCGACGCGCGTATATCCATCCGAACGAGAACAGAAAAAAAATTGACTAATTAAAATTGCATGCCGCTCTCACAAATGGCGGGACCCCTCCCCCTCCTCATTAATTGTAAAGTCGGGGGCGGGATGGGGTGGGTTTCGGCGTGGGCGGCGGCGGCGGCCGGGGGTACCACTTGAGCCGCGTTCCCTTAATAAACATCCGACCAGAAAGAGGGTTAGGAGTGTACCGGAAAAAAGAGCACCCACCGCCCTGTCCGCCCCCGCCACCACTTTGACGGAGGGCCTAATTATGGACGCTATTTCATTTATACGGTTCCTTTTTACCCCCCCCCCCCCCATACTAGGGCACCGTCAATTCCGGGAGGATTAAAAAAATATATATAAAATAAAGACTAAAAAAGACCCCTTTCATAAACCTCTTAAAAAGGGGGGAGGGGCGTAGGAATTTCGCGGTACCGGACGACGGCTTGGCCCGCATTCCTAGAAATAGTTCCTCATTCCTATCTTCTAGTATTACAAATATAGAAAACGAAACGGGCCCGTTCAATAATCATTGAGTATTCAGTTGAATCAATGCTAATTGAAAATTACCCATCTGGCGAGTACAAAGTGTGATATTGATTATAAATAAAGCCGCAGAAAGACGATGTAAATAGAGTTCACTCTTATTCCAGCTTACACTTAATAATGATCTCGGCCAGGCGTTTGAAAGATAGTTTAAGGCCATTTGAACAATTAGGTCTAATAATGCTTAATTTTCTTAACGGGCTCGGTGCACCCCGCACAACGTATTGCATTAGTGGGCTTCCCTAATTTGGTTTATGTGGAAAACTGAAAATTATAGTTCATTTCTGGCCTCAGCGGGGGGAAGTAAGCCGGGGCGGCGCCCTCTCCCGTGGGAAGCGGCTGCGGGACGCGATCCCCGTAACTTCACACAACCGAGCGCAATGAAGATTTAGCTCTGGATACGGGGCAGGGCTCAAATGCGGTTAACAAGTCACGCTTAAAATTTCAGAAAGTTCATCGCTAGATGCGGGGAGAAATGAGAACTAACAGCGTCGGCGTACAGTGGTTACCTAGCCACAGAAAATTAGCGAACTGAATTCGGGAACTACTCGAGTTTCTACAGAACTTAAGAGCAGGATCTGATTGTCGCGTTTCGGACCTCATGACGGTAGGATAGGCGTATTTTCTTTTTTTGAAAACAAAACGATTCGTAATAGAAACCATCAAATAGACTGTTTAATTGAAATTCCACGCGTCTACTTTTAATCCATCATGATTTGCTGCCACCCGTCACGGCCGGCTCCATTACCTACCGACCTCTCGTCGTACCTCAAGAGCGGGGTGAATGAGAAAGTGGAGGAAACGGCGGAGAAAGAGGCCCCGGGGCTAAATAATTCAGCCGGCGAGCGGCCATATTTGGGCAATTTCCTCGGGCGTTGTTCGCCCGCCGGCCCGTCGTGGGGGATGGGAATGGGGAAGGACGGTATCAAATATTGAACAGGAGTTGTAAAAGGGCGAGTGAGAGAGAGAGACGGAGAAACAGAGAGAGGGTGAGAGGGAGGGAAAGAGGCGGGGGAATAAGAAGGGGAGCCCCTAGCGGGCAAGTAGCTGCTTGCTACCCACCTGGAATAGAGAGCAAAAACTTCCTCTGTGACAACTCCACCGGACCCGACACCGGTTAATGGAGACACACTCCAGCGATGCGCCCCCCCACCCGGAACCATCTTTTACAATTCCGGGACGTTTATTGCCTACGGAATTAACGTACGATAAGTTGTATAGCCTCGTTATAATATCGGACCCGCGGTTGTACGCGGGACGGTTTCAATTGAACACAGTGAAAAATACGAGAATAGTACACACAACGTACAGTAACAGGGACAATAGAGTAACCGGATTAGAATATTTCTTCCGTACTGAGGATTGAGATTAGGCGTTCGGGATTGCGGTGCGACCCCGTACAGCGGTGCCGGAGCAGAAACGGAGGAAATGAACTGGGAAAATTTCCGCCACCGCAGAAGAAAAACCTAGAAGGAAAATGTCGGTTTGTAGGGAAGGGGGTACGGGCGACAACTCCGCGGCCCTAATGGAGATATAGTGGCGGCTGTACGAGCGGGTTGGCGTTAGACCGCGGCCTCCCGCCCTCTACATTCTAGACCGGGGGTAAAACAGAAGGAACGGCCCCTTCCCATCAGTGCCTGATTTGAAAATATTGCCCCCTCCCCTACCCCGTATACCCCAGCGGAGACGCCCCAGCTAGCTCCCCGTTTACAAATCGGGCTCAACGCTTGACATGTTTTTAGCAAACAAGTCCTTCTTCGTCCGGCCCACGCCGACTCGGTTATTTATTTGTTTTCGCCGACACGCGACAAAACCCGGAGAAAAAATAGGGTAATTCCTGAGACGGAGACGAAATATGAATTTTTTTCCTAGTAGCGTATATCAAACCCCCTGGTAATACAATAAATAGCGTGCGAAAATCTACCGGTCTGAGCCATGAATTATTTAATGATTCTTGAATGAACATACCCATCATGTGTTTGAAATGCACATCAGAGCTAACTTCAGAAATATCACACATAAGTAACAGACTGAGTCGCGAAATTTTTATAATTTATGTTTTTAATTGCTATCCGGCGAGCCTATCGTCAGCTCATCCCTTTATTTGAATTTCCCTTCCTTTTGATCGGTCTAACTCGGCGGGAAACTAGAAAATTATCCTGCGTTTCTCGGCACGACTTTACGGCTGTCTGACAGTTGAGATTAGATGATGCATAAAATAAAGCGAGGATTTTATCAGAGGGGCTCGTTTCAAGAACTGAAATTACTTTTCCTGGAAGCCCGTGTAAGAGGAGAGATCGACGTCTGACATATTTCAGATGTTTTAGAATTCAACAACGGAGTGTGCAACGGCGATTTATCTCTATAATTAGGTCGGGCTCAAAGGCACTAATAAAATCGTCTTTGACGTGATCCAGCCGTTGAATATTGTCGAAACAAATTTTGTTATTTCCTATTTCAAGTTACATTTCGATCCTGCTATAGCGGTTGATTTTATTCGTATTAATAATAAGTTATTTGATCGAATATGTGAATTATAATTGTTATCACTGTATGAAAGGCGTTCTTAAATTTTCAATTGGTTGCAAGTGGTACTTTTGGCGGGTAGAAATGAGAGAGTATCATACCGTATTATAATGAAACACATTATTTCCCAGCTGAAGCGTCCCTGTTTATTATTTTTTTTATAATATCCCATAGAATATTATGCTGCCGTATAAAGGCCTCTCCTTTACCCCAATCCGCCCTGTAATCTTCTGCCCCTTATTAGTATTACCTCCTGGGGTTCGAACGTCCCTCGCCCATTTATATTCCGCCATTGGGCCCGCGGAGTTATGGGACCGCCAGTCGTAAACAGCCGGCCGGGAAAAAAAGGTATACTGCCGCCTACTAAAAATCGGTATTTTTACGGCCCGAGCAATTTATACCGTGTTGGTATATATTTTTTTTGGCGGAATAAAGAAAATAAAAACGGTCCACCGAAAAGGGACTGTCACTGAAGGCCGCGTTCATTTGAAGGTGTTTGAATACACTTCGAATATGGTACCCCTTACCGGTACTCACCGGTATTTCACTGAAATAGAGAAATGTTTTCTAATTCTGTAATTTGTACACTATTTAATGAAAAGAACAGAAAACTAGTGTAGCATTTATGGTTTAATTTTATTTGGGAATCCTTCTTGTACTGGAGCTTTATTGCTTTTGCGAAGACCCTATACTTGTAACCATCGGCCGCTATTAGTGAGGGGACCTCGTGGTATCTTCTGCGCTAATGGCATTTTGCGGCGTCATCCATTAAGCCTTCAGTGGAATTATAGAATTAACGAACCCCCGCCAACCATTGATACATCAACGTCGGTCCTAGATTACTGCATCTTCATCGGTCCGTGATGGTCTCCCCTTTGGAGGATATCCTGAATAATTACACCAATGAGGGTTAATTAAAGGACCTAGGACTTAGGCCCCGACTAAAACACCCCTCCATTATTGTTTGCTCTTCGACCCTCCGTGGGGGTGGGGGGTGATGTCCTTTCCTTTAGAATTCAATTATTAATACTCAATTTCGAATTTGTCGTTAGTTCGACTCTACCAATAATCTTAGAACACTGTTTCATATCAAACAGAATCTATAAACTTAAATGATCACGAGATGAGAACGAGTCTCTCCATTCTGGACCCTGAATACAAACTGAATAAATATTTATTAGATACTTCTCTTGATGAACAGCTTCCTCGCGATAAAGTGCAGAAGTACAAACACTGTTATCAAAGTGGTAAAATGCCCAGTTGTAGATAGAGATGAAAATATCAAGATGAACGTAGCGTTTTGATTGCAATAGAGGCGGAGTAGCTTTCAGTATACAAGAGTGTTAAGGCGCTCTCAATCTTTCAATATCATTTAAAACTATGTAAATAATTGTACTTCTAATTTGGACTTCAATGCTATTAAATTCAAGTCGTCCATCGGGTTTTCTGGGTCAGAAATTTTTCAAATATTGAAACCTTCATTGTTCCCAACAAAATACCCTTCCGAACATACAGCATTAAACCTATTCGGGAGGAATCCCGAGGTCTCGTAAAAACGTTACAGGAATAGTCTTAACTAGTTAATAAAAATGAGTTGAGAGGGACGTAAATGTCGGCATGTAACGGAGCCGTGACGAGGGTCATTAAATCGTTCCACGATTTCTAGGACAGTTGTTTTTTTTTTTTTAATCGATATCAGAAATCCCTCCGTCCGCGATATGAAATATCCCCGATCGGGTCGGATAAGAGTCATTAACTCATAAAAGGGCGGAAAGGAAGTCACTTTATTTCCTCCGACTGCTCCTTCATGCTTTTTAACCCGGGCAGGTTGACAAATACCTTGGGAGACCATCAACCAGGGGCACAAACGTCGGAAGCGGTTTATGCCCACATAAAGGCGGCGGGAGATTCGGCAATTGGGTCGTATATTACGGCGGTTTTATAAAATTCTTCTTTTCTTCTGATCCTTCCTATTCAGTGGCGTACCTTTCAGCCCCGTTCTTGTAATTCTGTTCCGCCGTGTGTTCACTTTTACCCTCAGGGTATGCCCTTCGCGGGATATGCATTCCAATGATCTCTCGCTTCATGCTTTTATCTATGTTTTCCGACTTCTTTTCGTGGAATCCCCCAACCGAATCAAACCCCGCCACCACAACGGTTTAAACGCCACTGGCCTACAAATTTTTTTGCAGTCCTAATACACCTACATAGTTCACTGGGTGGTTTTTCTATCGAGAGAAACAAGAGAAAAAAAATTACTAAACCGAAATTTTACTTATAACTGTTTGTTAATTGTACGATAACTAAATTAAACTGACATAAAACTGACACACACATTTATACGTATATAAAATAAATCCAGAAAAAATGATTATCCAGCCTGGTCTTGTGTGGGTGTTCCAGTACTCCAACCCAAAAAGCGAATGTGGTGCATATTCCATAGCACACATCTGGTTGGATTTGTGTGCGCTGGGTGAAAACAGATTTGTTCTTCAATGTTCGAGCCCCTCCACACAAATGTCGAACGAATGCCGTCCCCTAACTCCCCCATTTTTATATCCTCGCATAATTTCTGTAGTAATTTAAAGCCCCCTATTATCTAACGGTAATCGGTCAGTTCGAATTACAAGGGAGAGAAGCGGCCATTACTCGGGATATAATTTACAGCGGTGAATGGTTTTAGTGCACACTCCGTGTAACGGTTTTAAAGGCGCGCCTAATTAAAAGGGGATGGGCGGGGGCGGGGGACGGTTCGAGCCCAGAAAATTATGGGGTTTCCGTGACACCGGTACCGAATATAGCAGTTAAAACGTCGTCCCTGAGGGTAGTAGGTGGGGGAAGGGGGGGACTCACGGTCGTAGACACAATGGAGGAGATCCATCAGCATTTTTTTCTCCTTTCTCTCTCTCTCTCTCTCCTTTATACCACCCGGGGCTCCTTAGTTATCCGATTTACAACCGGCGTTTGTGACCGCGAAGAAGTCCCGGCCGGGGGCATTCGGGTAGGCGTTTAATGTCGGGAAGGTCGCCTCGATCGGGCATAAAAACCCGGAGGCTTATGCGCCGTCGCCGATAACATCTCTTGGGGGCCTTCTTCGGACTATAACCGGAACATCACTCTCGTCCTAAAACATTTTCGAACGTGTTATGGAGAAAATAAAGTGAAAAGCCGGAAAATGGACGTAGAGATAGAATATCGTGAAATAACACGATAGCGCATATTTTTTTTGTTACCAACATCAAATGAGTTTTCAATTTATAAATTTCATTTTTCAAACTATCGAAATTTTAAACTGAAAAAATATTAAGCATTTTCGTCATAATATTTTGTATACCTTGTAGACACAAAATTTCTGAAATGTGAATGTACGCTCAAAACACAAAAGAAAACAGGCGTTATCCGAGTTTATCACTACCGGATTGAAATATTCCCGTAGCCGTAATCGAATTCAAAAAATCATCTATCACACTAAAGTATGTAAATGTAGGGGACGGGTATATTTTCGCCGAGCGGAATTTCGAGGTGTTTTTACACGTACGGGCCACCTCATCAGTTCAATAATATTTCATAGAGTAAAGCACTTTTCAGGGACCGTCCAGTGAATAATGGATGCTGGATCTGGGTCGGACCTCTGAATATTTGAATGGGGGCGGGGGGAGAATGCCGGTGCCGGCCTCGGGCCGCGATAAAATCGCAAATGAGAGACTCCTCAAGAATCCCGACTCTCTCGGCGAACTGGACGTGGATTCTAATCCGATAAATAATTAGTCAAATTCTAAGGCGTAGATTCACAATCCTGCGCAATATTAACGTAATTGGATTTTAAATCTAAATATAAATCGGAACAAATTTCGTGAAACCGCGCCGAACATATGGCATTTAATTATGGGGGTTCCACCAGGATGTACATCCGCTCCAATCCAGGAATTCCAATCCTTCGAACAGTCTTTAATGCACCCCGGTATGCTTCAAATCTAACCGTTCACCACGATCTCAACATACCGAGTAATACAAAATCGTAGAAGGAAACAAAATTATGAAATTCTGGTAATATTCGAAACTCATATTCCTAGAGCTTTTCTCCTCCAACAAACCTCTGTGTTGTCATCGCCTTAGAATTGACCGAGTACAAACCTAAGACACTTGCGGTGCTCTTTCCCAGGGGCCGTTTCTCAAGAGCCTACCGGCCGGTGGAATATCGACGGAGACTCTGCAGTTTATATAATGCGTGGGGGTCGGGCGCGATTGGGATTCCTGCGAGTGGTCGCGCCTGAGGTTGTGAAGAGTTTATTCGATTGGCCCCGTTCCGGAGTGGCACCCCGCCCCGCCCCGCCCCGCCCCGCCCCGACCACGGCCTCATCAGTGCCACCGCCGCACCTCAAATTAGACACCTGACGGGATTGCCAAGACGACCGGCCGCGTGGACCGAAATACGGATGAGGCCGGAAAATTCTCGGCGTAGGGCCGGCAAACCGAGCTCTCGTGAAAGTGCTTTGCTTCAGGCTGCTTCTGGACAAACCCGGAAGCAACAATGATTATTGTTCCGGCACCACACTTAGGCGGACTCTAGTTAAACCGTACAAGTGCACTCGACGAACTTTAGTTAAGTACATGCCCGCATCACCCTCAGGGGGCGCTAGTTTATCGGTGCAAGTGCGCCCAACGAACTTTAGTTAAGTGCATGCCCGCACCACCCTCAGGGGGCGCTAGTTTATCGGTTAAAGTGCACCAAACGAACTTTAGTTAAGTGCATGTCCGTACCACCCTCAGGGGGCGCTGGTTTATCGGTGTAAGTGGACCCAACGAACTTTAGTTAAGTACATTCCCGCAACACACTCAGGCGGGCGCTAGTTTATCGCTACAAGAGCAACCAAACGAGCTTTAGTTAAGTACATTTCCGCACCACACTCAGGGGGGCGCTAGTTAATCTATATCTAATAATTTTTATTTAAGGAGAAAGCAATACTTTCATAGACAAATATAAACTTAATATTGTAAGATAAAAACAAGAAGGTAAGTTATAAAAAAGATGTGCTTAACTGGGAAATGTACTTAACGAAAGCACAAGTGTCAGTGAAAGTGGAGTGAGGATGCCCAAAAAACATCCAAAGTTCCAAAGTGACTAACACCGCTACTGAAGATAGCCAGCAGCCGAAATCGGTCTAGCAAAAGAGAGGAAACAGAAACACACGAAATCTACAGCTAGATAATTATTTTATAATATATTAATCTCGGATTATGATTAAGGCAGGATATATTTTCCGAAATTCTATTTCCCTGAAATCAACCGGTTCAAAATTGAAGGCCGGTGTAGAAAAATAGTGAAACACAGCGTTCCATCCCGGGAAGGACTGTACCAACTCGGTACGTCGCTTTAAAGCAATCCCGCGAAAGGCTTTACTCGAGAACGGCCGTTACTCGGAGGTAAAGAGGGGCCGTTGGTTGGGTTTCAAGTTTCCTTATTGAGCCACTCCTGTTATTGAGGGAGGCTATACCGGTTGAAAGAGGGCCGGCCGCCGGTACGCGGGACACGCGCTGCGTTAAATTGTGGAAAAGTTGGGATGGGAATTGGGGAGGAGTGGGTTCGGGAATGGTTCCGGCGCCGAATTGAAAATTGATAGCGGCTGATGCCGTTCCAATCTCGAGGAGGGAACCCCGGCCCCCGGTACTAGGGGTGACCGTACACCGAGATCGAATAAAATACCGTTTTTATTTTATGTTTCGCCCTCCTCTAAACCGACTCGTTTTATTCTGAGGTTAAAACGGTGACCGCGATTCGGCGAGCCGTGCAGAATCGGACGCCTCCTAATTTCTCATCTATTTTATGTAGTCTTCTTTTTTTTTAAATCTTTGCTTGTGACTTCATTATCTAGAATAACAACTCAGAACTGTCGGTGGCCTAATTTTTGAGGGATTTAAAAACCTTTTCAAAAGTCGGAGGTGATATTGTTAGCAGCTTTCCTATCAATTTTTTTCAACTCTTTTTTTTCCTATGTATTCTCATCCATTGTGCAATCAATACTATATTAGGAGAGGAATACAGGAGACGATGAATAGTCAGAATGATATTTCAAAACCTGGAGGACATTTGCGATTCACTTTCTCGAATCTCCTATTGTAACCGATTTCGTCTTATACTACAGTTTCGCCGATTTAATTAATGATTTAGTGCTACATGATGGAAAGGCCGAAGAATTTGATATTGTGATCGATCGAATGGAAGATAGTTCATCGGAAGAAAATTGACTTCTGGGCAGGAAAATACGAATAAGAAGAGGTGGCAGAAGGAAGAGGAATCGATTTCATCTTGGTGAAGCGTTCGTAAGATGAGACGAGAGTGGGAGGAGGGGGAGGAAAATTCAGAGGAATAGCGCCAGGGAATATGCAGAGCACGGTTTTTTTTTCAGCCAGGATCAATTACGATTTACGGTCTGGATCAAGAGTTTTTCCACTTCTAGAACAGTTTAGAGCGTTCAATGTTCCGTGAGGATATTCGAGTTTATGAGGTCGGGCAGTGCTGACGGTATCGCTATCGCATAAGCCAAGGGATTTAGTCAATAGACAGCTAAATGCCCAAATATTTTTTCTGCATTATTGACAGACTCGAAATTATATTTAATTCCATTTTGTTCCATACCTCTCCATTCCAGAATTTTGTGGTGCAACAATCCGTTATTTTATAGGTAATTATTTGCCCCTTTTTAACGAGAGTCATAAAAATTGTGTCGCTCAATCAATTGCGGGATTAATTCACCTTTTCTTCTGTTACAATAAATATTTAATGACCGGGTCGGGGAGCGGGGCAGATAGTTTCCAGGAGGTTGAAGATTTATTATTCCCGAGAAAACCCTCGGCAGTTGAATCGTGCCTCAATTGGTATCGCTCCGATGTATCGCATAAATCGCGGAAACATTGAACTAATAGCTATAATCAAGTTGGGCCCGGGGTCAGATGTCGCTTCGTCGATCTGCCCCAGAACAACTGTTATTCAGACTCTGATAACTGAATTTAATTTCGGTTCGAACATTGTTTCTTAATTACAGCGGACGGCCAGTTTTTCTTTTCAAAACAGTAGAATTGTTTGGTGTACCAATACTGCCTAACTCAACGCTTTAGGTATTTTCTCTGCGAGGTTTGCATAAACCTTCTTTTCGTGTCTAATCATTGTAGAGGCAATTTTAAAAAGTATGAATTTGTCCTTGAGCCCAATCATGAATGCCGTGCAAATCTGTTCCCATAACTTCTAACCGATATTGAAATTGAAACTTTAAAATATTGCTTAATTACATAGGAATATTTATTTGTCTCAGCTTATCTATCTATAGCAATTATTTCATAATTATTCGTTCATAAATAATTTTTTTCTATTTAAAAAAATACTCTTAAACTTCTATATAGTATAACAGAAACTATCAGATAGCACAATTATGTAATCGATCAAATAAATTTAATTATATATAAAATTACGTTTTTTAGATTATATTTACCAGCGTTATATTAGATATCGTGAATTAGTGCATGAAATTTCCTTATATGGTCATCCGATCTCCAAAGAGGTTGAATCCTCCTCAACCTTCCTATTCCTCAACTTTTACTTAATCCCAATATGCTCAAGGCAAACACAAGGGATGGAATCAAATGAGCCGACCACTTAGAGAAACTTGGGCCTCACTTATCCGGGGCCTAATATCTTCCGTATTCTCGTCTTACGGTTGGATGGCACATCAAATATTACGTCAGATCCCACGCGCCAACTCCCCCTCTTACCCAGTATTATCCCTCTGTTTATTCGAGTTCATATAACCGGTTTCCGTTTTCGGTCTCCCCCATTTTTAATCGCGACCCTCTCGACCGCCCATAGACGAGTGGTGCTTGGGGAGCGCTCGCTAATTTCTTCTTTTATTTTATTTTACTTTTATTTATTGCCGAATTCTCAGAACCACTTAACGGCGCTTGCATTTTCTTCAACCCTCCTTTTGTCAGAATAACCATCGGGGATACGGCTCGTTAAACAGTGACTAAGACCAGACGGAAGAGCGATAAATTGAATTTGTTTGTTCAAGTCTTACTGGAGAGTGTAAGACCCATTTTAAGATAAATAAAATCGGGTGCTATCTCTATAAAATTATATTATAAATGCAATTTCGAATACCAATAATTGATCTTGCATTAAACATTTTTGATTGGGCTATTAGCAGATAAAAATTACAAATAAAATATTATTAAAGGAGTGTACGCCCGTTATTGCTGTAGAGGTCTACTACTAACTACTGTAACGGATATTATAACTCTCCTATGCACTTAAACGTATATAATCCATCAAATATGATTACCCATTGTGCCTCATCCTGTTTTGATCCATTATATTGTCTAACAGAAGACCACTTTGCCGGGCCAAGAATTTAATCGCGTCCCTCAGCCCTCCGCCAATAGTACTAGTAGAACTACTTGATGCGGCTGCCGAGGATAACTTTCCCAACTAATTAAAACAAACTTTATTCGGAGGGAATAAAGTCCCGGGGGTTTGGGGAGCGGCCCGAGAAGCAGAAATCTTTTCGGTCAATAGCCTCGGAGTGGGAGGAAATTAAGAAAATAGACGCCGCCCCGAAACTTCCGACTGCTGTTGGTCTTGCTCTGAAATAATATTTATTATCGAAAAATGAAGTGTAACAAATCAGTGGGTCTTTCGTCAATTATTCCTCACAATACAGTTTCCACTTTCGTTACTACAGGGCCAACTACTGACAAAAACATCATTGTTAGTACTAGAACATCTAATTAAAAGGATATCGGTACGCCACCACGATTTGAACAAATGATCTTCATGGTGGCCTCCAGCCGGGTCCCAATCTCTTGTTATTCTGAATTCCGGAGGCGGACTCAATTTTCCATTAATTAAAATGTTAGTAGTTAGAATGTAAATTCATGAGAGGCTCGGATGAAAAGAAATTGATTTTTAAAAAAGGGGGCCTAACACCTGTTCAAAATATCATACGCCTTGTTGTAACGGCGCACTTGATACTAACCCGCATCACAGCACAGTCGTGCCGGTCAGGCATTAGCGCCGTGGCTCTTGATTTAATTATTAATCCAAAGTATTATTTGGACGACCTGCGGTTGAATTAGAAATTGTACTGCAAATTAATCGTAGGGCTCTATATATAACAGAAAAATAAAAATAATCTTGTAATAGTTTTGATTTTTATAAAATATTTGAGACTCAAGGCGTGGACTATCCGAACGTGCTTGACATAATTGCAGTACTTAATTTCCTTCCCCTCACACGATCGTTCCGAAGCTAGACCTGTTTTGAAATGAATTCGCAGACAGAATATCATAGTCTCTTGACCCATCATAGAAAATATATTAGGCGAAACAATAATTGCCACTGCTCTAAAATGTGGTATTAAATTGTTAAGGTTATGTTAAACATATCCGTCACAAATTCGCTTCAGCATTTTCTTCAGTATGCTCTCGTTTTCAATATTCCCGTCACTTTTTCTTATTTTTATAATGAGTTTACAAATTTGTAACCTAACCTAATCTAATACCTGTTCAAAATATCATACGTCTTGTTGTAACGGCGCACTTGATACTATCCCGCATCACAGCACAGTCGTGCCGGTCAGGCATTAGCGCCGTGGCTCTTGATTTAATTATTAATCCTTTATTTATCAATTATTAATAATTGATTTAAGTATTATTTGGACGACCTGCGGTTGAATTACAAATTGTACTGCAAATTAATCGTAGGTCTCTACATATAACAGAAAAATAAAAATAATCTTGTAATAGTTTTGATTTTTATAAAATATTTGAGAGTCGCGGTGTGGACTATCCGAACGTACTTAACATAATTGCAGTACTTAATTTCCTTCCCTTCACATGATCGTTCCGAAGCATTTTGGAAGTGACAGCATATCTTAGGCTCTAGAGCCATCATGGAAAAAATATTAGGCGAAACAATAATTGCCAGTGCTCACAAAAGTAGTACGGACATCACATTAACTTAAAAAGGTTATGTTAAATAAATTCGTTGCGATATTTTAAGCTCTTGTCTTCAATATTCCCGTCACTTTTTCTTATTTTTATAAAGAGCTTACAAATTTCACGTCGATTCGGTATACCATTGTGAGGTATGTCTGTTAATTTCGGGTTAGCGTAGGCCTAATTCGTAAATTGAACTCTCCAGCAGTCTAATGCATTCGAATGCATTGTAATACTATAGTATGCTTTTGTGGAGGGTTGTGGACGAGAGGGGGTCTGAGACCATTTTTCAAGCGGGAGCGGCCCCGTCGCGCTGAAAGCGTTATTTTTTTACAGAAGAGACCCTCCCTCACTCCCTCCCTCCCTCCCACCATCCCTCCCTCCCTCACTCCTTCCAACAACACCACTGGCGGAGTTATTGATGTCGCCGCTTTACTTAGTCTCGCAATTTCGGATGCCTGCTTTCTCCCCCCCCCACCCTTTTGAAAAATGTTTATTATACGTCGTTTATTTTCTTACTCGACATAATTAGACGATCAGATTTTTTTCTTTCTTTCAGGCTTCGCTACAATCCCGAGTCACTCGATATTCCTCTAATCAAGGGCGATAGATCAACTGGCTGGGATCGCGTAATTAATTTTCGAAATGCTGTAAGAAAGAGAGATACAAGTGGAAAATTTCGACGTATAACAGTTTGAAAGAGATGAACAGGAGGGAGGGCGAGAAAGCCGTACACACGTGTGTGCATACCAATCATACATCCATATTTCTCTGTGAATAATTTCATTGAAATAACCCCGATTTTTCAACAATTAAAACACGATATTGGATCTGCGAACCCTTCAGTAATGATGGAATTATAATCCTTTCCGATCCGACTTTTTATAACGACTTTATAAATTAAAAAATAAATTAGCCCTATCAGATTCGCGAAATTTCTCTTTTGGGTAGAAAAAATATTGTTTTTTTTCCGCCATCAAACTTCTAGCGGATAATTATTTTCGCTTAAAAATAAACGAAAAAAGAATTGATTCGTGACGTGAATAGAAGGCTGTATTCAATGCTGTATTCGACTAGTACTTTAATAAAGACTCGGACAGGCTATTAGTTACAGGACACGAAATAGCTTAAAATAAACGTCGAATAATTTACTCCTTTATTGGAAAAATATCGTATTATCCGTCGTTTTAATGAATATTCACAAGACATTCGATACATGTATATATATATAGGGCGATTTCATAATTACTTCTAAAGAAATACACAGCTGGAATTGCCATACATCAGAATATCCGATGGCAATAATTATATTTCCATTTTAATGTCTTCATTTAAAAAAAAAGGAATTACCACCGACATCAATTTCAGGAAACCTTATAAAGCTGAAAGTCCGTTTCCTAAGAATATTTCCAAAGAACGCATCATTAAAAATGTTCTGAGGAGGCCCCAGTTTTTTCTTCGACTTTGGACGAAGACTCCATTAGTCTATCTTCTAATTTCTGTTTATGTTACAATCTCTTTTGTAACATCATATTGATTAGCTAAAAGCTTAACTCGGAGCTTAATTCAAATAGATGGATGATAAAGGAGAATACATTAAAATTGTATTTGGGTTAATCATTTAGGTGATCCATCTCTTTATTAGTGCCTAGCTTCGTCCTACATTTTTGTAATTTCCGAACTATTTAATTAATTAGAGTTAACTAGTTTTTGTACGCGATATCAGCACAGATTTAATGCAACGTCAGTTAATAACAGATGAATCAATATACGAAGTTCCACGCCTTCCTGTTCTGAACGAAGTTAATACCAGTTTTCGGGCTAATTTCGGTATAACTTAATTGTAATATATGGCCAACGAGTTTTCATACAGTCAGACCTCTTGGGGGCCGGCCGTTGTCCGGTTGCACACTCGGACCGATCCAGGTAAACTGGAATAGATGTAACGATAACAAATGAAACGAAGTCGGAGGCTAGTTTTGTCCGGCGTGGGCCACCTCATCCATCATTCTCTTGAGCATGCAAAGCCCCCCCCCGCACCACCGCGGGCTGACCTCCATTCCTTCGGCCATGATGGATAACAGGTTACCGGCCATTAGACACTTAAGAGTCCATTTTTTTCTGTTAAGGGGCCTTATCGGAATTGGTGCACAGAAAAAATAAATTCAGTGCAAATTATAAACAATATTATATGTATTAATGATATTATATTATGTTAATGATATCTTTAACTATCGTATTTAAAATTAATTATAAAATTGCCGTCTCGAATTTCCTAAATATTATCTTTAGTTAAACAATTCAGGAATGTCAGTAAATAATTCCAGGAATGTCTCCAATAAAGAGTTTATGATTACCAGTTTCAACAACCGTTATATTAATTGACAAATACTTTAACGCAGGCCATTATCTGTTTACCAATTGGATGTTTGCTTATTGATGAATATTATTGGAATTTTGTGTAGGAGGTTTCGTGAGTCCAATATCACTACCAGCAGACACTATCCGGGAGAGCCCCAGAGAAAATGGGTAAAAATATGTATTATTACAGTTCAAATTCTGGTCCCTCAGTTAATATCATTGTTCATTGAATGAAGAGTTTAAGGGCCAGCTATGGTAACAGGTTCTGGAGAGAGGGTGCCCCTTTCCCACCTCGGCTGACGACTTGAGCGTTGTAAATCCCAACCGCCACCGCCGGCGAAGTTCTAACGAAGTGACGACTCCGACGACGGCCGAGAGGATGGCCGCAAGATGGCGTCCGTGTCCCGCGGCTTTGCCCCGTGTTCCAATAATAATTAACAATTCAATTAGAAAGCCGGGTGAGGGGTGGTGCGGAGACGGGGGCGGTTTGAGCAAGTCTCGCCCAAGTCTAAGCCCTCCCCGACGAGGAGCTCTGGGGGACTATTAGGGCTTAATTATTGGATAATTAGTTCCTCTTGGCGGCGACTAGATGCCGCACGAGTTGGCCCCGAATTGAGGGTCGGCCCCGACCCCCGGGGTTCTCTTTCCGCCTCCCTCCTGCCGACACCCCGAGGTATAATCTTACCGCGGCCGATCCGGTTTCTAATGATCTTAGTTTGAAAGCCGAGGATAATGCACCGGGCGGATATCTGGGAAGCGTGAGGGTGCACAACGGGCTGCGCCACCGAATCGGTGGGGTGGCTTTCATTGCTCTTCTTGTCGAGTACCTCGATCTTTCCGCTTACCTTGTCCTTAACAATCAACTCCATTAATGCCCCCGACATTCCTGGATATTCCGACCCACCATCTGATCTTCGAAAGGCTCGTTGTCATGGTGAAGACAATTATCACTCCTCAGAACACAAACTGTTCCACGCTTTATACGCTTTTCCATCCAAATAATTTTGGCCTATCAGGTTTTAGTTTCTGGTATGCAGTTATGACAGGGTTCTTCCATGAAAGCAGACACGGTTTGAACTCGCATTGAATTAAATGTAGACATTTCTTTCTCCTTTTGTTCACTTCAGGAGCGACGCCTTCGTCGTATGCTACGAGGTTCCTCAACAGAAACTTCTTGGAGTTTTATCCATGCTCATAATTCATAATGTATAAAAGTGTGCATTCATTATTGTATGATATTATGTACGGGTGTATCCTCGGTTATTTTCGGCGAGGGTGCCGGATCTTGATAAAGCATCCCGTAACATGGCAGCCATTTTTAGTGTTGAATAAAAGAACGCTAACAACAGCGCTATATTTATACCCGCTGCGGTGTGTGTTTATAAATTGGACACAGGAGAGATTGAAGTCAGAGCCGGTGGATTGATGGGCGGCCATTAAACCGTTGGTGGTGGGAGGGGGCCCAAATCATAAATCAGATTTACAATACAAACAACGAGCACTCCCTTTATTTATCGAGCCGCGGGCATTAGACTGATTGAGGAGCTTGAGCATGAAGTGTCGGCCTCCCACATCTCGTACCGGCTTAGAGGACCGCCGGTGACGCGGTCAGGGGTTTATCGGTGGCCGCCAAACCTGTTGGTTTTCTTCGCCTCAACCGGTGCCAATTTGCCGAAATAAAGAGGGGAATTTCGTTCCGGTTTCGTTTATGCTCGTATCGATCAAATCCTTCCGAACGTTGTTTTCCGTACATGTTCTCTTGTTTCGTCTGAGATTTGGACCCCCTCGAGGGCTATCACTGGCGCCAGTGTTGGATCAGCACGTTTCCTCAGAGTTAGTCCTGCAAACATTTCTCTTCACCGTATTGGTCTTTCGCTAGACCGGTGTTAGTCACTGTTGGCACTTTGGATGTTTTTCGGGCATCCCCACTGCACCGTCACTGTCACCTGTACTGGTGGGATTTGTTCATCGGCTTAAGTGCCAATAGTGACTAACACCGCTACTGAAGATGGCGAGCAGCCGAAACCTGTCTAGCAAAGACCAAACCAGCGAGAGGAGACAGAAACCTACGGTATTCCAACCCCTCGCAGACCACAAAACAGGTATGTCAAACAAAAATGTTACATGCGAGTAAATCAAGCTACGGCAATTACTTTCAGTGCTAATGAGAACAAGCAAAATACGAAAATTATGAAAAGTACTATCACGGAAATTTTATCCAATTCTAGAAGGCGTGAACTGAAAATTGCTGAGAGACACAGGAAGCGTGCAGGCAACTCGGTTTCAAATAATACTGCGGTTTTGAGAAGGGAGGCAACTCGCGATCCAATTTCTTCCTCTTTGGCCGTGAGTGGTTGGTGTTGAGGGGGGCCACCCAGTCCTCGGCGGTGACATTAGGCTGATTGACGGAAGTATTAAACTTCCTTCCTCGATATGAAAGCCGGGGGGGGCGAAAGAATGAAATTGAACGGGGTAGGGAACAAGCGCCCCCCCCCGGAGCGTTATCAGCGGTCCCCCAAGCCTGGGGTCCTACCCCGAGTTTCTCAGCCCCAAGCTCTCTCTACCCGCCGTGTCCTACTACCTCCTGGATTATATCAGTATATAAGTTATTTATAAGTCAGACTCTAATAAAATGACGGCCTATTGGACTACGATGTTATGACTCGGGCGGCCGTTCATAGGCCTATTACGGTAACAACCTTAGGCAACTTTCGTTATGCTCTTTCGCTCGTATAACATATTAAATATAAATATATATCGTACGCGTGGCAATTATTTATTTGTCATATGCGCGTGCTACCCTCGAAAAGGGGGATACTTCCCCGGTAGGCCAAACACGGAGTTCAACGGGTTCTAGCCGGTACGCCAAATCGGAGACACTACCGAGACACGTAGAGATATCAATAGCTTTTAATTGAAATAAAATATGACTATATATAAAATAAATAGTCAGTAGTAATATTAAACTATGCGTTTTAATAGTGCGCTCTTTCTGTCAGTATCATAAAACCAGTTTAAGCTTGTGGGTAGAGCGAAAACTCCAGGTCTAATCATTGATTTATTTTAATCTAAATTAATTTTTCTAAATAAAGTGGCTTTTATTGGAAGCTCCGTGTTTCGGCCCGCGTCCGTGTAAACACGGGAAAAGTCTTATCGGCCGCTAATCGGAGGATAATTGGGAAGAAATGATTTACGAGCGATCTGATAACGTTTAATTGTTTCTTTTCAAGAATTCATATATTCAATTTTCGCTGTCCCTACACTTCCTTCCGAAGGCGCGCTGTGTCTATAGTCCGAAGGGCCGCTAATACCAATGTTTATGACTCGTAACTCATTTTAAGTGAAGTGTGTCCCTGCGTGACGCCACCCCACCGCGGTTAATGACCCTGTGTCAGTAACTTTAGGATTAACCGCTTTCAATTTTCAAAATTATACCTGCCCGTAATTATAATGGGGCCGAGTTTTTATTTTTCCTTCGAGGCCAAATTTTACGAGCAGCGAAAACGGCGACGGCTTTTATTGCCTCTCGGCCGTGTGGGTTTCGCAGGAATGCTCCACGCTATACAGCAATTTCTTTTAATTTGTACACAATGCGTGAAAGGCATAGAACATCCGTTCATTGAAAGTGCACATCGGCTGTTTCAAGTGAATACTCCATTAGGCTGAATAATTCATATAATACCGAGAAATATTTGAAATTTAGGGATTGATTGGATTGATTTTCTACCAATTATCATAATAAAATCATTTGTTACAAGACATATAGTTTATGCGACTAATTACTAGACCTTCTATATATTACAAAATATTATTTTACTCGGCCCAAAATTTAAACCTATAATTGCCCGGTTGCATCGGTCCGTGCTCGATTATGCGGCTCGATAATGTCTATAATTACAAATAAAGCGGATAATTTCGTTTAAATTTCTAGTTTTAGACAAATCGTTCGCTATATCAGACCTTTCGATAATTGCCTCGGGTATTCAACTATCTCCACGCCCTTCGCCTTTGAATCTACAGTCGATGAAATTCCCGCCGACATTTAGTGTACGCCCATCTATGGGGTAATCGAATGCCAAGAACGACGTCGAGCGTCAATCATAATAGTGATAATCAATAGCGGTGATATAATGGTTGAAAACAAGTGGGGGCCTGTTGTCGGCCGGTTTAAGGCCGGTTTTGTTTAGGCCCTCCCTTTCCGAGCGGGCACCGGCGCGGAGGGGCCCCGGAATCGACGCCAAATATCGAAAATATGAACGGACTTGAGTTACGTCCGGCGTTTATCACCCCCGCCCCCCCCCGCCCCACCGCCCCGCGCGTTGACGCCGACACGCCCACAACTGATTTAGGACCTTGTAACGCGGCCCCCTTTTGTCCCCTAAAAGGGCCCCACTTCGGCAATGCGCCCCGCATCCGAGCCGCGCCCCCCTAGCTACCGCGTCCGAACCCAATTTTCGATTTTGAGTCTTAGCAATTACAAGAATCGGTACGAATATAAGGCGCGCATTTTTAGGATATCGGGACTTTTCAATACCATACCTCTTACGACCTTAACCCGTATCATACTGCGATGCCGCTTCATCGGCAATTAATGCCTCACTATGGAATCCCCACACCCGACTGAAAAGAACAGATCTAAATCGCAAATTTGGACTGTTGAGATCTCTTTTGAAACGGACATCAGAATTTACATATGCATACATACTTCTAAGAATATGATAGCTGTACAGAAAATATCAAAAGTAGTCTTATTTTTCTCCTTTGAAAATTATATTAGACTTTGACTCGCCGCGATGGAAAAGTGTTTCCTTCATCGACACTTATTAGTAGTTTTTTCTCAAATTATTTGCGCGTCATATAATATTTCCTTAGGACTAGGACGTCTCTCTTGACTGAATAATCCGGGTCTACGTTTTAAATCCGCGCCATCCTTGTTTGGCTTTAGGGCACTCTGTAGGACAGGCCGGACGGATAGAGAGGAGGTCGGACCCGGGCGACTCCGCGCCGTGTTCACCCGGTGTTGAATATTTAAGGGGTAGCCGAGAGAGAAATCCCCGGCCGGGGGGCGCTACGCTTTAGGAATGATAACGACGGATTAGGGCCCAGCCTCGATTCACGGCTCCGGCCCGCTAAACACAAAGGCTTAGACCGGATTTTCGACGTACTCACGAATTCTTAACCGCTACGCAGGATAAGCGCTCAACACACAGACACACACGCACGCACACTATTTTATAGCGCATTATTACCATTTATGATCGGCCTCCCCAAATTTTTAAAATCCCGATCGCCGCCTTAAGAGGAAACGGCCGCGCGATTTCCTCACAATCTAATAAGGGCTGGAGCAGCCGGAGAATCTATCCATGGGTGGATTCTCCGTCCAAAAGTACATTCGTGTTATCAAATCGCTCTGTCACTAAAAATAATTTTAAAAATTGCGATAGTGACTTGAAATAAAAGTTAAGAAAGCCAGATTGTTTTATTGTTGACAACCAATTCATGCATTGACACTCAATAAACATGGTAGAAATACACGTGTTTAATATTTTACTAAGGTTTTTAATGTGTTCATGCAACAGTGAAGTCCAGTACTTCGGATGGCGAGAAGTCAAACCGGTTTCGCATGGGGCCGGTCAAATGGAAAAACATAATGTGCAGCTGTGCGTGGGTGATCACGAAATAAAATCTTCTAATTTTTAAAGAAAACGCCTAGAATGCTACAAGGTGAGGAAAAAAGAATCGTATGAAGCTTAAAACATAAGGTTAACGTTCTGTACGCCTTTCTTGTAGCAATTATTATTAGGGTTGGGGGTAAGATCTATGCAGGAATTCCGGCTAGGGAACTGCGAAGCACGTTAATTGAATCTAAATTCAGTATGAACTAGGAAGTGTTGGCTATAAACAACATTGAATTATTCAGGTTGCACGTATTATATGCCATGCCTTAAATTCCCCTGGGGGTTCTTAACAGGGTGGCCCATTCTTTCCTTACCCGAGGCCTTTCTAATTAAAACCTCCGTAGAAGGGAGCTCCGGGCACGGTTTACTGTCTGCCAACTGTTTCCCACTAGCGATTTAAGTCCCGTAAGCGTTTTCCTTCCGCTTTCCCGTTTTTTTTTCTCCACTCCCTCTATACATTTCAGTCGGGAAAATAACGTTTTTATGGCGGCCGAGGGCTTCAGTCTGAAAGTAAATAGCGTCCTCAAACGCCCGGGTCGGCGCCCGGATACTCGCATTTTATAGGAAGGCTTTTAATCAACGTCCATAAAACATGAGCATTAATTAAACGCTAGTTCCTTTTTAGAAAAAAAAGAGTGGCGCTTTCGGATTTCGCTAATCAGTGTTTATAAGTCGTTTATTATTCGTGGAATCGTTAATTACTGTATCCCCGCACTTTCTGTACAGTATTTTAACGATGTACAACAGATTGGACGCACTCGAATTTAACAATTAAATTTATCGACTATTTCTTATTGCAAAAAAAATTGCAAAACACAATCATCGTATAAAATTAAGTAAATTATTATCGCCGAAGGATATCCCATCCATTTGGTATACGAAGAAGAGATTGTTTGTATTATAATAAAAATAATTTATTATAAATAAGCAAAATTGGGTAAAATTTGTCTCAGTGACAGAGTTCTTGGGTATATAGAAGGGATATACTACTCTTTCGATTTTATGTACACATTCCTCGTACGGAAATCTCCATTTCTGGAGAGAATATGGCATTAATTTACTCGAGAACGGAGCCGCCTTAGGCCAGAAGCGTTAACCCGGGGAGCGTACGCGGGTAGCGCCGGGGGCGGCACCGACCCCCGCCGCCAGAGAGGTTCCCCTAAAAATTAACCTAATTACACGATTTCCGCGGTGTCCCGGCAACCAGTTTAAACTCCCCGCCGACGGCTCTCGTAATTATAGCGGGACGCGTGGCCATTAACTGGGGTACGCGCCTCATTATCCCCGGACTAAATAACGCCGGCCGGCGGGCGGTAAGGGCCCCAGAAAAGGGTGAATTTGTCTCCGATTGTACCGCCCACTACTTTGCCCACCCTAATTAACACGTTAACTTGTCCTCGCCATTGTTACACATTACGACTCGAGGTGCGCACTTCAGGGATGAGAAAACAGAAGAAAATTTGCCAAACACAATTTCCGGATAAAATTAAGTAAATTGAGGTTTCTCTGTTCCGTACAGTCGCCTGAAAGTGTAGTGGCCACGTCATCAAAATGTACCAGGAAAATAGAAAAATAAATTAAATAAAAAAGGAGGACAGCCAGTGTTATATTAAAATGTAAAATCCACATTTTGTTTTAGATCATTTCTTTGTATTGGTAGTTCATAGTGAATAAAAATGCCGACGAGTTCAGAAGATTGGTAAGACGCTCGGGTTCTGGAGAGTCGATAAGTGAGGGGATGATTTCCATGTAACTGTAGGGGTTGTACCCTCGGCCGCTTGTTAGTCCAGTACCACCTGGACCCGGTGATGGCCTCTTACCGGCTTCTTCTTCCCGTCTCCGACCCCCGCCCCATACGCCTCCCTCTTATCTCCAGTATCGTGTACCCCTCGTTATTCGCGGGGGAGGAGGGGACACCCTCCATCCCACCCGCGGCTTTGTTATCGGCGCGGACCACCCGCAGCTATCGTCCTCACCCCCTGTTAGGATCGACCCTCGGCGGATGAAGTGAATTCCCCGACCGGGGGAATATCCCGCACTAGAGGTCAAATGAATTCAAACATACTACTGGATTCTTTTGGGGGTTCCTTATATCGCTTCTATTCAGACTCCGAAGTGTAAGAGTTGGACAGGGCTCAGTATGTAAATTACAGCTCATAATAAGCTACATGACTCTTATGGATCGATAATTGATAATCCTGTTGGCACTGTTACAACTCTGTTTTAAATAATTTAATATTTATTCCATATTTGCTTCTAGTGTCTCTACTGCACGATTTATGCAATTGGTATGATAATTTTCTGAATAAAATTATCGCACCTCGAACTACTTTTGATACAGTTTCGGTTACGTGGTAAAAATTTACAAGAACCGCCGTATTCAATTATTAATTATTCTACATTATATACGTAAAGGTCAAAATAACCTTCTGGGAGTACTGAAGCGGAATACCGCCAGTATTGGCAATATTATAATCCGCTATTACCGCTGGTACGTCCGAAAGCTGACCGGCTTTTCGCCAACGTCAGTAGTATTGGGTTAGTTAATGATGTCGGCTCCCGATGCAGCGGCCTGCCAACACCATCACTAATCTGTTTCCGGTATGGCGTTGCCTCCATTGCCTGTCAGGGTTTGACATAATGAATTAATATGCAAATTAGATTTTGGCATGCTTCGCGGTTGTACAACGGGAGCATTACATGTTACTCCTATCAAACCAGACGTATTACTTACGTGATAAATCGAAATAATTTTGATAGATAAAAAAAACCCGTGAACGAATATCGATACTCTCTTCCGAGCTAGACAACCTCGATACCTTATTTTTTACTTCTATAGCTGCACTGTTACCTCTGAACTTTGAGAAATAATTTTCGCCGGCAACTTTCAAGGCCGCATCGCTCACATGTATAAATAGTAGATTTATAAATATGTAAATTTGATGAGCACAAGTGATTATCCTTGTATCTCTGCCCCACGCTTTAGAATTGTTCACAAAGGAACCAGTGTTATAAAAGGGTCTATTGAATAAAAGAGTGCGTGTTACCCATTCTCTTTTTGTAATTACCCAAATTCGTATTATTGCATGTACCTATTATATAAAAATAATTGAAATAAATTTGTAAATTTCCGAATGACACGGTATTGGTCACCTGTAAAGTCAGTTATATTATATATTTTCTAGTTTATTCAGGTCACGTGGAATTTAGGTCACCCGACTCGAAAGAATCGACTTAAACAGAAAATTTGGACTCTTAAGGCTTAAGGATTGTACAAAAATAAAAAAAGTTAAAAAAATAAATAAATATCCCCCCCGCCCACTGTTTTAGTCCAATCTCGTGATTGTAAATAACGAGAACTTATATAACTCGGGCCAAGTTATATTGGTTCCAATTACGTTGCGGCGGCAGTGAAGTTGCAAGTAGGATGGCCCTACGTCCGGAGCAGGCCCGTCGGTCGTTGTCGCTTCTAGGTCCCCGCCCGGGTCTCCTCATCCTCCCCCTTCTTCCCTTCTTCTCCTCCTCCCCCTCCTCCTCCTGCTCCGCCGCCGCCTGTTTTTGACAGTTTGGGTTTCCGCCTTGTTAGGGGCCCGGCGACCAATTTTTGACCGGACCCGGAATAATTGGGCGGTCACACACTGCCCTTTGTCGGGGAGGAACGCGCCGGATTCTATTTCGGGCTCGTTTCTATTCGAGTTCACAGTAGACTTTCACCCTTTTCTTCGATTTGTTATTTGGCAGAAATGTGTTCTCCCGGTAGTCACTAGGATTCCACCCAGCGTAAAGAAAGTAGTACCCATCACGAAGATGAATGAACGATGCGTTTATAAGAAATAATTTACTGTAGATGAAATTACAATAAATGCAATAACATTTCTAGCCAGCCGTTAGTATAAAATTAAGACATAATACCCAGTATTTTATCCTGGCACATACATCTTTATATACAAAAATGGGTTTTCAAACTCATTACCGGACATTAATTGTTATTTTATGTACGTAACACTAATAATTTCTAATTTGAACCTTATTGTAAAATATTTGGCCAGAGCATTCGAATGGAACGTATGAAAATAAATATTCCGGTTTCCATTCCAAATAATACCCCCACACCACTGTTCAATGGGGAACGCATTTAACTCATTATTTCATTAGGCCCATTTTGGTGTATTCGGAATTCTACTATAGGGGGCCACGCCGTTATTCCTTTTTAGCAAAGATTCATTGCAACTATTGTAACGTGTGGACAACATTCGAAATCATTTAGCGAATGTAAAAGGGAAAAGATCATTATTATCGGTGATTCATATCAATCGGTTAATTATGATTATTATGATTTCCGCCGTATCTTAGAGGTTGGTACAATTTATCTTTTTATTTTAATAGTACCGAGAAATTAAGAATTATATTACGAAAAATGGATATACATTTTAAATGAATATACAAGCATACGTCGAAGTCATAGATGAGTTAGATTATTGAGTATTAAGGTACCTTCCTACCGAAAATAGTATGAAGGTTTTCAATCATTTATGTCCAATGTTCAGGTATACAGAATAAATGAAATCCATTAGGCCTCTTCCGGGAAGAGGAATTACAAGCGTTTTTCACCGGTGAAATTTTGAAGGAAATTCAATCCACATTTCATACGGTCGGCCCGGCTGCAAATGGAAGCTGAAGCAATTAAGAATTTATTGTTTGTTTTGATTTTCAAAGTTTAAATTATTATTCAAGTAATGAATCGAATGTCGGTCATACCGATCCCAGCATTGTTGGGATGAAATATATTAAACAATTGAAATTTTCGACTCTGAGAAATAAAATTGAATAGTCATTCAGATAAATAAAATACGCTGACAGGAAAGAGTAAATAATAGCGTCCACGTGTACTTTCATATTTGTTAAGAGAAAATATCAAATACCGCAATTTGTATTCTACATTTTGTCATCCACAGTATAATTCGATATATATAATTTCGATATATTCCATAATTGGACTTAGCCAGTTACTGAGTTTTATTCGTTATTCTATGACAATATTCAGGCATATGCCTGTTAACATATCGTTCTATTAAGTGTAAACAGTTTTCACTGATTCAAATTTACTGATAATCATATTTATATGAATTTCATTTTTCGTTTTTGTGGCGGCACACATAGAAGGTCCATAGAATTATAATTTTTTCGAATATTCTTTTCGTCCCAGAAAATGCTGGCCGAAGATCGAAATAACTATGATAATTCAATGTTAAGTTTAATTATATGTATATATAATGAAGAAACTGGAGCGAATTCTTTTGCTATTTTAATCCGGTCACGTGATCGGAGTCAGTTACAGCCGGCGGAAACTCGGACTTGAACCGAAAGGCGATTGGAATCTCTTAGAAAGGCGAGAACGATAAAACGGGGATATCGGAATATGAAAGAGTTCAAAAACAAAAACAAGGAGAAACGGTAAAAAGAAAGAAGAAATGAACAATAATGAAAGAGCCGAGGAGGAAAATATTTACGCGATTATTCCCTTTGAAACGTTCCGAGGCTCTTTAAGAAGGAAATACCTCGGGGGAAGATTTCCTTGTTTGGAAAAGTTGGCCGCACAAATCGAAAGAACAGTTAAGTAGAGTTCAAAGAAACTGAGATATTGACGATTTGAGATATGATGTAGCCAACTATAACATTCTTTTCTCAGTATAAAGAAAGGAACAATGAAATTCCGTCAATGTTGCCCTCAATATGTCACATTCTCAGGAAATATTTGGTCTTTGAAACGTAATGATTAATAATTTGTAATTTTTATTACGACAACTCAGGCTAATCGACTAATTATGGAGAATATTAATTAATTATTTGATTGTGAGTAAAACGCCCTAAAATTGGTCGGTATATTTTATAAACGTTTGGATCACAGAATATATCTGGTAACCAAAGTTCGCTTGGGCGATTCAACCGATTCTAGTTTCTATGTCAATTACAGTGGTCGGTTAAAAGTTGTGCCACAAAAGTGAATAATTACACCGCCATTGAGAATAGTTTAGAGAGATTCGTTACAATTTATGAGTCGGTCGATTGGAACTTTGTTTTCGACAGTAACAACAAGTGTGTTATGTGACCGGACCCGAAACTTAATTTCCGCTCTCCGTAATTCTCCACCGTTCCACCGGTTAAAGTATCGACCAAGTTTTAATTTCGCCAAATCAAAAGGACCGACTGATTGAAACCGAAGTTTGAAAAATGTTGTTTTAATGGCTTTTTCACATGACGCGAACGACCGCCGAAACCGATGCCCACCGCTGCGTTTCGCCAATTTCCCATACCGCTTTAACGAATTGTCTCCTCTCTCTGCCAATTCGCCGAAAGCCATTTGAAAACCTGCTGAAACCTTTCGCTTGGATTTCACATTCGGCATATTCAGCATTAAAATATGTATATACGGTGTTCTATACTCGAATACATCCACAGAGACACTATACAGAGAGATTGCCAAACGAAAATAATAGAAAACATGAATATATTAAATTTTTGAAACGTAGAAAACATTTTTCAGGATATTATTATGTCAAGAACATCGGTAACAAATATGGAAACTTAAACTTAATTTATACTTGAATTTTAATTACTGAAACAAGAACAGATAAACTTTATATAGACTGACTACTTCTTATTGTTTCGTTGTGGAATATAATAATAATTATTTACAAAGGGTATACTTTATTCCTGATAGTAATTTCATTAAATTATTTAATCAATCCATGAGAACCTCGAAGGATGATATAATAATATTTTATTTTTAAATACATCTGTTCCAAGCCTGGAAAGATTTTCAGTTACGGCGCACTTGATACTAACCCGCAACGGTGGAAAGCAATGACGGTCAGGCATTAGCGCCGTGGCTTTTAATTATATAGAAGCGGAATTCGAGCTGGTGGTGACAATCTCAAATAAAAAAAAGTTTTTCGTGTGTTTTAAGTCAATATTACTGTGATAAAAATAAATGTAGTAAATGTATGTAATCGTGACTCCGTGCCATCTATAACGAGAGCATCGTACCGAACAAACGGTTTGTTCCGGTTCGAGAAACAGTTGTTGTTTTGGAAAAAGTATGTAAATTAAATGTAAACGAAATAATATAATTTTAAGTTTGGTGCTCGACATAAATGTGCATTGACAATGTAAATCGGATTCCCCAATTGCTGCAACATGCTTCAGTGCATTAATTTACTATCGGAAACCCACTGAGGATGGCGCAAAGTCGAAGCCCGATAAAAATAACTAATTTTCTAACCGGCCGTATAAATTATGTTCTCCGTACATCAGGCTCGCGGCCTAATGTGAACCGCTATTAAAACCGCGCCGGACAATATAGTTCACGCGCGAAACAGGCAAATTTCAGTTATTTTCAGATCCCCGGATGCTCCGACTACTCGGTTGCTTCCGGTCTCGTTTCGGCCCTACTCCTCGGTTCTCGTCTAACCGTCCCTCTCACACGCTAATAACTCTGTATAATAACACTGTGAGTGTGAATGTGTGCGTGTGTGTGTGTGTGGGCTTACAGTATGTGTCTGTGTCTCTCCCCCGCCCACTCTGTAAAAGTTACACACAATACATACGCGCTTTAACCCCGCCACCATCCTACCGCAAAAACCGGCCCCCCAAACCACCCCCCTCTGATTTATTCATTTATACCGCGCTATCGCGCTATAACAAGCCCGGCTCTCCGCCCCTCTTGTTATGTAATGTGTTTGTTACCGGCCACGCTTTTAACAGTGGTCTGTTTAAGAGTGGGACAGAAAGAGAGAAAAAAGTACATATATATTATAAAAGATACGAAAAAGAGTGGGAGAGCGAACAAATATTGTTTCAACGTGTAATTCATTTTGTTTTTAATTTATTTTTCCTTTATGTTTAGTGTTTTTTTCTGCCCTCTCACGCCGTATTTTAATCATCGCGTTTTCCTTAATTATCTGGAATGTACTCGAGTACTGATACCGAAGGTATATTTCAAATGGGAAGGTCCATGAATGAAGAGTATTTCATATAAAATTAAAATTTTATATGAACAAGCCTGTCAACCCTAATATAAAATAGTTGAAAACCTATATTTGGAAATCGATGCTGTTCAAAAAATTTACTGACACCCGAACAATTATTTATAATTTTGAAATAATACTGTGTATGACTCATATTTGAAATAATAAACCGGTATAACATAATACAAAATTTATATAAACCAAGTCCCCATCCAGAAGAGAGAAGTGCCCTAGCAATGCAAAACTAGAGCTAGTTTTCTGTAGATCTGGAGGTATAAATCTGTACAAATTTTCTAATTGAAAGAAAGTTCGGTTCGTTTTACGAAGCATTATTCAAGAGTTTTCTGTTTAATTAACAGGTACGGCGCTAATGCGGAACCATAATTGCTTTGATCTGTTGAGGGTTAGTATCAAGCGCGCCGTGGAATGTGTACGATATTTTGAACAGGTGTTTTTAAAAATCATATGATATGAATTCGACGCTCTCGTGGCAAAGCATAAATAATGTATCAGAAGGAAAATTCGGTCCGCCACTGGGATTTGAACCCGGTTGCGGGCCGAAACCTATTTCAATTAGAAATGCGCTAAAAATATCTTTCGTTTTGGTATGAAATGAATTATTATATAACAACCGCTTTATTCAACTTGCAATACAACCGCCTCCTATCGCGCGTATTTCTCGAAAACGGTCGGCATTCATTTGCGGGCCGATCGGATTAAATTGAGGGTCTCGACGGATGCCTATTATAGTTTTTCACGTGGAGCCCGCTAACTCGTATAATTATTGGTATTTTTGCGGCCCGCACGATTCTACAATCAACTCGAAACCGACTCGATAGAGTCGGGATTCGTGAAAATTTGCGAACATAAAGCGCGTAATGAACCGCGTCATGCGACCGAAATGAGTCATATTCAGGCGGCAGTAATTTCCCTTCAATGACGTACCGTTTAAGTTTTTATTTCTCTCTCCGTTTTGCGGACGGTCGAAACGATTTTGCGAATATCTCTTCACACGAACTACCCTTTCTCATTTTTTTAAATATACAAATATTCTATACTATATAAATGAACTGAGTGCCAAAAATAAAATTTGCACTGCTTTGAGATAACGTTGAAGCTTCTTTACATTATTTATTGCTGTTAATTAAAACAGTTTTCTCAATAAGATGTGTACTCAACAATATGCTCGTTAATACTACACGCATCTTCTACGCCGTTATTTTAATTTAATATATATCAAAAGGCTTTCTTAATTCAGTTTAATGCCGCTTCAATTCTTTACGTGAGGGCGGTTCCGTCGGCGCTGTATGCGGCATGAATAGAACTCCAGTTTCCGTTTTAATGAGATGGCGGATATAATGGAGCAAACCCTCCGGGAACTGAGACCGGTACCGAGCCAAAGGGAACCCGCAAAATATTTATATTTCGTCCCGTTCTGCCCGATCTCCCTACACGGTACCATATTCCTAAACCCGTTCCGCGCCAGTACCGCAATATAAATTACAGACTGTAATAAAATAATTCTATAAATAACAGATTTTTCGCGCTAGTACTGTCAGTTTGAAGCGTCTAACGATTGATTCAGAGCTTGGACAAGAATATTACGGAAATGTAGATATCGGCACTTTTATTTGGATTAATGTAATTAAACCATTATTAGGAAAATGGTAATTTGTGCTTTTGAGGGATTTTCATAAATATTGTGATTGATAAATAATCGCGACCCACTAAAGTTATCGGCCACTCTACCGATTTTCCCTTAATCGGAAACGATTAATTCAATTTACTATCTTATCGGTGGATTGAATGGAGCGGGTTCGGTATGAAATTTCCCGCTAATCTTGGGCGATTATCAATATTCATTAGGCGGCGGCGAATTCCAAGGCGTTCGACTCGGGGCCGATGGATTATTCAGCGGTTTGCCTGGACGCGGACAGCGTCGTTTATCCGGCTGTTTCAATTATGCAGACCGACTGTAACTGATCGGTATCATAATTCACCAATTTTTACCGCGGCCGGCGGGCAGGGCGGCCGAGCGTTTTCGCGGCCGCCTGAATGTTTCAGTGGCTAATTTAAAGTTATCTGAGACGCGCGAGATGCCCCTGGAGGTAAATTGCGAAGGTTTAGAGGGATCGGTGGGTGAAAATCTAGAAGGAATTCGGGACCACGCGGTTCGAAAGTAAATATTTTACAGTGAATCTTGACCGTTTCTTTTTTACTGGGACGTTGCGTTTAAAAAAAAAATGTTCAGATCTTCGGTTGAGCACGGAATCCGCACATTGCAAATAATAATTATTAGTATCCAAACATCGGTAAGGTATTTTGGGATCGGTGGTATAATTAAATCACTTCTAATTCTGATGTGGATTCAAGAAATATAAGAATAATTCAATAATCAATTGGTTTAAAAGTCAAATATCGATTGGTAAAAAAATTGAAATAGCATTTATTTTAATGCAATTATACCTCCCAGGATAGACATTGAAATCTAGGATTTTTTTAATATTGGACATACTCCTGTACACGGTAAAAGTATAGTTAAAAGCATGAAGGTTTTGAAATTATTAAGTCTGTCACACTGACGGATAAATTTATTAGATTTGAGATAGAATTAAGAGATACTTAAGTGCGCTACACCAGAAGGAAAAAGCGGAAGGGCCAAGTAATGCTACGTTTAAGCCACTTTAACTTTAATTCTTCTATGAAGGAATTAATCTGAGATTTGGAGTTGTTGTACTGTCTTGTTCCACGTGTAGATATTGCAATGAATTATTGGAAATCACGAACAAATTCTGTATTTTTTGCGTTGTTCAACGACTCTTAGAAGAAGTGTGTTCTGGCGTAGGAAGGCCGGTATTTTGAATTATAAAACTTATTCCCTCTCTTCAATCTATAGATTTTCATTATACTCGGGCTATTGATTTTCAGTGTAGGCCTAATGACACATTTACTGCGGCGGCCTAAACCCCGCCCACCGACCATCAACCGGCGTCGACGGGTGGTTTAACGTAATTAGCCAAGTTGGAGGGAGAAGGTATCGGGGCGTCGCTAATGAATATCAATGAGGTCCCCCGGGCGGCCTATTAAAATCCGGCATACAGTTGGCCGAAGGAGAAGAAGAGGGCGAGTTTTCGGCCTTTTGAAACGGCGCTAATCGGGACCAGTTCAACCCCAATCATTAGCAAAAACAATTAGCGTTATGGGCTTGATCGCCAAATATGTTTCCTGATAAGTTTCATATTGCCAATAATTAAAGGTATGCGGCCTGTATTAAATATGCAACTATGTAATATTCTGACGTATATAAATCCCGAAATTTGTGTAATCAATACCTAAATTAATATTCGAAAATACCTTTTGCAAAATAAAACTTTACATCGATAATTGAGAGCCACGGCGCAAATGCCTAACCGTCAATACTGTGCAGTGTTGAGGGTTAGTATCAAGTGCGCCGTCACTGGAAGGCGTTCGAGATTTGAACGCGCCTCCTATCTTTTGAATTTATATTTGTGCTAATGACGCAATTAAGGTTGAAAAGCTCTCTGAGATTATCTCGGCTGTCCGAAACACGTGGGGCAGAATGAACATGTGACATTTAATTTATACTTGTAGGTAATTAATTTTGTATTCTGTTCCGATTCCAGGATGCTCACCAACTGTGTATGAATTGGCGGAAATCTAAATGAAATATATACACATGTATCTGCTTTGTCCAATTTATTAGATGAAACGACGCTTTAAATTGTGGACAACTCGACGATTTCTGTGTTCCCAGTCGGGACGTTAGTCAAACGAACCTTTCACCAGCCGTACAATAAAACCTCCCTAGAAAGAGTGACACTGATTCAAAGAGTTGCACTAATATTTTGAACAAAGTTGGTAGAGCCGACGTCGGCAAATAGGAGCTGAACTGGGACGGGGCCGTACCCGAGGGCCCCACCCACCCCCTGAGACGCCTCTAATTGGGTTTGGACACATTTTATGCCCCGACAGAAGAGCACACACATATAAACCAGGCAACTGGGATTCCTAACCTGGCTTTTGACCCATGAAAAAGAATTTTGATTTCCTGTATTCAACCATTCCCTTAGCTCGGTCACTACCCTCAAGGAAACGTTCCAGTATAATGTACACTAATTGTATTGTGCACCTGTGGAACATGTACAGCCCATAGGTAATATAACGCCTAATATAATCCTCAATAGCTTCTCTTCTTTAGAAATAAATTATCATACATCTTTGGAATTAACATGTAAGTATTCAAATTTTTCCAATAGCTGCGCCTGCAGCGTGGGAATGCAGGATTGATGAGCTAAACACTAAAGCCTTTCTTTCCTTAATTTCTTTTCATGCACACTCCATATGAAGCCTTTTTATGATTGATAATAGATCAGCTGTATACCCTATTCCTCCGTCAGGCCGTGCTTTGTGAAACAATATGTTCCGAAATAAAGTTCGGTCTATACAGTCTGTTTCCAGGCTCTTATGCTAATCCCCGGCTCCCGTCCCCCTCTATTTGCCTTCCCAAGTTATCTCCAACTTGGGCTATCGGTTATCGTTGCGCCCACACCGCCCCTCAGCCCACCCCCGCCACTCCCGTTCGGCCGAAAGTCGGGGCTTTCGAACACTTGCCGGGGGCCCCAGTTTGCCGCCCCGCCCCGGCCCCTTCTCTAACTCCGTTAATTAGCTAATTAACCGCCGCCCAACAATGTGCCCAGACAATAATTCTAATTGGAGGTCTACCGGGGCTGGGAGCGGAAGGGGTAGAGGGAACAGCCCTAATTGTGAAACTTCACCAGCCTTCACAACACCACCCGCCCCCAACCCTCGCACAAATACATACCCAACACCAACAAGTTTGCCAGTATCCTTCTTAAATAGGCCCACCCTCATTCTATAATTCCGAACCAACACATTTCGTGATTCCTATACAAGATTTTTTTATAATCGGTCATAGTAAATAATCGCAGCTTTACCGAATAGTACATACGGTCTTACATACAAGTGTATTATTCCCTTATCCCTATGCAACGTTCTCCAATCGCTCATGAATATATTACATTAAGCATGCACAATGGACCGTCCTATATGCTGTAGGGAACATCTTGAGCAGCGTACTCTAAGAACTTAGAGAGGAAAAAATCCTAGGGAATTCTTGAATATCTTAAAAAAGCACGTGTAGTGAAAACGCTGCATGTGCATATAATGACGGTAGTATTTAGTGCATTCATATTGCTTAAGGGAAGTAAAGATTAAGTTCGATCACAGCGACAATTCACGAACGAAAAATTCCTCGGGCTATTTATAAATTTACAGCGAGAGAGTTATAAATTAAAAAACTCCAAATTTATAACATTATTCCTTTTTTTATTAATTTGCATGATAAGATTTCAACATATTATTTCCGCGCTCGGATTATTCCCCCGTACGAAGTTTCGCAATGTTTGACATTGACCTAGAAAGGGAGAATGGCCGGCAACTTTACTCGGGAAAGTGAAATATTCTGCGGAGTGGGGGAGGGGAGGACATAATTAATGATTAAAATTTTGAACATAGCCCAATATATTACGGATTCCGTCCGGTCAAAGTAAACTTTCCTCGGCGGGATTTAACCCTTTGAAAGGGCCCTTCCTCAAATGAATAAATGATAGATTAGTTTCAATATGAATATTAATATGGGTGCTGTGGGCGGTGGTGGCGGCGGCGGCGGCGGCGGGTCGTAACGAGAATTCTTTCTCAACTATGAATATTCTACGACACACTCAAATTGAATACTTTAAAAAGGGGAGTCCTTCCTTCTTGGGCGCTGCTAATACTTGGGAGCGGGCTGTTTAAATTTAAAGTCGGTGTGGGGCCGGAAGTTGGGCGCGGCCCCGAAATTGTTTTACACATTAACATCTTCCCAGGGCCAGTTCAAAGGGCGCCAGCCCTAATCCCGATTTGCATTTCTTAAGGGGGCCAAGGGCCGCGCCCTCCCGAGATATTCATGTCGGACGGGCCCGAACCGAGGTCACGCGTCTAAGCCACGATGCAAAATTCAGAAACGCCCTCCAGCCAGACTCCTAGGATGATTTAACAATGGACTCGGTATCTGAGATTTTATTTAACCGATCAAATCAGTTTGAAATTACGAAGGAATATAAATATTGACCCTAAAATCATTGTCTACCGTACGGCTTCATAAACAAACGTTTAGCCATTAAATCGGTTTCAGATATTTAGAAACTATAGAGCAAAATAGCCGCGGGATTTTAAATTTTAATTTGGAAAATATATACGAATAATATAATAAATTATAAGACTATAAAATTTGTATTTCAGTGATTGAATAGATGTACGGATGAGCCTTTATTTCCATAATTCTCCTTGCTATAAAATACAAGTGGATGTGCAATACATGGGCTCATTGAAAGATATTTAAAGCACATTTTGAAGTATAAAGGCCGCAATATTTGTTAGATAATATTATTTACAGTTTAGTTATTTTAACTTGTTATTAGAATTTGTTATATAAACCAAGGATATCGTCGGCAAATATATTCGTGTTACATTTTCCACGATCCGAAAATTAAGTTGTTCAAACCCCGATCGACAAATAGAGTATCAGAATGTTTCACCCTCAAGAAAAACGAGACAGTTTATGTTTCAATTTACAGCGGCTATACGTGTCGAGGATCCCACTCGGAGGGGTCAATTCATAAAAATTTCAGGTCCGAGTTGAAAATAAACAGGAATAAACACTCGAGAGGAGTGTGGAGGAGGGCCGCGCCCGGCCCCCCTGGCGTTTTCAAGACACGTGTTACTTTTTAAAGAAAATTCTTGTTCTCCCCTCTCGAGGTCGGGCGGCCGTCTCATATTTCAGAATCGCATCGGATACGTTCGGGACGTGGTCTGAAATCAGAGCGGCCCTAACTCGATCCCGAACTTGCTTTCGGCCCCGAGGCCAGTTTATAAATTGGGCCCTCCGTACGATGGCGCTTCCCAGAAGTGTCCGCCGCATTAAAGGTATTGCTCCTTGGTTTTTTAATGCTTTTCTATTTTTAAACGAGCGGATGCCAATATCCAGCAGAATACATTGAGAATTGCGCGATAACAAAATAAACAAAATAAAGGTCTATTGTTCTTCTTCGTATCAATTTTGATAGATAATAATTCCTGCCGAAATATATTAGACGTATTCATACCAGTAACGCCTTTTATTATATCCCCCGTGTAATAGATTCAAAAGAATATATTCAGTTGAATAAGCGTAAATTCTACTTTCAGATATGTGTCATAGAATGCATGGCTAGAAGTGCAGAGGACACAGGATCCAGAAGTATTCATGGTGAGATTATTCATATATTTAAAATTGAATTAACACTTTATTTTTTAATGAAATATGTCACTCATAGAAACGACACTATAATTTCGCGGTCAACTAACCGGCGGTGAACTAACGGAGATGATCCCATTAATATTTAGAGCCAAAATTTGGACACTATTTAAAATATGAGTTTTTGTACTAGTACTGCAGTATATGTACCGTCGACTGTAGTGTCCGAATTATCGATTCCGGACGGGGCGGCGGCGAAGAAAGTGCGGAGGGCGGTGCGATTGGGAGCGCGTGGTCGTGTCTGGGGGCGGAAGAGTTTGCAGGGGTATGAGAAGGAGGGAAGGAGGGGGCGGCAGAGAGGGATGGAGGCATGGGGGGCCACTGCAGCCCGGACAGAGAGAGAAACAGAGAACCAGGAGCCAGAATTCGGAGCAAACTTGCCGAGTTGTATCTTCCCCCTGGGCTTGTTGAGTCCCGGGCCCCCTTTACAAACTTTGATTCTTACTTCTTGCAGGAAACAAGCCCGGCACACCACTTCATACCGCCCCCCAACCCTCGCACGCTCCCCGATATATCGCCCTCTCTCCTCCTACTCTGAAACTTGCGAGGTGACGCTATTTGTTTTCAATAACGGAAGTTAACTTTATTTGATTTGTTGGACCGGCTCGAATTCGAGTATTTTCTCGGCTTCGATTGCCGTCTTCCCTCGGCCCAATTAATACGGGAGCGCGGGAGATCGGCGGGCGAAGTTGAACTTATTTCGGAAGATTCGAATCGTTGACTTCTCGAAGATACTTCTGAGGGAAAACACGGGAATGTTTAACCGAAAACTCTGTAGGTACTTAGCGAGTCAATTTACCAAATACAATCTCGTTCGAATATAAATTAATAGTATCGATAACTGAGGTTATAAATCGACCATATGTTTTGTGCTAAAGCTGTCTTTGGTCACAATCGTTGGCACCTAAGAGAAGGTGCAAAACCGTCTCCCTCTATATACCATATATCTCCATATTTCATAAATATATTTAAAAACTATAGTTTAGTTATTATAATTAATATCTCTAACACTAAGCGAATATGTATTGTGTACATATAAGAGAAATAAAACACGTAAATTTCATAAATTTGAATATTATTTAATATGACATCGAAAATACATTATATGGGAAATATACAAAGGGATTATGAGGTCTGTTATAAGTGAACGGAAACGGTTCAGCGAGGCGTCCGTGTGGCGTTGTCGGAATGCGGTTTTAATAAAATCTTCGGCCGTCAAATTTCCTGTCCGCGTGCAGAGTGAGTGAGGGAGAGAGAGAGCGAGGGAGAGTGAAGGGGGGCGGACCCCAAACAACTATAAACTCGGCTTTCCCCAGCTTTTTCCCCCAACACTGGGCTTGTGGCGAGGGCGGAGGCCGGGGCGGGGGATGGACCGGGGGCGGTTTTTAATCGAAGGGATAACGGGCGAGGGTCGTCGGTTATGGGGCGTGGTCGGCGGCCGAGGACTAATGAGCCGGAAAAATGACGGATATCCGAGTCCTTCCCCGCTCATAAATAACTGGTATTTCTGCTGCGCGGAGGGGGTGGAGCTGAAAGGGCAAGAGGTCCGGTTTGTTTTTCCGAAGCCTATTCGGCTGTTCAACCAATCCGTACAATGGAAATACCCTCTACTATGGGGGGAATATAAAAAAAGGAAATGAAGCGCTCGTTATTTCTTCTATTCAATAATTTGAAAAAAAATAATGAATTAATTATTATTCAACGTCCAGTTATGTTTTATATAATGTCCACACTGACTTGTCTACACAATGCATTTATGTTGGGAAAAAATTCAGAATTCTAGTATGTTGGTATTACTATAGGGGATCAACAAAAAATTGGAGTACCATCACTCTCGTCATCTGCAGTTCCCACTCGCTTATTTTTTTCTATACGGATAAGGATTCTGGGATACCGCTGATTGGGCTATCAGAGCACTCGTATCTATAGTTTACACATTATATTTTAATATTTTACTTTTAAATTTGCAAGGAAGAAGTGTGAAATTTTTCACTGGCGTATCCCGATGGCGCGGATCATGCAGGCGGTGGCCGCAGACCACGGGCTTTGTAGGTATACAAACGAGCGGATAAAGGAGATTTAGTGGGGGGTCCGCCGCGGCGGGGGTGCGCCATTTATCGGCCGTTTGATTGGAACCAACATTGACTTACACTGCCCTATCAATGGGAAGGGCCCGACAGTTTGTCTTGCTTATCCCCGGGATTAAAGAGGGCGCCCCGTTTAAATTATCAATGCCTGCTAAGTACACGGAAAAGAGGTCACTAGATAAAGTCCGCCCCCAATCGTCAATTATTCAATCGTCTCACGTTCTCTCTCCTGGTCCATTAACAATTGTACTGGAAATAAAAACTAATTTTAACTCTCCTAAGGTATCCACGAAGTACCATTTATAAAGGATTGTCAGCCTCTTAGTTCCGAAATTATGTAAGTTTAAGAGGAAGGAATACTGTGTTGATAAAAAAAATTTTTCTTCAAAAAATGGCGCTAAAACTATTTTTTCTCAGTCGGCTACATAAAATGGCTCTCTGACATTCGATTTGTCGCATTATTAGTTCTATACGGGCCAATAAAATAAAACAGTCTAAAGTTGAAAGAGTTTAAAACGTATTCTCGGTACTGAATTAAATAAGGGTTGGCCTGTCCGAGCATTGTGCTGTACAAAGCAACAGGAGAGGGCAGCTGCTAATGAGAGAATTTAAATTCGAAACGTGTCTCCCGCTACGCGTGTTTATATTTATCGCCTCAATTTGCGGTAGATTAGTCGTCCGTCTGACGTCTGTTTTGAGACCAAACAGACCGGCGGAACAAAGAGACCCTCCGCTTTTCAACGGCCTTCAACCCTTTATTGACTCGTCACCCTAATTGTCTCCGAGGGCGTTTTACATATAGATTGATGGTTCCGACCCTTTGCCTCCTTCAACTCGGACCTTTTAATTTGTATTCCCTACCGAACCCCACCGAATTCTCCACGGTTACTGTGTCGCTCGTCCTGTCCCGTCTGGCTATAAATTTCTGGGTCACAATTGCGCTTATTTCTAGGTTTTGAAATTCCAATAGCAATAACACGCTAATAATATACAGGGACCTATATTTTGCGGTCTGCGAGGGGTTGGAATACCGCAGATTTCGTATTCTTCCAGCACTGTCAGTCTTACTGACGTTTGACAGTAATATAATTAAATTTTCATTTAATTTCTTGTGTGTCTAATGTATATGTGATTCAAACTGAATTATTTCATAATTTATAAATTCAGAAAGGTCTCGAAGAAGGGTTTAATAACTGAAATATGTTTCAGGAGCAGGACCGTCGACTAAACTCACGAGGGTGACTTCGTGTAATATAATACAATAGGTAGAGGGAGGTGGCTAAATGCGGTTGTTCAATCGCTCCTGTGCTAATTAAGTTGGGTTCCTTTGGTGGCACTGTCGCTAAACATAAGAAGGCCCGCGCTCTTTAGCCAAGTCTAAGACATTAGCTGTAACAATTTAATGGTAAGTTCGCTAATCTGTTGGCAGTCTCTGTTGGGATCGAATTTCGGGTACGGAGCAGATTTGATTGAGAGTGGATCTTCCCGGCGTGGAGAGCGCTCGACTGGAGTTGCGGCGTTAATTAACCGAAATTGGTCGGTTTCGGGTGGGGGCGCGTGCCGAGGCGTGGCCGGGGCTCATGACCCGTGAACGGCTCCCCCTCCAGAATCACCGTCATTTCTTAGAAGGTGGGCCCCGCTCCATTTATACCGAGAGCGTCCCGGCCGACTAACCTTTTTCGCCGAGCGAACGCCCGCCCGCCCCGGTTCGACACCCCGCAATTACACGCCTATTTACTCCCCCGCCTTGCCTCATGCCACCCCTAGACTTTCGCCCTCCCTCCCCCCCAGTATTGCCCATATTTCAGCCTTGGTACCCCGCCGAACCAGTGAAGGGACGATCGAACCGTAAAAACGTGACCGCCGATGCCGACCGAGAAAATTAACTACGGCGGCAGTTTATTATCGTATACCTGTAGTGCAGCCATTTTCCACTATACGTTCGTCAAACAGGTATCGAAAATTAAATTTTCAGATTCATATTAAACATTCCCCCGAATACTATTTTTCCATCAAGACGACAATGGTGAATTAACATTCTGGGGGCCAAATAGTGAATATTTTATTTACTCCCTACAGTTTGCAATTAGATATTTTAATTTTCGCATTTAATTTATTCAATATCGAATATAATGAAGCTGATTTATTTTACGATATATGTCTCGCCGGTTTGGTCTTTTCTTAGACTTACTTCATAGGAGCGTTTACAATTTTCTGAAATAGCCAGTTCTGTGTATGTAATAAATTTTTACTCAATGTTAACTATATGAAAAACACTTTTTTTACTCTGCCCGAATATTCTTCAGGAATTTTCCGGCGAAAGCCCCGCTAAAATCTTTAGAGTTTGAAAGCCCCGGCCTTCCCTCTCCGGAGCCCTAACGAAGAAGTCAGCTTATTTCACTTTATTTTCCAGGCGAGCAGAGATCGCAAGCTGGAAGGGAGAAGGATTCCTAATATTTTCTCATAAGTAAAGAATTTCGTCGTCTACTGGGATATATAAGTATATATATATATATATATATATATATATATATATATATATATATGAAAACACAAAAGAGCTAAAAGAGTAAGGCGTAATGAGTTTTGGAAATATAACTAGGGTCGGGGGAGGAGACGATATTGCATAAAAGAAGCCTCACGGCAGCCCCCGCCCATTACTAGGTGTTAAAGAAGCGTAATCTAATAAAGCCCTCATCAGAATGCCATTCGGGTATTTGGCGAAATGAAGCCCCCTCCCTAATGCTTCAGAATGAGAGTGAGAGGGGGGGGGGAGAGACTGACTAAGAGAGAGTTTGAAAGAGCGAGAGAAAGAGAGAGAGGCAAGGAGGCGCAACTCTGTCCGAGCTAAAACCAGATTAGGCGATAACTCAAGAAACATCAAAGATACTTACTTCACAAGAAAAAACATCACTCTTATCCCATTTTTTGAATCATATGATTCATTTTAGTTGCGTAAAAAACAGTCGACCAAATAAATATACGTACATATAAGTGGATATATTTAATTATGAAGCCGAGATTCTGCACTCTCGTCATACTGCAGATGATTATATGAACATTAATTTTAGCATTTCATTTAATAAAATTATATTAAATTTTTATATATAAACAATGGTTACAGTTGGTTAAAAGTTGAAAAAACTGGTCGGGTATACTTATATGCGGTGACGGGTCTTTTCCCGTAAATAGGAATTTTCTTTTTCTCCTCTCACTGCCATAACGGTAAGTCATTCTGCCTGCAGGTATACTCAGGTATGACTGTGGTGGACACCAATTGTTAATAGATTACTGGAAAAATCGTTTTCCTACGTACGAAATCATCTGCTTTTTTTTGCATAAAATTGTTCCTCGGGCGTACCTGCGAAAATCGCCGTAGATAGAGCGTTTCACGGGGATATTCGAAGAGGTAATTCCGGGTGGAAGATACTTCCGTTCGATTCTGGAATTGTACGGCTTCCCCGGTACATATTGGGCGGGTAATAAGTGCGATGCCGGGGGGGGTGTGTGTGCGGCATTGTTAAAGGTATTAGACGGTGGCTGCGGCTTTTGTAGTGGTGCCGGCGGGCGGCTGTGTGGAAGGGCGTGGGGGCGGAGCGGAGATAGGACGGAGGGGGAGGAGACGCGATAGAGACGGCGAGTAGGCCGCTGTATGCGGCGGAGGGTGGAGGGTGGAACACGGGAAATTGGCGTGGGGGTCGACTTTACGAGGGTTATCCAAGCCGGGGGTGGGTCTTGTCCGACCGGCATCCAATATAAGGGGTGGGGGGAGGGTGCGTGTGCAACACTAAACCTCCGGCGTCGGAAAGAGGCGGGGACCAGTGTTGGCCGAAAGCCGCCTTATTGAAACATTCAGTCGGCCCTACCTCTTCAGGCCTGATTTAACAACCCCCGAACAAACGGCGCAATGCGCACCACACGTTTTTTGAAGAATTAAATTTGAAATTAAAAGCGAGGACATAATTCAGATAACTTTTTTATTTTGCACAAACAACTTTACAGTTATAAGTACAATTGATACATGTATATTTTTCACGTATTTGTCCCGATAAAGAAACCACCCAAAGATGGCGCTTTTTGACACGATTTAACTACTGTCCCAGGGCAGTGGCGTTTAAGCCGTCGTGGTGGGGATAATGGATGGGTAAGAGAGGAAAGGGACTGAACGAATGGATCGGGATGAGGAGAAAGGCGGGAGTGGAACTTCGGGAACCGGGATTTTGTGACTTCGTCTACTGTCGGTATGTTCAAGTCATGGTGGATTGTGTGGTTAGAAACATACAGGGGAGCACGAAGGGCTAGTAATAAGTACTTTTGACTGGAAACTCTGGATGCGAACGATGTTGGATGTCTCGGTGGAACTCCATAGCTCTATGTCGTATGTCCGTGTCGGTTTAAGTAAGTTTAAGCTTTGTATATTTTCAGTTTGTTACTTAAGGTCAATTTTGATGTCCGTTTTAGTAATGGCCTTAAGAGTACAAATTTTCGGTTTAAGTCGATTCTTTTGAGTCGGGTATGAGGAATTTAGATGACAAGCTTTGGAGATCAGACAATTCTTTCAGTACTCTCCCTACCCTGTTAAGTTTTCAGCTGTTATTATATCAGGAAGAAAGGAGAATTTACGTATAAAATATAGAACCTCGACAGGAGATACTGTGCCCTCCTGTTTTTTAGTTATGCTATCCACATCCTGAACTCGATACCCATCGATAACCAGCCCTAATACACCCGCCCGTCAGTATAAACCGTGTGCAATTTATATACCGTTGCGCGCGGAAAATGACAATAATATTTTACTTTCCTTAAATTTGTGTTGATGTATATTTTGAAAGAAAGTTCGCTATTTAGAAAGATATTCATTTGAGCGTAATTAGGAACCACGGCGCTAATGCCTAACCGGCATTGCTGTTGAACGTTGCGGGTTAGTATCAAGTGCGCCGTAACTAGAAATCGTTCGAGAACCGGAACGAATATTCTTAAATATCGAATTATTTTTATTTGAAGGGGCTCATAAATTGGTCACGATTAAATAATCTAAAGGAAGGAAACATCGTTCCGCCATCGGGATTCGAACCCGGGATCAGCTAATTAAGAGCCACGGTGTCAATGCCTAACGATCCAAATAATATTTCCTTTCGAATATTATTATTTTTCGACTTTTATATTGCGTTGTATACCACTTCTATTTGCCTTCCTCACATGTTCGATTTAATCAATGGCCAAGTTTTCAGCGGTTTCTGTCTGCAATTGTAATCCGTCCGTGATACCGTACCTTTCTGATGAAATTTTATTATTATTTAGTGTATTTTTGTTGTTGAACCAAATGCATTACATTTTTTTTGTAAAATAAAACCGGCTTAATATAATTCTCCGCGTTTGAGAGTTCCGCGGCCGCGTGACCGTTTTTAATGAAAGGATCACTTCCAGGAGATGGAACAGGAAAAAAATATATAATATAAATACATAGAGCAAAAATCCCTTTGCCGACCGGGGATTGTAACGAGACCAACGGCAGCGGTAATTTAATCATTCCAAAAATGACTTTTGTGCCGAGGGCTCAGAGTCAATTTGGGAAATGCGGCACTGAAGCCCACACGCGGCCCCGCCGCCCTCGTGGCAGTGATTACAAAATGTCAACGGCATTTTTTTTTAACGTAGCCATCTTTCTCCAACGTGGAACAAAATATAATACTCTAAAATAATAGAGAAAACCCGCAATGGGAAAAGAGGAAATAATAAATAATAAGAGACGTGGATTTCCCATTTGGCTAATTGCTGCTGGGCGAAAGCATGGCGTTTTTCGAAAATTGTTTTACGCTTTACTACACACACACACACACACACACACACACACCGGTGCTGTAATTAAATTCACCGCCCGGGGCTGGATATTGGGCGGATGGAGTGCGTCGAAAATATTATTCGACGTATAAAACACAATTTGATTTCAATTGTTGTCCCTATTGTTATTAGGCTGTTGACAGATTCGCGAAAAAATTTAATTCGGATTGAAAACTTATTCGAACGCAATTGGCCTGCAATGAGAATTCTTACGCATTATCACATTGTACTAATCCATCGACTAATCTAATTTCATGACCTACCGCTATTGACAGAAAAGGTGTATTTCCTAAAAGGCGTCCTTTGCTCTACCTGTGTAGGGCTCCTTTCGTCCTTCGGCTAACTATATATATATATATATATATATATATATATATATATATATACAGACTGGAAATACGATGTTTCTCTTGACATGGCACTTAATGCTATATGGATGGGGGGTCCTTGCGTTGCACTCCGTTCCCGGTTTCCCCGTGCCTTCGCTCCTGCCCCGAAAAGTTCTGATTCATTGCTCGTCACTTCTAAGATGTGATAAATAGCGTTTATTTCTGGGCCGCGGAAGGTGGAGCAGGAAAAAAAAGGGAGTGGGCGGCGGCGGTGTTGGGGGTAGATAGGGCCGCATTTGTCACTCCTTTTGTGACCGGGGTCGGCGGGGCCGTCTTAATATTGTTGCCCGTGGATATCTCGGAAATTGTGTACACACCCCGGCGGACATCTCCTTCGGGGGCTATTATTTTCCATCAGTCCTTTTATGTGTTGTCCTCCCACCTTCGAGCAAGAAAGTGGAGGCATCCTCTCGGAGGGGAGCCCACCGCCCTCCGAGACTAATGATGCTGTCCGCCGGTGAAGATTTTTGGGAGCAATACACATATTTTACAATACCGCAATTGAGTATAATCGAAAAACGGTTAATCCCAGTACGGGGTAAATCGGCGCTGAAACATTAACCCACCAATGAGCTATTGAAGGAAAAAGGGTAGCTTATATCTTTTTTATAGCTCAAGTTTTTTTCTCTCTTTTATTGTTGCAACTGTAAAAAAAATACAATAAGCAACATTGATACAAGCACTAACAACAATGGAGGACAAACCCACTGGTTTCTCCTCCTTTTTTTATTACATTTTTTTAAACATTTAGGTGGCCACTTCCTTTTCAGGCTTCTGTAAGGAACGTCTGGGATGTCTTCCCGTAAAGATGTACTAGTAAAAGAACTAGTGGATCTTTTAGATTAGATTGTATATTATATGCAAGCAGATCAGCCTTTTGGAATAGTTAAGTTACTCGGAGACTACTTTCAAGTCCTGCCTGATGCTTCGGCACCCGGCGTCCCATGTTGAGGTCGGAGGTAAGACTATAAAATTTCGTTTTACTAGAAAATATCCAGGAAGCTGACTGTTAGATTACGGCAATGTTATTCCCTTCTTCCAAACGTGTATGTTCCGATTTATTCCGTAAACTGAACTCGATGGGTCACATGGCGCCAATAGAGGAGGCCAAACTATCAGCGGATTATTGGACGAAAACAATTCTGCCGATAACCAGTCCTCAATTGGACATCCGCGTACCCATCGAATTCTGAATGTGGGTTTTCCCAATGAAGCGTCTCGTCTGGTAAACAGACTTTCGAGTAAATAGAATTTATTAAAGTAGGTTCGCCGGTTCCGACCGCAAGATTTATATTTGAATCGGGCCAATCTGCGATGAAAAAGGCCTTTTGAAGTTCGTGGACATTCATAATCCAACGATCAGTCAAAACAGAAGAAAGCTATTACTATTCTAGGATAAACAAACTTTGTTTTGCCAGAGAGTAAATTCTGGAAAAACAAATGAATAATCCGTCGTAGAAATCCGTTTTATCACAACAGACAAAGGACCTCATGAAATTTGATGGCAGAGATTACTATTTTAAGAAAAACAAACCTGAGCAAGTATTAGCTACAAGTAACGATAGCATTAGTAACAAGTATTGTTATTAGTAACACGATAAGTAAATATAACTGCGTCAAATGTTTCCACACACCGCCAACACTTTGTTCAATTCATTCATATTTGTCTTCGTTCCTGTGCCAGATAACAGAGTTGTACCATTGTTGGCCACATTCTTGGCATTATTTTATTTGTTTATGTACTCACTCCTCTGTAATACTTTTAAATTTGAGCCTTTTAAACTCATCCAAAAAGCTGGTAGAGATAAAAACGTTCCAACTTGCTATTACAATCGGTCGATATAATAATACGTATATCATGTAGAGCGCTCCAATCGACGACTATTAATACATGAAAGGTTGAAGTATGCATAAGCATCGCGTGGAGGCGAACGGAATCCGGATAAGGGGAAAGGGGGGCATTAATAAAGAGCGCTCTTCCTTGTACCCCCTTTCCCGTATTCAAAGTACGTGACCGAGCCGAGGTCTTCATAAGACCGAATACGACCAGATTTCGAAGGAAAAGTCCGAAAATTGTTTCCGGCCTACACGTCCCCCCCACCGTCATACCTCCACCCTCCCCGTACTTACTGTCAAAGTTTTCTCCCCAGCCTAACGAGCGGCGGGGGGAGGTAAAAAGTTTTTCTGCCGACACTCGTTAAAAAAAATATGTAGCGGCCGAAACAAAAAAAAGTGTCCGACCAAAAAAAGCAGATGGGTATCGGCATTGTTTGAAATTGAATGAAGTTGAGAATAAGTTCATTCGCCGAAGGATCTCGGCTTGGGATGAAATTTTCGCGGGGAAAATCAACGATATGAATGGGACAACGGATGTCGTTCAGGTTAGAGAACCAGCAGGTAATATTTAGAGCAAATCTTTCACATATTTCATCCCGAAAAATTACTGTGATTGGTGTATCTTGTGGGTTTTAAGTGCGCCACAAGTGAAAAACGTTGCAGATATGGAAAAAATTCATTTAGAAATAAAAAAATATAAATATGGTAATTCGAATCCCGTGATGTAGATGTTAGCACCCTTTCCCACAGAGAAGCCGTTATTTTCATCTGTTTAAATAGTGCTCCTGTACAATTAAAAACCACGGCGCCAATGCCTAACCCTCATTGCCGTGCACTGTTGTGGGTTAGCATCAACTGCGCCGTTAAGTACATTTCCTCACCACACTCAGAGGGCGGCAGTTTATCGGCGCAAGTGTATCCAACGAACTTTAGTTAAGTACATTCCCGCACCACCTCCAGTGGGGCGCTAGTTTATCGGTGCAAGTGCACTCAACGAACTTTAGTTAAGTACATTCCCGCGCCACACTCAGGGGGCGCTAGTTTATCGGTGCAAGTGTATCCAACGAACTTTAGTTAAGTACATTCCCGCACCACCTTCAGCGGGGCGCTAGTTTATCGGTGCAAGTGCACTCAACGAACTTTAGTTAAGTACATTCCCGCGCCACACTCAGGGGGCGCTAGTTTATCGGTGCAAGTGTATCCAACGAACTTTAGTTAAGTACATTCCCGCACCACCCTCAAGGGGGCGCTAGTTTATCGGTGCAAGTGTACCCAACGAACTTTAGTTAAGTACATTCCCGCACCACCCTCAAGGGGGCGCTAGTTTATCGGTGCAAGTGTATCCAACGAACTTTAGTTAAGTACATTCCCGCACCACCTTCAGCGGGGCGCTAGTTTATCGGTGCAAGTGCACTCAACGAACTTTAGTTAAGTACATTCCCGCACCACCCTCTGGGGGCGCTAGTTTATCGGTGTAAGTGTACCCAACGAACTTTAGTTAAGTACATTCCCGCACCACACTCAGGGAGCGCTAGTTTATCGGTGCAAGTGTATCCAACGAACTTTAGTTAAGTACATTCCCGCACAACACTCAGGGAGGCGCTAGTTTATCGGTGCAAGTGTATCCAACGAACTTTAGTTAAGTACATTCCCGCACAACACTCAGGGCGGCGCTGGTTAATCTATATTTAATTATTTTTATTTAAAGTGAAAGTATATGTATTTCATTATTATTATGAGCATTGTGAGAATTATTTCATCGAACTATACGGCTTTGTTCCGGGGATTATTATCGCCCGGAAGAACTGATGTTTCGGAACTGGACCTCGTTAAAAACAACGTCGGCCTGAACAAAAAAATAAAATCCCCCGGATAAAAAAGTATGGTTTCGGCCTTTTATGAAACAGACTGGAACTGAATGGGGATGGTGGTGAGTAGGGGAGGGAAATATCATCCCTTCCTCCTTTTAGGTGCCGCCAAATTAGTTCAGGCCTACGCCAATGTCATTAGTGGGGACCTGGCAGATCAACAGCTGATGGAATTAATCCGCTAGAGAGGGAGAGGGCGGAGGCCCAGATTGATGGATTCTGGCAGGAAATAAGAGATTGAGATAACAAGGGTTGAGGTTGAGCTTGAGGACGAGGGCCCGCGGTAAGGGCGGGCCGAAACCATCCTCTTATCGTCATAATTGAATTAGGCACAATTGTCTGGCTTAGTTCAAACAGTTCAGATGTATTCGCTTGGCTTATGAAATTGCCAGACCACAATTCTGAAATATTATAATAATTGGAACGTGTAACGTTATATATGTACAATATGTTCACGGAACTGGAAGGCAGGCAAGATAACTCTCTTATAACGTAAAATAAGTTGTTGAAGTATTAAATAAATTACAGGAGAGTCATGGAAAATGGTAAATTGCTTACGTTGAAAACACGATAAGGCACAGTTTTTTTTATATTCAACGGTTTCTTAGGAAATTAATTTCCTACATCATAATAGAAGAAGACACATTTCCTGTAACCCAGTGGGCTTCAATAAATCCTTTAAATATATAGATCAGAACTGTGTTCTCAACAAGCACTCCCAATCTGACTCATAGCAGATAACAATATCATTGGTAAATTAGATATTGGTTATGAAACCATAGGATGGGGAGAGGATTGAATTAGTGACGAATTCCAATTTCGGTGTCGACAGCGAGAGTTCCGCCCTTCATCCACGTTTCCCCCCTTTCCGCAATCCTATAATAGCATTTATTAACAGTTGTAGAGTAATATTAACAGTATTAAGCATTACAAAAGCTTCATTGTTAAAACGAAAATTGACCAATGGAATTTTCTGCGGGTCAATAATATGGCAATATGATTTGATAATATGATCATTACTTTAACAGGATATAATTATTTCTTAGCTTCATAATAAAACTTATGGGTTTGTTGCAATTATTAATGACAATATTTCATTTAGAAATATTATATGAATTATGAATCCTTATTGTCTAGTATAATTATCGCAATCTCGGTGGTCGTAACGAATAATAGTAATAACTTTTATAAATTTATAATGCAACGGCAGTGGAATACGGAGTGGTAATAACCGTTCTAATTATAACATTACGTAGGAGACTGCGTTTTTTGTTGGCGCAGAATGAATGGACACAGTCATCACATTCCTTAGGATTACCTTTGTATAAAATTGGCCCGTGTTCATTGATCGGTAAGTGGGTAAATAAGCGGTAGGACATTTCTCTTTCGAGCGGGCGGAGTGAACAAGAGAGAAGTAAGGCGCGGTGGGCTAGGTGTAGATGGGGCTTCGGGTAATGGTCACTGAAGTGGGAGGCGTGATTGGGCCGTGGGGGCGGCAATTTGTACCTACAGATCGGAGCCATCCATCGAAGGCGGGGGCGGAAGCTTTTTGTTCGAGCCGGGGGGCGGCGGTAATGCCTCCGATAAATCCGAGCCCACTCGCCAATCCCGACCCGGAATAAAATAACTCTTCATTAGCTCCCGCCACCCTGGTGATATACCGCCGGCGACCACTCGAGACCGAATCCGGAAATAGGCGTTCCGTTTCTTGGGCCTTTCTCGGCCCGAACGTCCGTCCCTATGAATCGGACGTGTCCGAGACAGTGGGACGTGACCTTTCTGAACTATTACTCGAATATGCTTCTCTATCTGTGGGCGGCAGCAAGATTCTCCAATCACAGTTACCCTCTTGAATTCTTCCATCTAATAAAAAATCCCTTCATTCCATTAAACCGAATTATTCGCGTAATTATTGATAATATTTTTCTATAATGAATTGACAATGTTACAGGCCTAAATATTACAGTTAAAAAAAAGTTTGAGAATTACGATACTTTTCCCTAGTTAGTAAATAAATTAATTTTTAGCTTACCCTATATGCACTATGTTGATATCAACGGATATTTACTCTATAGTAATTAAAAATAAATTACTAGATAAAATGAAGTTGGTTTAGTTTAAAACTAAACAGTCTTTTAAACTGATGTCTGTTAGCCTCCTCTGTCAGTTGATGTGATGCGAACAGTTGCTGTGTCTGTGACGCCCAAATTATACTATAGAAAATAGTTTACAAACAATTAATATTTTTTCAAATGAAAATACTTGTTTACTACTGTTCTATTGTTTCGGCATAGTTGGGTATTGAACGGCAAAGTCGGGCCGGGGCTTTCAGGCCGCAGGTTATGGGTTTCGATGAATTCTAGGGGTGTACGGGCAATGTCTAATATGTATTCAATACTGGCAATAAAAGACAGAGCGAGGGGCTGGCCATAACGGCGTCTGGCTAAGGGACAGAAGGCGGTTTTGGCCGCGCTCCATATTAAGTGGCGGAGCGTTGAGACGCCCACACCCCCGCATCGTTTTTCCTACCCCTCCCCGTCTTCTACTTCTACTTGCTCCCCGTTCCAGTGCCCACAGTTAAACGCCCCATTATTTATTGTATCTTACAAGGGAAATCCATTTCGGTAGTGGAGTCCCTCTTCAACCCCCAACAGCTCTAAGCCTCCGATACATTATTCGCGGTAAGAAAGAGCCGCTTGTCTCTATCTTGTTGATGGCGAATTGTAGTTTTTATCCGTCCATAATTTTTTATACACTTCCCTCCGGTCGTGTCTTTAAGCGCGGAGACGTTTTTCGCCGAGACATCCATACACAAGGACCGACGATAATATTACTATGGGAAAAAGGCGGGGGAATTTCATTTTAAAACGTATTAACACTTTCCATCGGCACATTCGACAAACTGTTTTGATGAGATTCTAAAAATACTCAGTTTTTTTATAAATTTATTGCATTAATCAATTTCATTCTTCAGTATTTATACCCTGATCCAGTTTACTACTAGTGAGCACGGTTATACAGATTGGTTGTTCGAGACTATATTTTTCATATAATTTTTGTAGAATGAAGCGATCCACAATATGAAGCCTTTTGTTTAAGAGGAGGAGAATATGTATCATACAAAGGATAGTGGGCATAGTCGTGGTTGGGATATTGGTTGACAGATGCTGTCGAGCTGTGAAAATCGGATTGTTTTTCATTCGATTCCGACTATAGCACACGCTCAACGGCGACGGCTGTTCCCGTCGTGCGATTCGTTCCCCCTTTTTTATGGTTATTTTCCAGTGCCGGGGAGGATAGCCGCCCTCGGTCGGCAAAATAAGACGCATATCTCATATTCGGCTTGGAAAAACGTCCCGCTTGTAGACCATAAGAAGGAGACGGTTCCTGAGGCGGCAGATGTACGAAAACGTGCAGTTCATCCCAATGCGATAGTGCAATTTTAGTCATATAAACAGAAATTCTGATTCGATTAAAAGTGAAGCTCATTGCTTCAAGCTTCATATCCCAGTCCACTACTATTCTTAAATTCTGATTGACCAGATATAACACCTGAGAGAAGTTGAATTACTACCACATCAGATCAGATAGAGTTCTTTGCTCGGAAACGAAGTATAGTATCTCTAACGCAGTTACATAGGTTATAATAGTTTTTTTTAATGTAGTAATATATATAAAATTTGTTTGCAAAATAATAGTTTACGCACATCATAGAATATGTCGCGATGAAACAAATATAAAATTTTTCTCCCGGGAAAGTGCGCAACAAAGTTTCATTAGGTGTGGTTCAAGTTGGACGTTTCATTAGCCACTTGGTCGAGTGTATTCACTGATTGTTGGAGGGCAACCCCTTTGTTCCTCAGAGGCGATTGTCCCGGTTGGGGCAGTTTCGGTTTGCGCAGACGCCCCAACGCTTTCAAAGCCGTGCAACGGCCTCGATTCGGCTTCGGCCAATTCGGTTAATGATTTCAGATGCACAACGGGAAAGTTATGGACAACAACGAATAGGCTCGTGTTTTAGGGTCGCCATAGCGACACAAATGTTTCACGGTCATTCACGAATCGAAACTTTCTAGAGTTACGACAGCGATAATGCAAATTTGATTCACTAGTCTTGCTGAAATAATTGCATATTTCTTAAGGTTTGAAAGTGTTCGTCAGTAACAGTATAGTGAGGTTAGTCCGCACACGTATTACTAACAGGATTATGTTCAATGAAAAAAGATGCCGAAACCGACCCAACGTTCTAAAAAATATTAGTGATCAAATTAAAAAGCTTGTTCTAATGATGTGCATTGTCAAAACGAGCATTAAAACGTTATTAAAATACGGATTTCGAACCACTTTGTATTTACTTTATTTACATACATACGAGAGTATTAAAAGTGTCCACCATAGGAGAGAATCGCGTTTTATTTGAAATATAGATTATATTTATTACTGAATAAAAGAAAATAATAAACATGAATAAGAGACGCTGTCTCTTCTTTATAATACAATATATCCAATGTTATTTATCGTGTGGAATCATATAAAAGTACTACAATAGGATTTCCATCGAATTTAATATAAGATAATGCATAAAAGAAGTCTGCGGGAGGAGCAGGCTTTGAGTCAATGAGATACCTTCTTACGCACATTACACACCCGGCTCGATGACATTACGATATCATAGAATAAAAGATTTAGTCGATTTTCATCCTGCGCGGAGGAGGAATAGGGGCGCTGAAAACTGGTTCTGCTCAAAGGGGAAGTCTTTGAGACTTTTTTCCCTCCCGTGCCTCTGTTTCTTCCCTCTCTCTCTCTCTCTCTCTCTCTCTCGCTTTCTGTTTAGCCCCCGGATGCAATAAAACACGGGACAGACGCGAACCGCCGCATTATTAGGCCGCCCGAGTAACGACAGGCAAGGAAGAAAACCCGGAGGCGGAAACCTTTTATTCGATTTGTCCCCGCCCACGCTCAGAAACCAGGAGGAGGAGGAGGAGAGAGAGAGAGAGAGAGGAGATAAAGAATGAGAATAAGAAGAAGAGTTTCCCCGAATACCCGTTTACAGATTGGACCTGTCTTGCGTTAACGGCGGATCTGAACTTGCCTGATCGGTTTCGGGAAAGGACGAAATGAAACCTGCAATGAAGATACGTTTCCCGAGTTGTGTTCCCGTACCGGTTATCGGGCATTGGTTCTGATGTATGTGAAAGGCATGCACATAAACGGTTTTCATCTAAGTGATGGTTTTAAGTTCTCTCGAATAATTTGAAATTTGCACAAATTTATGGTGATTCGCCCTCTTGAATTCTGGTCCGGCGATGTACCTTCTGACCTAAAACTATTAATTCCATTTTTAAAATTTTATTCGGAGGCATTTGCACTTCCTTACAGTAATAACTGCTATTAATCATAACTATGTATACTGTAGGTTCGTGACGTTTCTGTCTCCTCTCGCTGGTTTGGTCTTTCGCTAGACCGGTTTCGGCTGCTCGCCATCTTCAGTGGCGGTTTTAGTCACTGTTAGCAATTTGGATGTTTTTTGGGCATCCCACTGCACTATCACTTTCACATGTACTGTAGTGTTTTCAAAAAACATCCAAAGTGCTAACAGTGACTAACACCGCTACTGAAGATGGCGAGCAGCCGAAACCGGTCTAGGAAAAGACCAAACCAGCGAGAGGAGACAGAAACATCACGAACCTACAGTATTCCAACCCCTCGCAGACCACAAAACAGGTTTATTAAAATAACTATGTATCATTCAGAGTAAAGTTTTAGTGTGTCAGTCTAAACAATAAAAAATCTCCGTAATTAATTTTAATTTGATTAATTGATTTAATGTTGTTTAATTTATATACCTCAGAGGTCGAGACGAGGTCGACAAAAAATAATACCGCCTTCAACTCAGTTCAGGAAGACTTCTTTAAAAAAAAAAAAAACAGAAATAAGGCAAAAAAGTAGCAATGAGGGCTTTGGTTGTCCGGCGGTCGCCATGGAGCCGGGTGCACGTGCCCTCCAACTGCCCCTCAGAGTCAATATTGATGCGGGGGAAGACAATGCACTTTGGGACGGGCCCCCATGTTAAACTCGTCCCTGGCAAACAGTCATTGGAATCAAAGAAAAGAGGGCCCAAAGGAACATCACGAGTGTTCCCCCACCCCCACCCCTTACTACACCACCCTCTGTTGGATTTGCTACTGCCACGTACTCCACTCTATCAGCGCCAGCTCAGCGTTCACTTAAAGTTCTACAGTATACAATAAACAGAGTCGGTATGTGTCTCTTTGGAACTATAAAAAGCCCAGGATCTTCCTCTGATGATGAATTTTAGGAAAAAACGAGGAAGGCAACAAATTAAAGTATATTTTTCACGGAAACTGCATTGGATTGAGCATACTCTGTGATTGACTACTGAACGAATATGCTGCAATCGGTACAGCAACAGACCAAAGTGTCAATGAACTATGGGAGTCTCTGTAATGCTTGGTGAATTGTGAAGGCCACAATGAAGGCAACGAACCAGAGCACGCTCGCTTTTTCGAAAGATCGGCACCGGAGTCGCAAAGCTGAAATATCGCAGGGCCTGTTAAAAGTTGTCCTTTCAGGGTGAACAAACTAGAAAACTTTAAAGCCTACATGCGGAATATAATGAAGCCCGGTTTCAGTAACTCCTACTTAATAATCCGAGTCTCGTTCTCGTGCGGGGAGGACCCATTCGGCTTTGACGGACCAAAGCAAAGAGTCATATTGAATAGGGTATTTTAATTCGAGTTAAAAAAAGAACTTTTGATTAAGAGCACAACAGTGTCCGGTCCCTTTTTCCGTTACCCCGGCGGTCCGAAACCTCAATCGGATTAAAGGCTCGGTTTAACGGGTCCGGGAAACCTACCTAGTGGTTACCGAGGAAGGATATTATTGTCCGGTTGATGAAATATTATTATTTCTCTTCAACTCCGATAAAGGATCTTAAAATCGTCCCCGCGTTATCGGACCGAGAGTTACCAATGTAGTGACTAAATGTTGAAATCCAACTAACGTTGTCGGGAAACCGAAACCATTCTAAATTATGACCGAACAGCGGAGTCATACTCGAAAAAACTCTGATTTTCTCCTGCTGATCCGCACCGTTTATTCCCGAGTCTAATTATCGCCGAATTATTTTTAATTCGGTTGGGCGCAGTGTCGAGTCTCCGCCGGCTATATTATATTGTGCCTTAATTCGGGTTTCTCGAAGATAGGATCGTTATCCTCGGAATTGGGTCGAAAAGTAATCCCTCGAAATCCGTCCCAGCCACCCCCCCCACCCCCGACCCCAGCACAGCTCACCACTCGGTCGGGTTATCAATTGCGGGATTGTGGGCCGATGGTTTCCCCTTTCAATTAACGCTAACTCAGCGGGTTTTCGGTTGCCCGCGGATTCCACCGCCGGCTGACAAATGAATAATCCGGAGCTCGGCTCAACGCGCGTTCCAAAAAAAAAAAGGAAATATATATATATAAATTAAAGTGACTGAATAATGCATTGGGTTTGGGGCTGGGGCCTCGTGAAATTTTTAAAACGGGAGAGATTCCGCAACATCAGCTACGCCGTACATAATAAATAAACAGACATCGCGGTTTATTTGCAGATAAGGTCGTTATAGAGTTCTCCTTTTTTTTAAACCTTTTTTATTTTGTGCAATCAGCATTGAATGTTATAAGTAAGAATTCTGTATGTATTCTTTTTTTCACATGTATGTTGTGATAAAAGAAACCACCCAAAGATGGCACTTGGATTAGGATGAGGAGAAAGGCGGGAGTGGAATTTCGGGAACCGGGATTTTGTGACTTCGTCGACCGTCGGTATGTTGAGGTCATGGTGGATTGTGTGGTTAGAAACATACCGGGGTGCATTATGGATGGTAAGAAGGACTTTTGACTGGAATCTCTGGATGCGAGTGATGTTGGATGTCTCGGTGGAACCCCACAGCTCTATACTGTATGACCATGTCGGTTTAAGTATCGCTTTGTATATTGTCAGTTCGTTACTTAAGGTCAATTTTGATATCCGTTTCAGTAATGGTCTTAAAAGTCCAAATTTTCGGTTTAAGTCGATTCTTTTGAGTCGGGTATGGGGATTCCACGTGGTGTGTTCAATTTTTTTATTGTCTGTTCTTTCGTCGCGTTTAGTTATTGTTGGCCGTTACATTCAATGCGCATATTATGTCCATTCGCGTGTACTTTTTGTCAACACCAAAAAATATTTATATTGGGATTATTCGATTTTCAGTATTATTTCGTTAATGCAACAGTGCTCTCTCGGACATGTAATGCGAACCTCATTCCACCGAGGAGAACGCTAAACCGCTGTATCACGAGAGTGAGTGAATTTGGAGTGTTCCAAAGGGCGGTCTGGAATCGGTTTGAACCGCCGCACATAGAAACGGACCGCAACCGCACTGAATGCCCTTTCCAATCGGTTTAAATAATTGAAAACCCTTTTCCTGTCGTCGGTGCCGGCTAATGTTAAACAATGGCCGGGCCGCTAATGGGCCCTCTACACCGGCCAAGATGACCCTTCCACCGGCTCGAATCATTGTTCCGATATCGACTGGATCGCGGCCAAAAATACCCGGCCGAAAGAAAGGACCGGGCTCCGATTGTATTAAAACCCCGGTTTCAGTGTGCCGTGAAACTTATGTCCTAGTCCTGAATAGGACATTGTTTTTCGTTTATTGTTGTCATAACTCATTTCTGACGTTATGGCCCCTCGCGTGATACTTCAGGGACATTACACGTCGAAAAAATTTACATTACCAGACAGGTGGGTGGGCGGTGTATTTTTCGATACAACCATTTTAGTTTCTACATTTTTACTACTTGTGTGAAGTAATTATCGCATATAAATCTGAGGCAGAATGAAAATGCACTAAGCCGAAAGCGGTCCAGCCGACTAACAAAGAAGTGGAAGAAAGCAGAAAATTTGTGTTCGTGATGCTAACTCATTAGTTAGCTGAAATTGAGCTATATAAACTAAGTTTATAAATTACAAGAAGCATTTCTTTCCTATAGGATAATATTTATAGGACAATAATAGGAATATTGTAGGATAATAATTAATTACTTTTTATAACATCTAAAACCTTTTTAAGAACCGACCACAACCATTTCATTATATTCTCTCTTCCCACCTAAATTTCTTAATGCCGTTACCGAGAATAACGAATAAGTTAAAAATAGAAGCTCTTTATATTTCTTGAGGGGATGAACCACTATCCGGAACCTTATTTTGTGCTCCAGTAAATTGTCGAGTAAAGAAGAAATGAATGAAATAAAAAATATACCAATCGATTCTCCTTTTGATCCGAGTTGGGTGACTACCCTCCCACCAGAACTTCATTATCGACGCCCCCATTAATGAGCTACTTTGAGTAATATTTTCTTTCGTAAGGAAGTTTTTCTTTCGCTTCTATACCAGTCTGGAAACATTGTTGCAATCGAATAAGTCGAATTTTCGATAAGCAATGCCTTATTTCTGTTGGGCACAATCAAATGAATCATTTCACTTCCCGTTGGGTCAACCCGAAAATAAAAAAAGTGGTGGTAAGTATTCACTATTCGTTTGGGATTCAATACCAAGCCCGGCCATTTTGACCAATATTGGTATTTAGTTTATTAACTGAAAAAGGATTTCTCAGTAAATGCCTTTCAAGGACTTCTAAGTTTACATAAATTACTATTAGGGACTAAGGACTAACTTAAAATATCCCAAGGAGTTGAGTAGTCGTGTTATAATTATAAAAGGCAGTTTCCCGATTCATAATAGCACTTTTGGTGAGTGGAAAATATAGGAAGTTGAACTTATATTCACGGACTTCACAAAGGGATACAAGTGTTATTGGTGCAGGGGATGGTGGGTCCGACGCGTCCCTAGCCCCGAGGGACTACTGGCTAGTAAAACATTAAAGGAGCAATAAATCGCGATCCCTCTTAGTCCGTTGTGCGGGGTAGGTGGGAGGGGACACTGACATGTCTGATGGTACATGGGGGTTGGGGGGTAGGGGTGTCGCGAACCCACCTCCTATCTCCGCCCAGCGCACGATATCACCCCAGAGCATAAAGCATGAAACAGTTTCCCCCCTTTCGATTATCCGGTTTAATATTAAACCGCATATTGGTTGTATTAATAGTCGGCACCGCAAAAAAAATGGCCTCGCCTTCTGAACTCAGCCCTCATGGATTCCATCCATGAGTCACCATCCGTGACCCCTTTGCGTCCTATCATATGCAATATAAAAAGTGTTTATTAATCAACAATAATTTTTAGAAAATAGCTTCAAGAAATCTAACTATTATTGGTATGAAATGAGTAAGCATAAACACGAATAATGCTAATGAATTGATTTTCTGTCGCTGCAGTTTTACGGACGTCTATCGTGGAGTATCCCAAAAGCTTGTTCAAGAATTGCGAGTGAATGCTTTGTCCTTTCATTTATACCATTAGAATTATATAAAACAGTGTATAACCTAACAAATAATTCAATATCACCGGTTTCATGATAGGAGGATTGTTTCTGAAATTTTGTGCGAAGAGAGCATGCCGCCCCCGTGGAGCTCGTTTTCGCCCCTCAATGCAGACTCGGAGTCCTCCTGCAGGACTTCGAGCAGATAACTTGTATGTTGAACAACTTTCGTAACTGGAGAGTCCTGCCAAAATCCTTTGTCCATCGGCCTGTGATACCCCCCCCCGCCGAAAGTACCAGTAAGTCAAAGCGCCGTACAAAAGCTCTCGAAACATGGATTAAGGAATGTTAAAAATTGATTTTATATATATATATATATATATATATATATATGACTAACAGAGAAAATAAATACATAGTATTAATTAAGAGGAGTTAATTAGCGGAATTAATACGAAAAAATTATCTGAATTTACCCTGTAATGAATTCGCTAATGGGGACCAACCCTTCCTTCTGTTGTAAATTTGAAACGACCGCACGATTACAGCGTTCCGTAAAATCGTCCGCAACAGCTATGTGTCAAATTTAAATCGCGGGGTACGTGTAAACGGATCGTGCATGATTTAATTATCCGAACGCCCAGCGGTGGAATCGGAAATATGCAGGTGTCGGAATTCCTGTTTCGCAAATTAGAACTTCGATTATGTGTCCACTATCACGGGAACCGTTCGACCGGCCACGTGTGTACGTGGAATTTGGGCAATGGTCGTCGCAAGGGGGCTGATTTAATTATTTGTCTATGCACTCGACGATTTCGTGTAATAAACTGATCTCAATTGTTGTACGCACAAACTTGTAGAGCTGTTGTGTTTATTTTGTGCACTAGTTGGCGGAAAATTTAACTGTGGTTGGGAAAAGAAAAATTTCACATTTATTTTTTCCATTGCAGTGACTTGTATACCCTGTTTGCCAGTGTTCTTCCACAACACAGTGTAAGACTTGTAAAATTTGTCCCTCGGAAATCAAAAGCAAAGCTTAGCCTCGTCTCTATTTCGCCGGTGTACCTCCAACCGATATTACCTGGGCCATAAATTCGGACGCAATTGGTGGCCGGTTTGAAAAAAAAACAAACAAAAACACGAAATCGTGCCTTCCAAAGTTTCGTCCGGTCGGCGCTTCGGCCGACAAAAAACAAAACAAGCGGCGAAAAAAAAAAAGGTACATAATTCTCGGGCCGATGTGGCCAGCCGCCACGCACCAATAAAACATCCGGCGGCCGCTGTGGCGCGGAACCACTAGCTCCCCGGCTCCACTTCGCACCTATATTTCATACGTTGTTTAAAGGACGAGAGAGATAGAGATAGAGTGTGCTCATACAGTCACCGAGAAAGACGGATTATTTCAGTGCTTCTGTTTTGATTCCTAGGCCTTTACAAAAGTCCGCCTTGTAACAATTATTATAATTGTAATATATGTAAAATTGATATAAAAAATAATATAATTAATTAAGAGATATAGGCGGTAATGTTTAATTGATTTTCATCAGTCCGAATAACGGTTCCGTGCAATCAGAAGCCACGGCGCTAATGCCTAACCGTCATCGCTGTGCGGTGTTGTGGGTTAGTATCGAGTGCGCCGTCGTCGGAAAGCTTTCCAGACTTCGAGAACAAATGTTCAGTGGCCTCCGTTTTTAAAAATCAAATAGTTTTTCATTCGAGGCTTTCATGGATTTATTAAATAATGCAACTGAAATGGAATTCAGTTTGCCACCAGGATTCAAAGCCGGGATCTTAGGAAATAAAGTAGAGGTTAAGACAATAAATTTGAATTTTTTTTTAAATTAATTGTCGGTGTTTGTAGGGTATCAAGATATCTCTCTAGAAATTTAAATTGAAGTGTGACTGAACTCACATATGAGCTACATATAATTTCTTACCATGAATACAAAAAAGAAATTTTTGTTATTGAAAACGAAATGAAATTTTGTGATAGGAAAATCCTGAAGGAGGCGAGCATACCGAGCTTAAATTAATTAAATTCCGACCAATTAAACATCAAAGTTCTACTGGCCTTTAGTCGACTGAGTGTATATGTATATATTCGTTTCGAATTCAGGTACTCCCTAAATAAAAGCCTCGAGTAATCCTATAGAAGACATTTGAATCTTCCCTTCCCCTTTGATCATCTCCTCGTGGAAGTCACCGTGTGTTTTCGAGAGGGCAAAAGTTATTACACTTGATGAAGCAACGTACCGCCGGCGAATAACGACGTTAGCGCGATTAGGCAAGAATCCTTGCATGGTGGCGGGGCCGGGGTACCACTTTACCGGAATCGAATTACGGCCCAGACGGTAATTGTTCAAAGGTAATCCCTCGACGCTAATCTCCAACAACAATTGCCATTTCGTTTCAATATTACGTTCGTTTTTTTATACATCCGAGAGTAAGCCAATTTAACTCATTATGAAATGTCTTTCACCGAGAAAAGTAGTCGAATTACTTCGCAAATCTAATTAGTACATACGTAACTGTATCAGGATTTCAAAATTAGTATTCTTCGTGCAATAGTATTGTCGTGTGGGATAATCATTAAAGACAAAAAGAAAAAAGTCCTCATAACTTCGCATTCACTATATATTAATTAAAAAATATTAAAACTCATATCAACTCCACTTGCACATTTGTAATTCATAGAGCCAATTAATTTCCCTTCATTGTAATTTTAAATTGCTGTAGGATTTTATTATTATTTAATATTCCAAAACCATTTTAATGCTATATTGTATATAACGTAATAACTCATTGGATTGATTCCTATACGAGATGCATATATTTAATATTCTTATTTATAACTTTCAGAAGTACTGGCCTATAGCAGTTCCTGTTGAAAATCTCTGTAATATTTTTTTTTGTCTTACCAAAGGTTTTCTGGAAATATCAAAAAACCTTCCACTAGAGATCGCTCAGGTTGTTTCCAACCGAAGTTCTTTCCGCAGTATTCCGCGATCCCACCGCGTTCTGGTCGCAAAAATCTTCACCAATTTAATCTTTTAACTAATTTATCTGTTATATTATTTCCGTTGTGTCAGATTTTGTTCGTTTCATAAGAATCTTTAAAATGTCAGTTCACTCTTACCCATTCTTCCCCGGGGATAAGCTTAAGACCTAAGTGGGGGATTTAGTGAGACAGAATATCACAGGAGCGATGATAATCCAGGACCCCTAAATTGGTATCGTAAAGAAGGAGCGTCCTAATTAATAGCATTAGCCCCTATTTCGCTCGTAAAATATTCTTCTGAACAACACTCGTTGAGGGACGAGATGAGAGAGATTGAGTGGCGGCAAGTGCAGGCGAGGAGGCGGGTCTGACTAATTGAGGTCTGCCAGACGGCTGGTTAATGAATAAGATGAAGGGCAGCCCTCCCCCCCCCCCCCCCGCTAGGTAAACAGCCGACTAAGTGGCAACCTCCGGCCACGTTAACTAACTAAATGTCTCCTGAATTCTCACTTTTTTCAGCACCATGTGCATTTTGTTAGCCCTACAGACATAAGAAAAGAGCTAGGCGGTATGTCGGCATAGTTTGATCGGCTAAGTTATTGCAATATACTGTGGGATATTTCGTAATCTGTTCCGTAAAAGTACTCCGAATTATATCAATCAATTATTAATAAACCACAAGTGAACCATTTTTTACCTGATAATGGCAAAAGATTGAAATTTGCATTACTAATTTTCATTCGTAATTTCTTGCTCTTCTAACTCCAGTGTATACAATTCTCCCCATACCCGACTCATAAGGCCTTTACTAAAACGGACAACAAAATTGACCTTAATCAACAAACTGACAATATACAAAACGATACTTAAACCGACATAGACGGTATAGAGCTGTGGGGTTCCACCGAGACATCCGACATCACTCGCTTCCAGAGATTCCAGTCAAAAGTCCTTCGTACCATCCTTAATACTCTCCGGTATGTTTCTAACCATACAGTCCACCATGACCTCAACATACCGACAGTCGACGAAGTCACAAAATCCCGGTTCCTGAAGTTCCACTCCCGCCTTTCTTTTCATCATAATCCACTCGTTCAGTATCTGGAACACCACGAAATACATGTGAAAAAAAAACAGCACTTGTACTTATAACATTCAAGTTGATTGAAAAAAAGGGTATATACAATTTAAAAATGAAACAGTAAACAATAGACAATAGAATTCGATTGGCAATTTTCTCATTACTGAAAGGAATCTCCGTTTCCCCTCGGTCTTAAGCACACTCGGAACAAGGAAAAAGCCGGCTTGCGGTCTTTCCGAGGTGGTTGAAGGGGGGGCGTTTTGATCTCTTTGTTTCCCTACGTGTTTGCTTAGAGCGGGCGGCGGGAACACTTGGCTGGGGAGGACATCAAAAGGCCGCCGGGGAATTTCATTAAGGTCGACACACTGCCCGCCGCTCTATATCTATGGGAAGGGGGGAAAGGGGGCAATCGTACAATCGACGGCCGAAACCGAATTCTTCAGCGGTTGGCCGACAGAAGCCTCGGATAAGAGACTACACTGAAACGCCCCCGCGTCTCGAGGGTGCATCGATTTGCGGGGGGAGGATTTTTTTTTATCATCCAGTTTCGTCTAACTCTTGCCTCTTCAAATCCTGCCTTCTATAAACATTGTTCTTCGTATTGAGTAATAACAATTTAATACCTCTCCGAAAAAGAACTTGTGATCTAAATATACTAAATTAAATTTAAAAAAAAGGCGAATATTCCGGCTTCTACCCCGCTTCGCGGCAGTATTCCGCGAGTGAAATAGTGCGTTGATTAGCCCGACCTTTCACAGAATCTCCTGTACGTTATTACGTCACAATGTTGCACAATCGCTTCTGCTAGTCGGGAGCTAGTTCTGACAGTGACGAGTATCGGTACAGTGACAGGGTGTAACACTGCCGAGAGCCTAGGCATCCGATCTGAGAAGGAGTCTTACTAATTATTGATAGAATATCGAAGATGCGGGAGCCGAAACGGCGGGCGGAGCCGGGATATTGCAACAGAATGGTTTGCGAAGCCATTGGGCCACTTACCGTATATTAAATTATAGTTTGTCGCTGAGACGTATTATTATAATTTAATATATTCGTTCGGTCCTTTAGCCCGTCTCATATTTAGACTTTTTAGTGAAGTTAGTAATCTATTTTACGTTTTTCTTTCAAGCTGCATACTTCAAAAGTTCCGATAATTTAAATTTCCGAAGTTCTACCGTACGGAAATCCGGCGAAGAGTAATTCGACGGGATACAGTAGAAAAGCCGGTAAGAAAGCCCGCGACTGGGGTTGAATAGGGCCCGAAAGGGGAGCATTGAGTTTATTCAAAATCAGAGACCGAAGGCCGGCTGAAGGGCCCAAGTCATCGTTTGGCGGGCCTTTTATCACCGCGGGCCCTTTCTAAGGCCTCGGCTCGCGGCTTGATCATCGACTCCCCCTTTTCGACCGAATGGCAACTCATCACCATACGATGGCTCTTTCGGCTCCCCCGGCCTCAAAGTTTCCTCCGACCCGACGCCCGGCCTCCTTGGGAGAAGAAGTTGGCCCCCAAAGCACCCTCTCGATTCCTCCGCCTGTACTACCGCCTCCCCCGCCCGCCGGAGTCCAAGTCCCCGACCGATAATCGATGTTGAAAGACGCGAATAAATTAGGAAAGTTTCTTCATTCCAAATTTGAAAGCGCTCACTTCTTTTATCCCATTTCCTACAAGTTATATTGGTGCTCCTTCCATTTACATCTCGATTGCCAAATGTGCAACCAATTCCGCGAGACGAGTCTAGCCACTTGGAGAAAGATACTTTTCTGCATAATTATGTACAACAAATTAATTATTTGCAACCGGACGTGCATAGTTGTCTCAATATTTTACTGATGGGAACGGATGATACTTTTAGGGAATTTCCTTATATCCTTATCATCTAAAATAAGAGGAATGGACGTCTATGAGTGTATTTGTACATATATATAAATAATAAAACCCTGCGATTCAAAATTCTCAATAATATTTATTTTTATGGAGTATTATAATTTATTTTGAAATCGATTACGCGAATTTTTAGTGTTACCCCATGATATAATTTTGAATATCATTGTGGGTTAACCAGTTGTCTGTTGTCCCGGACAGTGTCCGACATCTGTCGCCTACGGGACGTGTATTCTTTCCGGCTGTCCCCTCCCCCCACTTGTGACGCATGGGGCGTAAACAAAATTAAAAGGAAAAAATGAGAGCGGGACGGAGGGCCGAAATGAAAGAGAAAAAAAACTAATATGAGGCCCCCCCCCCGCCGAAGCGCCCCTCCGATATTTATTGTAAAACGTTTACACGGCTGATACTTAGCGGCAGGCGGCGCCCCACTAATAGCCCGGGGCCCACTCACTCCCCGTTTAACCATCATTTTATTGCTTACATTTATTAGCGGCGGCCCAAACAAATATAGAGACCACCCAACAACACTCTATCAGCCTTCCTATATCCAACCGAACTCTAGTCTGTATAAATATTTAAATCTTTTGTACTACATATTCCTATGAGGGAGATTTAATAAATCCGAATAAAAGAATATTCGTGTAAATAGAATTTAACAGCAAATAGTGGACCGAGTCACATATTGGAATGTTTCACTGGAGACTATAGTTCAGGGTAAAAGAACGGATTTTAAGAAATTTTATTTGCATTTTACAGCCCAGTGAGCAGATTTTTATATATAATTCTTCCGATTTCACCTAATAAATCATAATGAATTATGAAAGAAAAAGGTTTTGGAAATATATTTTTTATATTTTTTCGTATCAATAAGCTATTATAATATTGGTCATATTATTATTAATGCTTATTTATAATAATTCTAACATTACTTTTGTGTCCCCATTGGCTTTATTATTGTCAGTCACTGCTTCTCTAATTCTTTATATTAAAATAAATGTTTAACGTAACCATTTGGTAAATAAATTATTAAGAATAAAAGTACATATATCTTAGTAATAAAACATGACTAAAAGGGATGTTTAAAGAGAGTTCAAAGTGATTATTGAACTGTATTACAGACAGAAATAAGAACCAATGCTTTTTTTCTACCGTGTATAAAATAATGAAAATTGTTATTTTGAACACACTAAAATCTGGAATCTGGGCCACGTAGTGCAAATCTAACAAAGCAAATTACCGAGCTTTATACAAACAAGGTTTAAGGTAATATTGACGGACGACTGGCGACAGTTTTTCACCCGGAACGTAAAGATCGGTCAGCGGGTGCGCTAAAGGGCGAAGAGTCGGAACCAATTATACTGGGCTAATTGAGGCGGCCGCGTATAACCTACAGCCGGCTATAGTGTAGCCGATTACTCGGTTTACGGTCAATAGCGGAGATCAATGCTCCACGGGCGGGCCTCAACCCCACCCCCCACAACCCCTTTGAGTCCCCATTATCACCGACAATGGATAGAACAGAACCTGGATAATACCACCCGACGCGATAATCGTTATGATCTCGATAACGGCCTGTATTGTATTGTTTCCGAAAGGGCACACACACACACATACATACCGCGCTTTTCCGGTTTACCGAATGGATGCTCTGCCGGCCGACCCTTCGCCTTGTTCATAATTTATGCGCTAGCCGCCCTGCCGACCATAAAATCCCAGTTGTACAACTTGGTTCGTGACGAAGCAGGAGTATATAAAAGAATTATAAACCACGTTATACCGGCTATACAATTTCACTCCACATCGCTCGAAGGTTATGATCACAAAATCGTTCACTCGCGTGGAATCCCCATACCCGGCTGAAAAGAATCGACTTGAACCGAAAATTTCGACTTTTAAGACCATTAATAAAACGGACATCAAACTGACAATATAGAAAGCGATACTTAAACTGACATGGACGTACAGTTCTTCGTACCATCCTTAATGCTCCCCGGTATGTTTCTAACCAGAGAATCCACCATGACCTCAACATGACTACAGTCGACGAAGTCGCAAAATCCCGGTTCCTGAAGTTCCACTCTCGCCTTTCTCCTCATCCTAATCCACTCGTCTTACCCATCCATTATCTCCCCGCGTCGGCTTAAACGCCAATGGCCTAGGAGATCTTCTTACCCCTTAGACCATAATTGTTCTTGTGTCAAAAGTGCCATCTTTGGGTGGTTTCTTTTATCACGACATAAATGTGAAAAAAAGTACATTCAGCATTTGTGCTTATAACATTCAATGTTGATTGTACAAAATAAAAAAAAGGTTAAAAAAAAATGTTCGGCGAGAAAGTAAAATCAAGACTAAAGAGTGTGTAGCAGATGTCTGGCGACTCACCGCCGCAGCCCAACGCAATTATTCGCTGGCTCTGTGCAAGTTTGGTGCCGGAGTGGAATTCAGACTGGAAGGCAAATTGGAATCGCGAACGGGCCGGGGTAATTTGTCTGAAATGTCGGCTTCGTGAACTCCGACTCGTTATAATTAACCTAACGCAGCGCGACAGAACAGTGTATACCACCGGTTCCGCTCGTGAAGTACGCTGCAAAACAGACTGTGGCTTACATTTTTGTGCTCGTCGCAAACATATCCAGCCACCGATTGGCGCATAATCTGTGACAGTCTAAGATAGATGGCATAACTCGATGCTAAAAAAGTGAGACATTACACCGGAAACGTTTAAATATTTTTAAATAAGCATCCAGATATCACTGTGTCCATAATCTCCTTCCTAACATCCTTTTACTAATAAGACAGAAAGAAAACAAAAAAGGCATTCAGTGTATTGACGGATAGTATAACTCGAAAACTTTTTTTAACCTTTTTTATTTTTGTACGTATAATTATGGGTAGAACTGATGAGTGTTTTCTTTTCACATGAATGTCTCGATAAAAGAGACCACCCAATTATGGCACTTTTTCCACATGAACAGTTTATGGCTTCGGGCTAAGAAGATCTCTGGGCCAGTGGCGTTTGATGGATGGGAAACGGAGGAAAGGGACTGAACGAGTGGATTTGGATGTGGAGAGAGGCGGGAATGGAATTTAAGGAAGCGTGATTTTGCGACTGTAGGTATGTTGAGGTCATTATGGATTGTTCGGTTAGAAACATACCAGGGAGCATTAAGGATGGTACGAAGGACTTTTGATTGGAATCTCTGGATGCGGGCGATGTTGGATTTCTTGGCGGAACCCCATAGCTCTATTCCGTAAGTCCATGTCGGTTTTAAAATGGATTTGTATATTGTAAGTTTGTTGTCTACTGTCAGTTTTGTTGTCTTTTTCGAAAGAGGTCTCAGCAGTCCAAATTTTCGGTTGAGTTCTGTTCTTTTGATTCGCGTATGGGGAACTAGAGGGGTTTATTTGAACAATTGAGTGGCATGAGTATGTGCGAGAAGTTATATAATGATTATATTCCCTGCGTTTATTTAGAATGGAAAATAAATTGAGGATTCTCTCCTTGTACTACTCCCACAGTATTAACAGAGCATTAATCTGTTTTTGAGCGCTATTCAAATACATTACAGGTCATTTACTTCACCGAATTGTCGCCGATTCTCAGCATGTTATGACTCAATGTTTTCGAGTTTTGCTGATGATATTTTTTTGGCATTCATCAAATGAAGGGGGAAAAACAATAAAAATTCTGGAATCAGGCGGTGGACCGACCGCCTAATCTAATTACGTCCCCCCCCCGCAATTTTTTTCACCGTAGGAAAACAGCCGCTCTCCGCTGACTCAGCGGACTTCATAAAGAAACGGAGCGCGAGAGCTCTTTTTTCTCTCCGTTATTAAGTACCGGGCGGCCCGATTCGCTGATTTATTCCGGCCCGAATTTTCATTTTATGTAAATCCCCCGACCCCGTCCGATAACTGCATCGCTCAATTAGCCGGATATTTTTATCCCGTTTTGCACTTTGCGAATATAAGATAAAATTTCGTTCGAAAATTGCTCCTCCCCTGTAAGTAATTATACCGAGGGCCGGCCGAATAATCGATGTTTCCAGGCCGGCCTTCTAAATTAACCGATATTAAAAACAAAATAATAAAAGCTGGAGATTATTTATGCGAATTAACATATTCGGGAGCAGTTAACGGCCTCGCGTTCATTTGATACGGACAACGAAGGAATGGCAAACGAAAATGGCGGAGAAATTTTAAAGAAGCGCCGAATTATTATTCATAAAAGGAGATCGCTAAATATTGCGGGTAATCCGGGAAAAACTTTCAGGGAGTCTCCGAACGGCCCGGAGAAACGCCGAGCTAATTCTCCGACATTTAAACAGTCGGAAGACAAATTACTCGACTTAATTAAAGAAAAAGGCAAGAAAGAAGGAGATTAAGAAGAGGGTAAAAAACACAGGCCGGGAAGAGCTCCTTATCCGGAAAATATTTTAATCGCCCGTAAGACTAATTCGAACGAATTAAATAATAAGGTATGGCGAGTCCTCGGGACTTGAGACGATTTCCGAGGGAATTTGCACAAGGAGAGAGGCGAGTGGGCCCAGTCCCCTCCCTAATGTAAATTCTTGGCTCAACGCGAGGGTGTAATTTTAACGGGTAATGACGTTATTAATTCCGACTTGATGGATTAATTAAAAGCCGGCGGTGGGGTGGTGGGGGAGGAAGGAGCCTTGGGCTAACTGGTGGCCCTTACAGGATGAGACATTAGTTTGGGGCTACCGGCCCCGCGCTTAACAACAACAGCCCCAGGCGCTAATACTGCTCAACACCTTCGCTTCACTAATAATCACAATTACTAATTTCGTAACGGAATAGTCAAATTACCGAACAAAGTTATCGAAATATATAAAGAGGTATCGAGACCAAGAGATTTTCCTCGCTAAAAGATGTAACCACTAGATCCACACCATATTACTCAACTAGACGAGGTAAGCCTCGAGATAATTGAAATAAGCGAAATACAAAACACTTTTTGCCTTCCTCCGCCTCCGCTTCCGTCTATTGAATATTTAAACCTCAGCCAATGACGTATGAGCCCTGGCCAAGTTTCAGTTCGACGCAACAGCTGTTCGGATTAATAAGTTCGGGCTCCGGACTCGTGTCGGGCATAAATTATTTATAAATTCGTTTTTCCCCCCGGCGGCTTCATTTTAACCGTATAATATCTATTTAAATGTGTTGTCTGGAAAGTTCACTGGGAATTTTGAAGGGGACTCAGCAGCGACTTAAACCAACAGAGTCGGCTCCAGTGTATGCGATTTTACCACTTCCTTCTTGTACCTTATCGGGTGTTCCTGGATGGTTCTTAAGGGTTCCTCCCACACCATCGCGCGATTCTACCGGAAGTTAGTGATTATTCTATTAGACGTGTTCATGAGAAGAAGGTGGGAGTGGCTCAATTTCAGTTTCTTTATAAATATCCGTATTGCCGTAAAATCGTCCGTTAAAATGGGGACTGGAGTTGAAAAATTTGAAATACAATCTCGATACATTTTCATTTGGTCCGGAAATCGTACATGGGTTTTTCCGGCCGGCGAACGCGGCCGCTAAGGGTCAATATTTCCGTAATGATGGCGTTCCCGGATAACGGGCTGGAAAATGATCTCTTCCCGTCTGGTATTGGCTCGGTTTAAATTGAACAGATTTTAAAAACACGGCCCGACCGCCTCTCGAATGTTGGCCGGAAACAATTTGTCCACAGCGCTGTTCATTAGTCGCCAGCGGCGGCGGCGGCGGCACCTCGATCGATATTCGTTATTCATTGCGGTAAATGAATACGTGTGTGCCGCCGCCCCCAGCCCAAATGGGAGTGTCGCCTCTAATGAATTGACTCCATTTAATAGTGAAACGGGTCGGAAAAGTGTTAACGCTCGACCCGGCTGTCCGTATCTTTAGATTAATTCATTTTCTAAATCTCATTTTTTTGCCTCCACCCCCGCCCTATTGTGCCGTGGTGGCGCATTTCCAACGCCCTTAAGATGCGCGATTTTGAAATTACTAAAACATTCGTGTATTATGTTTTGGTTTGTACAAATTATTAATTTTAAATAAACAATTCGGATCCGAATCACAACTAATAACCGAAGGTATTTCAGAACACTTTCTGTCCATAATTCATTTATCGACATCACTATTGCCCTCCATTGACCATCATATACTATTTCCAGAACCGTTAAAATAGTTTTCTATATAATAATATATAAAAATGTTACTTTTCTAGACCTCAATAAGACACATTGTACATATTTTCACATGTATGATAGTAACTTTAACAGCCTAGGAAGTGTGGTATATGTGAATCAGTGGTGCCAACTCGTGTTTACTGGAAGTACCGTTTCGTGTGTCCGTAAATGGGACTTCGAAGGCGGTTCGAACCGACTCCGAGAAGGTGTTATAGCGCCAATGGGCGCGGACAGCCCCCAACCTGATTTTCCCATTCCCGCCACAAATTTTCACCGACAAGTGTGGATTGAGCGCGTTGGAACCGCGTACGAAAGTGTTCACTTTCGCGACACGTCCGCGGGGACGGTCCCATTAGCGTCCGCGACTATTCCAGTGTTCGGTATACACTTGTCTGATTCCACATGACTTTCCTGTTCCAAATACCCGTTTCTTTGTACGATACAAAAAGTTCTAAAATAGGTCTAATCAAATGAAGTTGGGAGGGTAAAAGTTAGTTATTAGGATAAGGGATGTTTCATATAATATTTGTGTCACTGTCGTGTTTTTAATTGTGTTGCTTATGAACATAGGAATTAACCAACTTTAAACCGAATATTCATTAACTGAAAATAAGGTTCATAATTGGTAGATCTCCTGTCTTCTGCTTGTGTCATATTTTCGCCATCATCATTAGCAATCCGCAGGTGAAGCATCCTATACGAGTTAAACTTTTAACACGTTCACTATAATTAGAGGATTTAACTATGGTATTGCCGACTGTAGTTTTATAAATATTTATTATTAGGCAAACAGTATTCTATCTGATCTGAATGCAACAGCTGTCAAACCGGTGATGCGTTGTACGGTCGCGAAAGGAATCGTGCGTCTAATAATACATTCGCTTCCAACTTTCCCGGCATCGAATTGGTTGGTGGTTCGGCCCCGGGACTGGATAGGGAAGGGGGTGGGGGAGAGCGGGCCCGAATACAAAATACAGTTTCCCGTAACGGAGTAAGAGACTGCGCCAGATGCACCATATATACGGCCGGGTGGAGGGAGCTCCATCTTTTCCGAACTTAAACAGAAGAAACAGACCTCCGGCAGTTAGGCGAACTAGCGGTGGATTCCGCCCTGAATAGTGGATCGGCTTCGGCAATAAAGAAGCGATTTATTCATGTCGGACGCATCCCTCCCTATCGTGGATGTGGTCCGTGCGGCTGAACTATCCGAATATGAGTCGGGCTATCGAGACAATGGCTGCATAACTTCGTTTATTTAAGGTAGAAATGAAAACGTTATTTTAAGATTTATAATCTGAAATACCCGCCTGAGAATCTGCTACTCTTTGGAATATCATCGCATCTGAAACGTGCCCTACGCAAGTAGGGCAATCTCAGAAAAACCAGAAAAAAGAGACGCGGCGCCAATGTCTAACCCGCATTGCTCTGCAGTGTTGCGGGTTAGTATCGCTGCGCCGTAACAGGAAAAAATTCGAAATTTGTGACAGATATTTTTAATAATCAAATTATTTTTATTGGAAGCTCTCATGGGATGATTAAATAATCTAATTGAAGGATAAATCGGTCCACAACGGGGACTTCAGGTTAGCGACATTAAAAATGAAAATAAGTGGCTTTGCGGAACTAACTTCATTTCAATTAAAAACTTGTAATAATTAATCGAGAGTATATAAATTCCTGAATAAACTCAAATATAGGAGAGAATACAATTTGAAGTTTTGTAGTAAATTTTGTAGTTTCATTCTATAATTAATTCTCATTATCTATCCAGAATATAGTCCCCCTCTCTGCCCTCGTCACAGAAATTCGTATGCTCTAAAAATTCGGTATATTTAACTAAATTAAGTAAGGCTTTCGCATATATATTCGCAGCTTTAAAATTACATCTGACGTCTTCGGCTCGTATTCGTTACTGGGACGGTGAGTTGAACCAAAAGTGTTGCCAATTACAAGCGGGCCGCAGTTTTCCCGCTCAAAGGCCGTACGCCCAAAAAAGCCGAACAACAAAGCCCAAAGGAGGAACGCTCGGGCGGCATTCCGCGGTCCGCTTTCCCGGCGGGCGGCCGCTCCTGTAACAGCCGCTCCCGGTTAAGAATTCAATTAGCTTTGCCCGGGGGATTCTACAAATTCACTTTGATATATGCCGAAAAGCCCGTCTCATAACTCGGACCGTTTGAATTCATTTCTGAAGGGGATTGACGCGTCTTGATTGAATCGGTTGAATGAAGAAGCGTTACACACTTTCCCTCATAACGGGACGTCGGGTTTACATTAATGAATAGCCCTAAACTGAGTAGTCTTTCCAAATTCCAGTTCGCATGTCCGGTCCAATATTCTGTCTAAATATTTAGCTAACTTTAACTGCATGACAGTTAAACCATTGTTCCTTACAGAGGTAAGTATTAACGTTTGGGATTGAAAGTACTCAATCTGCAGCACTTAATATTTAAACAACTCAATATACCCAGTTGAATTCATTGTAGAATCAGGCACAGACACTGGTTATTGATATAAATGATTTGTTATAATCGCGAAAAGCCTTGGCGCCGTTCTCTATCTTCAAAAGCCCAATAGGATTACAATGAATAAACAATAATTTATCTATTAAGTTAATATAGAGGATTTTTCAATAAAAAATTTAATTACCATCATAATAAGGAGGCTTTTCGGCTTGGGTTTCAGAACCCAATGTTTCTTATTGCCGCTTGTATACTTGTACAGGAAATTGTTATCTAATTTCAAAAATTCACCGAGAATAAGCCGATTGACTGACGGAAGCAGACTGGTACTCCTTTTGTTATTTCGGACCAATTAAATATTTTCAATATTACAAAATTCCTTTTGTTAACCCTACGCTCCCCGACTCCACCCTTTGCGCCCTAATATATCTCGTTACGACTTTGCAAATCCAATTGGCCGATGGGTAAGGGGAGTTACTAGGCCGATCGATAATTTAATACCAGTTTTTCCTTTCAATCAAGAAATATTTTTCCCTCCCAAAGTCTTTTTGTATCGACTAAAACAGGCAAATGATCAAAGCCTAGTTCGTTATAAATATTGTTGGGGAGTGGGTCGGAGGGGTGGCGGGAGAGTGGGGGCTGAGAGATCCGAGAGAAGTCGGGAGCATTATTAAATTTTGTCGACTGCTTTTGCCGAGTTAACGCTCCCGCGGCCTGCGATGGGGGGTGGGGGGCGGATTGCGAAAATATTAGCCGAATTTTCCGGGTCCGTATTATAAATTCCGTTTTAATGCGAACCTCCCCCCTCCAGTCGAGGAATGCGGGCGCAGCCCTTCGCCTCCTTCGTTCCTCCTTGTTATATTAATCCGGCCTCATTCCCCCACCCCGCCGCCAGTCTAGCCACCACGCGCCAGTATTCTGTTCCCGACCGAGACTATAAGCCGAAACCTCCATAAGAAAGAGCAACGGACGGAGGAGAACTCAACATTCTATCGGGTTGGTCGTACGTTAAAGTTGAAAAACAGAAAAAACATTTTGTTACCGAATGGTAATCAAATTCATTGAATGTTTCCACACCGAGCAACTTCAGCAGCTTATAGTCTCGACGCCCAATTGGACGATAGTGGCATCGTGGAATCGTGCGATACAAAGGTGTGATTTTCCCCCGAATTAAACGCCTACTCCGAGCGCCGAATCTTAATTGCCGGTGAGACGTCGACCGAAAAAGTAATTGCGAGGCCCGCTTGTGCAGGAGGAGGAACTCCGTCGAGAATTCTCTGAATAGAATTTATCCCTTTCGACAATTGGATTTAGCTTCGCCGAGGGTAGCGCGAGGGTAGCGCGAGGAGGAGGGAGGGGGACATTCCTTGAGCAATTTCACTGCTCCAATTGTCGTCAGGGTTGATGGCCAAGAATTGGTTTCGAATTATAAAAATTGAGATTGAACACGACCGTTGAACCGGATAAATTCGATTTTCAGGATGGGAATCGGCGAGCACGGCTAACCTCGTTATGAATTATTGTCTCGGGATCAATAGGTACTAGCGAAAAAAGAAGCAGTTATTCACTAAGTGAAATTTCAACTGTACCGAATATTCTAAAAAATTTATGTTCTTATATACAAAACTACTTTCAAAAATAGTAAACTAAATTCAATTTCTAGACTCCAGTTGCAAACAAAAAAATAATAAACCTCTTCTCAAACTCGCTGAGTTGATCATTTGCATGACAGGCTTGGGCATCTCGGCTTCCAATAGGCCCGTACAGTGATGGTGCAGAAAGGATGCAACAACCGACCCTATTAGCGAGTATATAGTATTGAGAAAGTGAAGAGAAACATCCACAATAATGAGGAAAATTATGTCAGGTCGCTTCTTCGGTTTCGGTACATTCTGGAGACAATCGATGCTTTCCTTGAAGGCTTGTTACGCGCAAGTCGGCCGCATCTCGATGAGCATATCCTGCCTGTCGCTCCGAACCCCTACGGGACAATTACGCGATTTCGATACAAGACAATGCAATAGACGGGGGGCAGTTCGGGGGACAATTGATAAGCGGAATTAGTTAGTGGTGGAGAGGGAGAGTTTTGAGTTATCGGGCGGACGTGGGAGTTGGCTGCGGGACGTGGTCAGCGGGAAACGCCGTAGCTGATTTAGACCCGGCCTCCTTGCCACAATCGCGCTTCTAATGGGCCACTTTAATTACAGATGCCCAGATAAGACGGGCCCCAGACGCTCCCCTTGAGAGCGAACCAATTGGCAACAACAACATCGATAGCGGCACCAAGCTGTTGTCCTGCTGCATATTAATTCCATCTAGACAGCAAAAACGGTTCGGCACCGGAGGTTCACCGAGCCAATATGGACAACGTGTTACCGATAATATTTTTTACTATCTCGGTAACAAGTATTATAGCTTCGCAGGAAGTATTCCTTCCTTAAGGGTTGCCTCCGGGTTGGATGACAGGGATGCTGTCTTAGTTGGATGTTCGGCTCTGTGCCTGGAAACGACGAAAAGAATCACCGACAATGATTCGCGGGGAAAATAAGGCCACGATAACGAGGAATAAATTAATTCCTGGTTAAACAACCAGTTGTCAGACAGTATTGAGATGGATTACACACCACCTAGAAGAGAGAGTGAATTAAACAAACCTTACACCTTGGTTATTCATTTTTAAAAAATTAGGCAAAACATTGTTGATCGTACGCAATGTACTGTAAATCAGTGCGTTCTATTGTCCGTAAAATCCGTAGTTATACTGATGTTTATAGTCCTTACAGAAATTGTATTTTAATCGACCCACATACGCGGGACCATAGTAGGAACACTGGGTTCCATGTTGCGGCGCACTTGATACTAACCCGCAAGACCGGCTTACAATGACGGTCGGGCATTAGCGCCGTGTCTCTTCATTGCATTCGGTTATACATGAGTAGAGGAGATATTTATGGCTGCCTCTGTCATATTTGTCTCTGAAAGTACCCGGGTTTAACCTTTGAGCTTCACAGCCTAGGTTATAATGAGACATAATAATTTTGAAAATAATGATGACGAAATAAAGGGAAAATAATTTAAAATTATTCAGAATTCCTACACATGAGTTCATTACTAAGAGTTAAAATTTATTTCTTCTAAGTAAACGCAATTGTATGAAAAATATTATTATAATACAGTATTTGGCAATGCTTCGGTAGCAGGAGATACTCCCATCAGGGGTACAACGGGGCGTGTCGTTTAAATCGAAAGCCCATCGCAAATGGGGGGCTAAATGCGGCCGGCGTGCTCCCCTCCTGTCAACCCACTCCACCGTTCCAGGCTTTTTATCTCTCTGCCGGCGGAGAGAGCCCCCGCCGACGAAATTAATAGCTCCCGAGGAGGTAAAATGAAAGCCGCCGTGGAAAATGGGGCGGAATTGCGTCCACCGCCCGAGGACCAGCTGGATGGGCGTTCGGGCGTGAATTAAAAGTTAGTCGGCGCACACACGCGCCACTTCCGCACTGACTGCGCCCCAGCTCAGGCACCCCAACCCTCCACTACAAGGGTTCCAACTTTACCTTCTGATATTTATAGGTGAAGCTCGGCACATATTACATTAGAAAGCTAACTTACCGCGGAGAATAGTATTTATTTTTATTTCCTATGCCCAATACGCGTTTTAAGCATTTGATTTTCAGATTAAGAACATTCCGGTAATTAATATGCTCGAACGCGGTGCGAACGCTCGTTTCTTCTTGCGCCGCCTTTGATGCTAACCCGCACGACCGGCAGGCAATGCCGGTTGGGCATTTGCGCCGTTTTTCTTCATTGTAAAAATAGTTCTTCTAGTCCAATCGGAGCATTGATTCTTGATTCAACCAAACACTGATCATCACTTCGTTCTTAAGATATTTAAAATTGTCAACAATATGTTATATTATATGTGAATTCCTGGGACTTTAGTACTCGTGTTCAACCCTGAGATTTTGGGTCTCAAATATCTGTGAGATGGAGATTGATGTAGTTTCTCTCCGATCTGATATTTACAACTGTCTGTATTCCATTATAGTAGTTATATAATTTGTTTGGACAGACGAAATGTTTTAATCTCTCCAAATCATCGTCTTTCAGATACCTGATGATCAATTAATCTAATTCGAGAGATGGAATTAAATGCTTGTTCGGTTAGTGGAGCTTCAAATAACTGAGGCGTACGGCACTTAGGCCGGGTTACGACTGCTCGGGCTTATCAAACGGCTGAAACTCTTGAGTACCGGATTGTGTCCGAATAGCCCCCTCGGGATTCGGTACTCGAGCTTGATATAGCTGACTTCTAATTGGCCCTCGAATCGAACAGGTCTTAGCCGAGGGCACAACACGCATATACAACGTAGAGTCCGACGGTTACCGAACTTAACCGAGGACCTGATAAGTGAGTGAAGAATTAAAATTGCAATGTCGATTTCATGAAATAGTTTGAACACAAGTTCTTCGATAATAAAACCTGGTTTGATGAACAATAATATGCGCCGTTCAATTAAAGGGCGTAAGTGTAATCTGCTCCTACTCGAGACGGCCGGCAGTGTACGATGGGGAAATAAATAAAAACAGCGTTAATTTCCCCAACGACCCCCGGCCGAAAGATATAAATGAAAGTTGTGGAAAATGAAAACAGGGCTGTGGCGGGGGGTCGGTGTGAAGGGGGTGAGCCCGAAACGCCGCGGCCATAATAATGGGGCAAAATTACGGTGGGAAAGCCGCCCAGTAGTCGGTGAAAAAAAAGACAGACTGGAATGAGAGAGGCTCATAAACCGAATTAAACCCGAATCATGTTTACGAGATGCCCCCCTCACCCCCCTCCGCCGCCNACCGACCTCCACCATTGCGCCATGAAAATGGAGTGGAAATATAATTTCAGTTTTTTCCTCGGCCTAAGCTTTCTTTCTCCTTTTTTTCAGTGTATTTTTACTTTTTATAGTTCGTGTTTTCCTGTTTTCTTTTTCATTTTTTTTTTATTAATAACCGCGAGAGTCCCCGCCGGCGAATTAATAACGACAAAATGCGGGGGTCCTATATATCGGTACAATGCTCTGCCCCCCGGTTTAGAACGCCCCGACTCGCGTATTCCACAGAATGTTCAGTGGGTCGGGGTGGGCGTAAATACTATATTCTTCTTTCGGGTTGCCCGGTCGGCGTTCTATTATTTGCCGAAAATTTTCACCGAACAAACACGCCGAGTTTTTCCCGATACAGAGCGGAGGACGGGGCAAATAAAGTGGCGAACTTATTGTTATCACCGTTCTGCATAATGCGGCCAGAGAATGTTCCCTATTCAAACGCATAAGTCAAAAGTTCCCGGGCGTTAAATTTCAACCTAAATTCGATAACAGTGTAGAACTGCACTGCATAGACTGTGCAATCGGATACTACCATCTGTGGCTGTTTAAAAATTTTACCACCATTAGAATCTCTAATTAGTACAGCGTTATTGGCGATATAACCACTTTTTTAAACCCTTCTACTGATGGGAACTGTCGACGAATCTTCAACCTCTTCTCATTTGACTACATTATATTTACATATATCTGTTATTTTAAACAACAGTTGAATATAATTCAATTTATATTATATATGATATAATATAATTAATAAAGTACCGTAGCCTTCGTATGTTTCTGTCTCCTCTCGCTGGTTTGGTCTTTTGCTAACTACATTCCCGTACCACCCTAAGGGGGGCGCTAGTTTATCGATGTAAGTGTACCCAACGAACTTTAGTTAAGTACATTCCCGCACCACCCTCAAGGGGCGCTAGTTTATCGGTGCAAGTGGACCCAACGAACTTTAGTTAAGTACATTCCCGCACCACCCTCAAGGGGCGCTAGTTTATCGGTGCAAGTGTACCCAACGAACTTTAGTTAAGTACATTCCCGCACCACCCTCAAGGGGCGCTAGTTTATCGGTGCAAGTGTACCCAACGAACTTTAGTTAAGTACATTCCCGCACCACCCTCAAGGGGCGCTAGTTTATCGGTGCAAGTGGACCCAACGAACTTTAGTTAAGTACATTCCCGCACCACCCTCAAGGGGCGCTAGTTTATCGGTGCTAGTGTACCCAACGAACTTTAGTTAAGTACATTCCCGCACCACCCTCAAGGGGCGCTAGTTTATCGGTGCTAGTGTACCCAACGAACTTTAGTTAAGTACATTCCCGCACCACCCTCAAGGGGCGCTAGTTTATCGGTGCAAGTGTACCCAACGAACTTTAGTTAAGTACATTCCCGCACCACCCTCAAGGGGCGCTAGTTTATCGGTGCAAGTGTACCCAACGAACTTTAGTTAAGTACATTCCCGCACCACCCTCAAGGGGCGCTAGTTTATCGGTGCAAGTGTACCCAACGAACTTTAGTTAAGTACATTTCCGCACCACCCTCAGGGGGGCGCTAGTTTATCGGTGCTAGTGTACCCAACGAACTTTAGTTAAGTACATTCCCGCACCACCCTCAAGGGGCGCTAGTTTATCGGTGCAAGTGGACCCAACGAACTTTAGTTAAGTACATTTCCGCACCATACTCAGGGGGCGCTAGTTTATCGGTGCTAGTGTACCCAACGAACTTTAGTTAAGTACATTTCCGCACCATACTCAGGGGGCGCTAGTTAATCGGTACAAGTGCACTCAACGAACTTTAGTTAAGTACATTTCCGCACCACACTCAGGTGGGTGCTAGTTAATCTATATATAATAATTTTTATTTAAAGAGAAAGCAATGCTTTCATAAATAAATAAAAACTTGTATGATAAAAATATTGTAAGATAAAAATAAGAAGGTAAGTTATAAAAAAATGTGGTTAACTGTGAAATGTACTTAACTTAAGTACATGTGCAGTGAGGATGACCTAAAAAACAGTGACTAACACCTACTGAAGATGCTAAACTGGTCTAGCAAAAGACCAAACCAGCGAGAGGACAGAAACACACGAAATATACGGTATTCCAACACCTCGCAGCCCACAAAACAGGTATTCTAAAATAATGAATAAAGCTCCGCGGCCTTACGGCGTTGACCGAAATGGTGATTCATGATGACAACATAAAATTGATTACTCGTGTCCAGCAAATTTTGTTGGATTTATTACTGATAACGCAACGGTTCATATTTATTAAGACCTCGACGTAAATTTTGAACGAAAGGACATCCATCCATTCTGAATTGAAAGTCATAAAAAACAACACAACAAGCGGGGGAAGTTCGGTATATATATTTTTCCCCGTTAATTTATGGTTTTTAAATATTAAAACCGGGGCGCCGGCGTTTGGAAACGGTCCATAAGTTATGTCGCAGGGGTGCAAAAAAATGTTTTATATGTAGTGTAGGGCCGCTGCAGACATGCGGTGTTCAAGGCTGGCCCGATGCCCGGGGCCGCATTTAAGTTCCTTTCGAGAACGGGACCCGGGATCCTCCTTCTTTTTTGCCATTTTCCCTTCTCTTTCTTTTTTTTCTCCCAATTTGATTCTTTAAAAGCCCAAAGTGGAGGATCGGAATTAAAAAGTTTTTTCGGAAGTCCGGGGGGAAAAAGCTGCAATTTCGGCGGTACGAAGAGGGGGGGGTGTCGCCGAAATTGTAATTTCCTCGAGAGGGCGTCCGTCCCGAGCCACGACAGCCTGCTAATTTAACGGCCCCCGCTTTAGACCCTCCCGGACGCGGTGTCCGACTCGAGCGAAATTAAATATTGAGATCATAATCGGGACCGGGGTTATGTTGTGTGGGGGAAGGGGGAGGGGTTTAAAGTCGGGAAACTCGGACAAAATGATATTACTTATATCATAACTTCCGAAATTTTCCGCCTCCGACCTCTATTCACCTCCAACATCATTGTGTTTTGCTCGGAATCGTGGAACATCATACTAAACAAAGTCGCAAAACCGTCGTTAAAAATGAGCCCACGACGAAGAAATAATTTACTTCAGTCATTGCAGTATTGACAGCAAAACATGTCACCCAGAAGAGTAAAATTCAGAGATTATGAAACCAAAACAGTCATATAATTACCCACATATTTTCTGTGGCAATGGCAGATCCATAATAGTCACTCTACGGCCAGATAACGTTGAAGTTAAAAAATTTGCGACCGTTGTCCGTAATATTATATAATTATTTATTTTAAATTCAACTCATGCTGAGGAAAATTTATAATGGACATCAACAATTGGGGCACACTTGATGCGGGAGCCACGGCGCTAATGCCTGACCGTCATTACTGTGGGGTGTTGAGGGTTTAGTATCAAGTGCGCCGTAACTGTAATGCGGGATCTTGAACAGAAGACTGGTTCACAGTTTCTGAATATAAAATTATTTTCATTCTAAGCCCTCTTGGAGTCATTAAATGATCATATTGAAGGGAAATTGGGTCGGCTGGCGGGATTCGAACCCGGGATCTTCAGGTTAGCGCCTTCACACTTTTCCAGCTTTTCATTAAATCTTTTAATATTTAATCGAGACGATGAATGAAGCCAGGACACAATTATGACTTTATTTTTTTAACTTATTAATTTCAATGTTGTTTCCAAATTTATTTTATAGAAAATACTATACTGCCCTCAATCTCCCTAATCCGAACATTTTCCATTGGCTTCAGGCGGGAAACAAAAACGGATTCGGAACCCCTAATCTGTTCTGGACAGAAATTCAAACTTATTTAAACCCACTACCACACCCCCCCCGCCACCCCATTTCTATTTGGCTCTCGCCGGGCTAATGAAGTAACAATGAAACTCATCAGAAAATCCTGGTCCTCGGTTTGGGGCCAGGGCGGCGGTCGAAAGCCCATTTTGATTCCGGGAGGAAGCTTTACATTATCCGCCCTAATAATCTGGTCCCGCTCCGCCATTCTCTTCCTCGGCCCCCTCCGCCAACCAGAAATTATTTCGGAAGCTTGGGCCGGCGGGAATTGAAACCCGGGACCTCTATAAGTTCTTCCCGGGCGGGAGGAGGAGTCTTCCTCATCCCGCCCCGGCCGGCGGATTATTAAATCCGAACGGAATTCGGGAAAACCGGCGGCCTCTCCGAATAAGGGTTGCCTTGTTAACAGTAAATTTTTTTTAAAATACGCTCATGAAGTTTCTTTCCGAGCGACCAAATATACTTGGGGTTCGTTTACTCCCTCTTAAATGGAAACGGGATCGGAAATTTAAAATATGCATATTACCCGAACGGTAAAAGATGTTATCTAATAGGTGCAGTTTTTCGGTCGGGGGATTTTGTCCAATAGTGTGTTCCGAACATGAATTTCCGCGTTATTACTAAACAAAATTTCCTTTTCAAAATAAGCGTACGATTATTTTAATTATTCGAAATGTTAAAAAATAACTAATAATATGTAAAATACTTCGTGAGCTAAGAGCGGACTGTTGTTCGACTTTATCACATTTGGGTTTTTTAATAGAATCTAGCTGGAGCGAGAGCCTTTTAATGAATATATGTCGCTTAGAGGGGCGTGAAATATTTAGCGACACGCGACAATCGGACTTCCCCTTTGAAAGGCCTGTTGCCAAGCGACCGAAACCCTTTCCGATGGGGTTATATACCAGTCGGGGGCTATTTTCACCCCCTACCCCGAACGGCCGCCCAAAAATGCGTTGTGGGGGCCGGCAGCGGACATAGCCCGCCGGTTATCGGCCGAGTTGGCCCATCCGATAAATAACGCGACGATTTGGCGCCCTGTCCCGGTTGGAAGGGGGACACTCCAAACTTCCAGAAGCCCCCGCCTCTGTTGTCAGAGGGCACCTTTTTGCCGCTCACAGAGATTTCCACTGCTAATGATTACTGTGCGCAGGACAGTAGCTACTGATGCTTGACAGGTCCTGACACATAAAAATTTGGAGTCGACTTCTTCCTCGGGCTATTAGTAAAAATATACCTCCTATACTCCTGTCGCTAACAATATTCTTGTGGGAGACAGTTTCTGTGTGGCAGTGATTAGAGTCCGGTACAGTTACCTTCAATTATTTTCTTAGGACCTTAAATCGCCCGCTGGAATCTCGCTTATTTCATCCTGGGTAGGTTACGAGTATGTTTGAGTTGTCTAATCATGCGAAATGGGCATGTGCACTGGTGCCCAACTGTCGGTTAGTCGACGGCCCGTGTCGTTACTTGTAATAATAGCTTGATTATTATTATACGGTGTCATTTTATAGGGCTACTCTGAAATATGGCCACGGCCCCAAAATGGGACGGTCTTTTATAGTGGAGGAGCGGTCCCGCTCACAATTTGAATAGCCCTTCTCACCAGCCGAAGCCACCCCTGACCATAACTTATAACTACCATAACTATTAAGGAGGGGCTAGTTCCCGCCCCGGGGCTAAGTCCGTTTTTTCCCCCGCCCGACCTCTTCCCGGGGGCCTGGGGCGGGGTGCGGCCATCAAAGCGCCCCTCTTCTCTTATCGAGGTGAAAACCCATTGTTGAATGGGTCGCTCCCTCGCAGATAAATAGGGCTCTATCTCTAATGGGCTCACTTTCAGAGAAAATATCAAAAACACCTCCCCCACAGATTAACCCTTTGAGTGGGCCGGGATAAACCGGCCGATCTTCACTGTCGGCAGGAAGACGATAAGGAAAATGACCGTTTAGAGCATTTAAAATGTCGTTTGGTATACTCTAAAGAGGGTTTTGGCGTAATATTAACTCGATGTTCCCTAACAATAATACTCCTAACAAAGTTAAAAACGAGGCTCAAGTTAGCTCAAAACAAAGTCGAAAATATTGAATATTTAAATTAAGAATACATATTAGACATAAATTGCTATGAGGAGGGTTCAGCGAGGGTTCCATATAGAATATGCTGTTGCGTCTAATCACTCGTTTTGTACTGTAAACTACTATCGCTGTAACAAGGTAGTGCTCATAGTGTGCTACTGACGATAGAGAGAATCCCAAACCGATTGCTAAGACAAATAGGTAGTTTACATTGAAGGCTGATTGAAGGTATTGTACCTGAAAGGAATTTATTTTGTTCTTCCAATATTTATTGTCAGCCTTACAACGATCCGTAAAATGAAAGCTCGTACGGGAAAGGGATGAGGGGGCGATTTCGGCCCATATTGGGGCGGAGGATATTTATCGCGGGCGAAGAATGTCGGGACCGAAATTTTAGCTGAGCTGCGAGCGGCTTTGGTGAATGGCCGAGTTTGACCGACCCGGCCATTCAATGATGATGGCTCTATTCGGTCTCTTCAAAAGGAACGAGCCCTTTCACAAAGAAGATATCAATTAAATCCAGTTTTTTTCGTGCCCGAAAAATTACGTTAATAAATAGATCGACAGTTTTACCAATAACAACATGTCATTCCTTTCGAAACATTCAATTTGTTTTTGATGGTGTAACCGTTGGACAAACCGGGACACGCGATCCAATACTTATTTCTCGTCTCTAACACGATACTGTAAGTCCAGAAAAATCATAAAGTCCAGATAAATCATCCCCTTGGAAAAGTTTTAAATTACACGGAAACGACCCCTCCAGGTACAGGCTACAGGATAACCCCTGGAGGCTCCGCTGTCCCGCACAACACCTAATTAAATTGACCGCGGGCTCCTTTCTCGTTTTCGTTTAATCACGCCCGGTACGTTGTTGTTACGATGGCGGGTCGATTTAGTTTCGATAACGGCAAATAGTTTGCAAATAACATTTAATAGATTCGTCCGGATCTGGGGCACTTCAAAGATAACAGGAATATACTCAAATCGGTAAATTGTTGTTATTGAGCCCTCTACTCTTTTCTAAGTTGAAATAATTTATAGATCCCTCCTTGGCACTCGATAGAATTCAGGTAGTTTGCAAAGTGTTGGGGGAAACGCGCGTTGCACTAGCAGCACTAATATAATGTGGGTGGGTTATATAAGTAGTGATTTAAGTTAAATTCTGAACATAAAATACCGGAAAAGCTAGTGTTTCGAGTGATGTTGATTAAACGTATACACTCTAGTGGCGAATTAAGTTCAATTAGAAATTTCCACTCAATTGTTTTAAAGCCAGCAATCAAAATGTTGTTATCCTATTGCATTTAGTTTTCGCCTGCGCAGTTGAGTCCAGAAAGTGTTTACTCATATTTCCCTGTTTGAATTAGACTCGGTACTTAACCGGGTGAGTACCAGGCTTTAATTAACCGCAATAAACCCCCGGTTTGGGGAAGTTGGTTGGGCCGGTCAGAGCGCCGGCTGGTAGATATGGCGGCCGAACCTCCCTATCGCGCTTCCGTCTTCATTTCCCGACCCCTGCCGCCTCCAGCTGCCCCCGCTAATTCCCAGTATCGTCCCCAGTAGCGAGGACGGTGTCGCGAGGGCGGCCGGGGCCGGGGGTGCGGTACTCGTTAGTCTTTAATCAACCGCCCCCTCCCCCACTGCTCGGCCGCTACCCCTTTTAAATCGACCCTAGAAAGCCCGGTCGCCCAGTCGGGGAAGTTAAGCTATGTCGTTTATAATTCAGAGGTCCGACTCTTAGAGTAGACTTCCGTATGGCGCGGCTACCGGTAACTAAAAATAATTGGATTTCGGTTTTCCCCCCGCGTCGCTAACAGAGGTGAGCTTTCGTGTATTTCGTTAATATTTCGTCGCGTACATATCTTGTCAAATCAAGATTTTGCTGTACGGTGCTATGATATTGCTGGTGGGACACATTACAGTCGGTATAAAAAAACTAGAATAATAAAACTCGATATCCTTTTCTACTAGTTGCACATCTAATACCAATAGAATGTTTGTCCTGAGCTAAGAAACATTCAATATTTTATATTTATAATCGCATTTTAATATAGATAAGTCGTAAAGTTATTTACGGCTATACCGTACAGGAATATTCCTGGACCACCAGAAGGGACCCCGGCGGAAGGGATCAGATAGCCTTACCCCAACGCCAACTTCCGTTTTCATATTTGACAAGGCGTGTTGTCGGTATGGGGGGCGGACAAGAGATCTCACCCCCGCCGTCCGAGGGTGAGGCCCATGGGCCCCATTCGGCCGGCATGTTGGGACGGGGATCGAACCACGAGGGGACACAGAACGGTAACCGTTAGCGCGTGGAGTTCACTATTAAATATTTAGCCGCTTCCGGCCCGGAGTTCCTTCCACCCGCCACCGGCCAATAGGCGAGATGTTTCCTCATCCCGGCATCTTATTCCCCGGATGTATACCCAGAACGGAAACTGTGGCTTCCGCCTGTTTCTCTCGGTTTAACATTCAGGATGGAAATGTCTTATATAAAATAGTTGAAATATATTTCATATAGAATGTATAAGCTGTTCATTCGGAACTGTCATCTCTTTGAGATAGTACAGTAATCATTAATGTTTACTTATAATTTCATTTAAAAAATATAATTAATCTAACTTTCATAGGCATTTAGCTTACTGTAATAAAGAAATTATATATTATAAATTTTTATTATTGAAATATTTAGTAAATTTAAGGAAAAATCGTATACTTCAAATAATCGGGTTAAAAATTCAATACAGACACAATAGAGGCGTTTCTCCTGTGCCGATTATGTGGAGAGGATTGCCAGAAGTGCTGTCGATAATTCACCTATACCAATAATGTTTTATTGAGAACGGTTTGAGCTAATAAAGTGACTAAGCGATTGCTGGGCGTTGAAAGGGTGGCGGGGATGATTTCGTTAATGAGACTCGTTCTTCAACTGGCGCCAGCTGTCATTACACGGACGCCCCCCGTCGCCCCCTCCGATCAACCACGTCAACTTCACAATATCCTCACTCCTCACTCTCTCAAACACCCCCTCTCAAAACCCCGTGGATCTCGCTCCTCCTAAAGCGATCCGGGAGGATTCCAACCGTCTGTATCTACCCACTACAGGCACATTACCGGGGCGCTACAGAAAAATCGATTTTTCTAAGCCCGCATTTCAGAGACTTGAAAAGGTAAAATATTCTTGATAAATACCCGTACGCTTTGAGGTTTAAATATTCAATAAAGTATTCAAGGGAGATCGAACAATTCGACCAGTATCAGAAAAATATAAAATTCGAAATACTAAAATTCAGTATGTTAACTAGTTTAGTACATATCTGAGTTGAGAAAATACTCATTATTAGTCCAATAATCGTTTATTCCGAATTATTCGGCCGATAATTTTTAGGAACGTCAATAGTTTCTGGGGGCAAATCAGACCCACAGGCGATTTGGCCTCTCGTGACAAACCAATTTCCAACGATGACCGACGGCACCTCAATCTGGGCATCAATAGGACCTCCGTTCGGTCTCCATTAGGTTAACGAGGGCATAATGGTTCCCAGATCGATATTCGACAGCAGAAATCGTATAATATTCCTGGAAATAAATGTGCAGTGAAACGTAGGACTGGAATCAGATAACTTTAAAAACCAAATTTCTTTCGATTAAGATGGATAACAAAGCATCCCTAATACCGTATTACTGATATTTATCGAGTAAATGGATAAATTACATATTGGCCATAACGTATGATACAATTAATATTATTTATTATGTTTAAGTTTGTGATATCAAATTTATTATTATGTATGTCCCTGCAGAGAATGGCAGTTGATTGGGATCAACGTCAAAAGCGAGTTGGGATAGATCCCGACGATCTAACGATCTTACGTAGTAACGATTTAATATTGACACTAAAATTTACCTTCATCGCAAAACACAATCAAGACGCGGGCCTCCGATTCGTGGATGTCATTAAACTGGAGTGACAATTAGAACTGGAGCTATAGAACTGTGAAATTGAACGTGTTTGTTCGGCGCATACCGTCGAAAGTGTAATGGAACATTTGGAGCACGCGAAACATAAATATACCAGACCAACGTCTCGTACTAATCTATTAATCTCGTATAAAGTTTTCCCCGTAGACTCTGGAATCAGCCACATACCCAACATATATTGAATTTCATCAATTCTGTTTAATTTTACTACCAACGCCCGCATAGCACGAGGTTGCGTAAGACACCGGCCTCCCTTGAGGTATTGGTCATAAATTGACTTGATTGCTTGATGGACTGATGAGTCCAAATTTTCAAAATATATGAAATATAACAAATTTAGTGGATGAAAATTTCCTAGATGACTGAATTCCTTCCATATATTCCAACCTATCGAGTTAATATATATAATATATAAATTAATTGTTCGAAAAATGATTTCTGGCGTGTGTATAGTACTTCAGTGATAGAGGGTTCAATTCGTGCTGGCGATGACAGCACTTACCTCGCGATGGTCCCAATATACTCTCTCGATTAATCGTTAATTTAAGGCATCGAACAGGAAATTAATTTGATATTAAAATGTGTCAGGCGGCATATTGCTAGGCCGTTGGGAGGGCCCGGCCTATTACGCCTTTGTAAACTTGTTGGCTCAACTTGTAAGCCGGCACCTTGTGTGGGCGGGGACGGCCCTAAGCCCTGAAAGCTTGGACACGTAATCCACTTAAATAGTTAATCCTCTTAGCGATATCGGTGACTTGTTATCAACTGGAAGCATCTGCGCATATATTCGGGGCCGTCCTCCCTTACAGATTTGTCAAATGTACCGAACCTATTTCCAATGGGGGACTGTATTCAAAAGTGAATGAAATTATACGCGAATACTGTTCATTTCAGAACCGAAATCAGATCGATGGACAGCGTTACGGGATTTGAATAGATTACATTTTACGAATTTCTTGAGCTAATTGAAATATTATCTCGACATTTTTGACGAAAACTTATTGAAATTATTGAAAAATGTATCCCCTTGAAAAATTTCATCCGGGAACAATTTAACGTTCACAAATTAACCTCATATGGCACATTTGGAAATATTTTTGGTATAATTCCGTACCGACCTACATATTATATAAAGTATGTTGTATTAGTAATTGATTACCATCATGAAAATACAGAGATTTAAGAGTTAAGTATATAAATAGAAAATATATGTATCCTTTAGAAGATGAGTTTATTTCAGTGCACTTTCCAATTCATATTTCACCTAGTAATGAAAATAGTATATGGGAACAGGTTAACTTGGATACCTCCAGGAGTTTAAAGGCAGGGAGCTCCTTTGGCCACAAAATTTCTGAGAGTCGAATTTAGTTCCATGCTGAATAACTGGTCTGCGCTGGAGTTGCTCCGACTGTCTAGAAAAGGGAAATTAAGCCGTAAAAAGAAACATCGAAAAAGCTTTTAGGCGTTAAGTCCTCTATGAGGCCGCCCACCCCAGCCAAGATATAAAAATGAGATTAGTCCCCGCCCCCGTCCTACGTATGAATTGAATTCGCTTAAATTAATACTTGCGGCCGCCCTTTCAATCGCGGCTCAATCGAATTTCCCCGCTTTCCCGGTTTTCAGTAAAGCGTAATTGAAATAAAACTTTATCCCCTACTCACGATTTAAGCATTTCAATTCATTTAACGGTCCCTTTGACAATTTGATTATTTCTGCGGGACCCTGTGTAAACCAGTTAAATTACAAACGGAACGCCGACGGAAAGAAATTTGGTGAAATCTGTCCGCCGTTTCTCCGAAAAAGCAGGCGGGGACTGAAGATGACAAGGGTGATTACAATACAAAGTTATGCTGCTCTGGGGGGATCTCCCATTAAGACATTCACTCACTTCACAATATATTCAATGTAGATTCATATTTTTACTATTATTAGTAGTTACTAGTATTAGTAGTAGGTACTATTGTACCGCCCTTTTTTATTGTAATATAAATAGTTTAATTATATTCAAATAGTTTAGAATACCTGTTTTGTGGTCTGCGAGAGGTTGGAATAGGATAGATTCCGTGTTTATCTGTCTCCTCTCGCTGGTCCGGTCTTTTGCTAGACCTGCTCTTAGGCTGCTCACCATCTTCAGTAGCGGTGTTAGTCACTTTGGCACTTTGGTCGTTTTTGGGTATCCTCACTGTACTGCCACTGTCGCTTGTACTGTCAGTTACTACTTTAGTTATGCACTTTAATTAAGTACATTTCCGCACTACACTCAGGGGGGCGCTAGCTTACCGGTTCAAGTGCACCCAACGAACATTAGTTAAGTACATTTCCGCACCACCCTCAGGGGGGCGCTAGTTTACCGGTTCAAGTGCACCCAACGAACATTAGTTAAGTACATTTCCGCACTACACTCAGGGGGGCGCTAGTTTACCGGTTCAAGTGCACCCAACGAACATTAGTTAAGTACATTTCCGCACCACACTCAGGGGGGCGCTAGTTAATCTCTATCTGATATTTTTATTTAAAGAGAAATTGTACTTAACTGAAGTACAAGTGCTCATATAATTCCACTTACGATATCAATTTTTGAATGAAGTGTGTCCCTGATAGCTCCTCTAGAATATTCTGTACTTTTCATGTAATTATAATCGGCATTTTTCGTATGTCCCCACAAAATTGTTTATTCACAATACCGTCCGACTGGTACTTGGCGGGCGCTAAAGTATTACATCTGCGGAACATCATTCGGTGGTACGAAGGGGTTGGCGGGGAACGGGAGCTTTAACGGTAAGGGAAATATGCGCCTTGTAATTCGGTACGGATATTACTTGTGTGGGCTCGGGTTATTTCGAGTTTGAAATTTCAATAGCGGCGTCCCCCTCCCTCCATCCCTCCCTCCCTCCCTACACACACAGACACACACACACAGACACACACACACACAGACACGCTCGCACATGAGAGCGTAAGGAGCTTATAACTTGGCCTTTGTGAAGAATACGAAACGGGGCGCCGCCGCTGTGGAAAGCCTACCATTAGGACATTCCCTCACTCCACTATACATTCAATATAGTTTCGTATTGCTCCCTATACCCCAGCCAAACGAGAGTCGCCTTTCGATTCATCTTCTGAAAAGTCACTTTACAATATTTACTCCTTTACGTTCATTATAAATAGAAATTACATTTAAATAAAAAAATTTGGTAGTAGCTCATTCCTTATTTATTATTCTTATTTCCTAACCTTTTTTAATGTTCTAACAAGTTAAAGGGTTACTTTTCAGTGGTATTTTCCCCCAACCACAATTGTGGAAAAACTAGTGTTCAATTTAAGCCAGGAGAATCTGCGTATAAACAATTATGACCGAATCCTGAATGCTCCGCGAGCGCCAACCCGATGCGTTCCCACTTTTATACCTTTCGGCTTTGAACTGGAGAGCGTTATTTGCCGATAGGCCGTGCCCGAGGGCCTGCGGTTCACCCGCGTACCCTCCTACGCCACACTGCCCGCGGACCCACCAACCTTCAAACGTCGTCACCCTAACGGGCCCCTGCTCTCAATAAGGTAAATCGTATCATCGCCCTTGCCTTATCGTCTTGTCTTTCCATTCGCTTATTTCGACCGCATGCCAGACCTGTATTTTCATCTCTTCTGCGAGAAACTGCCGATGTGCAACTTTTTCGGCAATTCCACAACCTGAACAATTATAATGAAATTAACGCTATATTTTTTTAATTTTAATTTCACATAGAAAGTAGGTGATCTAGTTGAACGGGCCGGTGGCCTGATGCACGCTATCGGGCGTCGGTGGGTTATGGCGGTGCCACGCACTCGGTATGGCGTGCCAGCCCCGGGCAAAAACAACAACGAAAACGGCCCGGGGCTTAACCCCCGTTTTTGTTTTTCCAATTGGAATAGCGCCCTTAAAAAAATTAACGGTCCGCCTTTACCGGACTGAATATTCATTATTAGTTATTATTATTCTGCGCCTTTCCCGGCCACCCCTCGCTAAACGCTTCGGAATTCCTGAATTGATAATTCAAAGTGACGGCCGACTAAGTTTCATCACGGCGATCTTTAAAAGCCATTCTCCACAAATACTTTATTATTTAGGCTGAAGTCTGTGTTCAAAATTAAGCTGTTCCCCGAAGAATACCCGTCCTAAATTTATTTAAAGACTACCTTTCACATATAATGGCATCTTCAACCCACTCAGGTGTCGGTTACTCGTCAACACATTAAACAGCATATTTTATTGCTTCGATGCAATTGCGGCAGTGTCACCTTCATAATTGCGATCAAAAATTTATTTTGTCATTAACTAATATCAATATCAGATGAAATAATCGTTACTCAAACAGACACGAAAGAAGTGGTTCATTATCAACATACTCTAGAACGTTATCTGATTCAAACAACTTGTATCAACGTAATTTTTAAAAATATAGTATATTTCATTGTATTTAATATTTACACAGATTATAAAATGAATCTATGAGAGCAAAGGATGAAATTAGCTTGATTTCTAAAACCAAATATTCTAAATATCGATCTTCCAGTTACGGCGCACATTGATACTAACCCGCAACAGGGCTAAGTAATGACGGTCAGGCATTAGCGCCGCGGCTCGTTATTACAGAGAATTCTTTCAACTGGTGAATATGGCAAATCGTGGATTAATAAGATGATATATTGAACCTTCCCTGTTCGAATAGCGGACCAAACGTTCTTTAAATAAATAATCTTGTACGAATCATACAAAGATGTTGTATTTGAACGAATCATCATGTTTTTTTGGCTCATGGAGTTAAAACAAATATAAATATTTTGATAGAGACCACACAGAAAATTGGATACTTTAATTTATAAATTATTTTATTTTAATAAAAGGACTTCTCGTATTACAGAACTCGATACAGTGGCCGTTTGTGGACTTGCATCGGATTAAGGTCAAGTGGAATGTTGTCAAACCCGTATAAAGGGACGATTTCTCAAGAATTATAAAGAATATGAAACTGTACGCAATGAGATTGGGCGTACCATTTCGGAAATTAAAAACCAACAGGCGTAATTCGTAAGTCCGAAGGGCACTTGTGCGTAGAACCTCTTTTTGTGAAAGGCGTACGAGAAAGGCAGCGACTAAAAACAAGGACGTTTTTCATCTCTCAACAAAACACTCGGGGCTTAATGCGTATTTCATTCTTAAAATTGGAAGAGAGCCCCTAAAAGAATTATTCCCCTTTTCCCCGATGTTGTCCACCAGTGGAAAGAAATGCTCAGAATTATTTATTACTAAGCCCTGTAGTGTTAAAACAAAATGACAAAACGTCTCAATTTCAACGTCCAATATTCGGAAATAATACGTAACTTATTTCAATATTAGGCACCGATTTATTTGTCTATTGGTTGTTACCATAACAATGGGTAAGTGAGTTATTGAACGACCCAATCAACAAATAGAGCTTGTCTTTCCTGGTCTGTAAATAAAGTAGCTCAAAGTAATGGATGGGTAAGAGAGGAAAGGGACTGAACGAGTGGATTAGGATGAGGAGAAAGGCGGGAGTGGAACTTCAGGAACGGATTTCGCGACTTCGTCGACTGTCGGTATGTTGAGGTCATGGTGGATTGTGTGGTTAGAAACATACCAGGGAGTATTAAGGATGGTACGAAGGACTTTTGACTGGAATCTCTGGATGCGAGCGATGTCGGATGTCTCGGTGGAACCCCACAGCTCTATACCGTATGTCCATGTCGGTTTAAGTATCGCTTTGTATATTGTCAGTTTGTTACTTAAGGTCAATTTTGATGTCCGTTTTAGTAATGGTCTTAAAAGTACCAAATTTTCGGTCTAAGTCGATTGTTTTGAGCCGGGTATGGGGATTCCACGTGAGTCGTTTGTCCAGTTGGAGCCCAAGATAGCGAGTCTGCTGTTGGGTGGGAATAGGTATGCTAAAGTTTTATACATAGATTTATTGATATAGTCATTTTAATATATAATATTAAAACGGAGGAATATTTTATAGGAGATGTTAGGGCATAAAACAGTTCGCCCTAAGATTCATTGAATCTTTTCCAGCTAAATTGAAATAGATCAAAATTAAAATCTGATCCTGGCTGAAGGAATAATTACGCCGAATAGAATTTATTGTATATAGGATTGTGAAGCCCTCCCCCGCCACCAAAGTCACGATTCTTCTTTTTCAGCAGTGTCCCCTTTAACAAGGAGCTGAATAATAAAGCCCCGGCTCCATTGTGCGCTTTTTTCCCATTGTCAAAAAAAAAAGGTATACTTCCAGTCTCCTCCCGTTGGAGAACTGCAGCGGCCCGAAGGACAATGCCTATCGCGCGATCCTGGGGGATAGGGTCGCCGGCGCCATGAATCATCAAAGTAGTTGATGTTCTCCGATGCAAAATTCCATTACGGGGCAATTAAAGTCTTTGAATTTTTCAGCCTCAATTCTCCTCGCGGGATAATCTCCTGTCGGGGAAAAAAGACGGGGAAACTAGCTTAAAAGGAAAAACTCCCTTTTAGCGACACCGGAGAGATTTACAATTCAGAGCCGATAACGCACCCCAATTCTTAATCTCAACTTAGGATATGTAAAAGACGCGTTAAATATATTTAAAGCAAACAGGGAATGAAGCTAAGCGCTTTGGTCCAGGAATATGACGAACATACACGCAAATATATCTGACTAGTAATTAGGTGAATTGCAATTTTCCTCTTTGAATATTCAGTCATCAAGACTGTCCAACATGTCTAATCCACCTTAATGGGGCCTATTTTCCCATTTACACCGCTTAAAATTTTTTTCCTTGCAGGGTATATAGGAAATGTTCAAACAGCACACTGGAAATGTATGATACATATCATATATTGTAGGAGACATTTTCTTCTTTATTTTTTTTTAAGGTCGCAATTATGTTTTGATTTATGCGCCCTAAGAGATATTTAATATAGTTGATATCAATATGATTGACAGTAGCATTTCAGCCTCACTACTGAAGAGAAACCGAAACCTGGCGGGAATAGAGATTGTACGACTGATGATATACTAAACCTTTATACAAAAATTTACGTCGACTCGACCCTATTGATTATTAATATCCGAATACTTCCCATTCACCCCCAAACAATAACAGCGGACGTATAATGAAAGGGGTGTCTTGTTTCAAAACACAATGGAACATCGCTCATGAAATGCTAAACGAGGCTGTATAATGAGGTACATTTCCATGTTTAAAATTACCACCCCCGCCCACGAGAGCTCTCGGGGGTTTCTTTCCGGGTCATGTCTTCGCAAAACAGTAAGAGTCAATGACGTTCAGTCCCCTCGGTCCTACACTTTCTCCTTTCCTCGCCGGCTTTCAGTTCGACAGTAACGACGACGGTCTCTCCCTCCACCCGGGAACGGACCCAGAAGCAACAACTACGCCGGGTAATTTTGATAATTCAAATTGACAATTGAAATCCATTTTGGCACAGACGAAGCGCCCTTTATGTCCGTTCCGTTGGAACAAGTAAATTGAAAACTTAAAAATAAACCGTCATCGAGTATATATACGCACAATAGTAAGTAAGACGGGAATTTCATAATAATATTGCGTTAAAACATAATACATCAATATTACGATAATAATAGGATCACACTTCTCGGCCTTTAAATACAAATCTTTTATTGGGACTGCGGACAGCGGAAGGAGCCAAGTTTTAATGGGCGACTCAGTTCCAAAAACAACCGGTTTTTGGGTCCACCTCGTGGACCCCCCCGGGCTATACCACCCGGAGCGGCGACGCGACCCGGAGTTTGGCGATTTATAAGTTGAGTCATTAAAGGGAACGTTGCTCGGTTGGGCGTTGCCTCGGGGAGACATGTACCTTGTTAGGGACGAGCCGGAAGAGAGCTAGAGGGAGGGAGATGGAGGGAGAAAGTGAGAGAGAGAGAGAGAGAGACTTGAACCCAACAACCCTTTCCCGATCGGTGCTACCTCTGGCTTGGAACAGAAAGGGCAAGTTTGCCGCTGGGACAGCCCTCTTGATAACATTTAGGTAAATCACCGGGGTCTCTTGTTGGGAAGCACCGAAATTTTGCCTGCCAATGTTCCCGCCTTGTACTAATTATGAGGCCGAATAGTTAGTCCGCATTCAACAAAATTTAATTAAAAGAAAGTTCGTAATAGAAACTTTCAGATACCGGAATACTATTGGGTACACTTCGTTGAAATTCTACTCACTTTCCTTGTAATTTTGCTTTCTCGGACCTTATAATTAGCGCTCTATTATTTCATTTTTCTTTCAGTTATAAGGATTAATGTATTTTTTCGAGAATATTTGGAATATCAAAGCTCTTAATTTTCCGCTTTGACCGGTCTTGATTTCTTCGCCATCTTTATGATCGAATTCATGATCGATTGCCACAACTTAGGTATATACGTCTAATTTGCTTCCATTATCCCGCTCTAGCAACCTATATTTTCATAACTATGTTTACACAACGTGTATTAGACACTCATTCTTAGAAGAGAAGGACTCTTAGGTTTCTCTCGGACCTACTTTAGCGATTGGAAAAGGGTAAGGAGAGCGGGAGGGAGCTGCCCAACAGTCGCGCCGAGTTGGGTGCGAGGGCGGCCACAGAACCGTATATCATCCGCGGGATAAATTGTAAGCAACAGTCAACTTCTTTACTGAGAGAGAGAGGAGGAGAGAGACAGAAGGCGAGAATACCGAGAGGCCGAGTGGGAGGGTCGGCCGGATATAATTTATGCGAAATAAAATTAAATTCGAGGTAAGGGCTGAAGGGGAGGCGGCGGAGAGAACCCTCCGGCGCTTTCCGCCTTCACCCCACCGTCGCGGCCCCCTCGCCCACTACTTGAAATATTTCCGACATTGACTGCATATTATATGAACTTGGAATGTAAATAACAAGGCGGACGTTTATTAAAACGTGCGGTCCCGGAGAGTTCTACCGAAACCGCCCAACCCTCACAACGTCAAGTTCGACCGTTGAAGTCTAGAAAATTTTCGTTAGTTTCGATATCAGTGTAATTTCCTCGGAAATTCCCGACAATCCCTCTCCAATATTTTATCCAACATCGCATGGTTTCATTGAAAACGCATTTAATAAATTCAACCTCGAGTCTCAAAATACCTAGATTTTACCTATTCCTTTTGGTTAGGTTCTCTGTACGTAAATTCTTTACGTTAGTATGAGTTTGAACGGAATTTCGTTTCGAAATGCGAAAATAAAAATCGTAAAACGACTAACGGAATTATTTTGAGCTAAAATATTCGCCTCAACGTTAAATACACTCGTTAGGAATGTCGCCCCTAGATGCTCACTCCGGTTTAATGACGGGAGTAGTACTTAACATTGCCAGTATTAAATACCCTTTACAAAAAATTCCTCATTAAATACCTTTCCAATTACCGGCTTGGCGAGAAGGAAATATGTATCAAAAGACAAACGGAAACGGAAGATTTTCTATATACTACGTGGGGTAAAAATAATAAAAAAAAAGAGTTATAATTAAAGCGGCGGGAGCGCGACACAAGGCTTAACCCCTGTACAGAGTACGGGCAGGTGAATATGACCCTGGCCGATGTCAAGTATTCATGAGGTGGAAAGGTACACCCCCGACAGGGTTGTGGTGGCGGGGGGTAGGCTTCCTCTCTCTTAATCCGAGTCCGCTAAGCAACGGGCCGCCGTCTAATGTAAGAAATAGGGTGCCCCCCCCGGCGAGTTAATAAGGTTCTCTCGGGGGCGCCCTGCCCGCCATTGAAAAATTTATAAAGGCCTTCCGGATTAAGTGGGCCGTCGGAAAAGCTTTACAATGATCAAAGCGACACACTCTTCCGGCGAGATGAAATGTAAATGCGATCCTCGACTGTCCGAACAGTATTTCTGCAGGTGCATCGATAACACCCCCGACGTAAACCTTAAATCCATTCAGGATATTGCATTTAGTCAACTCCTGTTTGTTGAAATTCGCAATTGAAATCAAATACATCCGACTCCCCCGCCGCGGTTTTTTTTTCACCTTTTATTTTGTGTACAACCAATTACAGTATAATTATGTGTACAAATGTTGAATGTATATTTCTCGCTCGAATGACTCGATAAAAGAGACCACCCATTGACTTTTCACACGTGAACAGTTTACGGCTTCGGACCAAGTAGATCTCTAGGCCGGCGGCGTTTAAGCCGACGCGGGGGGGGATAATGGATGGGTAAGAGAGGAAAGGGACTGAGCGAGTGGATCAGGATGAGGAGAAAGGCGGGAGTGGAACTTCGGGAACCGGGATTTTGCGACTTCGTCGACTGTCGGTATGTTGAGGTCATGGTGGATTGTCTGGTTAGAAACATACCGGGGAGCATTAAGGATGGTACGATGCACTTTTGACTGGAATCTCTGGATGTCGGATTTCTTGGCGGAACCCCATAGGTCTATTCCGTAAGTCCATGTCGGTTTTAATATACGATTTGTACATTATCAGTTTGTCGTTTATTGTAAGTTTTGATGTCCTTTTCAAAAGAGGTCTCAACAGTCCAAATTTGCGATTTAGATCTGTTCTTTTCAGTTTTGTCAGCCCCAGTAGCGAACTGAATTTTCATGAATTGCAAACGATAAGCCATGTATATGGAGTAACCGAGTTGAAAGAGATCACGGTATCGTTCTTACTGTATTATGCGTACGGACTTACTAAGAGAGTAGCATTCGAAAATATATCTCGGATAAACAGCGGCATAACGTGTAGTCGAGATTTAAACGCACAGACTCAACCTCAATTTTCTCTCTTCTTGGCCAGATTAGAGTGGCTGACAATCTGCCAAGTAACCCGCAGTGTGGGGGTGGCTTATCTTATTCTTCCCGTTTTACGACTCGGCGCGAAAACAGGGGGCCCTGCGTCCGTCCCTCGGCGACTCCGTTTTGACCCCGTAATAAGGGGACACAAAAACAAAGGAAAAAAGGGAAGAGCTCAAAACGGGTGGAATCTGGAGGAGGGATAAACAAAATTCCCCGGCCAATTTATGCCGATGACTCCGGCCCGGGTATATCCGGCAGGCTTGGGAAAATTGGGGGGTGGAAACGGAGAAAGAGAGAGACGGAAAGATTGGCTAACGCCACCAGTCGAAACGCGTTTAGTGTCCAACCCCCTAAGTGTCCCCCTATTTGGCCGAAACTACCCGCCGATTGTGCCCCGGGATTTACCTTCAGCTGTAAACACCATCCGACAAACCATGAAGACATACTACACGACTATTTATTTAAATGTTAATCATACCACTTAAGGCCTGTGGGACAAAATCTTGTAGTTCACTTTAAATTACCAAATTCATTCCCCAATTTACATATATAGAACAATCACATACTAGTGCGACGTGTGCAATATGGACTTTCGATATTGCTACTTATGCTGTCATCTTTTTTATAAACACAAAGAGCTGGATATTTCATTTGCTTTATATTTTATGTATTATATGACAACACTCAATAGTTTTAACACTTTTGTTTGTACATCAGACCTTAAATTTCGGTCTTTTTTAAACCCGCTATGTAAACAACTCGTTAAGCCTCTTATTAACTACATAGGGCTCAGTACGAATGTTTCTGTGAACAAAACGCAATTTTATAACATTCGAAGTGAATTCGTTTATATATATATATATATATATATATATATATATATATATATATATATATATACGTCGTTAATTAAACGACGGTCGGCCCTAGTTTTATTTATATTTCAGAAATTAAACTCAAAAAGCCCCTGTAGGGAAGTTGGGGGTCCGTCAGATCTCCGATATTTCTCCGGAGAGTCCGTATATCAAAGGGTTCGGAGGCCGCAATTAAACTGAAACTCGAAGTAGGATTACATTGGATTTTACGAGCGGAAAATTTTACGAATCGCCCCCGGCAGGCGTAGACTTTAATAAATAACGGCCGAGATGTCTGGGGCCAGGCCCGGGGGTTTATTAGAGGAGAGAGAGAGAGAGAGAGAGAGAGAGAGAGAGAGAGAGAGAGAGAGAGAGAGATAAAGTGAGAGGGGCCGGCCTTTCGTTACACGCTTCAACGGCCACCGATAAATGTCGCGGGCAAAACCAATCTTATTTATGACATCGGCGCGGCCTAAATGATTATGTAGACCCTCCCGATCCGGGAGAGGTTGGGCTCGTTGGGACCGGCCTCCATCTACCCAAACGGAAGGGCAGGCGTAGATACCGCCAATGGATATCTCCTCTACGAAGTAAAGGGAGCGTTTTAGTCTAGATATTCAAATGGAAGTTCTCCTAGATCTTACTGTGAGAGTTGTAGCGGGTAACGAACCCACGAATCTCAGATTCCTTAAAACATTAAAATAGGTTTAAGGAAATATTTAATTAAAGGTTATTCGCAAAGTCGCCTGCGAATAGGGTCCGTTAAAACCATAATAAAGCCTAAATCAGGGCTCCGAGTTCGATGTTTTCATCAATTAGATTATTTTATCAATCCACGAGAACCTCGAATGAAAACAATATAATTTTACAAAAATTTGTCCAAAACTTTGAACCTTTTTCTAGTTACGGCGCACTTGATACTGACCCGCAACGTTGCACAGCAATGAAGGTTAGGCGTTAGCGCCGCGGCTCTTAATTATGCAGAATTATTTCAACTGGTGGACGAATAAGACCCTAACCTGAACATTCCGTGTTCCAATTCCGATGTGGGACCGAATTTCCTTCTATTTTGAAATCTTATACGAATCGTATTTTGTCCCCGAAATCGATCACACCGGAGGGGTATTCAGTCAAGTGTATCCAGGAAACAATAGACAAAATAGACGCGGGAGAATTTTTCATAGCCGATGCGATCCCTTTTATTGCCTTTACGGCCGATCGGGTTGGATGAAAGTTACGATTTCATTTGGAAAATGAAATTCGGCGTGAAATCGCTTCCGAGTGGAGGCGCGACAGATACGGATCCCCCATATAACCGGCTTATCCATCAAAACCGGCAGTGTGTTTAATCTAGGAAAGCGTCTAGGGGGGTAAACCCCGCCAGTGGCCTACAACGGGGGTATTCCCATTTCATTAATAAGACTACTGTCGAAAGCCCGCCCCCCCCGCCCCCACCCCGACGCCAGACACGAAATAGGAAAAAAAAATTTGGCCAATCCATCAATAGATCTCCGAGCGGGGACGGACCCTCCCCCCACTGTTACACGGCTCAGCACTCGGCGCCTTTGACGTTGATTAATAGCCGCTAATAACGCGAACGACGGACGAATGTCCGTAAGAGGAAGACCTCTTAACTCCTCAGCGTATCCCCTAATTGGAACGTGTGGGGGGGGGGGAGGGATAAGGGGGGACGTTCACTTAGGGGTTGTTGCGAATTCGCATTACAAGCGGAGGGGCCGTCCGATATCAGAAAAGAAATTTGGATGGGGTGGCAATCATTGGTATTAAAGAAGCCAATAAATCCAAGAGGCTAGAGAGCCCGTGCGGTCGTTTAAAATGATTTATTTGCTTCCGCCACTCCTACTGCAGTCCACAGCGAGTGGCAATTTAATTCCCGGATCTATCGCAGTTGTCCTATTTGTTGTAAAGCTACTTGCCTTAGCCATTGGAAACCCAACTGGAACGAGTAACGTAACTGGAACCCGATATAATTCACTTCGATAGTATTTTTCGTAGTAACGATGTCCCATTGAAAAGTACAAATATAAAGTCACCGTTCTCAATGCAATTTGTGAGATACCACTCATATCTTCCAGGAGAATTAATTAAATGGGAATTCTTAATTAGCAGGTTGTTGTCCTAAATGCGCCCCTGACACAGTGAAGAATTACCGTTCACTGGAGGGAATCAAAGAGGAGGAAGGCAAACTCGTGCCTATAAAATCAGCTGCCCTTAAAGCACGTACTGAGGCATGTTGAGCGCGTCCTCTTTCCTAGATCAGTACAGATTTTCGGATGAGGGAATTTCTGCAAGGTCGAAGAATTAAGCGGGCCGATAATTAGGTGTATCCCGAAAACGGTAACCGAGCGAGAGCTGTTGGAACGGTTCAGACTCCGCCACCCAGTTAAGCCCCCCTCTGTGTTTGTCTTCAAAACTACTTCACCGCTCGGTGTTTAAGCCCATGATGACTCTCCCTACCCCCCCCCCTCCGTTCACGATCAAGAGGAATGCCACCGCTTTTAAAATCTTGTTAAAACGCCTTTAGGTCGCAGACAAAATTATTACTTCACGATATTTCAATTTTGGGATATTTATATTCGGTAATATTAAACCCGTCTTTTTTTAAATGAGATTACGTCTGGGAATTGAATACTGAAATTCGCAGAAACATGAGAAACACTAACGAAGACTATGTTAGGGGCGGGAGGAGGGGGACTTAATAAAAGTGCACCCCAACCATAATAATTTCGGGAACCTCTATGCATAATGTAAGCGAAAAAAAAACGGCCGTCATAGAAATGTCGCGTTCGACGTCCAATCGCATTTTTCCACCCTCCTCCCCGCATATTTATTTAGCATTTTTTCCGTGTTCATGTTGGGGTAACACCGGCTTCTCCCCTCGAACAGTAGGGTAACCGCTCAGCCCGTCCCCTCACCGCACGCCGGTAAAAATGTATTAAGAATTTAGTATTCACGGCGCGTACCCAATTATCGAATTGGTGACGCGGGTTTATTTTGGGCCGAAACCGGGGCCCGGAGGGGGACCGGAGGGAGAGGCCTATTAATTCATTAGTTGTCCATGTAGAAGAGGGAGCGCCCCATAGGAATCGATCCGTTGTTTAGTTATGTAACCAGTAAATTTGTTGTTTTGAATACCGAAATTATTTTCTATTTACATTTATCGATATTTACCCCATTCACAAACATACTAAATTGTTTGATAAATAAGCAGGGCTATCTGTTAAACGTAATTCTAGACGGAAACTAGAAAACACCCTTTAGCTAAATCAGGAGCTAATGCTTTAGAGCTCCTAATCTCGAGCTCCTGGTTCTTAGCTCCTAATCTCAAGCTCCTGGTTCAGAACTCATAATCTCGAGCTCCTACTTTAGAGTATAATAATAAATAGAACCTCACTTGTCGATTATTAATCTTTTCCAGCCCCTGATCTCAGGTACAGACGTCGGATGGTCGTGAGTTGAACCACACTCTCTTCCATTTCATCCGGTCATTTATCTTTTACGCAGCGTTCTCCGTTCGACGTTTCGACGTCGAAGGTGCGAAAGAAAAATCGGGCGCGAGACAGACCCCGGAGTTGTCCGGGTTCTCCTCTATCTCGGTGTGTCGTGGGGGGGGGGCGCCGGGTCTTTTCCCGGAGCCGCGACGATAAACGGAAAAAAAGAAGGAGGGAGCCGGGAAAAATTCTGCCGGAGATCCCCCGCCATAAAGGACCTTTTCGGGAGGGGCGGCGGTCCGCAGGACCATTACCGGCTTCCTCGGTTGGGGCCGCTTATCGGACTTGGCTGTAGTCGACCCCCGGAAAGACTAGACCCGGTGATAAGGGGTCTGAAGCCGCGACTGGGCGATAGGACGGACTATCAGGTCGGCAGAAAAACGCGTCCCAAATTTGAACTTAACTGTGAATTAGATACACCGGTTACAGGATCCTGCACGTCTGTGGACGGCTATTAACAATGTGAAAAGTGAATGAAACATCTGAATACATTTTCCGGGGTATTATAGAGCCACTTATGTAAATAATAACACTATATTTTTTTCTACTGTTTTAAATAATAATTCAGTTAGTAGGGGTAGTATTGGGTTTGGAATATCTGTTTTGGCCGCTCTTGGAGTTCATTTCTCATTTATGTTCCTTTTTTTGTTCTTGAATATATCCGTGTTTCATGTTGAGATAAGTCAATAATCTCCGTTCAAAAATATGAAGAGGGAGTAAACTATAGTTAATATACGTCTAATATACGAGTAACGCTCAAAATAAGAGTCTAAACACCCCAATGTTCCGTTTCCTTTATAACAAAAATTAAAAGGTCCGACGGCCTCGGAATAAGTCGAGTATTTCTAGTTTAATAACGTCAGAAATAGCACTCGCGGGCCGTAACACAGCTTGCGCTGATGATCAAATCTACATGAATAAATCATCAGGGCTCCCGGGCGCTCTGAATAAATGTTTTAAATGACAAATGATCTTAGGCCTTTCTCTCGAGGAGAGAGAGGGCTCGGAAAAAACGGGGCGGGGCTTTCCACTTACGAATGTGAACGGGCTCGATGCCCTGCCTGCGCATTTAGCGTTCTTATTCCTTCGATAATGGGCCCGACATTTAGCTATATATTTTAATTATATTCTTACGTATTTATGAGGATAAGGAAATAATAAGGAATTCGGAATCGCCAACCTCAAGGGAATGATTAACAAAATTTATTTTTCAACAGTATTTTTTAAATTACAACACAACACTTATCTTCCCCTCCCGCCTTTTAGTCGATACGAATTTTGCAAGTCAAAATTTCACGACTGTAAAATTACTAGTGCAGTTTCTTTTCCGTTGGAGGGAGAATAGGACGGGAGTAAAGAAAGGGGGAGATATGGAGGAGGCGATACTGGCTGAAGGCTGAGTAAGTGTGGAGGGTGTCTGGTTAGGGTGTCGGGGCCGGGGGGGCAGCATCGGTTGACTCCGGCTGGAGGGAAAGAGGGAGGGAGCGAGAGGACGCAATGCACCGGGAGATTGGAGCTAACCAAGCTCGTTATCAGAGTGGGCGGAGGCGGGGGGGGGGCGGGGGCGGAGGGCGGTACGCCGTCCCCGATAACGCTAAGAGCCAACATCCATCTTAGCGTGCGGCTGGCTGACACCCCAAGCCTCCACATCTCTACGCCGCCAGAGACACCTTCATTTTTGCCAACGGCGAGATAAACTCCCGGCGCCCGCTCAGATTTGTCCCCCTGTACTTTCAGCCTCGGAAATGTGACCTATTTTTAAGTGGCGCCAGCCCCCGGCTATCGTCTTCCCTCCGGGAAATGCGGAATGCGGGCATCGCTGCCGGTGAACGTCTAATTGTAACCAAGAAAATTGATGCATCATAACGTTTGTTGTGATTTGGTTCTGTCTCACCTGTAGAAATACCTTTACAGTGCCGATATACGTAACTGATTACTGGGAACCGATGTCGAGAAACACGTTTAGAGCGCTTCCGCGCATAAATCATTAATGGTGAATTATGCTTACCCCTCGCCGGTAGCTACTACGCTGGACGGCTAATAGCGACATCCCACTGCAAATTGAAGAGGACTCGGTATCGCACCGCGGTATCAACATCTTAATTTATTTTTATTTCAGCTGGGGGACGGGAGAGGATTCTCTGTCTCCAGCGACACGGAAACGCTTTTAAAGTTGCACCCCGCCGCCGCCGCCCCCAACCGCGGTGCATTCGGGGCGACTCATCTCATATTTCATTCCGTCAACTGGGAGAAGCTCAAAAGACCCGTATGAATAAATAAAGGGGTCCGAGAGGCGGCGATAAGTCGGCGAAGGAGGAGCGGGCGGGGGCCAGGCCTTTAGGCGAAATTGTTAGGGAGGAAAAACATTACATCCATTAGAAATATGAAAAAGTTACAGGAATAGGGCAATGTCAACGCCAGTGGATGTGTTAATAATATTAAGCCGCGAATTTTTCGTACAAATTTTTCTTCTAAAAACGGTCCGAAATACGGTTAATGCGTTGATTCACCGCACTCAAGGAAAAGTTTTCCCGCCTCTCCTGGAATCGCTTCACGAAACATTTATTAGTTAATTTATATAAACCGCCCGGTTTACACTTCATATCCCTTCTCTTATCGCCGCCGAGAAAAAGGACTCGGAAGACGGGCGGAGAGAGCCCGGATATCTTTTCTCATGAGCAAACACCGGCTTTAAGTTAAGGGCGAGTGGGGCGCGAGAAACCCAAAGAGGGAGGGGGGGGCTCTCTTTGGCACTGAGGAATGCCCCAACCGACCGCCTTAGAAACACTGTTTGCACTATTAACCGTACAACGCTGTGTAACCGCCAGTGCGGCGCGGGATAAACTAAAACTGAATTAAATTTTATTTAACTTTCGTCTATGAAATTTGTTCCATCCGTCCACGGGATTGCCTCATAATGAAATTTAAATTCCTCCGACCTAGATATCCGACATAAGTATATGTGTATTTGTGGTCAGTTTTAAAATGTACAGTAAATAATATTATACGCCGGATATTAATTCTGACCCATAGCCCACATTCGTACATAACAATATCCAGTTGGAAATATTTTATCGCATCTCTATCATTTCGGATATTTATTGCCGACGGTCACGGAAGGAGAAGATAACACCGATCGATAATTAGATTAATTTTATGGGGAGTATAATTCCCGACTTTAATCGGGCGGCCGTTACACGCCGGCGACATGTCGTCATGAAAACGAACTATTGTCGGAGGGCGGTAAAACGGACAGAGACAATTTTCGAAGTCGCCGCGGGACGCCCGGAGATTTATCCGGGGCTAATTTCAATTAGGAGGACCATTGGAGAGCCGGCGCTGGGCGACAATATTGTAGGGGGAGGGAAACTTAACCCCCACTTCCTGTCGCGCTTTACTTAATGCTCGGGGAGGAAACGAGGGCGGGAGAGAGAGAGAGAGAGAGAGGGAGAGAGAGGGAGCGATAAAGAGGGAGATTGGGGCCGACAGAGAGGGCGATAGGAGTAAGAGTAGGAGAAGAGCATTAAGCAAAGTGAAATCGGGCATTGGATCGTGTGATTCGGTAATTCCCGGTCCCCACTTCCCCCACTACTCTTCCAGTAGAACAACTTTAATTGTTATTAAAGCTTTCAATACCCACTACAATTTTTCCTTTAACCCCCTTTAATCCCCTTCCCCGCTGTCACTCCTCACCGATGCTTCTCTCGGCCCGCTTTCAGACTGTGTTTTTATTCAAATGACTCAACCCCGCCGCCCATTTGCGCTCCACTGTCGCGAAAACAGTTCACGCTCCGACGATCCGACAATGCCCTGGGCAATATGAAAAGAAACTGTGAGGACGTCTCAAGTAAAAATTGTGCGACAACTTAGAAACGTCTCCTCCAACCGTTACGGTCTAATTAGTCGCGGAACAAAATCTGAGTCGGGACTTGCTTTATAATACAGCTCTTAGCTTTAAAACACAGTTCTAAAATCATGCCTTACGGAGTGATTTCGAATAATCAGAAATTAGACGTGCCATCGGGCTTCTGGCCTTGGATCGAGGCCCCCGAATTTGAAAAGAAACGCCTCTTTTCTATCAGATTCCTTGCCGGAAAAAACAAATAATAAAAATTAAAATAAGTCATCTTCAGTCTCATTCCTTGAGCAGATTGAAGCCACGTGTCGTTACCAGAGCCAGCGTGCCTCTTGAGATTGTGCAGGTACAATCCGAATACTGCGATACATTGGATGGAAATAATAAGGAAAAATATATAAGCGTTATAGAAAATAACGGCGTGAAATATGAATAACAAGGTTGGAATGGACTCGTGGACAGAGACATCTGACGGCTATTCAGGTGAACCAACTCAGCCACTGTTGGAGCGCTACCTGTTGAAGTTCAATGAAACTTACGGCGAATGCTTCCTCTACAATAAAAAAAACGTTAACAGTTATTCATTTATTAAATAATCCACACATAATCCTTCAATTTGTAAGAAACTACATTCAATTTAGTAAACTAAACTTTTTGCAGCTTTACTCGCAGTGGAAAACTGATACAAATAAAGGAATAAGACAATTTCAACGATATTTATTAACTCGTATAAATGAAAAGGAAATTTTCCAGTTGGTGGGTGAGTATGAAAGGTTGGGAAGTGGTTTCCGGACGGGGCCGGCGGCGGCGGTGGCATAAGTCTTATTAATGAAAAAGGAAACCAATTTGGCAACAACCGAAGCATAAGTTTGTGCGGTCGCTCTCACTCTCGGACCCGGGGGTTTAATAAAGGACGGGCGAGGGCGACCACCCCAACCCGGCCCGGTCTGGACCAGTAAACGCATCTTTAATAAAGACCGACAGTAAATAACAAAGCAAGAGAGAACGAGATAGAGGATTTAGAAAGAGAGAGTGAGAGGGAGAGGTCTCGCGGCAAATAATAAGAATATTCCGAGGGATATTAGCCCCTCCTCCGGGGTCGGCTTCCCACTCCCTAATGAAATCCGGCTATGCAGCCACCCACGAAAAGACTCAGAGGAAATAATAAAAAAAAATCCTTTTCCTCTTCTTCCTTCTTCCTCCTCCTCCTTCTTCTTCTTCTGCTATTCCATCTCTTTTCCTCTGAAGAAAAAGAGGACTTTATCTCTCTTTCTCTTCTTTCCATTCAGGCGTTTAACCCCTATTTAGGACCATTTCGTCCAATTTCATGTATATAACGTTCCGCCTTCCCTCCCCCAGCCTATCGATGAACACGCCCCTTGGAAAAGACAAAGGAAAATAGACGCTAATATTTAAGATTTATTTTAAAATAAAGATCCCCGTTATTGGTTACTAATTTGCATAGACGATCGTAAAAGTGATGATTTTTAAAAAATGGCTGTACCCCCGACAGTAAAGGGCTACACTCTACGTCTGATGTGGATAAATATATGTTTAATAAATGCGCCAAAAGGCGGAGCTCCTCGTGTGAGCGTTTCGCGCCCTTTTCAGGACCATTCCGTCCAATTTGGCGTATATTACATTCCGAGGTCGACGCCCTTCCAAGCGATAAAACAAACGAAACGGACATTTCGTTTCCCGGCATTATTAAAAAGCGGAGAAAGGAAAAAATTCCATTTCATATTTTTCCCAAAAGTGTTCGTCGAAAGTACCCCGGCCGCCACTCAGCCACCAGCTCGTGCACCAACTAATGTTTCCCTCATGGAACACGCTTCCAACATTAAGTACGGTTCTTCTCGTTTAACAATAGGGAAAATTGGGGAAAATTTAAAAAACAAACAAAATTTTCGATTTTTCCGTTTTCCCGTACGTGAACATTTGACATTTTGTTTCGTTTTTTTAGAAAAGGTATATTTCAGTGTAGATTATGTGTGTTTCTGTCTCCTCTCGCTAGTTTGATCTTTTGCTAGACTGGTTTTGGCTGCTCACCATCTTCAGCAGCGTTGTTAGTCACAGGATGTTTTTTGGGCATCCTCACTGCATTGTCACCTGTACCTTTAGTTAAGTGCATTTTTTTATACTTACCTTCTTATTTTTATCTTACAATATTAAGTTTTTAATTGTCTATGTAAGTTTTACATTCCCTTTAAATAAAAATTATTAGATTAACTAGCGCCCCCCTAAGTGTGGTGCGGAAATGTACTTAACTAAAGTTCGTTGGGTACACCTGCATCGATAAACTAGCGCCCCCTGAGGGTGGTGCGGGAATGTACTTAACTAAAGTTCGTTGGGTACATTTGCACCGATAAACTAGCGCCCCCTGAGGGTGGTGCGGGAATGTACTTAACTAAAGATAAACTAGCGTGAGGGTGCGGAAATGTACAGTTCGTTGGTTCCACGCACCGATAAACTAGCGCCCCTGAGGGTGGTGCGGGAATGTACTTAACTAAAGTTCGTTGGGTACATTTGCACCGATAAACTAGCGCCCCCTGAGGGTGGTGCGGGAATGTACTTAACTAAAGTTCGTTGGGTACACTTGCACCGATAAACTAGCGCCCCCTGAGGGTGGTGCGGGAATGTACTTAACTAAAGTTCGTTGGTTCCACTTGCACCGATTAACTAGCGCCCCCTTGAGGGTGGTGCGGGAATGTACTTAACTAAAGTTCGTTGGGTCTCTTTCACTGATTAACTAGCGCCCCCTTGAGTGTGGTGTGGAAGTGTATTTAACTAAAGTTCGTTGGGTCACTTGCACCGATTAACTAGCGCCCCCTGAGTGTGGTGCGGACATGTACTTAACTAAAGTTCGTTGGATACACTTGCACCGATAAATCACCGGTCTAGCGAAAGACCAAACCAGAGGGAGGCGACAGAAACACACGAAATGCACGGTATTCCAACCCCTCGCAGACCACAAAAGATGTATTCTAAAGCATACTTTACAATTTGAAAAACAGAGTAACAAAAACTTTCACACAAAGTGCCACAAATATTTTTCCTGTAAATGAATAAAAATCGAATGAATTTCATTCGGTCAAACTAAAGATTAAATCAATTGTGGTTATTATATGAATTGATTCCTGGTCTATGAATATTTCCGAAGAATAAATTATTGCTCGGATCGTTGAGCCGTTGACAATTGCTGTCGGTAGTTGCCAGCTACATTGGGAACATATGCCAATCTCCTGCAATTTGGTAAAGCACTGATGATTGTAGTCGTTACTTACAATTCATAGTCTATTGGGCGCCTCATGACTATGTCGTACAGGGGTGGTTGGTAGTGCTGGGGGGAAGGGGAACATAGTATGAATCACACGAGTCGGCCAATAGCCCTATCCCGTTTCTATGTTCCTTTTACATCGGCCAAATTGGACAGCCATGAAAGGAGGTAATAAATGGGACGCAGTTTCGAACTAATACAGATTGTATCTTATTTTTTACCCTCGCTGTGAGCGGCGTAATTTATTTGACTGCAATAAAGTAAGAAAGATACAAAAATCCGGGCGGTACAATAAACAGCCGTGTTGCAAAGTGTGTGACAAAATAAGTTTCGAACAAAATGGGATCGTCAGAAAATTATGAAAACTAAAGGAAAATTACTCATTTAACATACCTGTTTTGTGGTCTGCGAGGGGTTGGAATACCGAAGATTTGTTGTGTTTCTCTCTCCTTTCGCCGGTTTGGTCTTTTGCTATGTTTTTCGATGTTTCTCGGGCATCCTTTTCCGGGGACCGTACAAGTGACAGTGACAGTGCAGTGAGGATACCCGAAGAACATAAAAAGTGCCAATAGTGACTGACACGCTACTGAAGACGGCGACCGGTCTGACAAAAGACCAAACCAGCGAGAGGAGACAGAAAAACAACAAATCTACGAAAAATTACTCAACTCGGTTTTAATACGTTCGTCTATGTTATAACGCATAAATTTCTGTAGGTGTTCAGTACGTCAAATCATGTATTTGTAGAAAGTGATACCTTAATAGAGTATATATGTTGATTATTTAATTTGCGTTGGGACCTCCACTACCTATATGCTGTGGAAATATTACATACGCATCCGAATGTTTTTCCCACGCTGGTAGCCTGTGCACCTCAATACATGGCGTCTGTCAGTAGCATTTTGGAGCATAAAAGTTTTTGAACAGACACCTGTTTGCAGTTGCTATTTTAGCCCCAATACCCCGGCTGGTATTGGTGTTTCGGTTTACCAAACGGCAAATATATTTAGTATATAACAGAATAGTTTAGGTAAAAAACGGGCAAGTACAAAGTGAATGTACACTGAAATTCACAGTCGGTAAGTCACTTTATTTTTGTTTTAGTGCCTCGAAGTTTATTAGAATATATTATTTTTTTCTTGATATCTTTTGTTGTTCATACGCTACCCTAATTGATTTCTACTTCTCTAAAGGGAGTTATCATGCAGCAGATAATTAGCCTTTCAAATTTATCCGGACTCGCAGACGCGCCGTAGTGCCTGTGACTGTTGTTCCCCCTTCTAAAGGGCCCTCTACCTTGGCCTAAAACCCATTTGGGGGAGCCCACGGCGAGACGTCGCGCGAATATTTCAGCCGCAAACTCAACCCGGCCCCAACGCCCGTCTCACCCCGCGAATAAATCGGGCGGAATCAGATTTTCTCTTTTCGAAGAGGCCGAGAGAGGCACCCCCCCCCCAACCTCAAAAAAAATATAAGCCCCTGGCGGGACGCCGGCGGTGAATTCGTCTGTCAACCCTGGCAGGTGCGATAAGTCCGCAAAGCCCCTGATGAAGTCCCCACTCCACCCGCTTTCATCCGGTCCCCTTTTCGGTTTTACGTGTTTTATAACTCTCGCAGTTTTTTGGTTATCCGGTTAGGTTGTGTAGTAATCAACTTAGTAGTTACCAATTCCCGATCAATATTTCCGTTTAAATAGTGATTATGTTACCTTATATTAGCAATATTCTCCAGTGCAAGAGCCAATTTTTATTTATTCGTATTGGTAATATTACTCAGTTCCAAATCTCATATTCCAAATTATAACTGCGCCAGATATTCTAAACTAGTTTTTTAGTTCTAAGGGGTTTCTATAGTTATGGTGTAATAATTCAATTTCTTCTAGTTTCTGGCTCTACTTACAGACAGCAAGTACATGCCATCATCTTAAAGTAATTGACTTGTCGGGCCGACTATATAATAATATTAGTTAATATTATCAGCATAATATTATAACGTAATATGCTATATATGTTACACGTAGTTTTTGCCCAACATCCTTTGAATAATTTATCGACCAGAGTGAGGTCTGGATGTGCGTCCACGGCCTTAGTAATATTTAAAGAGCTTTTCAATTCATAACCGATAAACCTCCGTCCAATTCCCGGACCCGATCTCCGCGGAAAAGGATAGACGGAGTGGTGGTGCGGGAGGGAGAGATTTTCGCGAATCCGATTGGCCGGAGAGGAATCTCGGAAAAGGGTAACCCGACCCCCCACCCCGCGCCCGATAAAGGGTTGAAGTTAGCCGCTACAAAAGAGTGGCCACTTTGTACCGGTTTTATTGCCCGCCGGGACAAGTTTTAGAGAGGCCCGGCCCCCATTTACATCGGGCCCCTCCGCGACCTCCGCCTATCCCTTCACCCTGATTTATACAGTTGCACGCTATCCTCTAAATCTTAAACTCTTTATTGACTATACAGCCCCGTTAGGAGAGACGGAAAATTTACTGCGGGAACTCCTTTTTCAATTGGTCTGTAACGTAAGAGGGCAAACCCTCCTCCCCACCCCCCTCGCCACTACCACTAGGAGGGGAAACAAATAACGATAATAGGGGTGGTATTTAGACAGGCTATGAGAATCCGACAATTGGATCCCCCTATTTTTCCAGTTTTCCCTGCGGGATTGGGATTTATAAACTTTTCCGAGTATCTGAAACGGCTCCCAACTTGGGGTATTTAACTCGACTCTAATTTTATTTAATCGTGTATATGTACCCATAACAAAATAACCTTGCATCCTTATATTGGTACGGTGTAGACCTATCATATTTTTCCTAAGTTCGGACGAGTATTTCGGCTACTAGAACTGCTTCGTTTGATCAGCTGTATCCAATAAACATTCCCTTAGAAGTGCAGACACGTGGAAAGCTGCCCCTACGCGAATTATTAAAATATTTATAAGGCTGGTGGAGCACGGGCCGTTATTCCGTTCCGCCGGTCTATTCTGCGCTATCAATTTGGGCCGAGGCCTCACGGGTGCTGTTTTCTTCGTGGGAGAATTTATAGAGCTCGAACGATTCGCAAGAAGGGTTTTTTGGGCCTGCGATCGGCCATCACGGGACAAAATGATTTCCCCGCTTGGCGGGATAGGCTGGGATGCTTTGCTCGGAAACGAGGAAAACGAGGATTCTCTGGGAGTAACGAACAGCAAGAATGAGCCCACGATGATGAGTAATAAATTTGGTTAACGAACCAGTCTTGCAGGCGGTATTGAGAGCGAAACTTTCACTCGTGCTCACCAGAGGAGAGAATGAACTGAACTGTGACCGTTTCAGTGAATACGGCCCCTACTTGTTTAATGCAATCCGATTTCATGTAATCGTGTCGCGCATTAAGAAAGCGGCGGCGTTCTTTACGACTTGGAGGCCATATCGGGCAGCCCCCGGCGCCCATAATGCTCCACAATCCCGTCTGTTTCGAGACTCTGCCGCCTTTCCGTTAATCATTAACCGTTTCGGATGCCGGTTAAAGTTTCTGGCTGGGCCGGTTGGCTCACACGGAATTAGTAGGCGGGGAGAGAGAGAGAGAGAGAGAGAGGGAGGAGGGTGTGAGGGAGAGTGAGGGGGAGTCCTCTGCGGGGCGCCACGCGCTCCCCGCCCCCACAACACCGTAACAAGTTTGCAATTATGGAATAATAAGTTAGAAGTGGGGCGTGGGCGGGGCGAGCCTAGGGCATACTTAATCTTGGAGGAAACATCAACAAAGAACCTCCATAAATTATTCAAAGCGGAAGCCCATAATTAACACGGGCCTGCCCCCACCGCTCGACTCTGGGCGAGCGACAACCAATTATAGAGAGGGTGAAGTTCAAGGCACGCCCACACACCACGGCCAAATCCCAAATCGAGTTCTGATCGGTACCCCGTTCCCCTGTGTACTCGGCCTCCTCACGCCTTATTTCGCATTTATCTGTTTAATACTTGAATAAGTATCACAAGTATTTAACAGCAGGTCTATAGTATTAAGTACTGAACTTGCGTAAACCTATACCGGGCTAACCTGTGAAGTCATGAAGTAATATCGATTTCCTAAACTAAACTCTGCTTTGGCTTCCACCACGCGATTATTAATCCCCCACATGCAACCGATATTCCAAAGTGACACACGTATAATTCCCAATTATAATAATTGAAGATGGCGAGCGGCCGAAACGGATATTTATAGCGAGTGATTAATATTATCATTTATGATAACGGGGAATCATCACGTGCGAAACTCGGGCATATTGTTTTCGGTATTCCAATCAATCATCGCAGACTAAATAGCGGGTATTCCAAAAAGTATTCGCTTTAATACAATTTTGCAGTTCGATATCGAGATGGCGAGGAAATAAAATGGATGGTAAACTCTGCGCTTTGGGACTACAGGCGCCTCTGCAGTCGTCCGGGGGCATTTGTCACGGAGGAGGAGTTGCCGCATTCCTGTTAGGCTTCCGTCTCCACCACCTGGATTTAATTCTGTTCAATCCGGGTTTACTTCAACGCATCCGTCTTCCCTTTTTGTCCCGATTTCACCGCCCCAAGATATACAGCAGGCGGAATCGATTCAAAGTCTATTGGACGGTGCTGTCGGGCTCGCTTTTCTACATTCGAACAACAAAACATAAATACAGGCCTTTGTGTATGTGTGTATATGTTTCGAAGGTTTCGTTTCGTTCTTTGTTTTGGGACTTTGTACGAGATATTGGAAGAAATGATCGCTGCAGGAAAAATAAAATTTAAAATCCCCGAACGGTTTTAAGTTTGAAAAAGAAATCTGATTCCTGCGGTTGTACTCCAGCCACGAAGTTCAACCACCTTCGCACGTGAATGTGCCTTCAACAAGTTTAGGACACGCGAACTCAAGCTGAGCATAAATTAGTCACGTAGTAATCCGTAAATAATTAAACGGTTGCCTACAATAACAGTGTAATTAGAAGCGTATTTATTGGCCTATGAATTATTTGTTTCAATTAACTGAAATTATGGCCATCAACAGTGGGCGCGTCAATTATGCATTTATTAAACAAAAGTAGTAAACACGATTACGATTTAATATTCCATATTCGCTTTTGCCGCTGACAAACACGGATTTTTTCCAGCATTAATTAATGCTTCGGTACCTTATGTATCTCGACTGCCCAGAAATCATCTTTTCAGCACTGTTACTACACTGCTATTCATTACATGTCTATATAAAACGGTTATTTGAACAATAATATGTTATAATATCGGGTCACGTCCTGTGTTACCCCCTGGCATTGATTGTAGGCGACAATTTTCTTAAACATATAACTCGTCTAGCGTTGTAAGAAAGTGGAAAAAAAGAGAATCGCTATCCAATTTGGGGTATTCAATAAAATATACGTTGGCCGAGGGATCGTTGGTTATGCATAGGCGGAGGCGGTCTCGACCGCACTTCACTCAACGTCAACCGGCCTCTCTGTATACCCGGGCTATTTATCCGGCCGCAACCCTCTTGGCAAACACCCTTATCCCGGCCAACATACCTCCGCCTTGAATCGAAGGATAACACCGGGAAAGCATAAAATATGAATTTAAACGCCCGGTTCCGCACAACCGAGGGGGAGGGGGCCACAGTCGCTTTCATGAATTTCAATGCAGCGAAAATTACGAAATTGTGTACACCGGCATCCGCCGGGAGACCGTTAATAACAGGCAAAAGGGCACACGGCACAGAAAAAAATTAAAAATTGGCTAAAATTAATACCAATTTGTTTAATTTATAGTGTATATTGATACCGATATTTTTTACATCAGTTTATTATGTTATGAAAATACACTTTCTTTTACCATTTACAAGCGGAAGTAACATGGTAACGTGCTATGAATAATGTTTTAATCTGACTGACAAAACTATTAATTTTTATCTACTAACTTCGTAATGGACGACACTCGAAAGTAAAAGCCTGGGCAGGATCGCCTGATTTTCTGTTTGGCAACCCTCCGTAACGTGATCGTAATTAGCCAACCCACTCAGTTATTAATTAACATTGTTCGAATTAATATTTATGGCGATCAGGTGTCGTCGATTGTTGCATTAGGCGTGCGGGGAGCCGGAGTAAGGGCGTTCGGTAGAGCCCCAAAGCCCCTGAGTAGGGGCAGGTCGTCAAATGTAGTGTACGCTAATGTACTACAGAGGGAAAAGTGTTGACTTAGGCCTGAAGTGACTCCGCGGAGGAGGGTCGGCCGCACCACCTGCGGGCCCTTCGCCTTCTTTACTCCTTTCCACTAAGTAGATTACCCCCTGTTGTTGTTGTTGTTTTCTTACCGTTTTTGAGATACTCCGCCGCAAAAACCCTTTACACTTTCAGCAGCTCGGAGGAGACCGTCCTGTCGATGCTAATCCTTTAAGTATCCGAACAGCCCCACAATCAACCTTCCCCCACAAGTCCGGTTTCCATTTTCTTGTTTAGAATATAAAAAAAAATTTAATTCCGCAGTTTAATTTAACTTTGCAAAAAATGTAATTAAAATGTAAATTCCTTTCCTTTAAAACAATTGCGGTAGATACATAGTACTACATTTGCGGCTTAATACATTTATTTAATTTTATTAATTTCTTCGTCGCATTACTGGATTGCATTCATTTTATTTTCTCCGACTGAAATATTACAAATTGTTAGTACCTGCACTGTACCGTTGAACAACCAATGGGCCATAATCATATGCGAGTGTCCCTATCGTCCGGCCCTCCATTATATTTCCGTTCAATCTCCTTTACGACGGCCCGTATCATCCCGGGTTGGCCGTAATCTTCCAGTCCTAGTTGCAGTCGAGTCAGAGTTGGCTGGGTTTTACTGTTACGAGATAGGGGTGGTTCTGCTACGTTATTCACCCATTGGCCGCGTTCGCCGCCGATGGGGTCGGTTACTTGCGGCCTAAATTAAAAAAAGCATTAGGCCACCCCCCCCCCCGCCCACCACCACCGTATCTGACCCGGATACAGTCCATTTGTGTTCGCCCTAGCGCTAAAAATGGAGCCGGGTACGAGTGCTAGAGTTCGCCATGAATTTTTACGGCGGTCCGCCGACTGTGGTGGCGCCCGTTGGACACCCCCTTTATCTTTTTCGCATAAACCCCAACGACCCCGTCGAGAAGGGGCTGTTAAGCAGTTTCAGAAATTTAAAATTAATGCGCAGTTGCAAGTGCAGCTGTTACATTCGGACCACTGTTAAGCTTCAGTCCACTCCGTCCGCGTTCCGACAATATCATTAGTACTTCCTTGTATTCACTTTCTGGATGTTCCCCCTCCACTCGCTGATTTGACCCTGTCCTAACCGTTAGTGAAATTCAACTACACTATTGCTCTCTTGTTGTAGTACTAAAAATTGTGGTTTCTAGTAAATCGATTGTAAAACACGACTTGGTTTACTCATATATCGTCTGAGTTGTTTTATTAACTTTAATCGACATAATTCATTTACCGAGTAAGAGTTACGGTACTCCAGAGCGATACGGAGTAATTAGATCTCGATTCTCCGTAGGCCTAACTTCCGCCCAATTACAAATTACAATTGATTAAAAGTGTGGAGTTCGGTAACTCCGGTAAACTCATTATATTTCATTTACCGTACCACTTTCCGTTGTATTCGGAGCGATAGCGCCCGAGATTATGTGGCCAGTGCCTTCGAAAATTACGGATAGCTTGGAAGTTCCCAGCCGATTTAGCCTCGGCCCGCGATTAGAGGTGTTAATGCCACTCATCAATGTACTTTTGAAGGGCCATTTTCGGCCTAATGCATTCGTCGTTTAAAAATTCATCCGAGCTCTACAACACTATGTTACGTTACAACATCCTCCTACTGTTCATTTTAGCAATACACCCCCTGTCAGAATAAAGTTTTAATTATAAATTATAAGCGCTTAAGTACACCCCCAAAGTACTCCGGCTCGGGTTTTTCTTCATTTTAGCAACCTTCAAACCTTCAGAATGGTCTGTTAAATATCACAATTCAATGACTGTTCGCCGCTGGTATTTAAACCCGGCTGAACTTTTTACGGGAACTTGAATCCGAAATTGTCCTTCAGGTTGGTAATGAATCTAACGCTTTAACCACTAAACCCAATTTTCAGAGATTTTAGGGCAATAAACTGAAGATTCCGGGTTCGAATCCCGGTGGTGGACCGAATTTTTCGTCAATTAGGTAATTATGAATCCATGAGAGCCTCGAATAAAAATAATTTGATGTTTAAAACCATCTGTCCCAAATCTCGAACGTTTTCCAGTTACGGCGCACTTGATACTAACCAGCAACAGCGCCCAGCAATGAGGGTTAGGCATTAGCGCCGCGGCTAATTGCGCGGCTAAGTTCCAGAATAACCGGACATTGTGGGACGGTTTAGCTTAGCGGCCAACTAGAAGATTCCGAACTTACTTTCAATTAGAATTTCTTGTAATAATTAACAATCCTTCATTACGTTTCGAAACAGACTCTGGGCACAATGGGGCCGTCGAATGTTCCTCTGGACCAGACTTACCGAACCTGGTAGAAGTGTATTATAAATAGAATATTTCCAGTCTGTTACCAATCATGTTCACAGCAAGAAATAAAGCAGTTAATGAGGCCCACTCGTTTAATCAGTTGAAGGTGAAGCAAAACTCGGACCAGCGCCGGTATTTGGAGCCATCCGCCATCGGAACCGGTCATATATCATCCAACCATTGTTACCAGCACTACTATAGAAGATCCCTATATAAAATGAGAATAGGTTAGGGATAAGAAGTAATCTAATGAAGATTCAGACAGAGATCTTACTTACCTTACGGCTTATTGAGGTGTTGTAAATACCTCGATCCCAGAGTTTGATACACTAGAGTACATTGTGTATATACGCATTTTGGATGTTCCGGGCGATGAAATAAATCCGTCCCAGTCCATGTAACGAGTATTCCCAATATTCCCCCATTTCAGAGCGTACTTTTGACGCCCATATCGCGTACGTGACTGCTCCGTATATGAAAACAGAAGTCGTTCAGCGCGAAATTTCTTTTCCAAACTCGGCGCATATAAGAAGCGTATCCCAACTCTCCTCTCGGCTCTCCCAAACCCCCACCCCACCCACCAACAACACCTCCCGCATTTTCAGACTTCGCCCTGACGGCGCGTATAAAAACGAGCACGCTATTTCGAGGGGAAATGCGAAAAAGATAAAAACAAAAAGGACAGGAGGACAAGCGTAAAACTCCGAAAATCTCCGGGACCCGGTCGTATAATTCAAGAGAGACGAAGCTTTTATAACGCCATTTTTCTGCATATGTTACTTCTCCAGGGGGCCTATTGGAAGCTGGAAAAAATTACCTCGGGCATAGTTCGGGCATTGTTGGTGCCGGAGTCAGCCTACATTGGAGCGGTACGTGTCTCAAGTTTCTCGACTTCCCCCGGTAAAGTTTAACTCGGTTATTGCCAACGTTAGACCATTATTGGAAGAAAATTGTAATACTGTATAGTTTTAACGCAAAAAAAATCGTAAGCCATTCAAATAACATACTCCGACATTCAAACATGACGGGTTCGGACATGGAAGGGTCCTTTATTGGGAAACGCGGAAAACGACGATTCTCGACGGAAATAATGTGCCCACAAGTTAAGCTTATTTAGAGTATTGAGAGAAAAACGCTCACATTTGTAGACCAATTAATTTCTAATGAACTGATATAAAATTCTGGTATAAAATTAATTCTAAATAAATAAATAACAGATACAGATGTATAAGGGGAGGGGGGAGAAAAAAATGTTGACAAAATGGGTCGCCCATTAAACGAGATGTAGGGGCGTTTTACACGTGAGTCACCCTCCCGAGTGCCGGGGACAAATTCGAGGGAGAGCAATAAAAGTCGCGCTATCTTCCGGGGACATATTTATCGGGGGGTGCGAGAGACCGGCGGTAGGTGCAACTGGACAATGGGGCCGCTATTTATGTTTATGCTGGCACGGACAGTGAGCGCCGAGCTCCACCCGGGACAGTTCTCAAGGGGCCCGCCCTCTTGACAAACGCCCCTTCCCCTCCTCCTAGGCTGCACAACGTTTCGCGGCCCGCCCCGATAAGCATTGCACTTTCATAGCCGATCCCAGCCCGCAGTCCTATAATATTCAATTGAAAATAAGAGCGTGATACTCACGTTAGGCATTCAAAAGATTAGAAGATTGGGAGGAAAATAGGCTCGAGAGTTTTCCCGCCATTCAGAGCGCTGAAATTCACGTAAGAGAATATCACTTATGGCGTTGTAGCCACATATTTCAATACGCAAATCGAATTTTTTTGTGGAACAAAAGAGTAGCGTTTTTGTACAAATATTTTTAAATTCCGAATTTGTCCGTATTATTAAATACAATTTGGGATATATTATTAATTCATAATTTCCATAGCATTGAAATAGAGCCTTTTATTTTTAGAACAAATGTAAATTTTAATTGGCTGAAGAATTCTCCCCGTATCAGTATGGATTCCATGAAACAAATTATGAATTTTGTTACCCAGATTTCCTCCGTTCGAGATCATTATTCGGAACGCGTTTTTCTCTCCCGGCGCAATCTGACAACAAGCGTAGTTGCGTACCCGCCGGCGGCGTGAAATTCTCGCCCGGGGAACTCGATCCGGCACAAGAGAACCCTATTTGGGTATTATTATTTTATTGAAACGGGAAGGTCTGTTGACGGTCTGTTGGGGTTGTGGGGGTGCGGTGGCTACAGCCGGGAGGGGGGGGGTGGTGGTGGTTGGGGTGAATATTTGATTTTGGCGGGCGTTCGTGCGTGATTCCCCGGCAGGCGTGCGGTGGCGTGGGGGGGGGCCGATACCCGGCGCCCAAATAGAGATACACGCGCGCCCAACTTTTATTCCCCGGCTTATTTATGTTTCTTCGACACGAGCATAACCAAAGCCGACTCCAATTTTCCCGGCGTCTGTCCAACGTGTTCATTTCCACTCTCAGTTACACGGGCGCAGTCGACATTCTCACAGCCACAGTTAAATCCACTATAATAAGTCATAATGATCTCTATATATGAAAGATAGGATAGGTAATAACAATATAATACTAAATATATGAAAGGAAGTGGTACAATAAGAATCATACAAGTTAACTTATATAATTTAATATACCTGTTTTGTGGTCTGCGAGGGGTTGGAATACTGTAGGTTCGTGATGTTTCTGTCTCCTCTCGCTGGTTTGGTCTTTTGCTAGACCGGTTTCGGCTGCTCGCGATCTTCAATAGCGGTGTTAGTCACTGTTAGCACTTTGGATGTTTTTTGAAAACACTACAGTACATGTGAAAGTGACAGTGCAGTGAGGATGCCCAAAAAACATCCAAAGTGCTAACAGTGACTAACACCGCTACTGAAGATGGCGAGCGGCCGAAACCGGTCTAGCAAAAGATCAAACCAGCGAGAGGAGACAGAAACATCACGAACCTACAGTTAACTTATATATTTTAATTATTATATTGTATATAAAACAATGTAATCAGTGTAATTATTATTTTATTTCTCTCCATTATGTGTGCATTATACGCCGGCTGGATTCGAAACCAGACTGGCACCTTATTCATCAATGGGTTGTGATTTTTTCAGTTCAAATAATGTTAGGAATAACAATAATATAGGAGTAATAACCAAACTAAGGCATAGTCAGGAGCCGCGGCGCTAATGCCTAACCCGCATTGCTGGGCACTGTTGCGGGTTAGTATCGAGTGCGCCGTAACTCGAAATATTCGAGGTTTGCAACAGGGGGTTTTGAAAATCAATATTTCTTTTATTCGAGCCTCTCATAAATGTATTAAACAATGCAATTGAAGGAAAATTCAATGGGAGACCTTGTAAATCTTCTTTTCGATTTTTTCTTCTCGATGTACTAATTGCACTTTGTCCCTGTTGCTAACTGGATGTATTATTCGGCTTCTACACCCCGGTAAGTATAGAAAATCAGCAGTGTAAGGTACACCTACCCACACATTACAAGTTGTACCTCACGTAGTTTGCTTAAACTGAAAACGTGATTGTGTAGATTTCATTTCAAACTGAACTCCTGAGTTCCCAGTGGAATTTCTGTCCAATCTCCTTATTAGGTGAAACCGACAGGGAATCGCCGAGGTTATCGGTACACAGGCCCACCCGTCAACATGTTCTCGGCCCCTCCCGAACGCGAAATATGTTACATAAATATAATAACCCCGGAAATGAGGCGGTGGTGGGGGGTAGTTCCCTTGGGACGGGGAGGGCCGTGTAATGACGGGCAGGAGGAGCTCCCCCAAAACCCTAATGCAGCTACGTGGGTTGCATTATTCAGCCGGCACCATTCCCCAATGCAAATGACGCCCGTTTGAAGCCGCTATCCAAAATTCGAAACCGCGGAAGGAACATTCAGATGAATCGGTAAACAATACACTAATAAGACATTTGGAATCGATGGCGTAATGGAAATAGATATTGGGTTGACAACTAAGTCATTGCGGATGTCACCAATGGATGGCGTTACTTCTATTTTAACACGTGTTGACATCTTCGAAATGATAAGGTCTTCTGGTATAGTCTAGAATACCTGTTTTGTGGTCTGCGGGGGGTTGGAATACCGTAGATTTCGTGCGGTTCTATCTCCTCTCGCTGGTTTGGTCTTTTGCTAGACCGGGTGCTCGCAACGTTCAGTAGCGGTTTTAATCACTTTTGCTGTTTGGATGTTTTTTGGGCATCCTCACTGCACTATCACTTGCACTGAAGTTAAGTACATTTCACAGTTAAGCACATTTTTTTATAACTTACCTTTTTGTTTTTATATAACAATATTAAGTTTTTATTTGTCCATGAAAGTTTTGCTCTCTTTAAATAAAAATTATTGGAAATAGATTAACTAGCGCCCCCTCGAGGGTGGTGCGGAAATGTACTTAACTAAAGTTCGTTGGGTACATTTGCATCGATAAACTAGCGCCCCCTTGAGGGTGGTGCGGGAATGTACTTAACTAAAGTTCGTTGGGTACACTTGCACCGACAAACTAGCGCCCCTTGAGGGTGGTGCGGGAATGTACTTAACTAAAGTTCGTTGGGTACACTTGCACCGATAAACTAGCGCCCCCTGAGGGTGGTGCGGGAATGTACTTAACTAAAGTTCGTTGGGTACACTTGCACCGACAAACTAGCGCCCCTTGAGGGTGGTGCGGGAATGTACTTAACTAAAGTTCGTTGGGTACACTTGCACCGATAAACTAGCGCCCCTTGAGGGTGGTGCGGGAATGTACTTAACTAAAGTTCGTTGGGTACACTTGCACCGATAAACTAGCGCCCCCTTGAGGGTGGTGCGGGAATGTACTTAACTAAAGTTCGTTGGGTACACTTGCATCGATAAACTAGCGCCCCCTGAGTGTACTTAACACACGAAATCTACGGTCTTCCGATGTTATTACTCTGTGCTCTATGATACATTTAGTAGTAAACATGCCCCCATCTGTTTAATACTGTCTGAAACATGGTCAAACAAAATACACCTAGAATAGTTGTTTACCCTGGACGAACAACTTTCTGGTTTATATACTAGAACTGGAGGTAGGAGCTCAGATAGAATAAATAGCCTCATTTCGTTTTGTTAAACAGTGTTGTTGACGGGAAATTTATTGCGTCTGACGGGAAATTCGGTGGGCGCGGCGTCGCTTTTGTATTGGGCGCGATGAATGTGTTCTTTTCCCAAAGGATCTGTGCCGAATCTTCGAATGAGTTGAGAGGGTCAACGTGAGTTCCCAAAGGATTGTGTGCCGAAAGTTTCGGATGAGAGGGACAGGTGGAGCGCCGGGAGGGACAGTTAATTCAGCCGGGACGTGACCGGCAGTTTGTTAGGCGAATTAGCAAGTTTCGGATTGAGACAAAGGTGGAAGGGCAGCGTGGGCAGGCCGCGTGGGAATAATCGGGCGGTCTCCACCCGCCCTAATTCGGCCGGCAGTTAATTAAAATCAACTCGGCTCATCACGACCAGAGCACGAACACGGGCAATTCGTAATTGAGACGCCGCCAAACCTACGGCACGTGACACTATATACACTATAATATAATACTACCTGTGACACTATATACACTATAATATAATACTACTGTGAAAACTGCGCTTTCAACAGAAAATTAAAAACCTATTCGTGCAGTTAGAATCCCCCAAATTGCCTCGATTCGTAATTGAAATTACTATTAAATTTATCGAGGAATCCAGCTTCGAATTAGTCGCCCAAATTTCATTAATTTCATTAGAGAGAATAAATGAAATTGGGAATCGATCTCGTACCGAAGGAAAAAAAAAAAGGAATAATTATCTCTCCTTTACACAGATTAAACGCCCACCTCCCCCCCCCCTCTCTAAACGCTCCACAAATGTAAAATCAGCAGGCTCAATTATCCTTGTAAAAGCGTTTAGCCTAATGCCGTGGGGACGGGGGCGAATGCGGGGGAGTCTTAAGCGGGCCAGCAGTACTAGGATGAGAGCAGCGGGGTAATTACACGGGCAGATAACAGTTTCGGCCGTTTCGTTGCCTCGCCATCCCCACCCTCCAGGGAACAGAACTCTTCAGAAAACGTAAAAAAAAAAGTACCGACTTAATTTGCTTGTACTTTAAAGGTCAACCGTAGGAGGAACGGAAGCGGGAGAAGACAGCGGTACAACATACTGTTATGGGTCACGGTCATCAGCAATATAAATAGTACGATTTACTGTCTTACAATTAACCGAAAGAAATTAATATTTATATCGCAAAAATCAAATTTGCTTCCGTCGGTCAGTTCACTAAAAGTATCTCACAGCTACTGACGATGGTAAATAAACGAAAGGGGAGAGTCGATTTAAATGGTGATCAATATAAATCGTTTGCCCGAAGATTTTATTTAAAATTTGTTCAAGAAAAGATATACACATATAAATACATTTAAAGACAAAGATCGAGATTTCTGAAGTAAAGTTTTGTTCGATTTTTAATTAGGATAACATAGTTTAGATACAGAATAAATATTTATCCTCTTTTTATCTTTTGGACCGAGCCTCAAGCGTAAAAGTTAGGGGCGAGTTATTAAGGTGTACGCGAAGGGAAAGGTATACGGCCCGTGTATTCGGCAGGCGAAGTTAGCGGTTCAGTTGGGGCCGGGGCGATTAGAAGCCGTGTTTGATTTAAAATAGCCGAGGGGGTTGTTTACGGCGCTCCCTTTGAACGGCGGTCGTCCGTCCCCCGTCCCACGAAAAACCGGAAGAGCCGAAACGAGAAAGAGAGGATACGCCGTTTACCGAAACGCGGCAACAAACAGTCGCTCCGTACAAACTGTACGGACCATAAAAGGAAGTAGGCGGCCGGATCGAAACCGATGAATAACGAATCGTCGAGTCCAGTATAATCGAAGAGTTCCTTAAATATAAACAAGCCGAACAATCGAAGTCGATGAGAGTCCTCCGAGGGCGACCAAATAATTTAATTCCCTTCTATTCTGAGCCCCTCGGTCTCAGCCAATCGAGTTGTCGAGTTACGCTGAACGCTGTTCCCGAATAAATGCAACCCCAACGCCTCCACCAGGTTTTACATGCTTTTACTCGGAATGAAGCGCAAACTCACGGTATGAGCCGCCAAACGTACATTTCCCAACCTGAAAGCCCAAGTATGTTAAGAGTTAGAAAGTGGGCACCTCGCATCATTATTTTTACCGCCGTAAAAATTTAAATTATAACAGATTTTCATTATATATTATGCATTTTACAACATTATACATTTTCATATATATATATATATATATATATATATATATATATATATATATATATATATATATACAGGTATAACGTATCTTGTATTACACCTGCCGACATCGGGTTACACTGGGTACTGGGAGTTAGAAACGGGCGGATAGAGGGGCCGCTGGAGAGGCCTAATTAGCAAGTTGCGACAATTAGACTGTCGACCCTGCCGATGACAATAATGTAATTAGTTTAACCGAACGTCCACAGTCGGATTTGGGAGTGTGAAGTGGCGGGCTTGTCCAGGGCAGCAGTGTCGTTTTCAGTGGGCCGGGGGCGGCCGCTCAACCACCAGCTTCACCTCAGCTCACCCTCACGGGTTAAACTTTATCCCTTTAGCGGCTAAGTCCGGGTAATTCGGCTATGAGACGCTCAAACGGACCTCCTAACTGGTATAGACCGCACATTGTTGGAGCACACGAAAATAATTTCGTGAGGAAAGTCGGCGATAACGTGGGGATGAAGTAGAGCATTCATTATTTAATATCTTTTATTATTTAATTTGGTATATATATATATATATATATATATATATATATATATATATACCAGGGATACCAAGAGTCCAAAGAAAAGGCCCCAACATAAAGTAGACGACTATATATTAGCGAGGAATACTCCGATAGAGGGTGAGAGGTGTCAGCCTAAGGGCTCTGGTTTCTAATTATGGTATAAATATTAAACAAACATACGTCTATATATATATATATATATATATATATATATATATATATATATATATATTCGATCACGATGCGACCTGCTTAATAAACAACTCAAACAACCAAAGTGGTGAAACTGAAAGAAACATTACTGCGAAGTACAGGAGTGCGTTTCATCTCATCATGTACATCAACATTTCGTCCGTTGAGAGTGCAATGGCCGCAGGAACACAGCGGATGAGGATAGGGCCGCGTGGAAATTCAGGATAAGGGAAAGGGATTACCGTTTTCAAGACATAATTTGCGCCCAATAACTTGCCGGCCAAGCACTAATCGGAATCAACAATCTAAATTGCGCCTACCACTAGATTACTTTTCCTGTCATTGATACAATATCGGACGCTGAGCTGATTAGATTCATATTTACGGTGTGGACCGAATCCCGCATGCTATGTGCTGTTCAACTACCCATTTCGTTTAATAAGGCAGGATATTAAACAAGTTACCAACAAATCACTACTTTTATGCCATCTGATACATAATTTTGTAATCATACTGGAGAGATATATGTTGAATCCCGTAATGAATGAAATTTTCATTCAAAAATAAAATAGGGTGATCAATTCTAATGATACGGCGCTGAGCTATACACTACCGCAATGCGTAAGTTGTGCGGGTCTAGTATCAATAGATTTAGGGCGCAGAATTATGAATATTTCTATTTATTTATTTATTACTTATTTATTAATATTTATATTTCTTTAGTTTTACATTCTCTCATATTATTAGGATATTAGTCTTATTATGAAGAAAAAGTATTACAATTATAAAATATTTATCGGGAATAATTATATTTGTTCTCAGATAAAACAGGATAACACATCACTTAAACTCTTGGCTGTGTAAGTATATCTAGTTGATTAAATTTAAGGAAGAAGAAGTATTTATGAATTCCTATATTTATTCATTTCATTGTTACAATATAAAACAATAATCACATTACCTTACTTTACTCATAACAGGTATTCCAAAATAATCATTGTAAGTTTCTATTTTTTTATGAAATTTCATATTTTTTATTCTCAGTCCGTTGTTTGAAATCATACATCAATATACCATATCTGATTCCGCTTGTGTTATAGAGATACGAATGTTGAATAATAGTTAAATAAATATGTTTACCTATACCTAAGGTCTGTGAATTTTGATAGCTGTTTACCAGCCCCTAATTAACGTCTAACTGACATCACTCTCGCAACTTCTCTCTTTTTATTTAATGTTTCGTTAAATTCAATCTTACTGTCGGTTTTACGGCATTCATTTTGATTGTTCCAGCGGCATGTGCCGAGTGACATTGTGAGTATTGAAATCGGCCTAGGACAGGATACCTCGCGGGCTCCCCAACAGGTATCATAATGTATTCGGGGAAGTTCCTGACTAGTACCTAAACTGCAGACAAGATCCCCGGGTGGAGATAACTCGACTCGGTATCGATTTCCAATGGCCGTTGTGATGTTTGTTGGTCGGCGGTGTAGAGAGAGGGAGGGAGGGAGAGAGAGAGAGAGAGGGAGGGAGAGATATCGAACGGGTGTGCTGTACATGGATGAGCCTAATGGGGGCGTTGGGGTTGGCGGTGGCCCGGGGCCCGTTCCGTGGGTCACCGCCCCAGCCTCAACAGGTGACCGTCATTAGTTAATGGCCTAACTGCTAATGTCTCCTAACCTAAATTATGCTACGGGCCCTGCTTCATTACGATAAGTCTGTTGACTCGGGATTCTCCTTCTCCTCCTTCTCCCTCGCCCACTCCCACTCCCACTCCCCGTCCCTAAATTTAACTCACTTTGTTTCAATCATAAATACAAATCCTACTAGTTTAGAATACCTGTTTTCTGGTCTGCGAGGGGTTGGAATACCGTAGATTTTGTGCCTTTCCGTCTCCTCTTCAGTAGCGGTGTTAGTCACGTTTGGCATGCTATGTGCTGTTCAACTACCCATTTCGTTTAATGAGGCAGGAGATTAAACAAGTTACCAATAAGTCACTACTTTTATGCCATCTGATACATAATTTTGTTATCATTCTGGAGAGATATATGTTGAATTCCGTCGGGATAATAATATCAACACGTTATGAATGAAATTTTCATTCAAAAATAAAATAGGGTGATCAATTCTAATGATACGGCGCTGAGCTATACACTACCGCAATGCGTAAGTTGTGCGGGTCTAGTATCAATAGATTTAGGGCGCAGAATTATGAATATTTCTATTTATTTATTTATTACTTATTTCTTAATATTTATATTTCCTTAGTTTTACATACTCTCATATTATTAGAATATTAGTCTTATTACAAATTGAAGAAAACATATTACAATTATAAAATATTTATATTACGCTCTGCTTCATTACGACAAGTCTGTTGACTCGGGATTCTCCTTCTCCTCCTTCTCCCTCGCCCACTCCCACTCCCACTCCCCCTCCCTAAATTTAACTCACTTTGTTTTAATCATAAATACAAAGCCTACTAGTTTAGACTAACTGTTTTCTGGTCTGCGAGGGGTGGGAATACTGTAGATTTTGTGCCTTTCCGTCTCCTCTTTGATTTGGTCTTTAGCTGGACCGGTTTCGGCCGCTCGCCGTCTTCAGCAGCTGTGTTAGTCACTTTTGGCACTTTGGATGTCTTTCGGGCGTCCTCACTACACTGTCACCGCCACTTTTACTGTGCAACTGCACCCAACGAACTTTAGTTAAGTACATTTCCGCACCACACTCGGGGGGGCGCTTGTTAATCGGTGCAAATAGGACCCCCCCCCCGTGACTCGGTAGTGATGGATTGTCCATTCCATACCGACTGAAACTCCTCTTTGATCTCTGTATAAGAACCGCGAAAATAGCCCACAATATGTAGCATAACTACTATAAATTCTTTATACCACCTGATTTTATATGACCTAAGCGAATTTCACTCACACGAGCTTGCTAACTAATTATAGGATTAAGTTCCATCTGCGTTAACCAACATTATTGTCACAATGTTGTCTGACTCTGTTGGTACCCCTGATGCGATATTTACGCTCATTCTTCTGAACTCCCGCTGGCGCTCTTGGCGGAACAGCGTGTCTTTTCCTGGTCCCCGTCCAGCACGTGCAGGCCTCCAGCACAGCCGCTAGCGCTTGCCTCAACCAGTGGTCCCTGCTTCAATTTTCCAACCTTGAATTGCCCTTACGTAACCCGTCAAACGGCTCCCAAATCCCCAGTTCAATCGAGGCGCTACGTGAACCCGCGAAGCAATAAGTTGTTCATCAATAATTGTAACGTAACCGTTAAGTAAGTCCTCTATTAATATAACTCTCGAATTGTTTCCTGCTCGTCCGTTCGTTCTCTAAGGCATCGTCAAAAGCTTCGAGACCCTCTGAACAAAGTGCCTCGTCCCCACAGTTGATGAATGCTTAGTAAACGGAGTCGACCAATTATCGGCAAATTACAATAGCGTTAAAATGTCTCAGATTGAATTGTATTGAGAAACTGAAGAATTCGAGGAAAACTGTGTTCGAATGAAGGGAAGCCCTGCAGCTAAAAAAACCTAAATTTCAGTAATAATTCTGATCGGAACAATTGGAACTACCATTAGGTAGACGGGGATCCCGTGCGAATTAAACGTGTAAGAGTTTAAGAATATTTTGCCAGTAATCGCAAAAGTGTGAATAATTTCCCGGAAACTATGTAATAATTTCAAGGAAGCTCTTATTTTGCAATTAAATTTGATAATCGTTATCTCCAAATCAGGCAGGAGGAAGGAACAGTCCGTATGATATAATAATCTGAACAACTATGACTCAACTATGTTTCTTTTCAACATTTAAAAGGTCTCATAATACGGGCTCGTTTTAGTAACTCATATTAACCTGGCGCAGTTATCGAAAGGCCTAACGGAGTCCGTGCGTTTAGCGGCTCATAATATGAGACTTTTCCTCGTTTTCAAATAAAGCCAGTCTGTCCTTGATAAGTTCACGGGTTTTCCGGGTAAATCCCTTACAACCAGTCATACTTCACTTCTCAGATTCTCAGGTGGCAAGAATTCGCGGGACTTTCCCGAGTACTTTGATAATGCACAAGACTTTATCCTCTGGCCGGGGAAGTATTACTTTCTGGTAATCAATATTGACAGTAGAGGCCAGAAATTTGTTATTTGTATTGAGGAATTGTTAAGGATCGAACTCGATTGAAATTGTCCCGGAATTGTCATACTACGTCCTCTCGCGACATGTTATTTCGGGTCGCGTTAATGTTTTAAACATTTTAAAGCCGCCGTAAAATAGCGGCGTTCGGCCGAACGGTCTGTGCTCAGTGTAAGGAATTCCAGTTTTGCCGAAGATCTCTCTTGCGGGGAGGGCTCTCGAGATTGCCCATTTATAACCGAAGGCGACACGAACATCTGGGCTAGCGAGCAGCGAAAATTTAACGCGCGCTTAACCCGCGCCTAAATCGCACTTAAAACTTCAAAGCACGCCCGCCACGCACATTCCACCGCCGGGTTAAAATACACCAACTCGGTTGTACGCGTAGGGTTAGTTTATCTTCTGAATTTTTGCGCCGATTCCGGAATGATTCATGCTTCCTGTTCAGACAGATGGGCTGCACTTAAAAGGACATCCTGGCTGAGTTCAAAGTTTAACATTGCGAGAACAATTATTAGCATAACAATAATAAGTGTTAAAACGGCGTTTTCACTGTGTTTTACAATAAACATATTGCATGAAATTGTGCCTAAGATATATATAAAGCAGTAATAACGCAAGGTCGTATTAAAACACGCCATGAAACTTTTTGTGTCTATCTTGTTTGATGCAAAGACAAGTAAGAGGCGATGGATGGAGAAGGAGGAAAAGGTCTAGTCCCAAACTATACAGGTGAGAAAGAAATAGTAATGCGAATGGTGAGATCATCACCCGATATGACGTGAATATTAAATATATAACTATATGAGTACAATTTTCAATTCAGACGGCAGTACTCAATGTTGGCTCGGCATGCGAAAGAATTTCACTGCGTCATACGAATCACGGCTCGGACTATTACACCAATATCACAGTCATATTGCCAACGTAGCTCACTAAAGTACCTCACTAATCTCAAACACATAATAAACACTACAGTGACATCGGGACCTAGCTTTCGATGGGTGGCTTGAAAACAAATAGGCGCCGTCGATATCTCAAGCCCTTAAGGACTGAAAATTATTTATATAAATTAACCCAATCCCTGGTTTGAGTCATGACGTCCTGCTGCACACTTCAAGGGAAGGTGGGTTTCAGCAATGACACGGGTCATTCCGAAAAATCCGAATATTTTCCAGATCCTCGTATAAAATATTCGAGTGGAAATACAAATAAAGCACAATTTAGCGCAACTTAGAAAAAGTCGCTAGAGTGGCTTCGGAATCTGTTGGTGGATAGGTTACTCCTTCAATTGCGATATTTTAATTAAAATTCTTAATCGGTTAAGTTCAGTGTTTTATTAACAGTGCTCTTTCGAAACCGAACTATTTATTGATTCTTGCATTCACAGTGTAATACTATTAAATTATTAATATTTATTTACAAACTATAATATTTCAGCAATTCGTCTAATAGATTGTTTTCAATGCTAGAATCTCCGCTTAGTAATTCGAACAATCACCGCGCTTGTTGTTAACTCGGTGTCATGCAGAACAGTCTGAAGACAATTATTTGCAAAATTGCAATTAGAAGGACCCGGAAATGGCCACGTCGTTAACCCCGGGGCTAGATTCCCCTGCAATTAGCGGACAATGCCGACTCATTCAAACTGTTCATCTTAAATTGCTCGGCTCCGAATAGATTTAACAAATTTAACGGAGCGCTGAAACTAGCAAATCCCTCGGGCGGATTAGAGGAGCCTCAATTGCCGCCGTTCTTTTATAATTAAATTATTTTAGCTAACTTGATTGTAATTACTTTAACAATTGAAAGTTCCGGCTCCTCCTCATAGCTATTGCAGGGCTATGTGAGCTCACCTCATTGTGGCTCCTCCAATATCCCGTGTATCCGCTATTACCGGGCAATATAAATGATCTGACCATTCTTCCGATGGTAATCATCTAGAAATTTTGAACGGCATGCTGTACGTTACATATTTTCAACATCAACCATAGATTTTGCCGCAGTTCTGTAAAGAAACACGTGTATATAGTTCCCTGACTGATGAAATGCAGTTGCATCAACGCACAAATGGCTATGACGTTTGTGATTCAGATACAACTTCGCTAAAAATATGTATAAATGAAGCGTTCGTGGAATGCTTTAATGCCAGAGTTGACGCTTGTGATGCAAATTTTATCTTAGTGACTCCTCCACTATCGGTGTGGGCTTTTTCCCGTTCCTTCAACATATCATAAAATCGTGAGCGTGCTCCGGAATGAAATTAGATACCCGCTTAAAGTTTCGATTACGAATTATCTATGCTCGTCCCCAGTATTGAGAGCTGCGACTTCTCGAAAAAAACCGCGTTCGGCGATATGACAGACCAGAACTTTAATCGAACGCCCACACTAATGTTCTGGGCAGAACCGACAAGAATGGGCCCGCGATAAAGAGGAACAGATTAGTTGAGAAGTTAATGAGGTCGCCAGACAGAATTGATGAAACTCACACTGATGAAGATGCTAATCTCATTTACCGTTATTATCAACATTATTCTAGCCGTCTATTGACTGGATGTCGTAGTGTACTTTCAATTCGAACAAAAGTACTTATGGAGTATTAACCGGAACAATATTGTCGCTGGGCGAAGATCGTTCTTTATCGAAGTCAGGCCGTCCGTTTGCCAGGGCCGGATAAACGGGAGGGGGGCCGCGTATAAAGGGAGGTTTATAGGGAAGGGCCCCAAAAAACAAAAAAAGGGAAACTCTGAAATAAACTAAAAAAAAAATAAAAAATAGCCGGTAAAACGGCCCACGCGCAATTGGATCCGGATCCTGTGGAACCGCTGAACGCTTCCGCGGTAATCCGAGATTTAAAATGAACTACTCTCGACATAAATAGGGGCAACTAAATTATGCGCGATTCATTGCCCAGCGGCGGCCGCATTAGGCTTAAGCGCTTTAGATTAATCGCCCCCCTCCTCCCCCCCCCTGAAAGACTTCAGGGTGCCCCCAATTGCTTTTTATATACCTCAGTATTTATCCGGCCTCAGTTAATGTCAGGATGCAGTCGAACTTTAAGTCATTGCCCTTCGCTTTTAACCGCAATGTTCGCTGAAAGGTATATTCAACAACACTCTTAAGTTTTTAACTACGAACAGATCTGTTTTACAAGACTCATAAGTTCAATACAACTCTTTCAAACCTTTCTTTCGGACTTTCTCGGCCTCCGAAGAATATCCGATGGATCAAGACGACTACAAACATGCAGGAATACTACAAACCCAGAAATAAGTACTAGGAGAGAACTTAGAGTACTTAACGCGCCACATCCAGCCGGGTATACGCTTATCTGTATAACGATCTTTAATAAGCATTTTATTATTGTTCCTCCCTATTTCATTCGTGATCCGCCTCCGGACATAAAGTTGAGGACAGAGATAAAAGCGGTATCAGTTCTCAAAAGCGATGTCGTACTCGGCCGAGTCCGAGGCCGCCCCGGGCGGTCACGATTTACGGTGGCCGCGGCCCAATTCAAAACTCCGGGGATGTTCTAGGGCAGATAGAAAGAACGCCGGGCACAAATTAAAGCGAAGAAAGTTGTTTGGCTTAATTCAACCTGGCCGGAATGGGGAGGCGCTTTTGAATGTCGGCCGCAAAAGGGGTACTGCTCCCCCGGGAGCGCTCCTAATTACGCGTCCCGGGAGTCGTATAAAGCGAATAAGCGAACGCCGAGGACGGGGTCGGAGGGCGACGGGGCCGTCGTCTATCCCCAGATAACCGCAGTTTAGAACCTCAGCCACCGTACATCAAGGGGAAATCGAATAAAGCGGAGAGAAGGAAGAAGAAGAAGAGAAGAAGAAGAAGAAGAGGGAACATTCAATATAATCCGGCTGTAGTTACGCTCGGGTTGCCCTCAGGGTAATATACATTACAGCCTACATCGGCGCGCCGGGGTAAATGGTCCACTTCTCTTCCCCGCTAAGCCCCGCCAGGATCCCGGCCGCTCTTTTGCATCCTTCGTCCACTCGCGTCCCGCCTAATATTGAACCCTCGCCCGCACAGGTCGGTTTAAAACTGAACCGGAACAGAAGCCTATTCGGCCTTCCGACGGATCATCCTTGAATTCGGCCCCTTCATTGGAGGTTTCCGCTAGTTGATTCGGGGGATTACTACGTCTGGACAGAGTTTTGCTTAACCCGGAGGGCGGAAAAGGAAAGAGATTATTGAACATTTCCTACTTCTCATAGTCGTAATTTATTTGAGTGCGGTCTTAATCCCACTTCACCGCTTCCAATCGGTGTCCCCGCTTCCAATTTCATCCCTTCTTTTCGCTCTCCCTCTCTCTCTCTCTCTTTCCCCGTCTGTCTTTTTTTTACACCGCGTTCCCCCGTTCGTCGTATGCCTGGAGTCGTGCCCGGCGCCCGGGGCTAGGCTCGTCGCCTCTTTGTCAGACGCGTGTCCTCCCTGCCCCACGACAAAAGTATTAGAGAAACCTCCATTTTTATTTCGGGGGGAGTCTTGTTTGCCTCCTCCGGGCATTTAATCCCCCCCCGTCTCCCCCGATGCGCCGCCGCCCGAATGAAAGAGTCCCCTATATTGCTTTCTAGTCGATCGTCTCGAGGCATTCCTTTTATTTGTCGCGGGAGCTTCGGAGCGTAATTTCAGGTTGTCTACACGAGTTCTCCATTGTGACAAATAAATTCGGACGAATATTCGCGCGTTACGTTGCAAGTTTTATGAACCCCATGACTAGTGGCTCGATTTTTTTTAATTCCGTATGCAAAATAGCGCCCTGTTAAAACCGTAAAAATCAACCCGCGAATATCGAGAAGGTTGCGACGAAATAAACTGGCGTTGAGCCCTCGGCTCAGGGAATGATTACGGTTATGCGGTTATTCATTGCGCGGGTCATTAAATCGATATTGAATAAAAGGTCCGATAAAAATAAATACTCAAAGACAAATGAATATGCGCGGATTTCTCGCGGTGTAAGTATTTTATATAGTGTTCGGTAAACTGTATATTAATTATTTTGTGAACGGAAGGCTAGTGAACGGAATCCAGTTCCGAAAGAAAAGGCATTATGTAGGATGAATAAAAGAAGAAAGTGGGAGGGGAAGTTGAGCCGAAAAGGAATGTACACGTATAAAAGGAAGGAGGGATGCACACGTACGGTTATAGGAGCGGCGTACTACGGTGGGCTTCAGTGGCGCTTAGGGCGCAGGCAGAATATCTGTCACACAACGATGCCAAGAAAGAGATTGATTCTTCGAACAGGATCAAAAGGATATTCGAATTGGAGGAGAGGGAACGCGCCGATGGACATGAACGGAAATCAAGACTGCTGTGGTGAAAGAAGAATCTGGTTTGAAATATGCCCGATATGCAGGCTCGGCTCTCAACCTCCCCACGTCGCCAAACAAAAATTAAGCCTGTTTTTACATTATATGACAATTTTATACCATAAATATAAGTTCTTTCCCCCGTCGATTTATTGAAATATACGTTTCTGTTGTTTTCGATTTATAAACAAATATGTGAAACAAATCTAAGAACACAGAATCGGCTGCGAAAGAGCTGAAAATCTACCGCAGTTATGGTCGGTCAAAACCATTCGACCGTTATTTAGGGGCAACACGTGTTGTAATTAGCCGTAACGGACGACGGCGACGACCGAGCGTTCAATGAATAAAAAAACGATAAAGAAGAATTTGCATGCCCGACGGTGTATACGAGGTGCAGCCAACCGCCCCCGAAGCTTTAATCAGTCAACTGCGTTGTAATTTATTACTGTTTTACAGTCGATTTAAAAACCGGAGCGCAAAATTGAAAGGAACCTTGTCTCACAATTCGCCGGTTCGGTGTGATGTGGTTCAAAACAAGACAGGTTCTAAGAGCACGTAAACGGTAAATAACTATAATCGACAGGGATAATACCGTAACTTAACAGTAGCTCCATGAGGGTTATTATGTCCAATAGAATATATAAATAAAAACTTTTTAGAATAATAAAGATGCTAACGTCGAACGTTTTACCGTAATTCTATCATTTCTATTTACTTTATTTGTGGTCAGAATTTTCTCTTTTAAGTATTCCTAACGACAACGGCAACGGCAATAGGACAAGGTGTATTTTGGTTTGTACTTCCAGTAACTACTTGACGTCTAAACCGAAATCTCAAGCGCGGGGAAATTTAATACCAGAAAATTGTTTTTGAGGATAAATGGAAGAAAAAACTAACCGGTCTGGACAAATCAAAAACGAATCCCCGTTTCGGTCACAATTTAGTCGACACCATAACACGTGCGTTATCTTAGTACCAGATAAATACCTTGTTTTGTAAACGCTTCAGTCAAAGTATAGCCCGTCTGACAAATACTAATAGATAACACATTTTATCGTTTACCATTTGCGTAGTATGTTCGGTCGGATAAAATTATCACCTCTTGTGATTATGGACCAAAAGAGGGGAGATATTGTTTGTATTAAATGACGCTAATAGAATTTATATACATATGACGAGGTGAAACTCCCTCTGAGTCAATTTTTACGGCAAACTCACTAGACACACTTCGTTACCCCAATGCGATATAAATACACGGCATATTTCAAACGTTAGACCGGTTTCGGCTACTCGCTATTTTCACTAGCGTTAAATACATTTCAAGTCACATTATGAAAGTTTTGCCTTCCCTTATAAAATTATTAATTTAAATTATTCTAAGCGGGAATGTACATGGTGTTAGTACACTTTATCGATAAACTGCACACTTGCTTTAGTCCAAGTTCCCGAGTGTGGTGTTGAATGCACCGCTTTCGATGATATGTAACTAAATGCCTTACTTTAGCGCCCTCCGGGAATAAAATGGTTGTGGTGCAGGGTGGATAACTAAAGTTCGTTGGGTACACTTGCATCGTGGGGCGGGAATGTGATATACATGATGCGCCTCTGACTAGCCGGTGCTTGACTGAGGGTGGTGCAGAATGTGTAACTAAAGTTCGTTGGGTACACTTGCACCGATAAACTAGCGCCCCTGAGGGTGGTGCGGGAATGTACCTAACTAAAGTTCGTTGGGTACACACCGATAAACTAGCGCCCCCTGAGGGTGGTGCGGGAATGTACCAACTAAAGTTCGTTGGGTACTTGCACTCAAACTGCGCCCCCAGGGTGGTGGGAATGTACTAACTAAAAGTTCGTTGGGTTGGGTACAGCGCTGCGGGAATTTGCACTTGCACCGATAAACTAGCGCCCCTGAGGGTGGTGCGGGAATGTACTTAACTAAAGTTCGTTGGGTACACTTGCACCGATAACTAGCGCCCCTGAGGGTGGTGCGGGAAATACTAACTAAAGTTACGTGGTACACTTGCATCGATAAACTAAGTTCGGTGGTGGTATGTACTTAATAAAGTTCGGTGGGCGCACTTGCACCGACCGATTAACTAGTTTACTTAAAATAAACATTTTTCAATAAATTTTGGATCAACAACAAAATTTTGATGATCGTAAATACACAATACCAGATAGGTTTCCTGTCTTATATTTGGAAGTCAGAACCTAAATAACACAAAATATGTATTCTAAAAGAATTAATGTGTTCAGCAAGGTTTTTCCACAGATTTGAAAAATGTCTAATCAATCATATTATTATCTAATACGCTCATTATTGTAAGATTTGATTGACTTTTTGTTCAATTGAAGATGTCTTGTCGCCACCTTCATTAGCACCTATCCGACTTGACCGTAACCAGTGGCTGCAGATAGGAAATAAGTCATTATATAAAATTTCTGAAAAAAATGAATAATTAACTCGACACCGGATGAATTGAACTTTAATAATTGCGTTGCAGTCTCCGTTCCTTCCAGTTTAATTTACGCTAATCGGATTTCGCAGCAGAAATGCTGACCCATCTCCAACTCTATCCCCAGGCTCAATCATTTCGCCAATCAATCTTAATTGGTTCGTTATAGAAATTTCTTCGGATAAACACTTTTTCAAACAGTCATCGCCGTACACGACAAGGACTTTGACAATTTTATTTACCTGTAGTCAGATGCCATAAATATTATAATTGAATTTTAATTACTTTGCCTCATCTCTCGTTTTATGGTTATTATAGACAATATTTTTTATATTCTAATCGTATGAAGAAGGGCATAAAATTATCCCAGAACACTGGCTATCCTGTTCCATGTACATCGCACTGTTTCTTCTTAAAGAACAAAATATAATATGAACGTTTTCATTATTGCGGTAATATATTAACGCCACGGCCTGTACCCGTTTAAAGCTTCCTTTATATAATGGGCCAAAGCGACTTCCATTTGCCTAGTTTCTTTATTCACTGCTGAAGAAACCTCGTCAGCAGAATCACAGAGAGTGAAAACAAATTTATACAGCCGGTTTATCGTTGAAACGCGTTTAATTGCTGAGGTCGATTAAAATCCGCTGGGGTTCAGATAATATTATCTGAAATCAACTGCGAAATTTCAAAAACTCTGCAGTAGAGAATATTATTGCTCTCTAACGGAACAAAGTATGACAATAAATTGTTTATCCGATTCATTGTTTTGTGTAGTATATACATAATATACAATGGTATTCGGCTATAGCCCGGTTTCGGTTTCTCGTATTCCTTGAGTAGCGTCTGTAGCTTTTGCTTAGGGCCGAAACAGGGTTAGCACTATGGGAAATATAAACAGAAAATTAGGACCCTTAAGGCCATTACTAAAACGGATGTCAAAATTGACCTTAAGTTAAAAACCGACACGGACATACGGTATAGAGCTGTGGGGTTCCACCGAGACATCCGACATCGCTCGCATCCAGAGATTCCAGTCAAAAGTCCTTCGTACCATCCTTAACGCTCCCCGGTATGTTTCTAACCAGACAATCCACGATGACCTCAACATACCGACTGTGGACGAAGTCGCAAAATCCCGGTTCCTGAAATTCCACTCCCGCCTTTCTCCTCATCCTAATCCACTCGTTCAGTCCCTTTCCTCTCTTACCCATCCATTATCCCCCCCGCGTCGGCTTAAACGCCGCTGGCCTAGAGATCTTCTTAGCCCTTAGACTATAATTGTTCTTGTGTCAAAAGTGCCATCTTTTTTGGTGGTTCCTTTTATCACGAAATACATGCGGAAAAAGATCAGCACTTGTTCTTATAACATTCCATGTTGATTGTACAAAATAAAAAAGAAGGTTAAATAAAAATATTTCTGAACCGGCCTTTTTCGATTTACGCAATAGCGTGCGACATTTTTTCCATTCGCAACTGGTCGCGGCGCCCTGAAATGGAATTCTGAATATTGAGATCTGTGTGTCGTAATTCGAAAGCCGATCATCGCTACTAAGGCTGAGAAGGGCGTGGCGGCTACAACCAGTTTTACAGCATTTACTTTGGCACTCCCGGTCAAAAACATGTCCGTCTTCGATAGGTGTATAGCGAGGGAACGAAATTTGTTGACGCGTCTGCGCCTTGGTGCCGTGCAGTTGCTTTCATTTTTTACTGCGACTAACCGTTTTATTATGCGTCTGAGCAATTAGCTTTCTCTACTTTATTTATTCTGCGTCACTCAGAATATAGTCGTAATATTAATTTATAGAGGTAGCTTGTCAACTGCTTTTGGAATGTTATTTAACATTGAATTGAAGTTACGGCTGGTTTAGGGCCTGTGCTAAGTGAACAGAGCACCGTCGTGTATAGTGCGTTGAATACGTGTGGCCTGCAAAGTGTGTGACAGAATGTGTGTGCACGAGTTCGAATTAACATTCACGGTTTTTTGTTAATCTACCTTTCGCTATCATTTTACCAAAATTGTACACACGACATGTATACAATGCCCAAGTATATATTTGTAGAAAGGTTGTTATGTGGGTATTAAACATCATTTCTATACTGCGAACAATATACTACATTTAAAGAAAATAAATTAATTGCGAATTTTCTTTTCAAGATTTTGTTCTTGGCCTGTTGGGTGAGGGGTTCTGTTACAAAAATACAAAAATATCGATATTATTATGTAAAAAAGGGAATGCTACATGAATCAGCGGGAGTGATGTACATCCGAACCAATAAACAACAAGACAACGTGTTGACCATCAGGAAAAGGATGATATATATATATACAATTATCCCATTCCTGTTTGTTACGCAGTGACCGGAAATATTTGATAGGTATTTATGCGATAAGTATATAAAGGGTGTCCCAAAATGAACGCGAGATTTGAATTAAATAAAAAACAGTTTTATTTTCTTTAAATTGTAATTTTTTTATTGAATCGTAAAGTACACAGGATAGGGTTATGGAATAACACATCGGGCAAATGGGCTCCACGGCTTTGCCGGCACACGGGCACTCTTTCGTCGCAATTTTCCACGACCATTTTGCATAAATGTGGCTGAATTTCGTTGATGCAGCGTTGAATAACCCCATAAAAAGAAATCCAATGGTGTCAAATCGCACGATCTGACGGTTTAGGGCATGTCTCGTGAGAGAGAGAAGTACACGGCCAGGAAATGTCTCATGCAGTAATTGAATTGTTTCTCGTGGCACCGTCTTGTGGCACCGTCTCATGTCACGGGCACATGTCAATCCACATCAATATCTTGATCCAGTTTAGGCAGAAAGAACTGTGTTATCGCGTCGCGATATCGAGCACCAGTAACACAATGATGAACATACATCGTTCATCAACAATAGGCAGAAAACACGTTGTTCTATCGTCTAACGCCACTCCATTTGTACTGACCCTAAACTATCGGCTGTCACCTGCATTACCTGGTTTTTTAATAGTAATAATAGTGTTAGTTACAAATTTTACTGCAAGAATTGTGGCGAGTTCTAATCTTGCGTTAATTTTGGGACACCCATATATATATATATATATATATATATATATTTATTTATATTGATGTATAAATGAAATAATTTCACTACGTGAAACTGAAGTGGTTTGGGCGCAACCGCCGTTTAAGGGCGAATCCGCTCGTCGATTAAAGTATAGTCGGCCGGGCTAAGAGCAGTGTGAATTGTTTAATTAATCAAATTAGGCCGGAGATGGGAACGGGATAGGGGGGCGGTAAGGGGGGCGGTTAGGGGGGGCGATTCTATTATGCGGCAGTCGAGCGGAAAGCCGCAGGAACGCCGACCATTCTCTGTTGGGGGCCCGCACCGAGCTCAACCGTCAGGCCCAAACCGAAACCATTTTCTCTGCCTCCGATATGCTATATTAATACCGGCCCATCCTTTCGATGCCGCAGCATGCACAAAGTGGACTCCGACAAACCGAGCCCCGTATGTTCGGTTGGATAAATTGGGCTATCTGCATTTTTATGTTTACACCTTCGGGTCTTCGTGAAACATTCGCTAAAGAACTTGCCCCGACCCGTCTAACAGTACTAGTTTGACATCAATCGAAATATGGTGAAACGAAACGAACGCTAACGTTATATTTTGCGTTTTAAATTTCGTTTTATTTTTACGCGCCGTGTGTGTGTGCGTGTGGATAACCAACGTGTGGATGGGACACGCAATTTTCGCACAGTTCTACTTTTTTTATCTCCTAATATATGAAGCGAATTTTCAACTCTCAATTTCGACTCTAATAGAACAAACTACAATAATACAAACTTGTCAGGGCGCAGTGAACTCCTCCAAATATCTACACGGATGATTTACCACCCAAGGGGGTATATAGCGTATACCGTTGTATAGCGTCAGGATACATTCTGATTGCGTTTTTTTTTTTGTTTCTTTCCATTCTCCACCGTCCAAATAGCAGAGAGGTGGACATCAGTTTCAGAGAGGGTGGACATCAGTTTCAGTAATAAATAGGGCATATATCCCGACGCCAGTATTTGTAGGCGAAGTGGCGGTCACGTTGTTTTTCCACCGTCGTCGGAGATAACCTAATCTCTGTAACTCCAACCTCGCCCTGACCGACTGTTGTTTATTTTATTTCGATAAAGTATTAAAAACCGTACGACGTATAAAATATTATTTATGTATAACTATCGATAATTAATTGATTCGACCATGATTGCCGTGGTGGCAATGAGTCGTCGTTTTCCCTTCGGACAGAATTCAAGATGAAACTCATTTTGAAAATTGGCGTTATATTGAAAAATCATACTGAGGACCTATTGCAATTTCAAATTTTGTATTTCAGTCTTGCTTCGTATTTCGGGAACGGGCAAAATTTCGTATTTAGAGATAATTATTTAACCACAATTAAGGCCACAAATTTAACAGTTTCATCCAGATTTTACGAATATAACTTAAAAAATAACCGAATCGCCGTATTTATAAATTGCCAACTCAGAACTGGGAAACCACAATAGAAAATCCGTACTTTTGTGATTTAGAAAGTTGATAAAGCTTCATGGCAGCTGGAAACTCCGTCCGGTATTTCCTCTTGGCTTGCCTCCAAATAGTTCAATTAGCACAACAAGTCGACCCTGGGCCCGGAAAACATTACTTATATTATTTCTGTTGAGATGTAATACGAATATATCATAATTACCTTAACAAATACACGTAAAATTGTTGTTTAGTTCAAGTGGATATATCACGGAGAGAAAAAGATACTAGCGCTCAGTTCGGTGAATGAATTCCAGTGACAATCTTATTTTCAGATCTGTCACTGTCATGTTTCTGTCCTCAATAGAGTATATGAAAAAATATTTAGCCGGTGGCGACGCGTCGTACAATTTCTATTTATCGAACAGGTCCCCCCCCCACACGTATTTTCCCCCTCCCTGGTTCTTCCCAGTAGAGAACGTGAACGCTTCCACGTGCCCCGTCCGGAAACGGGGAAAAAGTGCCCGTAACGGCAATAACGAGCCTACGATGAGTAGATAATTTAGTCGACTCATTCTAAGGTTCTAAGGCCCAGTAGCCTTTTCACACATAGACGATAGAATTAACTGATAAAACTATTCTCGTTAAATTCTTGAAAATCGGCACAAGCGGTAAAGATAAATGGAAACGGGTTTTATAATTTTCCCGCTGAAATTCGAAACGGGTCATTTTGACCCAGTGTTAAATGGGTGGCCTTAGCGCGCTGAGAGACCCAATAGGTCAGAATTTGACGAATAAAATGTAAACAAAATCGCATTCAGATCCCGGGCAATCCAAAAATATCCGGTGAATATCTCAATTTCCCGAGGAAAGGAATTTGAAGGTGGAAATCGGCGGTGGGGGGATAGAGGCGGTTTGAGTGAAGGATAGGTGAGCAACGGCCCGGGAGCCGGGTGAGCCTGTTTACACATGGGAAATCTGTCGGTGTCTCGACCAGCCAACCCGAGGCTGAAATTTAATTAAACCCAGTCAATTCGGGGCCATCTCTCCTCCGCTAACCTGTCACTGAGCTCGCACATTAATTACTGCAGCCCGGCCTTGTTCAAACTGTATAATTTCCGTTCATCCACACCGGTCAACTGTTTCTTACTGATTTCAAGTCGTCCGCGCGCTTTAACGCGTGTTTTTTTTCCTGTTCCTCGCCCTATAAAGTTTGGCATATATGCGGGAGGAGGTCCCAATCAGTACAGCCCGACAATCATCGGTACCCGCTAAAATTTTCCGCTAGCGTACGGGTCATGCGGGAAGTCGGATTATTTATTTCAGTCAATTGCGTTTCGTAAAAACGCAAAAAAAAATGCCCGAGGCGACAGGTACGAGTGAGAGTCTCGAAACATCGCTGTAATATTTAGAGTTGTTGACTCTGAAGCCGTCCTTGACGTCAGTGGTCTATTTTAAAAGCCGAGAGGCGGCCGCGCTTAAATTAGATAAGGAGCGAGTGCATAGGCAGCTCCGATTCCACACAACCGTCTGCCTGTCTGCGACCCTGTTTGCGTACGTTAACGGTATTCAGTTAAATCGGTAAGAAAGGGAACGGTTGAACGGAGAGGGGTTGGCGTTTTTCCGCTATCCGAAGCCGATAAACGGTCCCGAATGTACCGATGAACGTGACGCCGATAGAAACATTGCCGGTCACTGACCGACAAATTGGCGCAAGTTGAATATCACCATCACCCGCGGCAATTTACGTGTCGACTATTCGCTACAGATATCAATATCAAACAGCACGATAGCCACTAATTATAACGCAGAACCGACTATCGGTATCCTCGGTAGCCCTCTTACCCAGTTGCAGTATCGCGTCTTAAAACCAGTCGGTATAATACGGGGGACCCGTTATACTCCTTTAATCATCCACTCATCTTTTCCTAATGAGTTACCCATTTTTCCGGCCGTCGAAAATTCGATCGGTAAATAAATATAGGTCGTATTAACAATTTCACGTTTTCTATCGAAGAAAAATGAATATATTAAAAAACTACATCCCTTATTTTTATTATAAGAGCACCTTTAATAGCCGTTATTTACCGACGAATTCTACCTGTCAGACAACAACACTTTGTCGAACAAAACATTCCACAGTACCTGTTTCATCTCCTGATTCGTTCTCGGATCATGTCCAGCCTCTTCCTGAAACTCGGCCCTAATTTCGGTATTCGAGTTTTTCAATTCTGGGGATTGCCGTTGTACGCGTTCTCAGGAATTTTCCAATGGCGGCCGATCAAGTGCATTACCGGTCCGTTATAAATCTCGCCGAACAAGTGTCGTTTTTCGTCTCAATTCACCGTCTACAACCGCAACCTAGACCGCCTCTTCGCCAATAGAAGTTGCGCGCTGTCAAATGCAGTTTTCGATTTATATTAATTTAATTAGCGCACCGCCAACTTTTTCATAAGGCACCTTCATCGTCGTTCCCCGCCGCATCCCTATTTCCGCCAGGTATCGGGGACGACGGAAATGTTTTTCGCCCTCTTTCCAGTCCGGGCACTCGACAAGTCTGAAAGACTGACAGAGGCGCGGCGACCTCCCCCCCAATTGAAGTTGAGGAAGTAGAAGACGAGGGACAGGGAAGGGGAGGCGGTGAGGAGGGATGCTTCGGGAAGCGTTATTGGACTTGATCCAGTTTAATATAGAGCCGCTCAATAGGGGCGTGGGGTGCCCCACCGTCATGATGGATGCCATCCCGACACCGCTGAAAAGCTTGCCAAATTACGTACTCTGGAATTCCTTCATCACCCTTTTTATTCCCTCGATTCCGTGTATTTTTTCGCCATTTATTTTTTATTCCAACTATTTCGCTATCGGTACGTACTGCCGAATAGAATACTACACGAATGAGCCCCTCATTTATGCATTAGATTTTACCCCTAGACGATCCGGAAAAATTAAAATAGAATAGTCAAATTTGAAAAAAAAGGTTAAATAATTAGGATTACGTATAAAGAAAACAAAATTGATAGCATTCATTGTTATTTATGGGAGGAGAGAGTCCATGAGGACATTCAAATATTGTTATCACGAGCATAATACATAGTCACAATAAATGAACGACAGTCGAAACTTACAGTCAATACTCTATTAACTTAATTGGTTTTCGTATAAAACGGCTGGGCGCATAGGATTGTGAAAATTCGATTGATGTCGACGTTTTTCGACCAAAATCAAATTGGTCGGCGCAGATTTTGGATGACATCTCAGAGAGGATGCAGTACTGAGGTAATTATTTCCCGCATAGCTCTAGGTCAACAAATTGCGAGAGTACACTGAAAAGAAACCGTTGGTGACTTTTGATTTTTGTTTTCAACGCTTCTCCACATCAGAAATTTGATGGCTACAAGTGCATTGTGATGGTGTGACGTCATTGATTATCTATGTCCGCCTAATGCGATAAATAATATTTTTCTTAAATTAAATTTTGACCGAACAATAAAATATCGCAGTGCATTAACTACAACCGAATAAAGTGTGCTCAATTTTAAATTAACTAATTGATCGCATTTATCGAGAGATAAATTAAAGAAAGTACGGGATTTACCTGTGACCCACATAAGCGACGTCGCAAGGTTCCAATTATTTTCCCTTCCTTAACAGTTCGGAAATTTGCATTTAAACAAAACCCATTTAACGCGAATGAAGCCTTTCCAGTGAAATAGGATTAAACGCGGAATGCATATGAATGCACCCTAATGTCGAGAATAAATGAAATTTCTCCTCAAACCGTTCCCCTCTTGTATAATTCAACGGTCTTCCATACCGGCGGACTCTCAATCCTATATCGCCTATATCTACTTTTCGTACTTTACATTTTATATATATATATATATATATATATATATATATATATATATATATATATATGCACCACTACCCATTGAGGCCAATTAAAAAGGACCACTTGAATGCTTTATTGTCTGTAGAATACAGTAGATGGATGGAGTATCTTTTCATTACTATCAGTAAACTGCTACTCTGCAGCGTTTTTGGTTTTGTAAGTTACATAACACATCTCGTTTTATTTCTGTATTTGTGTTGGGTATTTGTAATGTATATTTACCGATCGGTCAGGACCTAGTTCAAGGGGCCTCGAAATCTTTACCTAAATATGATGGTACAAGTGAAGAAAACACTAACGTATCGAAAGGTTGCCCAGCAATGATAATTCGGATATTATATATTTTCGAATAATATCGAAAGCGTTGTAAAGGGGAAATGAGCCGCCCATATATCGGTTTCGTTAAACCGTCCATTGTGTGCGTACGGTTCGAGGGTATCGATTCTGGGCGGGAATCGACGGAAACTCCACCCGTACAAAAGTTGGGAAAGTCTGGGATAGATAGGGAAGACAAAGGGGTAAGTTAGGCCGCCCTGAAGCCGTCACTCGGGGAAAGGCGAAAGTAAATTCGGGTGAAAAATGGGAGGCCCGCCCTCGACGAAAATCGATCATCAGTCGCCGTTTACACCGCCGAGGTACCAGATTCATAACTGGAACCGGTTCCAGCCGCCAATACGAAAGAGCATCTACGATTACCGTCTGACCACAGTCTTCCGTACATGGCACCTACGAAAAGCAGGTTTACAGTTGAGACAAATTGACAGAAATAGGCTGAAGCTGTTCTTCAAATCGGAATGCCGTAGCCTCCAGAAGCCAAGCAATTTTTTTGAACGGACATCGCGGTGTGAAATTCTGAGTTGTGTTTGTCACTGGCGGTTGGGGCCCGAAAACCAGCCCTGCCTCAGGAGTGAGCTCACTGGCGCCTTTGTCTTTGACTTGGGCCATCCTCTTGGAGTCCGTCCTGTATACCTTCTTAAACATGCAGGTGTTAGTGGCGTAGACAAATACTTCTACAATTCATTGGTTATTTATAAAATGTGAGATAGGTAATTTTGAACTCTGGTTCATGAATATTATTAATCTACTGTAGGTTCGTGATGTTTCTGTCTCCTCTCGCTGGTTTGGTCTTTTGCTAGACCGGTTTCGGCCGCTCGCCATCTTCAGTAGCGGTGTTAGTCACTGTTAGCACTTTGGATGTTTTTTGGGCATCCTCACTGCACTGTTGTTTGTCTTATTTGGGTTGGGAGGAATTTTGTTAATCCGCTTAAGTCTTTGTCGGATTACCGGTCAAATATATATATATATATATATATATATATATATATATATATATATATATATATATATAGATAGATATATATAGATAGATAGATAGATAGATAGATAGATAGATAGATGATCACATAACTGGTCACAACTTTTTGGTATCCTATCCGGCATTGTGTACAAGTACAAGTGACAGTGACAGTGCAGTGAGGATCTAACATAACCTAACCTAACCCACTGAAGATGGCGAGCAGCCGAAACCGGTCTAGCAAAAGACCAAACCAGCGAGAGGAGACAGAAACATCACGAACCTACAGTATTCCAACCCCTCGCAGACCACAAAACAGGTATATTAAACTAATTATTAATCTACATTTTTAGACTTTATTGGAGAAAAGACAAGAATATTTCGCCAAAATTTCGTCGTATTAATTTTAATTAAATAGACTCGGGAATTTTTGTTTTTCTCGAGTATTCTCGAGTTTCCTCGTCGTAGATCATAAGGGATCGGTCCGGCCTGAACATCCCTTTCAGAGTACAACTTGCGCATATCAAACAAACTGGCTGAAGGCGGAAGATATACATTTCCGTGGAACGTGTTATTGGCAAGTGAAGCCTTCAGACTGCAGAGTGGCAACACTCATACTTAGAGGCCGATCAATGGCCAGTTCTGACGGGTCGTGAAAGCGTCGACCTTGACTTTTTTCCTGGCGGTCTCGGCCTCGCCATCGGACTCAGAATCCCAAGTCCGCTCAATCAAAGCATCGCTCCGACACAGGAATATTTCAAAAACAAATCGCATGCCTTGACACACACACACACACACACACAACAAAAACGGGTAATAAAACAATAAATTAGATCCTCCTGATGGGTGCTTTAAAACGTATTGACGATTGCTGGACGTCAATACGTGCATCAATTGTAAGATGAGAGAAGAGCTTCACGCCACTTTGTCGGGCCGTTTATGTATTCGGCCTATGCCAGTCAGTCTGGGCCTGTTTTAATCGTCTTGCAAAAGGCTCGAGTCAGATTCAAATTCTGATATTATCTACGGTACGCCTCGAATCGCTCGAGATATTATATTCGTTACAACCGTATTTTGCCTTCTCAAAGTTGGTAATATTTTATATTTTCAAATTCAAAGTTCGGTGGCGACGAATAATTTAATAGTCGGTCTTGACACGGCCCTGTGGCTAAGGTCACCGAGGCTCGCTGATTTGTTCCAAGGGAAAGTCGATAGCGGACAATAAATAGACGAACTAGGGCCGGGGGGGGGGCCCAACTGGCCAACTGGTCCCTAGACCCAGAACAACACCCTGTTTCCTACTTGGCGCTCTTTCAACCTCCCAACTTCATCTACCCCGCTATAAATTCATGACCCTACTCAAAAGTGTATATATATATATATATATATATATATATATATATATATATATAAAACAATCAAGAGTGAATCGGAGCATTAATAAACGTTTCAAAAGAGAATGGAGTGTGAACTTCGACGACCTGCCTGAGACACGTTTTAAAATAATTGGCGAAATTCGAGTCGTAAATCCTGAAATAAATCGACCGTTTCCCTTAGACCAGTTTGTAGCCCGTTCAGCCGAATTTGAACGATATACGGACTGTCCGTTGCAGGAATAAACATTTTCATTCTACATTACTATTTAGACCAACTTAGCGGCAGCAATTTAGTTATTGGAATACTTTTTCATTTCAACCTAACGCGCTAATTTATAATGAATTTAGTCTAAATTGACTAAATAACTAAACGATATAAACAAAATGTAATGACTAACAAGTTGAACACACGAATTCATTATTTATGTATTTATGAGAAAAGTCCGAGAAGGTACCTGTGGAGTCTCTCTCATATAATTATTTATTTTACCTTATCGGTATTTTTAGCTTTACGCAACAATTAAGGTCGAATCTGTACTTAGTCTGCCTCATCTTTTCACATTGAATCTATATCTTGGTTTTAAAATCGAAGAAACTGAGAAGAAATTAACATTTTGCCTCTTGTCCGTAATAACGAATTCTCTCTAAGAGGAAAAGTCCGTATATTAGAGCACAGTCGAGGAACAACGAATAAGTATAACTTTGTAACTCATTAAATTTGTATTGATAGAGGTATCCCCTTCCAGATCATGGTAAAATAAAAATTGATCACTCGATCACTAGGATTTTCTGTTACTAGTTTCAGCAGGCTTCTGATCTTGTATCTGGATGATAATAACTATCGTGGCTGACGTGGAATAAGCGGCGGTCATTGGAATACATTCAAATGAGAAGATTTCTAAATCAAGATAAGGCATACGATTATAGAATCTTCGAGCGGTGAACGGAAATAATCAACTTTATTCAGCTCCGAATTCACAGGAATGATGCGTGAAAAGAGAATCTTATTGTAAAAACGTGTAGACGTTTGGCTGCGGCTACCAGTATGATGGTACAGGTCGTCAGCTCACAGCTGATATTCGGTGTATTTCTTTCTCTTAATATCTGTTATTAGTCTCAGTTTACAATAAAACGGCCGAAGCTACTGGTGTACTACGCTAGGAGGACATAAACGGCGATCTCAGAAAGAATGAATCTAATGGGTAGTGATGCAGGGCAGTTGTAGTTGTTGAGGTCTCGCCACACAGTCACCGGAGAGTATATATCGGATTGTTGCCCAACAAAGTTATGTACCTATAATGGATAGTGTAGTAACATCAACAAGGTGCTAACGATCCTTGTCGGACCCCAAGCCGAGCAGGATGGGATTGGGAACCCAGAAATGATCTAATGACCGCAGTGGCGTCCGAACGCTCAGTTCGCCCACCCGATCCACTATCTGCGGACTCACCCTGCAAGCTTTATCCCACCGTCAGTAGACCACGCGAACGCCTCCACGTGGCCGCCCAAGGAAGGGTGCTTGGCTCAGAAACAAGGAAAACTGGCCCTAATGAAGTTAGCGGCGGCAAGAATGAGCCCGCCGATATTTCGTATCAGAATCGTAGAGACGTCCGACTCCCAACCCAATCTGGGACTTGTATCCCCAATCCAACAGCTATCAATGAGTTTGACGTCATGACCGAATGCCCGGGGGCATTTGCGGGAGCTTGATGCGGGATTTAAACATTTATTCAATTGCAAAACACGCAGAGTGCACGCAATTATCCAGTCTTTTGTCTTGACAAAATCGTAATCACCCAGACTAATTTGACAATCGACTATAAACATACATAATACGCAATATAAAACTTTTAATTAAAGAAATGAAAATAATGCGGTTGTTGATGGAAGTGCCAGTTGTATATACCTTAACATGCAGGGTGGTAATAAATACTTTGTAGAGTTTTGTTAACTATAAATAAAACACAATTCGCAATCTACATATTTATTTTTTAATATAAACAAAAGCTACTTCTAGATTCGACATACACAACAAAATTTTACTACTTAATATGACAAAAACCATAATACATATAGAAGAAATCAGACTATTATGAGATTTAGGTCTAAGTTCTTAAAATTATCACAGACCTTTAACAGGCACCTTATGGAAAAGAGAAAAATTATTTCTGTCCAGCTAAAAACAAAGCGCATATTTCACTTACCAACAAAAGAGAAAACTGTGTATATAACTTTATATCCATTACTAAGAAAATTATTTTAAATGAAAAAAGGTGTGTGTATATATATATACACACACACACACACATACATGTGCATATGTATTATTAAAACTACGAACCATAAACCTTCTTTATCTGATTCATTATAAACATCTCACTTAATAATTATTTGATTTATGTTAAATGGCTTACACAAAAATTATACAAGACTTCTAGAGCCCGCAGTCCGTAAGGAAATGTTTTGTAAAATTAAACAATATTTATTCGTAACAATATTGAACAGTAAATTTACACTTCCCCAAAATATAAATTGAGACTATAAATATAAATTCAGTTTTTTACAAATCAAATTTCAAGAATGACCATTTTTATCCAAAAATACCTAATATTTAAATATTAATAAAAATGTTTAAATTTAAATATATACAACCGCTTATTTCATGAATTAGGATATAAATGTTGGAAAAAATAATAAATGCCCAGTATTAATGAGATTACACATTCTTGCATATGTATATGCACACGAGATTATATTCTTGTATATTTACGCACACAGATTTTTTTTGTGGACGGGGGTTCAGAGTCCAAAATATAACGCTTACAGGGTGTGGTAAAAGTTTTCTTGTCTGGAGACATAAAATTTCCAAGAGACAAAGCCAATTGCAATCAAACCAACAGCCAATACAAAACCACCTAAAATCAAAGAAAATAATAAGTAATATAATAAATTTAGTTATTATTTCAGGGAATTTTATTATCTGAGTGGTTGTGACACCTAGTGAACTTTAAACAGTAAAATTTGATTAAAAATACAAGACTGGAAGAAATGCAAAATCAACACACACAGAGAATAACGCCACAAACACATCCAAAGGACAAAAGAAAACATTTACAAACTAATAAAAAGTCTAGTAACAGACGTATGGACAGAAGTGTGGTAGTAAGTAGATAGATCCAGTTTCCTTTCAAATATTGCAATGCCACTAAAGAACCATGAAACTGGCAAATATGTTCTTAAAAAACATTTATCACTCACATTACAATATTAGGCTGGTAATTTAATGCATATTCCCATCTTTAGGATACATGCACATATACAAGCAACATTAAACCTAATTATGTACAAAGTATAAATTGTACTACTAAAAAAAAATAAAAAAAGTCAAATATAAATCAAAACTCACCGATGAAGCTGGGAACATCAAATCTACGATCAGGGGAAGGCTCACTGGTTGGTTTCACAGTTGGTGGAACTGAAGTTGTTGAAGGCGCTGGAGGTTCAGTCGATGGCTCAGTACTAGTTGTAGGTTCTGTAGGCTTAGTAGTGGGTTCTGTAGGCTTAGTAGTAGTGGGTTCTGTAGGCTTAGTAGTAGTGGAGGGTTCTGTAGGCTTAGTAGTAGTGGAGGGTTCTGTGGGCTTAGTAGTAGTGGAGGGTTCTGTAGGCTTAGTAGTAGTGGAGGGTTCTGTAGGCTTAGTAGTAGTGGAGGGTTCTGTAGGCTTAGTAGTAGTGGTTACTGGAGATGGAGCTACGCTGCTGGTTATATTTGATGGCTCTAGGAAAACAAAAATGCAATTATGGATAGTGAAGATATTTTAACACAGTAACAAGTAATTTTATTATCTTTTAACCCTTTGATTGTGCTTTAATAGAGAAAAACTTCTTTTACTTCTCTGACACTCCAGAATAACTTACTGTCAGTAGGCAGTTCTACAATTGTTCAATCTTGCCCCCAAATACTGCCCTTACAATTACAATCAAACATTTTTTCTTGCAAATAAATTTGCCACTGATATATGTTGTTTGAACTGCAGACTCTGAAAACTTACAGTCACGGCTGCACCTGCTGGATCCAACTTATACATAACCCATTAATGAATTTTGAGGAATTAATAGTTTTCAACTTTACTTGACTTAGGTTCATACTTCCAAATATACTACATTCAAACAAAGTTCTTTTAAGTAATAGATCCCAATGTATATAATATTCGTATTGTAAATCTAAGCGTTATTTTAGGAAATAATAAAATTATTTTAAAAATCTTTTACAATAGCTAATGGCAGTTTAAAGCCAAGTAGTTACAGGAGGCTCATAAAAATGAATTTATAAACATGTTCACACTCCATGACCTGTGTGCAGAGGGTGTAATGCTTCTGTTTAAAGGATTAAACTGACTGAAATGCTTTGTCATATTTGTTGAATTGCTTTAACGTTAATACTTGTCTTTGATTTTTCATAATATACTTTCCTTGTCATATTCCATCAAATGTTTAGTATTATAATAACAGCAGTTTCATAATATTGCAGAATCCGAAATATTACAAATGTACAAGATTTACATGCGATAAATACTTTTATTAGTTTAGTATAATCCGTCTACCTGTTGTTGGTTGAGGCCCTGGAGGAACTCCTGGAAAATGAATTCAAATTATAGTACTAATATTAAGAACAGAAATTAAGACAATTAATTTAAATTGTAAACATACTAATACTTATTACTTATTACTAATAGTTATTTTCGTAAATCCTCTAGTTACATCCCTCATTATATCAATCCGGAGTAGTGTCCTCATCACCAGCCTTCTTATTCATGGATATTAGAAATAAGAGAATCATAAATTGTTCAAATCAGAAATGAAAGTCATAACCTTAAATGTCGTTTATCTCGTTGAGCTAGTTTGAGGTTTCAAAATTTGATATTTTATAAAGACGACTGTGGATTTCAAAAGACACATATCTCTCGGTCAATATAAATAACAAAAAAATTAACAGTTCTAATAAGCTATAATGGACTAGACTAATAAATATGCAAGGCAAGACACATTTTACTCCTGTTCAGCACACTTTGCCCAGAAAGGACTAAGCTTTAAATCTTGGACATTATTGGCATTAAAACGGTTGACAAAAATATCATTCTACAAAAATAAACTCGTTCAATAATATATGGCTTGTTGGAAAATTTTTAACATTCATGTCCAGGCCATTAGTCAGTAGGATAAGTAGAACAGAACATAATTCCTCATGATAATTTGGAACAGACTTTGGGGGATTTATAAATCGAAAGAGAAGAATTACAACAATTACCGAACAACAGCGATAAGCCAATTAATAATAATATTTAATAGAACCGCGATATTACGTTACGACAAATATACTAACCTTCATTTGTCCGGGTTAACGTGATGAGACAGCCCAAAATCAGAGCGGTATAAATTATACTACTTTTCATGTTTCCAGTAAATCCTCGAGTACAAGAAACGGAGAAAAATTATAAGGATAACTGCGAAATATTACACAACAAAGCAGACACGAGACTGACTCTAGCCAACTCTGCCTTCTGGTTAATATAGATACTCGATTCCGTACATATTTTTTGCTCATATTTAAAATGGCAATACTCGCGTATTAAATTATTTTTCGGTAATTTTACGAAATTTTGACGGCTCATTTTTATTTCACTCACTATTTAATACTCGTTAGATGATATAATACTTCCGGTCGATAGTAATATATGGAAATAAAAAAAAAACAAAAAAAAAACTGAAAATAAAAAAATAATTCTTCGACGAAATATTAATAAACTCTAATTGTTTCATTAAAAAAAATATGTATAGGAAGTTTTTTTAGTCCAGTCATTTTTCCGACTGAATAGGTTAGAGTGTTAAAGATGGATCTAGTGAGTCGTGGATGTGTTGTATTGTTTACAAACATTAGTGGAAGTTGATTGACTAACGTGAATGAGTTGTCGGATATTTCTGTTATGAACGTGACGATGTTGGCGATGAGCTCGAACGGGCGCAACACAATGGCAAAGCTGGAGGCTATGAAAGAAATAAGGTATAGGGAGAGGCACATTCTTATAGACAATTACTACAAAACGATATTACGATATGGTACAATAGAGACGGTCCAACACCTTTAGTGTTTTGGCTTATTTAAAAATTATTCACCGGTCAAAATGATGGAAATAATTCCAGCCAAATAATGCGGTGAAAAGTCAGCAGCATTCGGCGTTACGTTGTTTATATTAATTAATTAAATTAGGACAGAGATTTCATATATTCAGTTTGATTCTTATAAGTACAATTATGTTACAAGTCTGGGCAAAATTATACCCCAGTAATATTAAGTTATATAAATATTGCTGTATTAACTACTGTGCATAAACAAATCATAGTATGTTGAATGCTTCTTAATCTAATTACTGTATTTTTATATCCTAACAGAAATTTAACGTTAAACTTTTTCCCAGGCAACTTTATTTTATGAATCTTGTCTAGCCCCTACGTTAATTCAAATTTTCAAAAACCTGATTTAAAAAGAACTGTAATATTTTTGACCGAGGTAAAATATTATAATGCCTTCTTAAGTAGTTCTTTCTTAACTGAACTCATTTAAATGATGCTCTACATACGGTCATTTTGGTGCGTGTAAAGATTAATTAAAGTAACAATATAAATATTAAATTTGTTTCGTTATATATTTTTGAAAAATATTTCAGAACTAAAACGATTCAGCTTGAGAAACTCAAAACGAAAATAGTACAAGAAGTTGATGCTAGTCAAAAAGAGGCAAAATGTCTAACAGAGTACAAACAAGAAATGGACCTTCTGATGCAAGAGAAGATGGCTCATGTTGAAGAGCTTCGGCAAATTCATGCAGATATAAACGCAGTATTGGCCTTTATACATTTTAACAAAAAAAAATACGTTTATACGTTACAGCGATGAACAGTCTGAAAACGATATATTTAATTCAAACTTAGCCGAAATGTTTATTATATTTAATCGGTTTCATTGTTTTACCTTAAGTATCAGTCACGACAGTTTAGATGCTGCCATAAGGATAACATTACTAACATTTTTGGATTAGATGGAGACTGTGATAAAAAAAGCTGAAGAAGCACGGACCAAGTCTTTAGAACGCGCCAGACGTATACACGAAGAATACCAACCTTTAAAACACGATATCGATAGAATGAGAAGAGATTATTTAGGGTTAGAAAGACTGCCCGAATTGCACGAAGAGGAGTCTGATCTAATTACACCCGAGTGAGTAACAAAATTCTCATTACCTCGTGTTGGGTAATAATAAAGCATGCTCTCCAAATTGAAACCTTTAATTATGAAAATTATTTAAATTGCATTCGATTGCGCGAGACACATATTCATAAATGGAAATTTTAGCTGTTGAAACGATAGGATCTCTCAGTCAGTTCAGATCGCTAGAGCAGATTTCTAAACTACTTTGTGTTAAATTATTTTAAGATTATAGCTCTGTAAAACAGGATTGAGGTTGTTGAGCAGAGCCTGTTGAGATAGGTCCGTAGGGATAGTCAGCAAACGTGGACAGCAGACGTTGACCACATGATCCATAAGTCCTTTCTGTATACCCAGTCCAACAACATTTATTTTTCATTATTTTACTTATTTCATTACTACTTTCACTTCTTAGAGTTGTCTGATCGACAAACAGAACATTACTTGAAAAAAGTTTCCAAACTTTTATTTTGACCTTCACTTATTATACTCAACACTAAAGCAATTTAATTTATTATAAAGTGTAGCAGATAACCGATTAGTATTATTAAAACTGTACTTCAAGTCTTATAGTTACACTATTTCATTGAGAAACATTGTACTTTAGCACTGCTGTGCTATTAACATAACTTACTTATTGTAGCACTACCGTAAGTTTATCCTCTCATTGCAAATCATACGCATACATAGGAAATAATTATGAAATAATACACTTTTTATAGATTATTTGCAAGGAGCTACTTAGAAAAACAGTTCAAAGAAACATGGAGACCGGATGCTATAGCGATGAGCAGTTTCCCCCATCCATCACATGTGGCTTCAACTTCTTCTGCATTTCTTGCTCCTCTTCCTCCCCCAATGCAAATCATGCCAAGTTGCAGTAAAACAGAGAGGCCAATGCCACATTTACCAGGACCTCCTCCAACATTTAGGTACGCTGCTGTATTTAATTAATTATTGGTTTCTTTGTTAGTCTGTATGCTCTTTCCTGGAAAATATAGGACTAATACTTAATCCGAATTTAGAATTTCAAACTTTGATGGAATTGAACCATATGTTAACAACTTTCTGCTTAACCCTTTGAACTATCTTTGCATTTATTTCATTTTCTAGAATTTTACTGCTTTGTTCTGTTTGTTAAGCTTTTTCTTGATTGTTTTTATGTTCTGATGAATATTTAAAGTTATGCACTTGAATCTGTATATCTTCTAATAGCTGTCATTTGCAAACAAGAGGCTGAAAAAACGTCAGTCTATTTTGCCTGGAATTCTTGAGGAACAGTTGCGCTTATCAAATATAATGAATATATATTAATACATATAACATTGGACATTTAATTAAACGTCATTTGGTATTATCTCTAACTTCTGATAGACTCACATATTAATGTGGGAAGAACTTCCGTTAGCAAGGTTGACTCTTTCTGTTCTGTGATTTTTCTTGTGATGATTCCCAGGAACACAGAAAATATCCCAGAATAGCAAGGAATCAACCTCTGTTAACTGAGGTTCTTCTCACAATATTACATGATCCTACCGGGCGAAACCTTTACTCATTTATGAGCGAAAAAATTGAAATACTCGTAATGAAGAAATGTTGAAATGCCACCAATATAATGTTAAAACTAAGACACACTTTTATCTTTTTCCATTCTACAAATAGGAATTTGTCAGTTGTCATATAGATTTGTTTGATTTCTTAAAACTGTAGGCAGCAGCCACCACCAATGAAATCGTGCCTGTCCTGTCATCAGCAAATACATCGCAATGCTCCTATATGCCCCCTGTGCAAAGCAAAATCTCGCAGCCGTAATCCTAAGAAACCCAAAAAGAAAGATTAGGAAGGATAAAGGATGTAACTCTTAGATTAGTCTATCATTTATTATTTTATTGTTTTGTTCTAAGATTAAGTTTAATCTTAAAACTCTTTTAAGGTTTAACCCCATCACAAAATGTGATATAATTGCAAAATATTTGCTTTAGTATACGTGGATGATTTTATACCATTGTTTTTCTTATTTTTAATAATAATTAATATATTTTTTTAATTAATTTAAATGATTTTTGTACCTATTTTATCAGCCTCGGACCAATGTTTATTTATTTTCCTAGCCCTAGTGTTATTTTTTTTATGCGCATAATATTGTGCCCTACAATAATTATGCAATCAAGAAAAACTGGAAATTGTTTGTCTGTGTGATACCTATTATAATAATGAAAATAAGTCTGAAGAATGAAAATGTACTTTTGAATATCTTGTTCCTCTTAATTGTCACTGGTATTAATTTTGTTGTATAGCATTTGTATTAATGTAATCATTTAATAAAATGGGGACATATCTGAAACCATTAGAATAGTTTTAGTAGTAATATTGTTTTGTTTTTAAAAGTGTTGAAATGTTTTAGAGACAATCAATGTTCAGGAATTAATGCTTTATAACTGTCAAATATTGTTACCTTATTCATTCTAAATGTCAAATCCAAAAACATGATAATTTTTCCTTTGTAATTCATACTCTGAGTAATATGGAGTAATATTTCTTGTACGAAGAGCACAAGATGGCCATATATAGCTTTAAAATGTAGTGTACTTATTCTTTAAAGTCCATTGTCCTGTAGTCAAGTGGTAGGGTATGATTGTCCTGTTGAAGATGTTTTTATGTGAACAAATAAATGAGATTTTCAATGAATTTGTTTACAAATTTTATATTTATATAAATAGCGTAAACCCTTTATACTGCAACAGTGATCCGTTTAAGTATTTAGGTTGGATGTTGTGATACTTTAATTGTACAAAAAAAAAGCAGTGTTCTATTTATAACCATTGGTAAATAAGTTGTTAAAATTATTAATTCTTATATAACTCACTTTTGGAAGATATAAATTCAATTTTATATTTATATTTCTGCTGGAGGTTCATCAGGCATCAACAGTGATAAAATTCTCATATTTCGCGTCATTTTAGTTGTAAAAAATATTCAATCCATTGATTTTTAATTTAACAGTCTAGAATAGAACCACTTTGTAATCTTCTATACCTGTCTGTTAAATTATTTAACATTAAATATCTTGCCAGTCTAGACTCTTATATTGAAAACCAACTTTCTTTGTAAATCTTTACTAGTACTAATTTTCTATTAACAATGATAATTCCTATAAGTTGTGGATTAAACATGTAATGAACTTGTGGAATTACAAATTACCATATATTGTGTTAGGGCTAGGTAATTGATAATTAAAATATTATATATTTATTGATATACTTTTCTCGTATAAAATTTAAAGTTAATTTGAGTTGGGTAACAAGATGGTTTTAATGGTGGCCATATATTTATGAAGTACATTCTTTTAATGTATGTCTCCATTTAATTAAATTATAGATCTCTATAATAGGAGCATTTTGTTTTTAGTTTCCATTATGTACTGTTATCATAAAAACCTAAGGAAGCAATAATGTATAGCAGTTGTCATTCATTGTTAATAATTAGTAATTACTGCATGAAACAACTAAGTTTAATTCCTCTGTTTAATTTATTTCCCCTTAATGCTTTATTCAAAATATTATATAACATGTTGAATCAATGCAATAATTTCTTTGTGTTTCTGATAATAACCAATGAAATAGAAAAATTATAATTATAAATTAAATTATTATTATAGTATAGGAATACAATATAAGATAAAAATAAATAAAACAAAAATAAAAAATACAAATGTCTTATAGTTTAATATACCGTATAAGGTGATAGACATTCACAATTTAAGGTTGTCTTAGAAATAAGCTGATTAGCACTTGCAAAATAATGTAATAAAGCATTACTGAAATGTGGCCCTAATGTTATAAGTATGGCATTTCACAATTTTATCATGAATTAATTAATACGTACATTTGAAATACGAAAATGAGAGGAGTGCTATTAAAGTTCAGACATATATTACAGATTTATAGACAATAAAATTTGTATATACAGTTGGATAGATATACTTTAGGAAATAAAAAAGTGACATATAATATAAAAATATTTATTTGTATGAATATATCCCACAAGAATAATATCAATGTCACAGAAATTATCACAAATGGCTCAAAAAGGGCATTCTTAAATAAAAATATGAAATTCATAGTGAAAAAATAAAGAAGAGCCATCGAGTCCTCAGAATTAGCAAGATTCTAAGTGAAACTTAACTAATCTGACACATTATTATGTTCAAATCTTAGACTAGCGGATAGCTGGCCGATGTTGCGATACCACAGTTGTTGTGTTTGTTGCGGGCCATTCTGATGTAGCCATTATCTCCCCAGCTTGTACCCCACGAATTTTTAACAATCCAATATTCTTTTCCATTGTCAGTCTCACCATAACCAACAACCAGAACTCCATGATCCAGATTTTCTGAACTGCACTCAGGCTCATGATATACTCCTGAAAACAAACGGAGGCATTTTAGATACTGTGCTTGGCCCAAAGAAATTAACCTTCCTCCTCCAAACCGATACAAGGAGCAAGATCCAATACGATGGAATTATTTCCCATTATTACTAGTTATTCTATTAATTGTTAATTAGGTAGTTAAAACTTTATTTATCCTCTCAAATTTATGAGTTGTACTGCTTTTATGGGAATGGAAGTAACCAATCAGGATTTGTTATGACATACCCAAAAGCAGTATCGGTAGTAGGAAAAGCGACATATTCCATTTTACATAAAGGAATGCATTTAAAATAACTGGTCATTTTCTACATATTATTTTGGGGAATGAGTTATTTATTTCTCACCTTCAGAATAAAACTGAAATGATTCATGGTTTGCATCTATAGCAACTGATACAGGCCCGACAGTTGCTACCGCTGCCATAAGTTTATGTTCATTTCCTTCAGGAATATCTACAAACCCAGTGTCAATGGCACCCTTTGCATCTTTATTGTATCTGCATTCATCTTCCTATTGACATTACGGGTTTCAAAACATTATTAAAAATAAAAAAAAGTAAATATAATATTAAATTATAAAAAGTTCATAAAAAGGAATACGACAGAAGTCTACCTGAAGGAGTATTTTCACAAAACTACTTAATTTGAAATTTTACACTCTCTGCAATTCCAAACTTAATTTAGACTGTATACACTCTAATCCTGCATGATATAAATGTGTTTGTTTGTATGTATAATATACGTGGATGTATAATATAATATATCTGGGTCACTGATAAGGAAAACAATGAAAGAAACAAATGTTTTCTTCACTTATTTTTCAGACACAAAAAAAGAGATAAGGCATTAAAGCTGTATAAAAAAATATTGCTCATCACAAGATTACAATACAGATTATAATACACTATGAATACATCCACTATTCAAAATAAGCTTCATCGAATAAATAAAATCATAATTAAGCGTGGTTATCAATTTCATTAAATGTGTCGAGTAATTTTGTTTCTGGAACAGTTCAGAGTTTATTATTTTAGTAAATGTTACTAATGTTATCAACAAAATAATATGGATTATATTTACCTTGGCTTCATAAGGATAAGACTTTTCAGTGTCGATTCCACCATTTTCTTTGATATACTGGAAAGCATTGTCCATTAAGCCTCCGTTGCAACCGTTATTGCCATAATCGGCAGAGCAATCGATCAGATTTTGTTCGCTCAAAGAAACCAACTTCCCAGTTTTACGAAAATGTTGGCCTTCCAAAGAACCAGTCTGGAAAGAAGAAGGCCGTTATGTTTATAACAGAATAAATTTGACCCGTTTATAGGCCAAACCAAACTCAATTCGTTTTTCAAACAATTATATTACCGAATTAAAGAAATTAATTGCAGTATATACACAAAGTCAATTAATGTTCAATAAATAATATTCAATACGATACATAATGGCATATTATTTGATATATCGAGAAAAATAATGAACCTGTGTGTGTGTGTGTCATAGACACTGTTATTAGTAGACAAACATTGTTCGTTATTTGGAAACGCTGAGCCGCATTTAAATTATTCTTTTCAAATATAGGAAAAATTATTAAAACGGTATGAATCGTGATTAGGCATGAAGCAATAGAATCGGTGATCGATACAGATTTAGTCTAAACTTATGCCCGACCACATTAATCAACACTTTTAAACCAGGGGTTAAAACTTCTGATTTCCCGACGTCTATATCAATATTAAATGATAGGTAAGAGGTGAGCTTACAGTGCTAAATGCCCAACAAGAACCACAATGTCCTTGGTCTTTTACTGGTGTAACGGCTCCCTTAGTTCGCCAATCAACCGACTGAGGAAGGTCAACATTTTCCGGATGGATATAAGCGGAACCTGCGGATATTCTTCTATTTGTTTGGCTCAGGGACCTGTTGAATCCGTTCATGGCATTCACGAATTCATGAGGCAGCTGAAAATACACGTACAGCGTAATTTCTCAAAAAATAATAATAATAATAATTAGTAGATTAAGCCGAGGAATAATCGGAATAAATAAATATTAGGCCGAATAGGATGGAATACCATGTCTGCGAAATGATTCAGTTTCAGTTTGAAGGAGACGGCGCCCTGTTCATAATACTTGTTATGCCTCAACACTTTTCTTTTGTTCTCCATGAAAATCTTCAGACGGAATTTCTCCTCCATATCATTTTTATACTCCTTCTTATGATGAAGCTGAAAATAAATTGGAGAGCGCATCGCGGGGCTCAGTACAAAATGTTGGCGAGATGAAATTATTCGGATGGAAAAAAAACAAAAAAAACAAGAAATGGAAATTAGTACACCGACCTTAAACAGGGTCCATTCTTCTTGAACTAAATCGAAATACGAAATGGCGTTAGAGAGGGCCAGAAGGCAAGCGATAAGTACCAAAGTCTTCATGATGCAATTTCGATGTAAATTGGCTCCACTGAAACGGTTGGAAATATCTGTAAGAAGTTGGAGAAAATGCAGATTAGCTCTCTAGGCCCGAGTAGGTGAGGAATTGGGCGATGTCCCCGAGGAATAGAATTGTGTTGTAGAGACTGTAGGAATACTGCGCACCAAAAACAGAGAACACAACCAGATAAACCTTCGGGACAGTTTCTCCCCCACTACTAGAGCCGAGCAAAGTCCCAAACTCATCTCCACTATCGGCCATTCTAAAAACATCGCTCCTATCTCTGCCTACTTCGCTGGATGATATACAAAAAAAAAAAATTGAATTTAGACTATAGATCGAAGTTTTAAAAATTGTTGTTTCTTAACAAAATGCGCGTATTTTTCGTTCCCGAGTTTCATTTACCCGGCTCCATTAAAACGATTTTTTCTTGTACTATAATAATTAAAGTACTCGGGTTGTCCGGAAAGTTGGGGCCGATTTTGGAGGGCAATTGAAACGCGACTCGTTTAAATTTTGTTAAACGTTTATTAACTTATATAGGCGCTGTTCTCTGTTCCACAATTTTTCTCCACGCTCGCGCAACCTGGAAATTCAGGCTCAGGTTTTTCGGCGAAAAAGTTTTCCGAACGAGTTTTTATCTCGACCGAAGTGTTGAAACCGCGCATTGTCCCGATCAAATATGGCGCCCTGCCGAGTCGCTAATTCTGGAAATTTTTGTTCGATCGCCGATTCATCTAATTGGGAGCGATACTTTTCCGAATTTATTATCTCGTCGTCTGGTAAAAGCTCATAATGGAGGATCCCTTTCCGATCCCACCGGACACACAGAGCATTACCTTCTTCGGACGAAGAACGGCTTTTGGGGCGGTTAAAGGTGTTCCATCGCGCTTTCCCCCCAAGACCTTTGACGCTCGACGTTTTTATAAATTATCCATTTTTCATCCCCCCGTCACACTAATCGCTTCAGAAACGGTGTATATATCATTCTGATATATTCAGACCTGTCCTAATACCACCTATCGAAAATCGGCACCAACTTTCCGTACAACGCATTATATATGTATATATAGAGGTTGATAGGCTTACGTTTATATATATATATATATATATATATATATATATATATATATATATTAAGAGATATAATAAGGTGACCCAGAATAGGAAGTACAGCTATTGACATCTGTTGTCCATAAATGTTTCGTCGAGTTAATAACTGGTCTATCTTGATGTCTATAAACATAAACCATGCACCCGTTTCGAACAAGTATTTAAATTCAAATGGATAAGTAATGGAACAATAAACATAATATCGTGAATTTTACTTAATTGTACTTAATGCGTTCGTTAGAAAATTAAGGATTAGATATCGAAATTTGTATCAACTTTTAGGCGTCGATTTTAATTTAATAGCTCGATATCTCAAAACCGGATTTGAAATAAACGAACGGCGATATTTTAATTTCCGGAACAATTTTTTTTACGCGGATGAAATCTGCAAAATTAATATCTGTGGACACTTTTTTCTACTCGTTATTTCTTAGAAAACGCCTAACGACTTTTACACTTACGACTTTCAATCTTTGAACTTTTATCTATTTTTGTTATCTTAGCTACATAATCCTCAGTCTTCTCAATCGTTCGGTAAACATCTTATCTCAGAATGGAATCTTCTGTGTCATTTTGTTATCCTTCGTTCAAATATTACAGTAGAAATTCTCTACAATTCAGTACTGAAACGGAAGTAAGTCTTCAACGTGGAAGTATTACATGTTAAGCTCGAATTAGATGTTTTGAATGCCTGATTCAGCGAGCAAGGCTTTGGTAAAATAATTTCGAGGACATTTATTAAACGCGTTATTTTTTAACATTTTTATGTTCATTTATGTGTAAATGAAATATCGGCGTCAGTAGTATTAATGGAAATCATGGATCCAGAGGAATTTTAAGCGTATTATTATTTAGCTTATTCTTAATTAATACTGTGTATAAATAAAGTGGCAGATATAGTCGATAAATTAGTGGCCATTTGACAGCCGAACTAATTTCTGGTTTCAAAAATGGCTCTTGAAACTGTACGACAATTCATCGGTAGCATATCTCCTCCGATTGCTGTTCAATATTAATAAATCGATAATCGATTCGTTTAATTAAACCCATAAACAATCGAATTGAGACAATTTTATTTATTCATTCGGTACTCCAAAGTACATTAACCCAGTTAAAGTTGATATTCAAATTTGGGTCGATATTACGCTTATTTGTTTATGAGTACGTTTTTAATATAAAATTATTAAAATTTTTCGATCGAGTAATTTGTTAGTAAATTATTTATTGTTGTTTGAGTTTCTATATGTTTATTTCTTTTGGTGGCATTGGGTAAAGTCACTTTTGTCGTTTCAGATTATTATTGTTTTGGTCTTACCTACCCTAGTTTATACAGTTAATTTTGTGTAACTATAAAACGTTATTGTATCAGGGTGCCAAATATTACTCACGAATACTCACATCGGGATTTTTTGTCGTCAATAAAGTTATGCTCATTTTTTTTTAAATCCATATTTTCTAAAATTATCTAAGCTCAAATGACGCCCACCATTCTACCAGAATCTATTAAATCTATAATCTATTGACCGAAATGATTGGGACCGAAAAATAACATGGGTCAGGACATCGCCCGAAGTTCATAAATACATTTGAATATTATTTGAATTATTGATAACATACTCAATGATTCGATGAAATATTTTTGTTGAGTAGGTACGAGTAGATAAATAAATTGTTTTGCTTTTATGCCCTTTAAAATTTGGCAACACCAAAAGGTCTTTCATTCAAGGCATCTCCTCATTCCGCCTTCACATATTGATATTATTCAGTTCTCAGTGATATTTTATAACTTTTGTGCCCTTCTTACGGAAGGTCCGAATAGACTATATTTAGAATAGTTGTTTATTCACAAATAATGATAACTCTATATTTTTAGGTGAATGAAAAAAAACAAAAATCCAAATCGTTAGCAATATAAGTCCAGTGTTCTTTGGGTTACTTGAGCTTTGAGGGAAAACGTTTCAGAGATAATGGAACAGTTGGCTACTGAAGAAGAAGAAGCGAGAAGCCGTTGAAATAATTATTTATGTAATTAGTCGTTCGGGCGAATCAAGTGCAGACTGGGGAGAATAATATAGTTTTAGAATAAATACTACAAATCATTATATATGAAATAATATGTGTATGAAAATATAAAATATGTACGCTATTTCACTTAAAATTTACTTACAGGTGGACAACGTTAAATGAAAAGTAATGGATATTTGGGCAGACGGTAGAATGCCGACACCCTTCAGTGTTTAACGTACTAGGAATATTAAGCTGAATGATAATAACAAAACATTATTATCGCATATAAAAAACTGTGGGGAAATAGAGCCGGTTCTTTGACTTTGAGTCCTCCAATAAGAAAACAATGAACGTCCTTCAAGTTTTTTGCAGTCAGAAGATATTGACAAAAAAAAATTGATTCCGATTAAAAACCGCATAAAAACTGGCCTATCGGAAAAATGAAGCTGTTGCACCTTACGTGGAATCCTTGGAATTATGATCAGTTGTTTAATTACTAATTAACATCAATGATATACAACTATTAGTTATTTCTAAGTATATTTTTATCAAATAACTTTATTAAACAGCATCCTATATATATATATATATAAATCCATAGTCCCTGGAATCCATGGAAATTACCTAGAAGATATTCGAATATGTGCGTGAGGCTGTACAGAGAGAATAAATAAACATGCAACAATATTAGGGCTTGTTTTTAAAATCTCTGACTGAACCCAACAGCCAGCTACCGATAACGCTGTATCGGTATTTATATTGCGATTAAGGAGAGCGTATACCGATAAATGGGTTATCAGTTTTCTCCAATTTCCTCGCCAGATGCATCCATCTGGCCGCTACACTACAATTCGAAAATCAATTACATTATACTTCAATTTGGGAGCTCAAACCCCATTGAATACTGTCGTATGCATTCTGAATCTACAACTACCGACCAGAATCGCCTTGATAATTTTAACTTCAATGCATTCTAATTAGGGGACTGAAAGATTACAATATTTGTGCATTAGATATTCGGGCAATTCAAAGTCATCATTTACAGAAACCAGTGCAGTTATCAAAAGGACAGTGGGCAGTATAAGTTATTTAAACCTAAGTATATTTCATCCTATTTCCTGATTACTGTACCAGTATGTATTTGATGGTCTACTTTACCGTGATACCATCTAATTTCTGTATATCCGTCTCACGTTTTCTGCAGCCTGCGTAATAGAAAACGCCGATACTTGTTTATACTGACGCGCGTTGGGTAAAAAAAGGGTTGTTATCTGTAATTGTTAATAAACCTCATTAATGATGAGATATGGACTGTTGTCGACAGTTTTGATGGAACAGCGAACGCGGAGATTAATTCCCGTCTATACTATTTTATAAACTATTAACGTATTTGGAATACCTGTTTTGTGGTCTGCGACGGGTCGGAATAATCCGAATAAGCCGAGATAATCCATTTCAATTCCATATATAAGCATAATTTATAGGGAAATTTCAAACCACATTTTTCTTTCACATTTTTTTGACCGGTGACGTTGTCAGTACAGAGAACGGAACAGTTTCAAACTAAGGAAACCGGTTCGCAAATTCACGAGATATCTAATTTTATGAATAATCGGATGGGTCATGGAAACATTGTGCGTCATACGATAGGGACGTATCGTACCGTCAGATAAAACCGGGGGCTGAATCACAGTCAGTTCGTCTGACGGCTTTCGTCGTTAAGTAGAACACGTCATCAGAGCGGTAACATATATATAAGACTTCAACAAAGCGATGTTTTCGACTGGAGTTCTCCATAATATTAAAACAATACGGGTATATTAGACGGCCACATGTGTAAATTGTCACGGGAAAGGTTAAAATTAATGAGACAACCGTTGAACAATATTTTTTAAAAACAATTGTATTAGTTATGAAAGGTCTCGGAGGAAGGGTTTAATAATTGAATAATAATACGGAAATATGGTTCAGAGCACGACCGTCAACTGAGACCAGCGTCCGGTCTATAACTCCTTTATTTCGTTATCCGTTTACACATTATAATACCGTAGGGTGCGGGATGTGGCTGAACGCAGCTATTCGGGTAAATACACTCAAAGATGGCCCTTCGAATTGCCGCCGGTATTCGCTCGATAAATGGATAAGTCAATTAATTGTTGTCCGCAACTCGAGTTGGTGGACAACTCGAGCGTTCTTAAAATAGCTCTATAAGACGTTAGATTCCCAAATGGACGTGGCGAGATGCAGATTTATCTGACGTCTAGAGAACAATAGGTCAGACGTGATTACACTTCGGGGACGCCGTCCTAGAGGAAAAAGTCTCAGCTCGACTGAGATATCGCGCTATAAATATTTGGCAAGATTGAAAGTTTGGGCACGCCACAACCCTTTGGAAGCTCGTCTTTTCAATTAGCGAAATAAATTAGTGAAATATTTCCGAAACTAAATGAAAAAACACGTTTATAAAAAGTAATTGACCGACGCGTACTAATATATCTCTCGTTTGGCTTATTCAAAAATGTTGGAGCCCGAGTGCTTATCCTCCCGGAATAATTACTTCACTGCGCCTGATGTTACCGACTTGAAAAATGTACGCAGTCATAAATAGGTTGATGATAAGAATAAAAACACTATTTTTATTTTTATTGGCGTTAATCGAACAGTTAAACTATTAAAATTACCAACAAACCTGTTGGTGATTTTATACCGGTGGAATTTCCTCTTTGGCCTCTCCTACGAAATGATCTCTTGGAAAACACTTTCTGTTTGTCACTGTCGGCCTCTTAGTGCCTCTTCTTGGCCGGGAACAGATTTTAGGCCGGAGGAAAGCCACAATGTGCTACAAAATGTGACACGCTTATATTAGAGAAGTATTTTTTTTAATAAAAAATAATAATATAATAAATGAGAACTAATTAATCACTTCAGATTGGGATCCTTCACACACGGTAGGCGCTTGACATTGATAAGACTCTAAGGGTGATCTGAAAATGGAACCGGTTAAGCAAAATCCTCTTCAATATTATTGAGTTCGTATAATTAAAAGCCTTTTTCGAGAAGTTAACTTGCCCCTTTTGTATTAGGGTTCGGTGCAATAAACTCATTTTCTGCCTACCTATCTTAAAATATATTCGGCTTTTCCCCATTCTCAGTACAAAACACACACATCATGAGTCCGATGAAATAACTGGACCCACCCACACTCACAAATGGCTCACAATGAGGACTTTACAGCACGCTAGCAAATAAAATTATGATGAAAATGTAACGAATAATATCGGATGCTGTAATTGAAATCAAGTCCCTGTATACAGTGCAAATACCGCAATACTTTAAAACGTATTTACTAGAGGAAACAATGAATTACTACAGGAGCAAACATTAGAAACTATATACAAGTCGAGCTTTAATGTGAATTTCCGAAAATGATAAAAAAAGAAGACCGAAAAGACAAAATGTTCCGTTTTGTACAAATACTCTAGAGACTCAAACCAAACCAACTTGGAAATCGTGACGAACGAAAAAAGCTCCTAGACAAAAGGTCTTAAACAGAGTCATCAGTCATTATTATGGCTTTTTTTTCAACACTGAGAAGAAAACAATTGTATTATAACTGATCAGGTGACTTGTTCCACTCGTTGAGAGAATTACGTTGTGCAATCGTGCTCTCGAATCTCATAGTGGGAATACTTGAGCGATCAAAAGAGAAGGAAAACCGGCCGGTCCGCCTACCTGCTGTACCTGGTGTACCTGGTGTACCTGGTGTACCTGGTGTACCTGGTGTACCTGGTGTACCTGGTGTACCTGGTGTACCTGGTGTACCTGGTGTACCCAATTTGTCACCAGAGTTCAATTTGTAATGAAATGTGATCGGCGATAACGTTATATAGGACCAAACAATAAGCGAGCGGAGACAGATGATTAGAAGAGTTATGAAAACAAGAAATGGAGAAAATGTGAACGCTTTGAGAGCATTCCTAAAAAAAAACCTCTAATGAAACAGTGTTTTAACAGTGCAGGCAGGTGGGACTTAACTGCAGCCAACGTGTTTAAGTGACTCATTAGCGCGTTCAACGAACTTTAGTTAAGTACATTTCCGCACCACCATCAGGGGGCGCTAGTTTATCGGTGCAAGTGCACCCAACGAACTTTAGTTAAGTACATTTCCGCACCACCCTCAGGGGCGCTAGTTTATCGGTGCAAGTGTACCCAACGAACTTTAGTTAAGTACATTTCCGCACCACCCTCAGGGGGCGCTAGTTTATCGGTGCAAGTGCACCCAACGAACTTTAGTTAAGTACATTTCCGCACCACCCTCAGGGGGCGCTAGTTTATCGGTGCAAGTGCACCCAACGAACTTTAGTTAAGTACATTTCCGCACCACCCTCAGGGGGCGCTAGTTTATCGGTGCAAGTGCACCCAACGAACTTTAGTTAAGTACATTTCCGCACCACCCTCAGGGGGCGCTGGTTTATCGGTGCAAGTGCACCCAACGAACTTTAGTTAAGTACATTTCCGCACCACCCTCAGGGGGCGCTAGTTTATCGGTGCAAGTGCACCCAACGAACTTTAGTTAAGTACATTTCCGCACCACCCTCAAGGGGGCGCTAGTTTATCGGTGCAAGTGTACCCAACGAACTTTAGTTAAGTACATTTCCGCACCACCCTCAGGGGGCGCTAGTTTATCGGTGCAAGTGCACCCAACGAACTTTAGTTAAGTACATTTCCGCACCACCCTCAGGGGAGCGCTAGTTTATCGGTGCAAGTAGCGCCCCCTGAGTGTGCTGCGGAAATATACTTAACTAAAGTTCGTTGGGTGCACTTGCACAATACAAGTGACAGTGTATTGAGGATGCCCAAAAACATCCAAAGTTGCCTAAGCTAATTTCATAGGAGTACTTACTATGTTACTATCCGGTTTACCATTGTAATCCCTAACATTGCGAACAATACAAGTTTATTTAGCCTTAATACCCATGTACATAAATATAGAAAGGTCCGTGGGTCGATATACAGGAACAAAATGTGTACTATGTATATTCGACGAAAAATAAAATATTTGCATAGGAGTACATTGAACACATCTGATCTTTCAGCAATCCTCGCAGACCCACAAATAATCCTTTTAAAATTATCATTATTTATTTCCAACAGCAATATCTCGCGATTCGTGGAACTTGGCATTCGTGTGCAGGTTTGCAAGAAAGAAGTCTTAAATTCTACGCAAGACCATACCAAAATTTAATACTCCATATTTCATGTACCTTAAACTAAAAGTATTATCTTCGGGCTATAATTTTTAGATAAACTACATAAATTGCGTTTTTAGTTATAATGTATTTGTGCGCATAAATTATTTCTTTCTCTGTTGTTAAGTGCGCTCATATTCGGGATGCGATAATAAGACACTTTTAAAACAAATTATCAATAAATAAATAAATCGCCGTCGATTGCATTTATATTGCTTTTTGTGGATTGTCCGGCCGAACGCGAAAGGCCTTCGTATCGTGTGTCCTTTCTGTTGAGAGTTCCCGAACGTAATTTCAACAAAATTGAGATCCGATGTCAAAGTCGGCGCGTTCGTGCCGTTTGATTTTGATTTAGGCCCTGTCGAAAACAATAAACAGTTAATTTTGCGCACACATTCCGGTTTCGAGGGCCTCCTTATCTGGGCCTTTTGGATTGTTTTCGAGAGGTTTAATTGCTCAGTCTCCCTAGAAACAATCGGGCAATTGTTTAATCGAATAATCGAAAGACGGCCGATAATTTGCCACTTTACATACCCTATAAATAATCCGGACCGAGATTATGATGTTACTTGTCAGAACGTGACGGGTGAGTAGTATTCAATTTCACGATATCAATTTTCATCCATGTTCCTGCGAACAACCGATTTACGTTCAAATTTATTTTAATTTAAAGGGAAATAACTTTCTAGGAACCAGCAACAATGAAGTGTCTTCTGCTAGCCGCTTGCTTCGTGGCCGCTGCTCTGGCCATTCCGACCGACGAATGGACCCAGTTCAAGGTATGAAAACCGGTCTATACCGAATCCACCGACTGAAACCCAAAAACACCGTCACTGTAAATGTCTAGAGGGAGATATTTCTAATGGAGTTCTTCTGCTGAAACCGGTCCAGCAAAGAATAAATACCAGATCAATACAATATAAACGTAAATCCTTTTGATTTTGGAATTTCTTTAGATCCAGTACCACAAGGACTACGCCAACGGCAATGAGGAGGAGGTCAGGAAGAACATCTTCTACACCAACAAGAAGAGGATCGACGACCACAACCAGAAATTCGCCAATGGCCACGTCAGCTACACACTGAAAATGAACCAGTACGGTGATATGGTAAGTGGGCGAAACTCGTCCAATTACATACGGGAAGGTTCGGAGAAGGCTTTATGTACGGAGACGATTTTTGTTCCCTATAGCTGAGCCACGAGGTGAGCCAAATGCTGAACGGGTTCAGGAAGGGCCAGATCCCGGTCAACGGGCGACAGTACGTGAAGCCGGCCAACGAGCAGCTGCCGGCCACCGTCGACTGGAGGAGCAAGGGCGCCGTCACGCCGGTCAAGGACCAGGGACAGTGCGGCTCCTGCTGGTCCTTCAGCGCAGTAAGTTCACTCATTATAGCATAACTGACACTGATCGGAAGGCCTCAGAGCACCCCGACTTAATACCGGCATTCTGTTTTAAGACGGGCGCCTTGGAAGGACAGCACTTCTTGAAGACCCACAAACTGGTCTCTCTCAGCGAACAGAACTTGGTCGACTGTTCGGGTTCCTACGGCAACCAGGGATGCAACGGCGGTCTCATGGACCAGGCCTTCAGCTATGTCAAGGACAATGGCGGACTCGACACTGAGGCTTCTTATTCTTACACCGCTCGCGTAAGTAGACCACGGCTGGCCTAATATTCATTTATACTTCTATACACCGTTACAGTTATATAATCTATATCGGGGGCGGCCATTCTTAGGACCACCGGTTTTGATCTGACCTAGCGGACAATGAAATTTTACAAGGTCGTTTAGTAAAATTAAAAGAATGTTAAAACCGGCGGTCAGTTTTAATTCTTGGAGTTACTTAATGCGTTCCTGCCCATATTATGTCAACGGTTTGAAGTTTGAAAATGTCGCATCGACTCCGAACAAGGGCGACGGAGGTCGAAGGGAGAGGCGAAGGAAACTATAATATATTCTCGTTAATTTTTGTAATTCTCCGGAATTAAATCGGAATAGCATTTCTCGTATAATCTACACGTTTCGGAGACTTACTAGGTGTCGTTTATGTTTTTCCACTAGGACGGCACATGCAAGTACAATCCGTCGAACGTAGGAGCGACCTGCACCGGCTTCGTGGACATAGCCCAGGGAGACGAAAGCGCGCTCAAGTCCGCCGTCGCCAACGTAGGGCCCATCGCCGTCGCCATTGACGCCAGCTCATTCTCTTTCCAGTTCTACTCCGGAGGTCAGACAACGATCCTTATCCTCTTGGAAATTTTACCCAATTATCGATACCGATAAAATAAATTTATTATCTCGTCATCGCTTAAAATTGCAGGCGTCTACGACGACTCCTACTGCAGCCCCGAGAACCTGGACCACGGCGTGTTGGCCGTCGGCTACGGCAGCGAGAACGGCCAGGACTACTGGCTGGTGAAGAACTCTTGGGGCTCCGGCTGGGGCGACAACGGTTACATCAAGATGTCCCGCAACAAGAGCAACCAGTGCGGCATCGCCACCTGCGCCAGCTACCCTGTCGTCTAATTCTACCCTAATAAATAAACCTACAAAAAAATCGTCTACAATAAAGATTTAGGGGAATAACATTCGTGTTTTCGCTCTATTTCCCCGTGGGCATTTCTTTATACGAATATATTCTGATTGTCCAAGAATGTATGTGCACTTTCCTTTTTCCTCATTTTTATGCCTGTCATCAATATCCCTCTACGAGATCAGTTCAAAATTTTAAAGAACCAGTCGCCTGGAAGAATTTGAACAAGATATGCACTTATCGTTTTGTGATTCTGACATAAACTCAGTTCTGGGACCATCCCTAAAGCCTGTATTGTCAATGGCTTAGAACTTTTTTAGTCTAATATGTTCTTTGATTGTTTTGTATGTAGGCGGTAGTTAATAAGATTAGGGGCTGCGGGGTGACAGCTCCAATACAGCGATGCACCTCTGGTGTCCCTTGGCCAGAATCTAATCTAAGTTCTCGAGTTTTTATTATGTAACCTTCGCTTTATATACGCATAATATTCCTCGTGTTTATCTCTTCGAACTGATAAGGGCTTCTGATGTCACTACTTGGTATTTCATGAAACATTAAGTAGCACACTCGCCCGATCTCTTTAATAGTATCCGTTCGACTTCAATTGAAAACGCATGCTGAATGAAAACGGTAAAAATGCATCGGAAGCTAACAAAAATTCATGTTCAGTGTATGGTGATGAGGCCTTAAAAGAGCGCCAGTGTCAAAACTGGTTCGCTAAATTTCGTTCGGGTTATTTTCCGCTAAAAGACCAGGAACTCTCTTTATCCAGTTGAAGTCGATGACGATCAAATAAAGTCCATAATCGATACCGATCGTCATAGTACAACACGGTAGACAGCAGAGAAGCAAAATGTATCCATGCATACATGCATTGAAAACCATTAGAAACATCTTAGGTATGAAGAAATGCTCTATATATGGATACCTCATAACCCGCGAATTGGGAAAATACTTAATTATTCAGTTTCAACCCAATAAACACCCGTCGACCGGTATGCTTGTATCAACAAAAAATTATGCATCCTCAGCGATACATTATGCAGAGTCATAGAAAAAAGTATTTGAATTTGGCCAGAATCTAAGGATGTGAGAAATATTAAATGCCCTAAAACAGTTGTTGTTTCAGTTAGCATATTATACATGAAGAGGCCAAATGTCTTAGCTCAGTTCACGTTCGTGAAGTCAATCCGTTTTATAAAAATTGCGAGAAAAGCAATAGGGAAACAGTAGCAATAAAATAAGTAGCGGAATGAAGTTTTGTTGCACTGGATTGCCTGTCATGCCCGTGCAAATTGACTTTTGATGAGTCCAGAATTCTTGACATAGGAGGGAACGTCTACAAGCGAAAATTAAACAGGTATTGTCTAAACAATAACATACTGATTTCCGCAAATAGCAATTCTGATCCAATAATCTGCCTAGCTATATCTAACGCGTTTGTATCTGACTAGGCGCCTTATAATTATTATTATATAATAATATATATAGTATATATAATAATATATATTTATTTATATATATATATATATATATATATATATATATATTCGGTGTATTCGGTTGCCAGAGCGTTGCCACCGTTCAAAATCAAAGTCAACCAAAAAAAATTGGAAAAAAAGGTATTATTTGACAGCTCACAGTCCCGAGAGTCGGTAAGTGTCTTTGTTTAATCAAAATTTAATTGATTCAAACGTCTATTATCCCGTCAGTCCATTGTCCCGGCAATAGCAAGTGCCCGAATGTTTGAAGAATGTTCGCGATATAATTTTTTTCAAGTAGCGACAAGACCAAGTGTTTTTATGATCCCGTATTGACAGCCAGAAGAATATTGGATTATCGTTTAATATTCAACAGTTCCGTTTAGTTCGCCCGTCTAATTAATTTAAATCCAAGATATAATCACCTTCTCGCATTTGTTTGGCTGAAATAAAACGGACAGTTCTGATTACATAAGACAAAATTTTGCGTAACGGGTGTCAAACAGGCGAGTGGAGTCAGAAAATCATACAAGTTATTATACAATTTAAAAATTCCATTTATAACTTTAAACCAATTCAATTTTATTCCGCTGAAAACCTGTTTTAATATATCGCAGCAACAATTGTAGATTTAGTTGTCTATATATATATATACCATCCAAGCTAAGCATTAAACTTTTGGCTTTAAGCTAACCCCTGCATTACTGTATTGCCGCATGTACTAAGGTTGGCGCTATACTGAAACCGGTTAACCGATTTTTTTATTTTTATTCTATGTAACAAATACACCATTTATAATTATATTTAGTGACAGTGCGGTTTGATACACAAATGTACCAATCACGGAGAACCGACCCATTGATGGTACTCCTGCTCCAGCCCTTACTGGACACTGTGGAAGTCACGTGGACATTTCCTGTTGAAGCGGCGCTCGGTATTTTCTTGAAGGCGATGCGAGGAAATCTGTTGAATCATAGGATTGGAGCGGTGGGACAGATTTGAATTGAAGGATTCGTAACGGGAAGCTGCAAATTCGCCGACGGGTTTACCGATGGGCACAAAATGCGAGTGCTGAGAGAACAATGATGTTCTCTCGATAAAGTAAATTCTACCGAAGCCGGCACCGGTTTTTAAACTGTCTACAGAGTTTAGTTTGAGTTAGCGAGCTTTCGTCGCGCTGACGATTGAACCGTAATTCTCATTACCGTCAGTTTGCTACTAATTAGCGTCAGCTCTACGCCTTACCAAAGACAAAGAAGTGGCCTGAACCAGATTCAATTGGCATGACCTAACAGAATTCCATAGAACTCCATGACACGTCATACTAAAATATCAATACACCGAAAATGAATAGGCGAATATATGCCAACTAAATACAGATGTCTGGTACTTGTATAGCCAAGTAGAAGTTTTTGTTCACACGTAGGCACTGACCGTGACCTCAAGATCCCGACAGTCGAAGAAGTCGCTAAATCTCGGCTCCTGAAGTTCCACTCCCGCCTTTCTCCTCGTCATGAACCGTGACTATCACAACAGATTTCCTCAAATCCTGCACGAAAGGATATATAAGGAAACGTCTACGAAGGTTATGAATATAATTACGAATGTGACGCTACTGACTGTATCAATCAGAACACACAGTGTCATACGCTGTAAAACTGGTCTATTTAATATTGAGTGTCCGCCGACTTTGTGGGCGGTTCGTCCGATTGGTATCAGTGGGAGTCTAACTTTCATATTATCCGCTCACTGGTTCTCTAAAATTGATGTCAGCGCTAATTTCTTCCGCTTTATCGTAGGCTCGATATTACCTTTGGTGTCTGTCGGTTGACTCCTTCTCTGAAGGGCGAATCCTCGGGAATAACCTTTCTTCGGGCGTGTTCAACTTCTCGCCTTCGGTGGCCTCCAATAACGACATTCCGCTCGCTCAGGTTCGACTGTACCGGTTGGAGGATGGCCGACAGCCCGCGATTCCCTAACCTGGCCCAGATTGCCAGCCAACAGAAGTAATTTCGAATGTGGCCTCTCTATATATAAATACGGCGGCTATATTTATACATTGAAGTCGACACGAAAGGGCTGGCAACTAAATTTACCTTCTACTAAAGTACTCTCAGTTGAACACCCTTTTATAAAAGACCACTATTCCTTACACTGATATAAACCAGCCATCGTATATTATAATATACGATATATTTGTAACATATATGTTACAAATCTTTTCGCCGATTGTTTTGCCTAGTACAGACAAGAGTGAGAATGTCCTATATAGGCGTTGGGGTCCCCACCTTCCGGATGAACCTGAGCAGGCCAACATTACAGGGAGTTTCTAGGCATTTACTGAAAAGGATATTTATCAGTACCTACTACAATTATATAGGCCGCGGAAGAAATTTACTAGACACTCAGGAACACGAACTAAACTGACAGTATACTAGAACATACTTACAATTAAGACTGACTTCCGAACATTTGAAAACAGTTTATTGCGTTAATTCTACAAATATTCTCATTCTTGAATACAAGGCTGGTATATACGGTCGGGTGTCTAGGAAGATTAGATCTATATTAACCGAAAAATCACCACGTTTATCGATGAGTCAAACACTGTAGATTAATTAAATTAAATATTTTATGTGCCCACCGAATGATACGTGAGGATACAACAGTGGGGCGGGTTCAAAAATCAATAATAATTAAAAATATGCCGATTTTATATTATGTTTTTATTGAGAATTTAGGACAGATTTCCGAAACCAAAGTGCCTAGACCAGTTTAAACGGTCGGGTAGCTGGCGCAGTCGGCGATGCCGCACTGGTTGTTCCTGTTGCGGGACATCTTGATGTAGCCTTCCTCGCCCCAGCCGGTGCCCCAAGAGTTCTTCACCAGCCAGTAGTCCTGGCCGTTCTCGGTGCCGTAGCCGACGGCCAACACGCCGTGGTCCAGCTTGTGCGTGCAGTGGCGCTCGTTGTAGACACCTGCCAACATTACGAGCCAAGAAATTATATTCACATTACTTCGCCGAATCAACATTGATTATCTATATCTATATTTATATATTGGAATTATACCCTTTTTATAGAAGTGGAAAGAACTATGAGACGCATCGATAGCGACGGAGATGGGACCGACGGTGGCCAGGGCGGACTTGAGGGCGTCCTCGTCGCCGGCTGGGATATCGACGAAACCGGTGTCAGTGGCGCCGACGTTGGCCTTGTTGAATTTGCACCTGCCGTCCTGGATATATCGGACAAAAACCATCGGGTTAGTTATTATTTAATTGGCGAGAGGTTAATGTTAGCCACTAGTCGTGGCGTTGTCAACTTACCCGAGCGGTGTAGGGATAAGAAGCTTCGGTGTCGAGCCCGCCGTTATCTTTGATGTACTGGAAGGCCTGGTCCATGAGACCGCCGTTGCATCCGTAGTTGCCGTATTTTCCGGAGCAGTCGACCAAGTTCTGTTCACTGAGAGAGACCAGTTTGTGGGTCTTCATGAAGTGCTGTCCTTCCAAGGCGCCCGTCTTAAAACAGAATGCCGGTATAAAGTCGCAGTACTCTGTCGTTCGATCAGTGCCAGTTATGCTATAATGAGTGAACTTACTGCGCTGAAGGACCAGCAGGAGCCGCACTGTCCCTGGTCCTTGACCGGTGTGACGGCGCCCTTGCTCCTCCAGTCGACGGTGGCCGGCAGCTGCTCGTTGGCCGGCTTCACGTACTGCTTGCCGTTGGACGAGATACCTGATTTTCTTAAGCCGTTCAGCATTTCCCTAACCTCGCAGTTGTGCTGCAATGACGGAAATAGTTTGTTACGGATTCGTGTTTCTGTCCTAGTAGCAGAAGAAATAGAGTAGTTACATTTTCTAGGGGCTAAGCTACCTACCATATCACCGAGGTGGTTCATTCCCAGCATGTAGGTTTCGAGTCCCTTGGCGTATCTTTCGTTGTGTTCCTCAATCATCTTCATGTTCCAGAAGTAATTTTCCATCCTCCTTTCTTCTTCGTCTCCATCGGTGTATGTTTTATTGTATTTCGTCTGTGATTGAAATTATTTTGATTTTCAACGTTTACCGGTTGTAATAACACGCTTTATAAATAATAAGAATGCTAATGAAAAAACTACCTTGAAAGTATTCCATCGTTCGGCTGAATCGGCCAAACATACAGCCACAATGGACATTACTACTAGGATGGCAATTTTCATGTTTCTCTTGTTCTATAGAGGAGACCAAAATATAAATTAAGCGCATATTCACCGTGTACTGCTTACTTTGCATTTATATTTCGGTGTTTACGTGTTATTGACTTTTTAATCCACACTGGGCTTAACTTTAATATTTCAAAAGTTATTAAATTAGTTTAATATTAATCGTTTACTATTAAATGTATTTGCCGATTATAAACTAAAATGTTTAAATATACTAATTAAATGTTATTAATATTTGTTTATATTGACGCAAAACAACAAATAGCAAATGTATTGAAATAGCGAAAGGAATGTATTTGTAAAAACAGATATTAGACTTACCAGGCTGCAACTGGAGTGGGTTGCCATCACCGCCAGTGTCCATAATTTATACCGTTCTTCTAAATTTTGATATGACAAAAAAAAGCGATATACTATGATTTGAACTGCTATCACCTTTATTGCAATGATTTCTATTTTTATCGGTGTTAAAAACGATAAACATGTCTATAAATATAAATATCAATCTGGTCTAACAAATAATTACCATCTAGTATTTGAGATAGAATGATTATGTTAGATATTTTCTTAAATTTTAACTATTATTTTAATTATCATCCTGATAGGACTGATATATATAAGTAATCAAAATTTTAACTTTGGAATTCATTTTATTTTACTAAAATAGAAACTTTAATTATTAATCTACTATATATTCACCGATATTATCAACAACTTTCTGCCACTTTTCCGGCAAAATTTCGATTTCCCTCTTGAAGAACTCCTCATGAGCAAAATACATCTTATCAAATTGTCGATTACTTTTGGGTACACCTAATATATATATATATATATATATATATATATATATATATAAAGTTGGTAGAGGTTGGGAAAGTGACCCACAAAGTATCTATTTGCAGGTCTTCAAGTACTTGAGGTATTTGGCTTACTTGTTGGAGCAGTCGACAGACCAAGTTCTGTCCCCTGCTGGGGGAGACCAATTTATGTCCCTCTCCAAGTTATTATACGTTATATGATTATAATAATAAATTGGGGTACTTACGATCGATCTGTCAATAATGTTACAGATTCTACATATAATTTCGCGTAATTAAAAAACTGCCTGTCCCTATCTAAAGTGCCACCTCGACAGTTATCGCGACCTCACCAGTCGCGTGACTAAATTAGTATTTTATTTTCAATATATCAATGAGTACATAAAAATAAAAGCCGTAGAGCTATAGAGACAAAGAAAGCGTTCTTAATTTTAAAAATACTTGGAACCTGCCCTGTGAACATGAGGTATTTTCTCCAGGGAATGAAGTTCCTAGGAACCTTAAAATGAGCTTATAGGCTTTACTAGCGGTGTCTATGCATTTAGCTATCAGGCCATGTCTCGCTTTTCTCATCTATTTCCTGAATTCTCTCCCGATTCTCTGTTTAGATTAAATCATACCTAATACGTAAATATCTCTTATTAGGTTTAATGGAATTTTTTCCTTAAAAAATTTAGCATTTTTTCAAACTATAACTTGCGAACTTAGATTTTTTTTAGGCCCACGCCGATTTACGTATCCTTCATTAATATTTCAACCCGACAAGTCGGAAACAGGAGTGATTAAGTGGTCTAATAAACCATTATACTGTAGATATGTTAAGGTCGTTTGTCTTATTTGGGTTGGGAGGGATTTTGTTAATCGCATAAAGTCTGTTCTTTTACATACCTAACTGCCAATTGTAATTTATTTCAGTTTCTTTTGTACAGGTTTTATACACTTTTGTGTTTTATTTTCAAATATTAAATACACTGTATTATATAAATAACAACGGAAAATATATTATTTAATTTATATATACATATAATTGTGTACATTTTTAGACCTCTCAATCATAAAATATATTCAAAATAACTAACATATTTAATTTTTTGTTGTATTTGAAAATTTCCACCCTCAGGGGGCGCTAGTTTATCGGTGCAAGTGTACCCAACGAACTTTAGTTAAGTACATTCCCGCACCACCCTCAAGGGGCGCTAGTTTATCGGTGCAAGTGTACCCAACGAACTTTAGTTAGTACATTCCCGCACCACCCTCAAGGGGCGCTAGTTTATCGGTGCAAGTGTACCCAACGAACTTTAGTTAAGTACATTCCCGCACCACCCTCAAGGGGCGCTAGTTTATCGGTGCAAGTGTACCCAACGAACTTTAGTTAAGTACATTCCCGCACCACCCTCAAGGGGCGCTAGTTTATCGGTGCAAGTGTACCCAACGAACTTTAGTTAAGTACATTCCCGCACCACCCTCAAGGGGCGCTAGTTTATCGGTGCAAGTGTACCCAACGAACTTTAGTTAAGTACATTCCCGCACCACCCTCAAGGGGCGCTAGTTTGTTTATCGGTGCAAGTGTACCCAACGAACAGTACATATCCCGCACCCTCAAGGGCGGCGCCGGTGCAAGTGTACCCAACGAACTTTAGTTAAGTACATTCCCGCACCACCCTCCGCTAGTGCAAGTGTGTCCCGCACCACTTAGTTTATCGGTGCAAGTGTACCCAACGAACTTTAGTTAAGTACATTCCCGCACCACCCTCAAGGGGCGCTAGTTTGTCGGTGCAAGTGTACCCAACGAACTTTAGTTAAGTACATTCCCGCACCACCCTCAAGGGGCGCTAGTTTGTCGGTGCAAGTGTACCCAACGAACTTTAGTCCCGCACCACCCTTAGTTTATCGGTGCAAGTGTACCCAACGAACTTTAGTTAAGTACATTCCCGCACCACCCTCAAGGGGCGCTAGTTTATCGGTGCAAGTGTACCCAACGAACTTTAGTTAAGTACATTCCCGCACCACCCTCAAGGGGCGCTAGTTTATCGGTGCAAGTGTACCCAACGAACTTTAGTTAAGTACATTTCCGCACCACCCTCAAGGGGGCGCTAGTTTGTCGGTGCAATATCTATCTAATAATTTTTATTTAAAGCAAAACTTACATAGACAAATAAAAACCTAATATTGTAAGATATAAATAAAAAGGTAAGTTAAAAAAATGTACTAACCTGTGAAATGTATTTAACTAAAGTACTACTGCCATTGAGAGTGCGGTGAGGATGTCTAAAAAACATCCAAAGTGCTAAAGTGACTAAAACCGCTACTGAAGGTGGCGGGCAGCCTAAACCGGTCTAGCAGAAGACCAAACCGGCGAGAGGAGACGAAATCTACGCTAGTTGTTAGGTGTTTGGCGTATTCGTTCGTCTTTTCAGCATCAGTTCTGGCCAAAGAGCCGTTTCTTTTGGGCATAGCTTATCAAGTTCTCTAACCGCCCGCCCCCGAGCGTAATAATTTTTTAACGGTTATTTTTCCTGCACCATTATATTTGGGGAGATGTCGATAACAGACAACGCGAACTTGCCAGAGTACTTGCGCCGATATCGCCTTCTGAATAGCACTCAAGTTGTTCATGCCTGTGTAATTAAAAATCGTGGTATCGAGCTAATTGAGCAATATTCCTGTCCCTCTGTATTCTCGAGTGTTTACAGATCATTCAATTTATCGATCAACTCTTCATATCCAATCGCACAATGGAGACACCGAACTGAGAATCATATAAATACCGGTGCCAAGAGATATCAATTCACTCTTTCCAGTTTGGTGAGGTATGTGTTACAATTTATTATTTTTTTAATACTGTACGCTTCAGTTTACCATTAGTTATAAAAAATAAATGTTGCATATATATATATATATGCATGTTACATATATATTTCACTTTAAAAATCCACATTATTTTAAACTAGCGTTTAGTTAGAAATGGACAGTTATTTTCTATCTGTTTTCGCATGCAGTTAGTTTACCTCGTAACGAATGTTGCCTTGATTTCCTTATTACCAACTAACTAAACAAGGGTTCGGCAAATCGTCGATCCCAAGCTACCGGTAGCTCCACTAAAAGGAATCGATAGAAAATTTAAAATAATATTTTCAGTAAATACCTTGCTCTTTTTAACAGTTTTTTGATCTTAAATTTTATAAAATCAAATTCCATATAAACGTAATTTACTTAATTACGAAATGCGTTCATTATTGTTTTAAGATACAGAGACATATAAAAAGACAACTAAACATGCAATCATTTACTGTGGCACATGCGAAAAAATAAATATTTTATATATGAAAGTAAATATTCGTTACGACATTATAATCTAGGATTGTAGTTTGAAAGATATAGTCAAAAGCTAGACACATCATTGCTAGTTAAATTTCTTTAAGATGATATACCCGAACAATTTTCTTCACACAGATATCCAGCAAAAATGAAGGTTGCCCTCCTAATTGCCTGCTGCGTGGCCGCCTCTCTGGCCAACCCGATGGAAGAATGGAACCAGTTCAAGGTACGTCCATATATTTGCACATCCACTAAATAGTGTTCAACAGTAATACAATACACAGCGGTACACATAATTTTATTTCCGTATACCGTTACCGAACCTACCTTTAACAGTATCTCCTTTATATTCGCTACAAATGTAAATGTCGTATGACCAATAACTAAAATTCATTGCGAGATAACATCCCGGTTATCACGTCCAACCACATATCCAAACTTGAGTTACGAGCGGTATAAACTTCGATATTAATATTTTTTACGACGAAACAATTCATTAATGTAATTAAAAATATACTATAAAAACAATTCTGTACAAAATATCGAGTACAAAACGTTGAATTATTTTTAGTATATTATTACATGGAACGATAAAAATTAAATATTTTAGATCAAGTACAACAAGAATTACGCCAATGGAGACGAAGAACAGAACAGGATGGCCTTGTACTTCAGAAACAAGAAGATGATTGAGGAACACAACGAGAGGTACGCCAAGGGACTCGAAACCTACGTCATGAGAATGAACCAACTCGGTGACATGGTAAGCAGCTACTCCAGGAGATAAAATATATTATACTCGGAATATGAACATGAAACGTATACGAAAGACTATTTTCCTGATTACAGCACAGCCACGAAGTCAGCGAAATGCTGAACGGGTTCAGAAAATCGGGCATCCCGACCAACGGCAAGCAGTACGTGAAGCCGGCCAACGCCGACGTCCCGGCCAGCGTCGACTGGAGGAGCAAGGGCGCCGTCACGCCGGTCAAGGACCAGGGACAGTGCGGCTCCTGCTGGTCCTTCAGCGCAGTAAGTTCAGTAGTCATTTTAACCCGACAGACACGGATCGGAAGGCCTCAGAGCACCCCGACTTAATACCGGCATTGTGTCTTTAGACGGGCGCGGAAGGACAGCACTTCATGAAGACCCACAAACTGGTCTCTCTCAGCGAACAGAACTTGGTCGACTGCTCCGGAAATTACGGCAACTACGGATGCAACGGCGGTCTCATGGACCAGGCCTTCCAGTACATCAAAGATAACGGCGGGCTCGACACCGAAGCTTCTTATCCCTACACCGCTCGGGTAAGTTGACAACGCCACGACTAGTGGCTAACATTAACCTCTCGCCAATTAAATAAATAACCCGATCGTTTTTGTCCGATATATCCAGGACGGCAGGTGCAAATTCAACAAGGCCAACGTCGGCGCCACTGACACCGGTTTCGTCGATATCCCAGCCGGTGACGAGGACGCCCTCAAGTCCGCCCTGGCCACCGTCGGTCCCATCTCCGTCGCTATCGATGCCGGCCAATCCTCCTTCCAGTTCTACGGTGGAGGTGAGCCATTATAATGATTCCCTGGTTTTTGCGTGCTTCTCAGTAACGTATTAACGTGTGAAACTTATTGACGATATTTCCGGTCTGCAGGTGTCTACAACGAGCGCTACTGCACCCACAACCTGGACCACGGCGTGTTGGCCGTCGGCTACGGCACCGAGAACGGCCAGGACTACTGGCTGGTGAAGAACTCTTGGGGCACCGGCTGGGGCGAGGAAGGCTACATCAAGATGTCCCGCAACAGGAACAACCAGTGCGGCATCGCCGACTGCGCCAGCTACCCGACCGTTTAAACCGGTCTCGGCACTCTCCAAACATGTAGACTAAGTTCTAAATAAAAAGCGCATTGAAAAAAGGGTATATTTAAACGTGTCGTTAATTTTCGACCCTTTGCCACTCTTTTGTCTCTAAATATTATTCCCTAGACGGGCATCGGAAGTATTGTTTCTGTTCGAAATGTGTATCTTCTATCCGCCCTACTCCAGTGACCTCTTGCCCTATCGGAATCGTTGCTATGATTATTTTCTGCAAGTCCTACAAAATGGTACTCATTACGTAGTTGATTTCACATTTTCTACCAACAATTAGTGTACCTGTCTGTTCACTTCTCATTTATATTTGAACCTTGGCCAGTCTTGTAACCCGAAATATATTTCAGTGGGTTTATGAAATATTACTACGGGTCTAATCAATATATATATTACAATTAACAATTATTATAATAAAAAGAGTATATTTATTAGATTCCTACCTAACTACTTTGTTACATAGTTACTTATTTCGTGGTCTTTGTTTTTCTTAGTTTATTCTCTTTTCTGGAATGTATTTGTGAAAGTTATGCTGTAAGGGCGTTCCTGGAGGCGTTCGCGTTGCCTACTGACGGGCGGAGGGAACACTTTAATATACTCGTCCGCAAATAGTGGATCGCCAGGAATAAACCCATCAAGTGCGAAAAGTCTCCCTGCCCTGTAAAGTGTCACCATAATAAGAGAACTTCTATGGTTCAATAATCGTTTCGACGGCCACTGCTGTCACGAGGTCTCTCTTCCCGTTATTCCTCATCTCCAGATGCAGATGAGCACTGAGCGTAATATATTAATATTTCCTACTCTACTATCACTATATTCGCTATTGTCACTATTATTAGTCCTCTTATTTTTAAAGAGATCCTCTGAAGGCTCTCCCTCCCAATTCTAGATCTGGATGGTATACGTAGGTTAGCACCCGTAGCGCCTCCGAGCTCACCGGTCCGCATACCTGTGCAGCAACAAGTGGGAAGCTGCTCTGCGCCGAAAGCGGGTGTTTCCGCACTACTATAGTATTTGGGTCAAAATGTCGATTAAAGAGTCCGGGCACGGGAGAGGGGGTGGGGTCATGCTCGTGTTCATTATCCTTTCTATTAAAGTTGGCGTTCTGGCCCTCGACCCTCCGTACGTACAGTCGGGGCTTCATTTATTCTTATTAACCGAACTCCGGGACTGGTCAATGTGGGGATTTACGGGTTTTGGTACACCCTGTTTTGTGGTCTGCGAGAGTTTGGAACAGCTTAGTTTTATCCGTATACTGTCTTCTATCGATGGCTTTATCTCTTGCAAAATAGAAACAAGATTCAAACACCGAAGATTAATCGAATTAAATATTTTATATACCCGCTGAATTATACGTGACGATATAACAGTAGCACGGGTTCCAAAATCAATAATTAAATAATTAAAAATATGTCGATTTTATATTATGTTTTTTATTGATAATTTAGGACAGATTTGTGGAAAGTGCCTAGACCGGTTTAAACGGTCGGGTAGCTGGCGCAGTCGGCGATGCCGCACTGGTTGTTCCTGTTGCGGGACATCTTGATGTAGCCTTCCTCGCCCCAGCCGGTGCCCCAAGAGTTCTTCACCAGCCAGTAGTCCTGGCCGTTCTCGGTGCCGTAGCCGACGGCCAACACGCCGTGGTCCAGGTTGTGCGTGCAGTGGCGCTCGTTGTAGACACCTGCAGACCGGAAATATCGTTAAGAAATTGCCAACTAAAAACCTCGGTAAAACATAGAACGGTGCGTTAAAATAACTGGCGGACCTTCACTGTAGAACTGGAAGGAGGATTGGCCGGCATCGATAGCGACGGAGATGGGACCGACGGTGGCCAGGGCGGACTTGAGGGCGTCCTCGTCGCCGGCTGGGATATCGACGAAACCGGTGTCAGTGGCGCCGACGTTGGCCTTGTTGAATTTGCACCTGCCGTCCTGGATATATCGGACAAAAACGATCGGGTTAGTTATTATTTAATTGGCGAGAGGTTAATGTTAGCCACTAGTCGTGGCGTTGTCAACTTACCCGAGCGGTGTAGGGATAAGAAGCTTCGGTGTCGAGCCCGCCGTTATCTTTGATGTACTGGAAGGCCTGGTCCATGAGACCGCCGTTGCATCCGTAGTTGCCGTAATTTCCGGAGCAGTCGACCAAGTTCTGTTCGCTGAGAGAGACCAGTTTGTGGGTCTTCATGAAGTGCTGTCCTTCCAAGGCGCCGGTCTAAAGACACAATGCCGGTATTAAGTCGGGGTGCTCTGAGGCCTTCCGATCCGTGTCTGTCGGGTTAAAATGACTACTGAACTTACTGCGCTGAAGGACCAGCAGGAGCCGCACTGTCCCTGGTCCTTGACCGGCGTGACGGCGCCCTTGCTCCTCCAGTCGACGCTGGCCGGGACGTCGGCGTTGGCCGGCTTCACGTACTGCTTGCCGTTGGTCGGGATGCCCGATTTTCTGAACCCGTTCAGCATTTCGCTGACTTCGTGGCTGTGCTGTAATCAGGAAAATAGTCTTTCGTATACGTTTTATGTTCATGTTCTGAGTATAATTCTGAGTATTTTATCTCCTGGAGTAGCTGCTTACCATGTCACCGAGTTGGTTCATTTTCATGCCGTACGTTTCAAGTCCCTTGGCGTACCTCTGGTTGTGTTCCTCAATCATCTTCTTGTTTCTGAAGTAAGTTTCCATCCTGTTCTGTTCTTCGTCTCCATTGGCGTAATTCTTATTGTACTTGATCTGTTTTAGATAATTTTAATTTCGTTTATTTTTATCGTTCCCAGTATTACGCTTTATATATTAACACGATTGAAATGTACCTTATCAATTTTCGCATTTAGTGAATTAATTAACGAAAACGTACCTTGAACTGATTCCATTCTTGGGCAGGATTGGCGAGGCAAGCGGCCGCGAAGCACGCTACTAGGATGCCAACTTTCATTTCGCTCTGGATTTCTAAATAGGATGACAACCGATTAATGTAACGCGTACGGCTCGTACGTTCAATATAATATGTTATACAATTATCGGATTTTTTAAATCATTAAGCGCTCGTTAATTATGAACTTATAAATAACATCCGAATCTTTTAAAATTCCATCATATTAGAAGTAATAAAGTTTAGGTACAAGTATGAAACTTACCTCGCTCTCACAGTATGACTAATCTCAGGCAGTTCGGACTCCGTATTTATACTTCTCTCTTTTTAATTATCTATTGTTTGATTAACAATTATTCGATAATCGTACGAGTAGGCTCTCAAGTTGCCTTGATGTGGCGGACAGCTCATCATTTTGAAATAAATTCTCTTTGGGGTAATTTTTGATAGCCTTTTTCTTGATTGCAGAGAGAAAAACCTGTTTAAATCACACGTACCGTGTACTGATCGATATTGACCTTTGTCAAAGCGCTCCAGGATGTCGCTATCGAAGGTTCCAGCCGGGCGGTGGCCGAGTGGCCAAACAACACGTTACAAGTTGGATGCCTGAGGTAATTCGACATATATTTTCGAGATTCTATTACTTGTACAGCGGCTGATTGATTTCCTCAGGCAGATTTGTCAATTTTAATTTGAAACCCTCGATACCAAATACACTTTTAATTAGCCCCCTGCCTTCTTTACGGCGGATTTGGGGCTAAAATGCAGAAAGAAGGGGGCGCCGCCATCTCGAGTGTCCAGTATCGATATATCGTACACAGGCCAGAATCGATAGAATTGTATGACGTCATGATACGCGAATGAATTAATTGTAGTTAATTAATTATCTTAAAGAAATAAATTATGTTTGTCTTGCAAATATGAAAATTGACAATAGAATTATATAAAGGATATAAAATACGATGTCCATGACGGATATAACATATACGAGTATACGACATCCAAGGTCGGCCCGTACAGGTCGATATCGATACTGGACACTTGGATTTGGTAATAAATAAATTATTATGTTTCTTTAAAGTAGAGATTCGGCCTTCTGAGTATTCAATAATCGCGGCAACCTCACTTACGGGTTTATTGTTAGGCCGAGTATTATTAATAATGAGTTTTAGATTTGTGCTTCCTTTTCAACTTGATGTGGCACTTTATAAAACCCACTAAAGTTATTTGTTTCATTTAGTAAGAGCCCTATTTTTTTTAAACTGGCCTGGTCAGAACAGTTATGATTTTCGGGGAATATTTTCGTTCCGACGACACCACAGATACATCAATTTTTTATGAAATCATTCTATTATATGGTAACATACAGCAAATATACTTATACATTGTAAGTTGAATGTACAAAAATAAAAGGTTAAAAAAATTGTACGGTAAAATAAATATCACGAACGAATGAAACTCGTGAACAATTCTATATTCCAGTACACTCCTAATATCAGCAAATTGTAATTTTGGACACCATTCAGTTTTGTTTTTATGCTCTAGGAAGTGGTTTTTTCACATAATCATATAATTAATTCTCTCTGGAAAGGTTCAAATAATTTACTTTTGTAATTAAAATAAAGATCCAGAAAATCCAGAAACGGATGTCTCATTTATATTTTATTTCATTCATGCCAACATTCTAAACACAATGTTTTTAATTTAACCTGTAATGGAACAATAGTCGTTTTTAGATACATGCTAACAAAATTGCAACTTTTTAGTCGAGGGAAAAAACATAATCTTTATTATTGTTTATAATCTTATGAAAATTACTAGTTACTAGCTGTTGTTAATATTCCAATTACTGTATAAAATGGAAAAAATATTTTTTCATAATGGAAATTATTATTTATTTTTATTAATTAAATAAATTCCGTTTAACTTTACCTTATTAATTATATCCATCCACACTCATAATAAGAAAAGATTTTGAGCATTGTTCCTCCATCTAGTAATGATTCTTCTCAGGAATGGTAAACGATTTTGTAAATATCATGCAAATAACATTTTTTTTTATTGTGTGTATAGAACATTAATGTTTATATATGAGACATAACGTTCAACAAAATATATCAGACATGATAGAATTGTAAAGTACAATTGTAAAGGGGAAAAAGGGAACAGAGGGGTGTAAAATTACAGTCTACGGATTTTATTCAAAACCTTTCCCAAACTAAATAAAATGTAACACTTATATATGAACATTGTAAAAATGTAAGGAAATAAAGTTTATTGGAATCAGTGAGGCAAATGACAGTGATAGAGGATTATTTGGGAGAATGATACATGTGGCCAAAGGTGGATACATTCAGAACTCGAAACAATATTAATGTAATTAAATGTTATAATTTTAAAATTTTTATTGTACAAAGGATACATTAATAATTATTATATTTTAATGAGTATTAATACTTATAATTAGTAATAAGTTAATCAAGATTAACTAATTATTAAAATTAGTAACGAATAAGTAATTTATTAGTAATTGATTATGTGTCAATGCAGTAACACGTATGAAAATTATGCTTACAATTATTGATAATTTGTTATTAATACGTAAAATTTCTCAATTCGCCTTTAGTAATAAAAAGAGTAAAAGTAATAGTAAAGGTAATAAAAATAATTGGAATAGTACAATAGCGATAATTAAACGGGGGTTCTAGAAACGCATGAAAGGAAAAATTTGAATGTAGCAAGCGATATGTTACGAAAGCGAGTGAAGTTTTTGTCCGGTTTTTCAAAAAAATCTGTGTGTTAAGGATTTAAGTACGAACTTATCTTAGAATGAAGAGTGTTTAACTTCCAGTTGTACACTTTCCATTTTTGTCACTTTGGACAACCCTAGAGACTTATAGTTCGTGTCAAAACTCAGGGGTCCGTGTTTAGTTCACTTGAAAGCGCTTTGGTACAATGCAAAAGCAGAAGCAACGAAGATGACAAATAATTTATATAAGTTAAAGCTAAAAAAAAAATAAATAAGTAAAAAATCAAAATCAAATCTAAATCAGATGGACATAAGTCAATTCTAGGAATCGACACTTTTGACTTCATCAGATCCCCTCAGAACTTCAATTTGACTGATGTCCGCTTTTAATCTCAATCGGCATAAATCACTTACCGACTATACTGACTATAATATTGCATTTAACACAAACTAGGCGTAAATCTGGTCCCTATCCTCGCACCACTATAGGGAAAAAAACGTGGAATAAATAAGTCAAAATTGTTATCGAGAAAAAAAAAATCCGCCAGAGTATTCTTTCGACGTATTCGGCCTTAAATTAAATATCGAGTCTCCTCTTTCGAGTGGAGGAATTACACAGTTTCACTTTTCAATAATCTCAACAATTAACACGTTGGTGGCACGGTGACTGACACTGAACTTTCCGTTCAGGCCGTGTCTTAATAAAGTATGATATAAAACTAAAAAATTTACATTGTTTTAAGTTGTTATCTACAATTAATTTAAAGTCCGCTCAATTTTTATTTAATACGAGATTTTATTATTAATGTATTTAAACATTTTTTCGGAAAAGTTTAATGGATTTTATTGAAACAGGGTAAACATAAAAATGGTCGTCCCTCGCAAGTATCACAAGATGTTACATCTTGTTTGGAATGCGCTTCGCATTGCTGTAGCGCGAGACCAGCGTACGTCGCCTGACGGGGATTTCCTTATAAAATCGCGGGCACTCAAAGCGTTAATATTATACAATAAAATATATATATATATATTACGGATATAAAACACGATCGAGTTGTTACGCTACATAATATCCCAATAGAACGACGAAGAGGTAGGACGGGATGTTCCCTGAGATTTTCCCTTCGTTTTTAACTTCCAAAATTCTTCTAAATTAGACAAAGGACAATAAATGTTAGCAGTAGTCGCAGTATTATAAATATATATAATGAGAATATAATATAAGAACGGGTCCAACGTATTAACGGTGCGCGCTTGAGGTAGAGGGTTGAGGTACTTACATATTGGGGTAGATTGGGGTGGACGCAATGCCACAGTTGTTATTCTTGTTCCTGGACAGTTTGCCGTAGCCGGCGACGCCCCACTCCTCGCCCCAGGAATTCTTCACCAACCAGAAATCGACGCCCTCCTCGGCCCCGTAACCAATCACCAGCAGAGCGTGGTTACCTCTGTCTGTCGTACAGTCGGCACTGTAATAGACGCCTGGACAAAAAAAAAGACAAAGAAACGCTATTTTCCGACCAAAATTAACAATATACAATTAACTCGACCATTGTCCAGAGGTGGCCACAACTGGTCGACAGAAGTGAGCTAGTAAAATTATAGATAAACTAAATGATAATGTTGTTTCTTTCACTCATTAACTTGGTTACATTTCTCTGATGTACAATACTTCCAGGCAACGGATAAATTAACAAATATGTCAAATTACAGATTATTTATATATATATATATATATATATATATATATATATATATACATTCTCTTAGTTAGTGCCACCAACATGCTTTGCAAACATCTGTGGTTTTATATTTAACCGCAAATTTCTCTCACCCTTTTTATAAAACCTGAAATCTTCTGGGGCGTCAAATGTGACCGCGACCGGACCCTCCTTGTAAATTATTGACTTCAATATTTCCTCCGAGTTAGTGTCAAGTTGTAACAGTCTGTGGCCCTCTAATTTCATTCCGCCGAACAGCTCCTCGCGTCTACATTTTCCCACCTGCGAACCAATCGGTTAAATATCTGTTTTTATTTTATAATTTACGTTCGGATTAGAATGTCGATGTACGGAGTAGGAAAACAGCGCGTCGGAAATAGTTACAGCGGTAGAAATGATCACCGCACTTATCTTCTAAACCTCCGAAATTGTCACCTCCGACCAGGACAAAGGACTTACGTGGAACCGCCCTCTTAGATAGGATAGACGAAGACAAACGAAAGAACTATGGGGGTTCCATTAGGACATCGGTCGCAGGTCGCACGCTTTCGACCTAGAGATTTCCTGCAGCTCGGATACACATCAAAAGTGCCATCACTTACTTGTTGTCTTCTTTATGGAGAGATACGAGAGAAATGAATTAATAAACCCCAATTGTTCGTATAAAATGTTATATATATTACCGTAGATTTCGTTTGTTTCTGTCTCATCTCGCCGGTTTGGTCTTTCCGGCTAGACCGGTTTTGGATGTTTTTCGGGCATCCTCACTGCACTTGTAGTGTGGTGGTTACACAATTACGGGGCATATATATTAATATATATATATATATACGACAAACGAGACAATCCCCCACAGTACAAGTGGACGGCGAGACGATGGCGAGCAACCGAAACAGGTCTAGCGAAAGACCGAACCGGCGAGGGGAGAGAGAAACACACGAAATCTACGGTATTCCGAGCCCTCGCAGGCCGCAAAACAGGTACGTTAAACTAGTTATATATGTTGATTGTACAATAGACAAAAGGAAAGAAGCATTTCCTCAATACCATAAGGGCCACTACCTACCTTACTTCGGTAGGGGTAGAGAGCTTCTGTCGGGAGGCCATTCCTCTGTATGTACCTGAAGGCGCCCGATATGTAGCCGGGGTCGCAGCCTGTCCGGCCAGTATCCCCTAATAATGCACAATCCACGAGGAATTGTTTGCTGAATATCACCGTTTTATTGGTCGCTATCGTGTACCGCGCCTCTATCGCTCCCACCTGAAAAAAATTATATATTTGACATTGAAATCAGGTCTTAACTTATTCCAATTTATATAACCGATAATTATACCGGATATTCTCGCTTAATGAAATAGTTTTTGTACGTATTTACAGCGGAAATCGCCCAGCAAGAGCTGCAATTTCCCTGGTCAGTTACAGGTGTCATGTTTATTTTCTCTCTCCAGTCGAAACTATCAGGTATAACTTCCTTCACCTCTCCTCTTTCGCTATTTGCCAACGAAACATAGTGAATACTCTCATTATCATTAACGCGTTGATCTTCTTCAGGTGGGATGTCTTTCAATACTTCGCCTTTTCTCTGTTATAAAGAAATTGTACGTTAGGTAATTGTAACATATCTTGTCAACAGGTAACATTCTATCTATAAAGAATAGTTCTTCGCCCCTCACCAGCTCAGACTCATCGATTACACTGTAATTAGGACAACGAAATTCCAGTTGGCAAAATCATCCCTTGTCGTCACAGTTAAGGAAGGCCAAGAGCTATCCGATTACTGTTCAATCGAAGCGTCTGTTCCTCAAGGTAGTGTCCTAGGTCCATTCCTATACACAATATATACCTCTGATATACCCACATATCCTTCAACAGTCCTCGCCACATTCGCTGACGACACTTGCGTCCTCACCTCCAACCAAAATCCCTCAACTACAACCATCAATCTCCAAGAGCACCTTACCAATATCCAGTCCTGGTGCAAACGATGGAGGGTGAAGGTGAATAGCTCTAAGTCTGCTCACGTCACCTTCACACTACGTCGACATCCTTGCCCTCCTGTTCTATTTAACAGCACTCCTATTCCCATCCAACAGCAGGCTGGCTACCTGGGACTCTACATAGACAAAGGCTCACGTGGAACCCCCATACGCGTCTCAAAGAACAGACCTCAACCGCAAATTTGGACTGCTGAGACCTCTATTGAAAAAGACATCAAAACTGACAGTAGACAACAAACTTACAATATACAAAACCATTTTAAAACCGACATGGACTTACGGAATAGAGCTATGGGGTTCCGCTAAGAAATCCAACATCGCCCACATCCAAGAGATTCCAATCAAAAGTCCTTCGTACCATCCTTAATGCTCCCCGGTATGTTTCTAACCGAACAATCCATAATGACCTCAACATACCAACAGTCGACGAAGTCGCTAAATCACGCTTCCTCAAATTCCACTCCCGCCTTCCACATCCAAACCCGCTCGTTCAGTCCCTTTCCGCCTCTACCCATCCACTATCCCCACCGCGACGGCTTAAACGCCACCGGCCCAGAGATTTCCTGCAGGACTGAGACAAGCCAAAAGTACCATCACTGGATGGCGTCTTTATACAAGTTAAACAAGTCCAATCACCCAAACAACCGCCATTGTACATATAACTGTAACAGTTGATAGTACAAAATAAATAAAGTTAAAAAAAAAAAAAATTGTCGTCACAAACATCGCTATTTCATTTCTTATGGATTATTCTTAAAATGCTCTCGTTAAATTTTAAATACAACTTTTACCTACATAAAAAACGAATTGTAATTTAACGTACCAAATCGGCGAAATAATTGAGTTTGAGCGTGTATGTGACATAACCAGCATCAAACAACTTGTTATGTTCTATTATTTTGCCTTTAGCTTCAAAATAGTAGGACTTCCTTCTGGGATCTTCAGATTGGCTGTAATGTTTTCCGTATTTTGCCTGTGGACATAAATTGTACTTTCAAATACATAATTTGAGAATGTGTACGGTTACCGTAAATGATTAGGATCCGTACCCAATTTCTTATAATAAAATATATAAGCGATAATTTTCATCGTATCGTATAACTCAAAAGAGTGTACTTATCGGGGATGCTCTGTTGATGGCTTAACTGGGCGCCTTGTAACGTATTTTACACTAAACGCTAAATATACGAATACAAAATAAGTCAGTTATATTAGTATATTTAAAAAGATTAACTTTCGATAATCGCACTAACCTTTGCAGTGGCCGGGCGTGGCTCCGTACTGAGTGGAAAATTGTTAATTTAGTGTGTAATCTACTTACTTTATATTCTTCCCATTCGCGGTCATCCCCGTAGTCATCGCACGTGACACGTCTAAGGGAGGCTAGAAAAAATGGTATTAACATAACTAACTGCAGGATATTCATGTTCATTCGGACCCTGAGAGGCCACTTATCAAAGATAAGGGACACCTTAAAAATATTTGCCACCTCATTGAACCCAACAGGCTCTGACTTACTTCGGTATATACAAAACAATATCATAATAAACATTTTTTAATCCAACTTTATTTATGATATATGTATGTATATATATAAATATATATATATATATATATATATATATATATATATATATATATATATATATATATATACATGAGCTGAAAGAGCACGGGTTCTAGAAACGCATAAAACAAAAAAAATTAAAATGTAGACGTGTGAGGTAATTCAACTTTATGTCTTTGAAATTCTATTAGTTTTATTCACATTTTTATTTATATTTTATATAGCTTAAATATCGTTACTGCATATTTCTGTGACTTACTTCGGTATATACAAAACAATATAATAATAAACATTTTTTAATCCAACTTTATTTATGATATATGTATGTATATATATATATATATATATATATATATATATATATATATATATATATATATATATATATACATGAGCTGAAAGAGCACGGGTTCTAGAAACGCATAAAACAAAAAAAATTAAAATGTAGACGTGTGAGGTAATTCAACTTTATGTCTTTGAAATTCTATTAGTTTTATTCACAATTTATAAGTGTGACCAGTGACAGCTGATTTGTCAATTATCATTTGAATAATTTCGCTATCAAATCGCGCCTTGTTTGGCTTTTCGTCAATTATCGAGATTTTCTGAAATCTCTCCACATTACGAATTGAACTTCACAGTAAAATATCGGAACATGTCAGTTTTCCAGTATTTTCTATTGATCGACATCGCATATAAATATCGTTTCTGCATATTGCCAGGCGTTGGATCGGCACGAAAACCGTTCTTCCAGTTGCCAATATGGCACATATCCTACTGTTGAACTGATGCCATCCGCGATGCCAATTAAGAAAAAAATGCCACTATTCGTTTTTTTCACATAAATACATTCACTCTCTTTGGTAATAGTTCAAACAATTTTGTTTCCTTTCGTATTTAAATCAAGGGGACAGTAAATGGAAGTCTCGATCATATTTTTTCGTCCATGTCAACATTTCAAAGCTCAATTTGTTTAATTCAACCCGTAATAAAGCGATAGTCCTTTTTAAATACTGCTTACAAAATTTCCTCTTAGATGTCACGACAGAAGCAGTGGTGGGAATTGGAAAAATATATTTACGAAACAGTCGATCACACTACTATTAGGCACTCGTTTAAATATTGCGAATCATTTAACATATTAAACAATTCTATAATTGGTTTAACATACCTGTTTTGTGGTCTACGAGGGGTTGGAATACCGCAAATTTGTTGTGTCTCTGTCTCCTCTCGCCGGTTTGGTCTTTTTCTAGACCGGTTTCGGCTTCATATATATATATATATATATATATATATATATATATATATATAAATCAACCCGCAGACTTAAGCGGATTAACAAAATTTCTCGGAATTGTATAATTATTATTAATTTCAAAAATTCGTGTTTAAATCAACCGGCCACAGTTACACAGAGCCAGTGGGCAGTTAGTTCCACCAATCTTCCATAGATGGCAGGACTGTGGTTAGAACCGTGTTAAATTTACAAAATTCTTTATCTTCTTAACGGATTAAATACTTTTTGTAAATAAATTAATTACAATCCTATGGTGTGTACGGAAAATAGAATATTTATCGGGTTTTGTGCAGATTTTTAATTCTACGTCAATCTTATTTAATTATTACAATTATGTTTTGGTGGAGAATAAAATAAAGTTTATGGAGACTGTGTACTGTGCATTGTCCTATGGTTTTTTAACGCCTATTTTGGTATCTCCAAATAATACCACGAAATGTCAATTTTTCTTTAGCCCCATTTGAACATAGTCGGCCTAACACGAATTATTATGTCCCTTTCAAATGGAGGCTCTCCGTCTGTTTCGGTAATCACAGCAGCTCACTTACTCCGGGCTCATCGTTTCGCCTCTCATTTTTAATTGGTTAGTCACTAGATTTTGGTTAGCGGCATTAAGTTTGCGGTTATTTGTATTCCGTTCGCCGATTTGCCTCGGTTTGCGCCTCTTTTTTAGCTGTCTGTAGCGTCTTGTAACTGCCGCTAAAGTTGTTTGTTTCATTTAGCGAGACCCGTATTTCCTGGAACTGGATTTCCTGGAAAAGGTTTTGCTTTGTCGAGAATGTAAAGTCCAGCAAATCGTCGGATGCAGCAGCGTCCCGGCCCTGGGATAAATTTGGCCACGAATTCGCAAAAGTGTGGCCCACAGCACTCAGACTCTGTGTTTGCACCAATCGAGCCGGAATAAAATTATCGATCTAATATTATTCATAAATTGTGTTCGCTCTTTTCATCTTTCATCCCCATCAAATTGTGATAGGAAGGAGGCAAAGTCTGGCTCCGAATGGGACGTGTCGGCTTCCTGACAGCACTGGTTCCGTTGCACCTACCCATCTTTGGGTCCTTCCATTGTACAATTTTTTGATAGGCAAAATGCCCAACAATTGTCCACAATTTTCTATAAATGAATAGTCACATCCTTCAATTAAGACTCAAAGAACAATTAAATCGCATTAAATCCTGTTCCGCATTCATCCTAGCGGCTATCCGCTGACCTAATCCAGGAGGAGGTTTCAGACAATCCCAAGATTTATATATATATATATATATATATATATATATATATATATATATATATATATATATATAAGTTAATTGGTTCGGATCGGAAAGAATGTTTTTAAAAATTTATAAATTTGATTAACTATGAATGAATATAATTAAATACGAGAAATTAGAATGAACTTAGAATAACAGAACGAGACAACTCACAATGTACTTAAATCAAACGTGGAAATCGACTGGCGGGCTTCTGCCCGGCTCACAATATATAGGGTTTTCGTAATAAAGGGCTTTGTCAAATCTTTATGTTGATGTTTATCAACAAGTTTATATATATATATATATATATATATATATATATATATATATATATTCCCAGGAATAATTAAGAATATAGTTTAGAATACCTGATATGTGGCCTGCGAGGAATTTGTATACCGTAGTATTCTTCGGAGACTATGCTTCGGAAAAATGCCATTCGGCAGAGTGTCCCATCGCCCTAATGACAGGCACTGCTACTGAAGACGGCCCCAGTCAAAATCGGTCTAGGAGAGGGCCAAAACAGCGAGTCGAAGATCGAGAATACTACGGAATTATTAACAAACCGTTTGACAACTTGGAATAATGGCAACAAAAACTACGGATACGGATGCACGAATTCGGTAGTATTTCCCGCCTAATTTCGTAACGTTTAGCCGATATCTTTAAGTATTTCATAACTCGAGTCAAGTGCTCTTTTATAATTCAAGCATTTAGTTGACACCATTCGGTATACGCTACCGGACGGTGATCGCGGGTCCCACAAACCGAACTAGTCCAATAAAGTACACATTTCAATTTCATCGGTAAAGCAGCGATAACGGTCGTCTTGTGTATTCTGCTATGACTTCTCCCCACCAATATGTTGTTTTTCTACTCGTCATATTTCTCGGAGCACTCGCCGTTTGCCAAAGCCTAGCGGAGCGAGAAAAGGAGGTGAAGAGGCTGCTGACCAGCATAGAACACGAGTGGAAGGAATATAAGGTCAGTCGGTTTTGGAAATATAAGGGGCCGTCCATTGCACGGCGGTCGGCAATATCCGACACGAGTTTGGACAAAGAAAAACGTCCGCCAAATAGAAAAGACAAGAATATTGAACGAGGATAAATGCTGTATTTAAGTATATAATGGACTAATTTCTATTTAACTCATTCGTAGTAATTCTACAAACTCCCAACTATCTGAGTGAAATCTGCCAAATGCTCAGTCACATTTTTTTAACGCTCTCCAGTTGAGTTCAACGAATTGACGTTCAATCCAATATCGAGTATTTTTACCACCCGGTCAACAGCACGATGTTTAAGTTAGTTGATCTCTGTACCAGTCTAACTGCACTGCATCTTTCTTCAACTGTGTCTGTCTAACAACTGTCTTTGTCCAACTCGTCTGGAGATGACCGTTTTATTGGCCAAAACCTTTTTTTTTTCTTTTTTTCTACCCACTGCTCATATCTCAATATTTAAGAGTCGTTGTCAATAAACTGCGTACATTTTATCGAAGCTAATTATTTGTTTTTAATACTGTTCTTTCGACAAACCCTATTCCAATTGCGACACTGCAGCATGTCGGGAACAATATCCGCTAAGCGTTTTTTAATTATTATTAAATTTGCTTTTACTCTCTCCTTTCCAGAATAGATACGGCAAAAAATACGGCAATACTGAAGATGCGAAGAGAAAAAATATCTACGTGAACAATAAATTGGAAATTGAAAGGAACAACAAACTGTACGCCGAGGGACATGTCAAATATAAGATGGCGGTGAACCATTTGACCGATTTCGTAAGTCGGGCGAATATTTTTTTAAGGAATAACTCGAGTTTGCTGGAATGCCGAATGTCACGAACTGTTCGATATCGGTTATATGGCAGATTATATGGTAGATTACCAGATTACGGCCTCTCTTAAATTAATTCGATGGAAGGTACCTGAAAGGGCAAATAAGAAAAAAAATTATCTTATCTAGCCCAGTTATCTGGGTTTATATACAAGGAAAAGTGGCGGGGACAAATTGATATAGAGCCAGTGGAAAATGTTTTTACAATTTTCAAAACTTCTAATAATATAATGCACCCGAACTAACTGAAGTACCCGGCGCTGCTCGTGTTCGTAAATAAGGCGGAGATGTAATTAACGATAGGTTTATTACAGTACTTGAGGGTGCACTATATTCCTAGTTCTAGTATTCTCTGGACAAACAAAGAGACTTTCACTTGAGCCAACCCCAGAGGATAGAGCTGATTAGGGGGGTAGTTTAGAGGGGTGTTCAAATTCCGAGTCCCATGAACGGGTCGGGGGAAACTTGGCTTTTCACCTCCTCTTAAGGTCCGAATCCGGACAAAAACCACTTCCAGCGGGATCACTTCTAGTTATAGGGGCGTTTAAACACTCGTCTTATATGTTTTCCAGCAGCTTAAACCTATTTCCGTTCTAAAATCCGACCTGTTTTCAACCCTAGGTTGTGTAAAACGATAATTAAATTGGACTTACGGTCGGTCAATGGCTTGCCTCAAACTCGCTACTGGAGGATGCTACTGAAGGCAACGATAGGCCGAAACCTAAAGACCAAATTAGCGAGTTAAGAACAGATCGCGACAGTACCGGTATTACAAATCATATTCGACGGCCCAATTGGCATCTTAAATACTGAGGTATATATCGATGACATATCCTGTCAACGCTGTTGTACTGACGATGGCGAAATGCCGAATAGTCTTGCTTAGTACGAAACGAACGTCATTCCAAACCCTTTCGGGCCTCCGAAAATATGCATAAAATATTTTGCGCGAGAACCTTCATCAGTTATATGGGTTCAATACACAAAATTACGCTTAAATAATTTTCAAATTCGCTTCTCAGAGACCGTTGGATATAGCAGTGAGAATGATGCAGGACAAAGAGCACGTAGAAGTGCACAAGCATATAGTTCTGGCCACTTTCCACCCTAATAATTTAGTGCCCTCACAGAAGGACTGGAGGTTGGAGAAAGCAGTATCCCCGGTCAAAATACAGGGCGAGTGCGGTTCCTGTTGGGCATTCACCGCTGTAAGTACACAACTGCCGTCATTGATTAAAGAGTCAAGATACAGTAGCGAAGGTACAAAAAAGGAATTTCCCGCTATTACAGTCCTCGTTGGCAATCGATTAAATGTCCCTCCAGTAGTCTCTACACAGTTAGTATTGTAGTGTTATTTGCCTGCATATATTTACCGTTTTTCTAATTTTGATTTTTGGTTATTTACGACAACCTGTACAATAATAAACACATTTTTGCCCTATAATTAAAAAACAATAAAATAAAATTGTTGGCGATATAAGGTAACGTAAAAACCTCTCCTAGTCCAGTGACCATGATATAAATATGGGTTCTGTAAGGGACGAAGAAAAATTATTGTAGCTGTAGTATAACGTTCAATACAACCGGCATCGGAAGTCCCAATCTAATTAATACGAACGTACCATATACGTTATTGCATGTTTCAAACCTTTCAGACTTCGAATAATTAGCAATTATTCGAAATTGACCCTTCGATGAAAGTATTACATTACGCTTCTTTATCTACTGTACGACAGACCGGAGCAATCGAGAGTCAGTATGCAATAAAGACCAAAAGAATGGTAACGTTCAGCGAGCAAAACCTCGTCGACTGTTCCCAGAAGAGAGGGAACATGGGATGCTCAGGAGGAATAGTCGCCTACGCCTTTCGCTACATCAAGGATAAAGGAATAGCCACCGAACAGTCCTACCCCTACCGGGATATGGTGAGTTCGTATACCAAACACAGATTACAACTACTCTGTTCTACTTAAATAGCATTTAGTTAGAAAAATAACGCTTTGCTATTTAGAGTTGGTGACGTTTTTTTAATTTTCACAGGATTTTTACTCCCAAGTTTCTATATACAAATGAGCATTATACATATATACACATAATTATATACACAGTCCGTATAAATTACCCTAAAAATGATTCTTATCTATTACGGTATACCACACGGCAGTTATTAATTATTTGTGTCACACTTTTTTCGAATTCCTCTACGGCGATATAATAAAGAAAAAAAAATATACACTTCGAATATTCACATTTTGTCTATCGTCTGTGATAACGAGTGTTCCGATGTTCCTTTATCCGTTATAGATATTTGATTAATGATATTGGTATAGAATTCATGACTGATTGCCAGCCTAAGCACTCGGGCCAGATTAGGTTAGGCGAGGTTATATAAAATATAATTGACATTACAGATATTTCTTACATATATTTGAATTCCCACTCTTCGCCTACTTTCCCACTTCCCCTATAGTTTGTAGGGGGGATTCCAAGATAAAACATAAAACAATGTATGTAAAATATAAATATTAGCGACATAATACCCGGACATTGCCTAGTGTTAATATATAATAATACTAATTGTATAATATATAAATGGGAACAAAACAAATGTGACACAAAACGCAATAAAATCTTGTGAGCAGTAAAAAATACGAGTTGAAACAATACATTTAAGAAATGAGTATTTCCTAACTGAAATTTAATGATAATAAATGTGGGCAGGACCAAGACTGCCAAACGGTGGATCCATTCCCTGGACTTAAGCTTGTCGGGTTCAAAAGAACGATGAGAAATGACGAGGATCAAATGAAACAAGCCCTAGCGACCCAAGGACCTGTCGCCGTCGCCATCGACGCTAACCACACAAGTTTCACATTCTACTCTAGAGGTAGTCAAACTTGAATCTCGCCTAATACTCAACTCAAAACCAAATTTGTTCCGGGAATATTGAAATTTATCAGTTCACAATTTACGGGATAATCAATGTGTGCAGTCGTTGAATTTGCCCGCTATTCAAAAACTGATATTGGCTCTGATATCTCATCCTCGGGGTTAAACTCTGAGATGGCTGTAAGTTGGGCTCAAGCCTCGACTCCAACTTAGTTCTACTGTTACTCTTTTGGCTCGGTCGGTAGTTGGGTAAACAAAAAAAAGAGTCACTTAAGAGATAAGCCGTTTTGAACTGTTTAAATAGTTTTTCTTCGTTGTGACAGGTATACTGTACGAGCCCAATTGCAACGAGGATAGCCCTACACACGCAGTTCTTGTGGTCGGCTACGGTTCGGAGAACGGCGAGGACTACTGGATCGTCAAAAACTCTTGGGGCCCGGACTGGGGCGAAGGCGGCTACATCAGGATGTCCAGGAACAAGAACAACAACTGCGGCATCGCCAGCAACGCCATTTACCCCATCATGTAAGGAAAATTTAAGTGGTTGCAAAAAGTGTAAAATAAGAGCTTAAAGTGTTCCCAAGATCGGTGTATGATTAGTATCAATCGTGCTATATTTGTTACTAGAAATGGTATACAGACAGAATACATAAGGTACTTGTGGAAAGGGGAGAAAAAGATATTCTTCCTCGTTAGCACAATTAGAAAAAGAAATTGTGTTATGTTAACGCGCACCTTCGAGCAGTTGAGCATGCTCCATTCCGTTCTTGAATAGTAGTAATTCTTATTTGTCAGGGTAATTGCATAGTTGAACTGAAGGAAGAATAGGGGACATTTCGGAGTTCCCCTTCAGTTATATACGGGCATTCCGCCATCCCGGTGGACTGATTAAGCTAGAGGAGCTAATAAACATTAGGACAATCAATAGAAATCAGTTCGGTACTTCCTTCCTCAACAATTGATTCTGATCTAAAACTGAGTTTGGGCCAGCATTCCCAAATAGAAATGTCGAGATGGGCGTTTTAATGAGAGTGGGTTCCATGGAAAAGGAGTCATCGAAGGAGAAGTCTCACGTTGCCTGGAATTTCGGTGATTTTATTAGAAATAACAAGATACTTTCAGTAAGAAATTCCCGCTTTAGATTTAGTAGAAATAAATTTAACTATTGAGAAATCATTAAATGATTTGATAATATTAATATGAATGACAAAGTTCGCAAATATCACAATGGGAAATTCAGAGGTAATTATATCATAACCAGAAATGTAACAGAGTAAATCAAAAGTATTGGGTTTGAGTTCCTAAAAATGGAGCATAAATAGTTAATATGGTGTGTAAACTTTTTTTTTGTTTCGTGACGACATAAAAATGAAGTATCTTCGTGATTTTATATCACATTGCAGAGGTATGTTGAAATCATGATGCAATTGAAAGATAAAATAATCTTGGTGATAACAGATAATATTAATTCTTTACTAACTTGACAACTTACTTTTAAACTCTCAGTTATAATCATTTTCTTTCTAATTTTAAATGTATTTGTTGCAGTGAAACAACAAGTTACATTGGTGGAACAAGCAGAGCAAATCTTGTATCAGTTCCCATTTATCTTCTTCTTTTTAATCTATTCCAAACATTATGACTGAATGGACATTAAATGAATTTTTCATTCCACTTACATTAAATATCTTTTATAGTATTATATTTACTGCACAATTCGTATTATGTGATTTTCTATTCTATAATAGTTACTATTATTTCTTTAGAGCAGTTGAGTTTTATGAATTGATTCTTATTGATAGAACTAATTAGAATTTAAATATGAAAATTTATGTTTCATCATATTGACAAAACTGTTGAATATTCTCCATTCTAACATTTTCCATATTTCATACATATTTCATTTATATTACCAGAATCATTCAATTGAATATATAATAAATAAATTATTTTCATAGAATTTTTCCGTTGTTTTTATATTAGGTATAATTATGGTTTCCCCATTATGTGCCCCTATAAAAATCCCACCAACTGATGTCCAGTTTTGAATAATAACTCAAGTCCAAATTTTGTATTCCTTAAGCAAACCTGTTATTGTACACCTACCTTACCTAAATACCATTAACCACACTATATAATATAATATTTATTTTTAATATAACATTTCATAAAAATTGTAGTTCCAATATTGCGAATATTATAGTTTACTATCTGTAAACATGAAACCACAAGTGAAAAAATGTGATATTTGAAAAATATAAGAATTGGGAAGAATACAAAATCAGAGCAGAGTGGCTAAACCTTTTTAAGCCCTATAAGGATATGTTCCAATTAAACAACCATCGGCACCACCCTAAGTGGGCGCTCTTTGTGGGATTAGATCAAATGTACCCACCAGTTTGATTTGTTCAGGAAATACAAAAAAAGATATCAAAATGAATGCTACAAGTGCCCTAATAAGGTAGAAACCTAATAATGTAGAATGTTAATATTTATTAAAAATAATATATTTCATTCAAAAATATAATATTTAATTTAAATATTATAAAATATTCCTTAAACATTGTTAGTCATAATATTATGTATACTTTACTTCATACTCCAATCCAGATTCAGAAAAAATAAAAGGAAGAACAATACAAAATCAGAGAAGAATTACTAAAACTTTTTCCATAAATTATTTGTCCATTTATAAAAATACAGCCGTTAAAACTAGTTCTTTCCTAATTAAAACAATACAAAAGCGTGACAGATATTACATGCAATGCACTAAAACAGCAGTGTGTTCCTATTGGGCATAACATTGGGAGGAACAAACTTGTGCATGACATACAATAATCTAAAATATAGTTTCAATTAGTTCTAAGATTCATCCTTGTCTTGAATTCTTCTGAACTCTGCAAAGTGAAAACAAAAAACAAATACAAAAAAGAAATATGTGTATATACACATAGAAACGCACACTTACAAATTAATGGTATAAATAAAATTTACTTAAATATTATTAGGTATTTTACCAGATCACTGAATTCATTCAATCCCATTTTCCACGTAACTTCACCCTTCTCATATTTTGCATTGTGTTCATCAATTTTTTTCTTATTTTCCATAAAAATCTCCAATCTTTTCTTTTCTTCATCTTCACTTTTGTAACTCTTATTGTGAGTCGCCTGGAATGAAATATGAAAATGTAATACAGACTAATATTCTAATATTCAGTATATTGCTGGGAATATATCACCAAATATTTTCAAAAACCTTGAATTCTTCCCAAACTTTCATAGCACCAACTTCCTCAGCCATTCTGCTGAACAACGCTTTACCTTAAAATCAAAGAAAAAAAAATTTAATTTAAAAAACAAGACGGTGAACTGAAGGTTTTCCTGATGTTTTTAATCATCTGACACAAACATTAAAAAAACAAAGCATTTTCTGTTCAAGTGTAGAATTAATATTATTCTACATAAAAAAATAATAAAATAAATAAACCAAAATGCAAACCTGTGAGATGAAGGTGAAATGAAGAAGACTGAGCGACAGACATGTGATGCTGATATATATATATGGGCAAATAGCACTGATAAGTAGCATTCATTTATCATTATCAACATAACTGGAATGAGGGTGTGGTATGTCATATTTGGATAAGAAACTAATCCACAAGTTAATGAGAAAACAATTATTGAGGAAAAAAATAATATAGCCAGAAAAATGTTGTTTTATTTATTTAAAGGAAAGAATGAAATTAGGTATGCAAACAATATTTGATAAATTATTAATTAGTTCAGATGGAATTTATGTGCTATTTAAACTTAGTTATTATTTCTTCCATTGTGCAATATGCCCAAAAATGACACATAATAAATAATTCTTCCATTATTAATTATATATTTGTGCTATGTAAGTTATAAATTCAATTATAAATATTTGAATAATGTTATCAGAAAAAAATTACTTCAAATTACTTAATTGATAACCTAATTGTTGCAAGTTAACTGTAATAATAAAATAATACCATAGTAATATAATCAATTATTGAATTCATTTGATGTAAATAATATACCAAAAGACCTGGTATGTATTAATACAATAATTAGGATATATATATATATATATATATATATATATATATATATATATATAAAATAGCTGAATCAGGTACAATATAGAGAAACAGTATCATTGCTAGATTTAAGAACTATAATGAAATTTTAATTTTGTATTAAAATCAGCCAGGCCTAGGAACATGAAATCTCAAAGAACTTTGTTTAAGATTAGCAGTTTACAGATTAGCATACTTAAGATCCCCAAAGAACTTTTACTTACATATGTGGACTATGAAGATAATTCATTGTACCTTTTTTTAAGAAAAAAATATTCAACGCGCTTTTTGATGTATAGTATGTATTAGAATTATGGTTCTTAATAATAAAACATGACTAAATTACTTTAGGATTCCAGTAATCAAATCCCAAAAAGTACCCTGGCTGTCAATGTGTTGATTTCTGTAAAATTCTTCTTGGAGATGGTTTCAATTATATATTACCTTTCTGATTTATATTAGCAGACCTCCGAGGGCATTTAAACGAGTGAATAACATCAGTAATGATCAAACAATATTTCAATTGCACGCATATTTCAATAATGTTCAGATTCTATTAATTGATATACGCGAGTTAACAATAATAGTAAAATGATACCATAGTGATCAATCCTGTTTTTTATTTTCTAGCACCACAATTGAATATTTGATGAGTAACTAACAATTTTAATGCCACTGCAAAAAAATATATCATAATGCAGTTCACTAAAGAAATTGTTTGACTGATTGGACAATATAAATTAAATTTTAGACAATTTTATAAACTAGGTTTGTTGAAAGGGTGAATTTTTGATAGTTGATTGTTAAAACAGAATATCTTTGTTAAGGATGAAGAAACAGAATTTATATTAGGGCTGTTCTGTTACGGCGATTAGCATCAGACATACTGTGAAGGGAACACAAAAAGAGACAGCAGGTTGCGATAAATTGATACTTACAAGTGATAGAATGGTATGTACTTCGTCACTGGGAAACCTAACATTGACGCAGGAGAATACAAGTAGTAAAAAACATAGACAAAGAGGATTGTCCTCTAAGCAGAAGACTCCTGTGAAAATGGAATTGGCTCCGGGAGGTGCATCAAACTGTTCAACCTCATTCGTCACAACTTTTTCTAATCTTCTACTTCCCTATTATAAATTTCGTAAATATATTGCGATAGTCGATTCCATTTCAAAGCTTTATTATCACAAGGCCCGCAATTAAATATTGTATTGTTGTACATAAACTACCGGTAAAATATGTTGGATTACGTTCAGCTCCCACATCAAATTTATACAAAATATTTAGGTTTCGAATTGAAATCAACCGGGTTACACATTCTAATTGTCCCAGTAAGCGTGAATAATATTATTCCCAGGAATTTGTGCTCAACGATGCGATGACAAAATTACCTATCAGTATATTGGCACAGTGGTTTTTGTGATTTCATGGAAACCCTTCTCAACGGCTTATTTCAATGGCTCCTAGAATTTAATTTCATTCGTTTCTGGTGTATAATAATTGAAATACAAGAACATTGAAAAATTAATCCTTAAATTAAGCCTTACCAGGAATATAGTGTGTATTCTTTCGCAGCGAAAACCGACATTTTCGTTAGAGTAAAACAAGCGAGACATCTTTGATAAAGATCTCAAAATCTCGTTTCTTCTTATAAATTCAATTCGCGATACTTTAATAAAAACTTGTCACATCTGTTCGTACACACTTTCTTCTCTCTAGAAATTCCCAACGTTCGTTAAAAATTAAATAAATTTCTTCAACACCGGGACTCCTAATAAAGTTATATACCACAAGAATTAGCTAATATTCGAATACATTTTTACACATCCATAGCTACAGTCATATTTTACAGCCCATTTATACTTCAATAGCTAACTTTATACGCGTTAAAAATAAATTAATTAATTATATACAAACATATTCTAAATGCTTTCCTTCAACTCTATTCTGATATTGTCGTAAGTTATACTCTTCTGATCATCTTCAATTTAACTTCAATTCTTGGTTAATTTCAGTTCACGCATTCCTCGGATGTTGAAATATAATTTATTTTTAATAAATGACTACGTTGAATCGAAAGAACGCGCTGAAGACAATTTATATCCTATTATCATTTATAGGATTTATTATTTATATTATACTATTTTGTAAAAAAAAACAGACTCCTGAACGCGCCAGACCACGCCCCGTACTTCTAAGGTCTTCGATTGGTCGATATTGAGCCAAGATTTCGGTTACTTGAAGCTCAGGAGAATTCTGGTTTTAGTAAAGGGTTAGCTTCGTTGTTGAACTGTGAAAATTATCTTTAGAGGAGTCAGACATGGCGCCGGAGGTTACTCCTGATCTTGTCGAGGCGAAGAATAAGCAAAGGGCGGCCCTGAAAAGGCAATATTTGAAATTAATTACGAACCCCCACGACAAGGATGTGGGCCACGTTGTAAGTACATTTCTATTAATTGTTTCCCCCCGCGGATATATCCTTCACTTTCATCCAATGTGACACTGGTACTTGGCGACTGGAATCATAAAATTCTTCGGTAATATTTGATATTTAATAATCTGTAAGCGTATGTGTACCATCAGTTGTGTTATGACGAGGTAGGTTTTTATCATTCCCTCCAGGAATTATATCCTTTTCAGTACTTCTTATTCTGCACTCGACCAACATTCATTTCAGTAAAGATATATTGTACATTTATTTTTTGATACTAATTTCATTAACCAGTTTCTTGATAGTTCAATTCTGTCAGAATTGCCCTAGCCCGATTATATTTTCCTTCTACAGTTATTGCATCCATTGTTACAAAATTGTCTTTCCAAATAATACCATTTTGTTTATTGTTCGTACTAAATTGTTTATTTGTTCATATATTCTAATGTGGCAAAAGACTGAATGCAAAATCTATTTCGTACGAATTAAAACGCTTTCTTTTCTGTTTTTACAGTTTGATCCAGCGGTTCAACGCTTTTTGTCAATGAAAGGGACTCAGATTCATTATTTTAAAGAAACTCCTAAAGCTGTGTTAAGAGGATTTGCCTTACTTGTTCTTCCAATTGCAGCAACTATGTACTTCATCAAGAGGGAGAGAGTAAGTTCCAAAAAATGTTGAAAGAAATTAAATTTTTTTTAATAAACTCAGTACCTAAAACGTGAACTAAGTAGCTAACATACTATAATATTATTATTATAGAAGATATTGCTATTAGTCTTGTTTTATATTTATGTATAGGTGTTCTCCAGTATGTCATTATTTAAGTACAATGTACATTTTATTTTTATTATTTTTATTTTACAGGATAGGAAGGAAGCGGAATATCGTGCTGGCAAAGTGTCATACAAAGATAGATTATTCAAGTTTATTTAATTGTGTACAGTTCATATGTAATTTTTCATAGAAATAGAAATAATATTTGTTGGTATTATTAACAATTAAAATTTTTTTAAATGATGTGCCTGTAGGGATATTTTGTCCCAAGAAGATACATTTAATTCATCATTTACCTTTAGTTAATTATGCTAGAAAGAATAAACCATTGAATTGGAATATATAATACTATTTAACCTTCATTAGCATTTTCCTCATAGACCACTGGACTATACTTTAATTGAAAAATGATATTTTTTAAATATTAGCTTCCGTGCAGATTCAAGGCTTACAACAAATCTTGTACACTTAAATAATACTTAATCGTTTGAAATACATAAAATAAAATTTAAACAAAATAAATTTAACCACCAACAGACACACTATTTCTGCAATTCTTCCACCACAAAGTTCTCATTATCAAACTGATTGATAATTTATACTGTCATCGTAAAACAAAATAGAGTAAAGATACTACCGAGATACAAAAACAATGCTGATTAAGAGGCTATAAAGTTAATTCATGGCTAAATAAATGAAACAATCTCTAAATAAAATCTAATCTAATGAAAAAGTGTGCCAGTATATAAACTAAGCCTAATAACAAATTATGTATGTTGCACAATATACAATGTTTAAAAATATGTGATATTATTGACTTAATAGTATTTTGGATTGATTTTCCATACTCATTTTTCTGTGGAGAATAAAGATGTCAAAAGGAAATGCTGTGTTCCAGAGGCCAAATGAAATAATTTTAAGTAAGTATTAAAATCATTTTAATTAATAACTATCGCTTTTTTGACATTCATGCTAAAATTAGTTTTTTATATGCTATATTAAGGCTATTGTGATTATACCAATTTTAATTAATTTATACGAGTTAAGAATATTTCATTAAAGAAGAAATGATGGTCAAGTCTCTGTAACTAGTTTTTCAATTAGATCATTTCATTTAAATAGCCAGTGACCAATAACATTTTATTTGGTAAAGTATTTGTTGTCAGTGAGTAACCGGTGCTCTTTCTTGTACTGTGCTGCCATCTGTTGTAAGAATGTAAGAAATATTTTGTAGAATTATTTGGTAATTAATTGTATTCTTTCTGTATTCTCTCTTTTGTGTGTTTTCTTATTTTCAAAAAAATATTGCACGATTAATAACAATTTTATTTTTCTTTAACATGTGTAAGTACCCGCAGATCAGGGTATTGGGGGAAACTTCCACTAATGTGGTAATTAGCCGCACGATGAAAATATATCAATCAGCTGATAACAGAATGTAACAGGAAAATGTAACATAGAAAAATCTTATAATCAGTAATTACTCAGTTCAAATAAATCATCCGTCAGTAGGAAAATATCCACTTATTTTTGTACTTATATATAATATAACAATATCTATTGTCTCATCAAAATGTCTAATAGGTCGGTATTAAATAGTTTGGGCATTGTTAGATTGAAAAGATATGATAAAAACAGGTAGTGTATTACATCGTTAGGTAAACTATTAATGTATCGAGAATTGTCCGGTGACCGGTAGATTATAGGAATAAAAAGAGGATGGGTGGATGCATTGTATGTACTTTCACAAAGATATATTGCATTTTGTTATAGTGGCGGGAAGGTTTGACGCAACAGTAAAAGATCAAGGCTGCCATGGTGGAAAACAGCTGCAATATGACATGTTTTAGTGTCGGCAGGGTTCAGCTGTCAAACGTGGGTTACCGTTAGGCGTCAACAAAACAAGTTTCACTTTCTATTTTCTCTCATTCCGTGGCCAGCTCCGGTGGCGTCCAGATCGGAGGTTGTAGTCCAGTGTCGGTCCCAGTGTCTTAGTCCTATCCAGCAGTCGTACAACACAGTTCTAGAATGTCGGAGCTCGTGAAATGCCGCCAGCTGCTCCAGCAATACGGACAGGAGCACGTACTCCAGTTTTGGGACAAGCTGAGCGAGGACGACAGGGACGAGCTGATACAGGAGATCAAGGAGATCAACATAGCCGAAGTGGTCTCCTACTTCGAGAGGGCCACCGAAAACTTCACCTCCGACCAGGAAAAGTTGGACGACCGGCTGAAGCCGATTCCGTCGAGCCTCTACGGGGCGGTCTCGAGGACGCCGGCCGACCTGCTGGCCTCCTACGAGCAGGAAGGACTCGCCCAGATCGCCGAGGGCCGGGTCGGCGTCCTGTTGATGGCCGGCGGCCAAGGCACCAGGCTGGGCTCTTCGGAGCCCAAAGGTATGTACGATGTCGGATTACCTTCTCACAAAAGTCTTTATCAAATTCAAGCGGAAAGAATCAGGAAGCTGACTGAGCTCGCCTACGAAAGGACGGGCAAGCGTAGCGTTATAACCTGGTTCATTATGACCAGTGAACACACCATGGGTCCCACGCTCGAATTTTTCGGTAAGCACAATTACTTCGGTCTGGACAAAAATGACGTTATAATGTTTGAACAAGGTCTGCTGCCTTGTTTTCAATTCGATGGTAAAATTATATTGGACAAACCTCACAAGATCGCCCAGGCTCCTGACGGTAACGGAGGTCTATACAGAGCGCTACGTGACAGGAAGATACTCGATATAATTGAGGACAGGGGAATAATGTATCTGCACGCCCACAGTGTTGACAACATCCTTGTCAAAGTCGCGGACCCAGTTTTTATCGGCTATTGTGTGAAGAAAGGTGCTGACTGCGGAGCCAAGGTTGTTGAAAAGGCTTTCCAACCGAGCCCTTGGGAGTTGTATGCAATGTCGACGGTAAATATCAAGTCGTCGAATACAGTGAAATCACGCTGAAAACTGCAGAGATGAGAAACAATGACGGTAGGCTCACATTCTCTGCTGGAAATATTTGTAATCACTTTTTTACAACAGAGTTTCTGAGGAGCATTGCCAATAAGTACGAGCAACAGTTGAAACTGCACGTTGCAAAGAAGAAGATACCTTATGTCGATTCCGAAGGTAAACGTTGTAGTCCTGAGAAGCCCAACGGTATTAAAATAGAGAAGTTCGTTTTTGATGTGTTCCAGTTTTGTAATAATTTAGTTGTATGGGAAGTAATGCGGGAAGATGAGTTTAGCGCTCTGAAGAATGCCGATTCTGCGGATAAAGATACTCCTACCACAGCTAGAAAAGATATTTATTGTCTCCATAAGCGTTTTATAGAAGAAGCTGGTGGCCGAATAGAGGATGGATCTTACATCTGTGAAATTTCTCCTCTTCTTTCTTATGCAGGAGAAGGCTTGAAATCTATTGTCAATGGTAAAATATTTAAATCACCAATAACGCTGCGAGCTCCCGGTGAAACCTTTGTATCCAATGGTTCTTCTATGATTTGTTAATCAGTTTCAGTAAATTTAGTGGTTTCTAAACATTCCAGTCTCAAGAAAAAACAATGCCGAATAGTACTATAAATTGTACCATACCTCTTCTATAAGTTACTTATAGTTCCTAGTATTATGACTTACTTTCGGTTTAAATTGTGTAATAATTACGCATCATTAATTATGAATTAAATTTAAATTGGTGATGGTGGATATAAGTTCTTCTACTGATTATTCAATTTCTGGCTCAGTATTGTCTTCGTTGAGGAGTTTTGCAGTAGATTTTCTATTTCTTCGTACTAGTTGGAAACTTTTCATACCAGTTATTGATGTTACTTTTAGGAAATATTTATATCATAAGATAAACCAAATTTAATGCATCACATATTGATTAATCATAAGATCTTGTTTCGGTTAATACATAGGCTAATTTGAATTAATCATTAGGTTAAGTACTTATGTGCAATATATTTCTTTTGTTATTTTAAATTAATTTTATATACCTGATGATGTGATATATATGTGTTGTCTTCTCGTTCTGTGCTTGTACTTAATGTGTTGTTGAAAAATTTATTTATAAATATGTCTGAATAATGATTAAATTTAATTACTTAGTTCTTATGTATATGTATATATATATATATATATATATATATATATATATATATATATATATATATTTCTTGGTGTTCTAAACCTGAGAAATAATTTTTTTATTAAACAAAATTTTAAATGTTAAGTTAATCATAAGTTAACAAAATATTATGGTATATGTTAGACAATAAAAGAATTATTTTTTATATGTTTGTTATATCCTAGTATATAATTGTCCATCCAAAAATACCCAATTAATTTGTTGATGCACAAAAAATTTAATACAATTTGTGTAAACGTGATCTATTTGAAATTCAAAATTTCATGAAATAAAGAGTCATAAAACTTGTTTTATGATGAGACCTAAGATTGGGGGAATTAGTGCGAAATATCTGTTTCAGTGAGAGTAAAAAAGTGTATTAAGAAAGAGTGGACTCAGTGGCTGGGTCGGTTCTCCTTTCCACGCCCTGTTTCAGCCGCCAACCCCAAATTATAACGTAATCTAAATACCACACTTTGTTTATTCGAAATATTTATTGACCGGTTCGTGTTTTCTCTCTTCTATTCTTTCCTTTTCTGTGCCGGATTCAGATTCTCGCCAGTGACAGTAGCACTGAAGGTCGTCAGGAGCTTCTTGAGCGCACACTGGTTGACTCTAAGTGACCTAGGGTAATATTAATGACGATTGGCCCTAGCAGGGACCTCAATAAAGGGAAGATTTATTCACATAGCCGGATATAAACACTCCACCCCACCAAACATGATATTTTCTTAGCTGAATTTCGTTTGTATATTTTCTTTCAATTAACTCTAAGACCTGGGTAGTGATGGAAAATCGCGAGAGACACTGAGCTTAATCTAAATCTAAACTTTGGTCTCTCGAACCTAAATTATCCAAATCTGAGAATATGTCTTAACCGGCCAGCGGTTTCGATGGTTCGAAGCGCAGCCTTTTGCCGATGAGGCCGCTTCAGCTATTTGTTTTATATTACCTACATATCAGTGTTAGGTCCGCCAATTTGAAAGAAACCTGACCAGTCGACTATTATTCTCGGCCGGGACAATAGTGGGGTCTAGAAGGCGTTTACGGATACAAATGTTATACCCGTGGAATGGGGTAAATAAAATAATGTCATTTCCTTCCGCGACTCGGCGGGATATCTCTTCGGCCAGGAGCTTCGGAGGCCGAAAACAGTCGAAGCGCATATACAGCTATATTACAGTAAGCGCCGTATTACATAAACCCAGGCGTTATTATGAAACCGGCCGGGGCCGGGGCCGGGGAGTCGAATACTTTCATTTTCGCTCCGGGTCATTTTCTCGGTTCTGAACGAAAAGCCGGGCCCAGCGAGCAGCCTGGGGGGAGGAAGTGTCCTGGAGTTGGGGTGGCGGCCGGTTTCTCTCGCCGGGGGACAATAATAATACCAACCCGACTAACGGTGGGCGTTTTTAAGCGGGGAGCTGACACTCAGGGTCAGGTGGGAGTGGTCTGCTAGACCAGTGCGCAGGTAACCGTTAGTCCAAGGTAAACGCGTCGGCCGCCACCTCCTCTTCCTTTTTCTCTTTTTTCCTTTTTCTCCCCCTCCAACCCCGAATAATGTCGGGGGGGCGACATTTCGGCCGTGCCATTTGAAGGGCGCACTGAGTCGAGTTAATTCGAGAATTTCCGGCCACACCGCGGGCTTAGAACCAGCGGGCCGATCCGAGTAAGGACCGCTCTCATAACGAACCAACTGCGCCAATTACGCACATATCTATATTTCGACAACTGTCCACTTTATATTCATTCCCTGACCTTCGCATATATACTTGCCGGTCTCATCTTAGTAAATACGCTCTCTGCTACGCCGCATTAACGTCCCCGGTGTCCTTATCTCCAACCCAGTGGGTTACGCTATCTCAAAACATAACTTCGGGTCGTAAAGTGACACGGCTCCTGAAGTGAAACAGTTCGGAAAATGTCGAATAAATGTATATGCGTCAGAGCTCACGAATGAATGGGAATGTACGCGACCTAAGCATTCTTAAATAACATTTTTGTATATATTTAAATTACAAAGATTTCAAATTTTACGGCCTGCGCGTTTTATTTTAATTACTGAAGCGGGTTCAGCAGCTCCTCGGACTTTGGGGACCATGCATGATTCCCGGCGGTAGATGAGAAAATTTTCAATAATATCGAATTCAGACGAGATAATAGTGGTGGCGGGGTCACGGCTTGTCGGGCCCCGAATGCTTACCGTCCGTTTTTCGAGAGTCACCGATAACGGAATCAGTAGCCGTGTGATAGGCCTCGCAATAGCGGACGATAACGTTTCCTTTCAATTGATGAAAAAGAACAAATATCGTCAGTGTAGCGATCGGCAATATCGTTCGCATTGTGTCCATGTTTTTCAACTTTATTTTTAATATAACCTGGTCACTATATCATTTATATATTACTATATCGCTACACCGGTTTCAGCTTCCCGCCACAAGCCATCCAGCGACGGAAACCACGTTTAGATAACGGCCCCAGGTTTTCTGCTAGGGGACCTATTGCGAATGATAACGATTCGTTAATGTAAACGAAACCCTGCAGGGGCCTATCTACAGCATACTCACATTATTCGCACTTTTTCTTCGTCTCTTTTCCAAATATCAGAACACTTTTCCTGCTTTAATGTATTTGTTCGGCGATTGGCCATGTCTTGCAATAAAACTCAAAATACTACAGTTTAGCTTAAAACTTTTGGATGAAATGACAGTTAAAGAACCGAGGGGTTCCCCAAGTCAACGACTGGTTTTGATGTTCCATATTCGTGATGATCAAAACGACGGGGCGTTGAAGCCGGTGGCGTACACTGTGTAGAGGAATTTATACCATAGACAGGGAATATTAATTAAAGTGGGATTTTTATTTCAACGAGTAAACTGAGATTCGTTGATTTGATCCTACGGTAGACTGGTTTCGGATTCCCGCCACATCCAGTAGCATTCCGTCAATAAATTCGGGAGTCACTTAGCTATTTTTGTTGCGTTTTAAATATGTAATGTTAAATAAGAAATGTTTGAAATACTAATTAAAAAAAAAAGATTGTTTATGTTGGAATTAGTTGCGGATGAAGCGCACCCGGAACATTTCATCGAGGCTAGTAGGGTCAAATGTAACCATTTGAGCCTGATTAAAAACATGCCTCTTATTCTGTATTGCGTCGCTGTAAATACACTTCTTCGGTTCCTATGACTGTGCCAGTGGTCACCTTCTATTTTCAAATTCAATCTCAAATTTTGGTCAAATTAAAAATGATTTTATAAGAAATATAAATAAATATTGAGACTGCTAAATGTTCTTGGCTATCAAGTAGAAAAGAGTTGAAAGTATGCTTTGCTACTTTATAATCCTATTTCAAAGCCCTTATTAGAAACAGTTATGAACTAATAAGTAAAGAAAGTGTAAAAACTTAAGAAGTTAAAAAAACTCTAAGAAGTCTCAAAACAGAAAATAACTTTCTGTAAAATGTTTTTTTAACTGAAATATAATCTTATATTCTTAATTAAGATTAAGGATTTACAATTTTCTTTCAACAATTTATATAAAACTGTTGCCGGATTGTTAATATCCTTATTGTAAATGTGGAATTTCAACTTCTTAAAGATTGGAGATTAGTTAAACCCCATTTTTTGTAGAGCCTACGATAAATCTGCCGCTTATGTTAAGAATTTATAAATGCAATTTTTATGATTAGAGTCAGTGTAGAGCCGTCTTAACCTGCTGATAGAAGGCTGGCGTACATATTTGGCACGGGTCCGTTGAACCCTCGTCTTTGATTCGATCCCTCGTGTCATGAGAGCATCTGCCCCTCATCTGTGCAGCGGACAATAAGTTATAACCTTCGGTTGAGGTGGCCTCGACTGCGCATATAATGCATATTTCAGATTAGAAACTCTCGAGTTCTAAATAAAGTTTCCTCTGTAGATTTCATGTGTTTCTAATGTTCGGTGGGTACACTTGCACCGATAAACTAGCGCCCCCTGAGGGTGGTGCGGGAATGTACTTAACTAAAGTTCGTTGGGTACACTTGCACCGGTAAACTAGCGCCCCTTGAGGGTGGTGCGGGAATGTACTTAACTAAAGTTCGTTGGGTACACTTGCACCGGTAAACTAGCGCCCCCTTGAGGGTGGTGCGGGAATGTACTTAACTAAAGTTCGTTGGGTACACTTGCACCGATAAACTAGCGCCCCTTGAGGGTGGTGCGGGAATGTACTTAACTAAAGTTCGTTGGGTACACTTGCACCGGTAAACTAGCGCCCCCTTGAGGGTGGTGCGGGAATGTACTTAACTAAAGTTCGTTGGGTACACTTGCACCGGTAAACTAGCGCCCCCTTGAGGGTGGTGCGGGAATGTACTTAACTAAAGTTCGTTGGGTACACTTGCACCGGTAAACTAGCGCCCCTTGAGGGTGGTGCGGGAATGTACTTAACTAAAGTTCGTTGGGTACACTTGCACCGGTAAACTAGCGCCCCTTGAGGGTGGTGCGGGAATGTACTTAACTAAAGTTCGTTGGGTACACTTGCACCGGTAAACTAGCGCCCCCTTGAGGGTGGTGCGGGAATGTACTTAACTAAAGTTCGTTGGGTACACTTGCAGCGATTGACTAGATTACTAAATAAAATCTTTTTTCAATAAATTTTGGATCAACAGGAAAACTTTTGCTTATTGTTACTCTCATAACTACTTCCGCCTTTTTGTCGATTCAGATAGCGTTGACACTATAGGCTTAGTGTTGCATTAAAAGACAGTATAGTGCCGTCGACTTCGTATGAAACAAGTGAAAGATTCTATCGGAAATGAGTGATAATTTTAACAATAGCTATATAAAATCCAGTTCTATAGGGATGAGTTGATATAACAAGAGCGCAGATTCTACAAAATAATTGTTGTCTCTAATATAGTTCTTCATTTTCTACTGGCTGGGATTGTCATGTTATTGCTACTGTCTGCGAAGTAGTGCGAATTTCGGCTGCCGTTTTCGGAAACCTCGAGCCTGAGCTATTTCAAATTACGTTTTTCCCTCATTAACTAATGGGTATTAACTTCTTTACCCGGCAGTTAAAAATTAACAAAGTGTAACCGTAGACCAAGTATCGTTCCTCATCCTCAATACTCGGGAGTATCAGTTCGGTTGAGTACACAGAGGCACGTCACAATCCATCTATGGAGGGAGAATGTCAAGTTGCATGAGCTGCATTCTAATGAGACTCCGGAGGCACGGACATTTTTCGAAGCTGCCTATACCTTTCATTTCGGCTATAAGCTAGAAGTTTTTCGATTTTGAATTGCGCAACAGACTGTGTGTAACAGTTACGGTGTTACAGGTTAACGGGAAAATTAAGGAACGTAAGAAAACAACCTCTTTTTCAAAGCAAAATTTTGGTCACACAAAAATGAAATGATATAACAACGTACGTAGATACTGCAATATAATTGCGACTGAGGCGCAGGAGACAGTTGGAGGGTTGTAAACGAAATAATCAAGAGGTCGGTTGATGATTACAGGAAGTAGTTAAATTCAGAGCTTTCATGAAAGGTAAAGTCCCCTTATCGTACCGGCCATGAGAATTCCTGGGTGAAATTTACTGCTGGTAGGATTGCAACACTGTTACAGTGCAGAAAAGGTTCATTATTGTCGTCCGGCTTGCGTAGGTGCCACACTAATTTACTGGCGCAATGTGCCGCCGGCAATGGCGAGAAGCTGAAACCGGTCTCGCTCAAGGCCCATTTAGTGGTAGCAGAAGATCGGAAATGCGGTGTGGGTTCGGTGTTCGGTAGTATTATGAATCGTTGATATAGCAATTCTCGACGATTTATTCATTTAATTCGATACGAACGAAAACATTTTGTAGTATCGAGCGGTGGTTACCGAGAACGGCTCATGTCTGTGGCCGACGTTGGGATTTTTGAAGCGACTATTCGCGCTTCGCCGCAATATTATCTAAAAATGACTTCCACGTTTATCTATAACTACAATAGTTAACCTAATTTCAGTTTGGCCACTGTTGTTGGTAGAATGGAGGTAGAATAAAAATACGAATTTCTATTTTCATCGAAAGGGACCTTGTTCGGAGTGTAGCACTGCGTAGTATGATTCTCTGTCGATTTCTTTTGTTCGATCACGAAACTATTCGGCTGTGACTACTCTGAGGTAGCCACGTAACCAGTCTAGTGGCCAGTGTAATAAATAGTCGAACTGCAAGCGACGGGGTACCGGTATCGGTTCATTCACACCGGCCTGAGGTCCCTCGCCGGCTTTGATGCGCTCCCCATCAGCTCGTACCCATTGTCCCTTCTCATCCAGAATTGAAGTCCATTGTTCTCGCCCTGACGCCGTTTCACGCTCTCAAGGCTGACCAGTTTTTCCGGCCAAGTTCAAGCACTTCGCGCTTCAATTTCCCCCCCCAAAATATGCGCTACAATCTGTCTGAATTTGAGGCCGAGACGACCTCTCCGCGGACCAGTTCTCCCCCGGCCAACGCCTAACAACCGGTATATTCAAGGGCAGATTACGATTTATTTTTAAACATTAAATAAACATTAATTTATCAATGGGGAACACTATACGCGGACGTTTGACATGGGGGAGAAAACGCTTAACAGAATAAAGACACGGAGGAACGGAATTTCAATTGTATATTCTCGCATGGATTTCAGTAGCGAAATATGTATCGTATTATCGAAGGAATTTGTTATCACTCGCATTTTTACGGACCGGCTCGTTACAAGGACGACCTCCTTCTCAGTCGTCCAACCGCCCTAGTGGACCATGAATCTCATGTTCCTGGTAACGGGGCACGGATATATTTTTTAAAATTTTCGTCCTAACGCCGGGAGCTAAAGCACAAAATTCAAACTGCGTTCTTTTTATTCTTCTTGCCGGAAAGCTAGCTCTTAGTTCGGGCTGCAGTCACGCGAGGATCCACCTCTGCGGTGCAATACCTTCGACCGAAGTGTCGACTCCTGCTGTTTGTTCCTGTTTCGGAGAAACCCAGGAATGGGCGCTATTTCCTCGACCCGTTCTCCTTTGCGGTTGTTCCGGCCGGAGGAGGCTCGAGGAGAGACCCTAGTTGACAATTTACAACCGTTCTTATAAAGGTATTAATTCAGGTTTCTCGATCATGCTAATCAAATTAGCCAATCCCAAGCTTGACAATAATACCGGGTGATTTTCTGCGAAAATAAAATAAAATATTAAAATATATGAGTTTTTTTTGTTCTTAGATATCAGGAATAGAGTATCCTTCGAAAGGCATTATTACAACGATGGTGCTGCACTCTGTTTGGAAGTCGGTGTACTGTTTGAACAGTGAGTGTGCAGAACTCTAACGGTGAATTCTCGTACCTCGCGAGCCTTGCGAAGGCAATTATCCTGCACCTATTAAACTAAAAACCTATTAAAACGCGGTTTTGCGTAGCTTGCTTACTTTCCCATTGTTATCTTAATTAATTTAAAACTACAAATAGTGAATCTAATAATTAAGAAAGCGTTCAGAATGTGACTGGCCGTCTTTTACATTATCAATAGGGAAGATACGAGACGCCAGCTCAGTACTGAATGTTGTACGCGCTTAGTTATAGATAAAGCGTACATGCTTGATTGTTCGAAAACACCACCTCTTTCCGAAAACACCATTTTTCTTATCATAAATCACTGTACATTTAGTTCCATTCTGTTTATGTGGACAGAGCAAAAAATATAAGGAAGCTGTAAGAATAGTAACTAATACGCAAATCTGAATACATACCTAGAGCAATGAATAACGGAGTACCTTAATGTACTGTTGAATATCTACAAAATCGTATGATGATTATTAAAAAAAATTCACACTTCATTTAACACGATAATTAACATATAATTGTCAAAAGAGACTTAAAAGATTCTTCACGCCTTGACGGTGTACTTAACGGAGTGCTGCACTTGCACCGATAAACTAGCGCCCCCTTGAGGGTGTGCGGAAATGTACTTAACTAAAGTTCGTTTGGTACACTTGCACCGGTAAACTAGCGCCCCTTGAGGGTGGTGCAGTGTACTAACTAAAGTTCGTTTGAAGGTTTGGTAAACTAACGCCCCTTGAGGGTGTGGTGTACTTAACAGTTCGTTTGGTACACTTGACCAAACTAGCGCCCCCCCGAGTGGTGCGGAAATGTACTTAACTAAAGTTCTACTTGCGATAACTAGATTACTAAAAATAGACCTTTTTCATTATTTGCATTATTTTATTATTACAATAATACCCTGAACGGAATATAGGTTTAATATACTTATTTTGGAAAATGCTGAAAATGATAGCATTTGTCGGCGGCCTCCGTTTCATAAATGTTGCTGGCGGGCTCTTGCACAAGAGTTACTTGTCCTCGCTCTCTAATAATGTCCGGGTTGGAAATTGGCTTCCGCGATCGCTGGAATACCGCTTTCAGTTTCAGTCGCAACCGACTTCGCGGGCCCAAAACTTGACCAAAATCTATGTACCTACATAAAGTCAGCAACATTCCACTGAGTGTTCAATGACCGGCGTTAAAGAAAATCTTTGCACCTTCGCCACTGCCTTACCACACCCGTGCGCAATTTAGCAATAATAGCTAATACATTTTGTGTTTTCTATTTGTGTCATCCATTTTCCTTCAGTATTACCGAGCGGAAAAGAATCTGTTCCCGATCCGAAAGTGTTCTGGGCGCCATTGTCCGATTCGAGTTGGGAATATTGTCGCAAATTTCACCGCGTTGATGTAACTAACACCCGAATCGGTGACCAATCGATTGGGGGCCACTCTTCTAAAAGATGAAAGAAACAAATGGCCCTTTTGTCCACGGAACACGCTTAAAAACTTTCACCGGCTTGAGGGTTTACAATTTTACCTACCTTATTTTGAATTCAAAACAAGCCGAACGACTGGAATGACCGGCTGCAGTCTTGCGCAATTCTATTTCAATTAGGCGCGGAAAAGCAGCTGGGAGTAATGAGATTCATTTTTATTTTGGTTTCCGATCTATTTTTCGCTTTTTGGAACCGACGTTTGGGCGCTCGGCAGTTATGGTGCGGCATGTTGCATTTAATTTCACCTGTATCAACACTAACCAGCCTGTCCAAATGTATGAATTACGATAGACTTCAGACCCCGCCGACGTTTTTGAGTTCAATAAAATTTCCAGCGCCCTCGAGTATACAAAATTTATTATACAGAGTATACTTTTATTTTGCAACGCACGCAAAATCTTCCATCGATGGCCTTCATGTCGCCTGTATGAGTTTTCACAATTGGAAAGGATCACTTGTACGGTTTGGTGGTTGGGGACCCCTTTGTATAGTTTACCTTATTCTAGACTGGTTTCGGTCTGGCGCCATATTCAGTAGCGATTGATATGACCACTAAAGCGCGTCAGTACGACCCTGCATTGTCATATGTACACATGTCGTTGTTCACTTCAACAATATACTATACAGGCAGTAACAGTGCATGACGAGGAGGCGAAACCAGCCTAGCGTAAGGCCCGTTCAGCGAGTTATGTATGCGCCGGTTTCGCACCGGTTTTTTAGAACAATTTATTTTTATATCACACTCGTAATTGTGAACTGTCGTACATGTTACGTTACTTCGATTAGGGATAATAAAAAACAATTATACCCGAAATTAATATGATAATGGAGATTAAGCTTTAAGAGTAAGAAAGTTAATAATTGAATATAATTGAAGTGCTGGAGCTGCGTCTAGTTGTCGCTCGGGTCTTCTGATGTCAAATCTAGAGGGTTGTTAAAGTGACTCTCATGATCCTTTCTAATACCTCATTTGTCACTTACTATACAGCTCCGGTGTGCATCACTGGCACGATGAAATTCAATTCAAGGCATTTAATTACAACGAATAAACGCCAGCTTACATTTTTAGTTCGGGGGGGGGTTAAAATAAGATCACTTACTTTACTACGCAGACTGCTGCGTATAAATATAATTTGAAGCGTCTCACTCATTTTAATAAACTCTGTTGGCAGGTTTGCCAACGGGTCGGTGGTCAGGGTTGAGATGGTGCGCGGAATCTGAGACGTTATGTCCCAACGCGCCCCCCGCCGCCCCCCCCGCCTCCCCCGCCCCCCAATGGTTTACTTAACAGCCCAGCGGCCGATTGCGAATCCGAATCTAGACCTCGCGTTTCGTGATCATGATCTCCGAAGAGAGGCCGCGGCGCTTTTAGAAAGCGTCGAACCAAATAGAAGAACTCGAGTCACCCGACTTCAAACCCCCCATCGTCAGATCCCACTGGTAGAGGGAGGGGTAATCTCCTCTTATGCGAACCCCCAAAGAATTACTAAGAAGCACTATAACCAATGCTGCTCTTCGACCCCAAACTGGAACAGTACATTCAATGTTTCACCGCGAAATAACTTACTTGCAATGTGTAGACTGCGAGAGCGCGACTGTGTACAACTATTCCCACTAGTGATCAATTAATTCGGCCGTTTATACATTAATAAATTCTCCATTAACCATTTACGCATTGGAAGAAATTTAAATTTTATAAAGGTAAAGAAACAAATATCGTTTTATTTATTAGGGACGTCTCCTCGTTGAGTTTACCGGTACGACGAAAACTGGTAGGGTGTGAGGTCGCCCCTCCCAGTACAAAGGGCGAGGCGCTGAAACAATAAAAATAGTTAAACAATGGTGCTCGTTATTTCAAGTCAACTGCGACAAAAAAATAATTTGTATTGCAGATTTCCGTTGTATTGAGGTTCCTCGGTTTCTCTGAAAAGCGGCGATGCATCTTGAAAGCAACCGACCGTACCTAAAACTGTCACTTTGAAATGTCCGATTTGTTAATTTTTTTTCAATTCGTTTTTCCAATTTTACCCTTCTGGATTAATTTGGAGCAGGAGTCAATTTATTCTCGGTTCCTCTGAACCGATAAACTAGCGCCCCCTTGAGGGTGGTGCGGAAATGTACTTAACTAAAGTTCGTTGGGTACATTTGCACCGATAAACTAGCGCCCCCTGAGGGTGGTGCGGAAATGTACTTAACTAAAGTTCGTTGGGTACACTTGCACCGACAAACTAGCGCCCCTTGAGGGTGGTGCGGGAATGTACTTAACTAAAGTTCGTTGGGTACACTTGCACCGACGGTTGTAAACTAGCGCTTGAGGGTGGTGCCCCTGGGTACACTTGAGGGTGAGGTTGGTGGGAATGTACTTAACTAAAGTTCGTTGGGTACACTTGCACCGATAAACTAGCGCCCCTTGAGGGTGGTGCGGGAATGTACTTAACTAAAGTTCGTTCGGTACACTTGCACCGATAAACTAGCGCCCCTTGAGGGTGGTGCGGGAATGTACTTAACTAAAGTTCGTTGGGTACACTTGCACCGACAAACTAGCGCCCCTTGAGGGTGGTGCGGGAATGTACTTAACTAAAGTTCGTTCGGTACATTTGCACCGTAGCGCCCCTTGAGGGTGGTGCGGAAATGTACTTAACTAAAGTTCGTTCGGTACATTTGCACCGATAAACTAGCGCCCCCTGAGGGTGGTGCGGAAATGTACTTAACTAAAGTTCGTTCGGTACATTTGCACCGATAAACTAGCGCCCCCCTGAGGGTGGTGCGGAAATGTACTTAACTAAAGTTCGTTCGGTACACTTGCACCGATAAACTAGCGCCCCTAGCGATAACTAGATTACTAAAAATAGACCTTTTTCATTATTTGCATTATTTTATTATTACAATAATACCCCGAACGGAATATAGGTTTTATATACTTATTTCGGAAAATTCTGAAAATGATAGCATTTGTCGGCCTTTTTATAATTAACTACATTTTGTCGGATATTTAAAATAAATTTATCTTTTAATTTTTGTCCAAAATATTACTATAAAAGACCAAAATTCCCAGTCGTTTCCCATGGATTTCGGTGCGGGAACCGCACCAGGGAACCGCAGGATTGAAAGTGTTTATAACGCGAACGCTCGAATATCGGAAAGAGTAAAAATCATTTGATACAATATCTGGGCAATAAAGCGGCAGAAACAGGGGCAGTAGGGGCAGAGATATCGGGCTTGAGATTTGCTAAGAATGCTAACGGTCACAAAATGCCAGAGCTTCAGAGGAGGGGAGGAAGGAGACCCGGTCGTCTTTTACTGTTACGCAACAAGGTCATCCGCTGGAGCAGAGTCAAGGTCGTACTACAACACCCCTTTAAACTTTCTCCAGCATCCTGAAACAGTTTTGATATCGGATATTTACGTACGTTAATAAAACATATTTATAAATCGCGTGGTTCGTATTCCGCTAGCGGACTTAATTTCTCCTCCAGTTACATATTTGGATCGATTGCGAGAGTGCAGTAAATTCGTTAGTATTCACTAAGGTAATTTGGTCCCTCAAACTGCTTCTCGTTACAAGTGTGCAGGTAAAGAGTAAAAGGGGAGGTACATATATCGTACTGGAAAAAATAAATTCCTGATAAGGACTGATCAAGCCAGGATAATCATTGTTTACTCCGAGAACTTCATTCGCCGCTGACATACTATATCGGTTTTATGCGTCATTAAATAATAAAAGTACAGTTCGGTCCGTATTGATTTTCACGATAGCGAGATGTCGCATCGCCCTTCCCGTAGATATCGTGCGGAAATATACAGAGTCGAAACGTGGCTACAGGTACGCAATTGACTTTAAAACCGTGGGTTTATATTTCTATTGTCCCTGCGATAATTAACTGCTTACGCTTTATTGTTTTCGTTTATTATCCCCTTGCTTCTCACTACCGATTTAAGGAATTGAATTCGGTTAAAAACAAATAAGAGTAGGTGAGGACAATCGAATAAATAACATTCTGATCTAAAGGTATATTTTGGATTGACTTTAATTTTGCAAGTTAATGCAGAAGGCCACGCCCTGTACGCCCAAGCTCTGCGATTGGAAGTTACCCAGCCAGCTTTTTGGTTCCTTTTCCCTCAATTGGAGTGTGCTCGTGGAACAACAACTTGCTCCATGCAGATCTATAATACGAAAATTACATTTTATACTGACGCGGAGCTGGACAGAACGACGACATGAAATTGTGCGACATTGTTTTTTATGTATTAATTACAATTGAAATCCTCAGAGGGACACATGGAGAAGAGCATGTATGCAGCAAGAGCGCTAGCATTCGATTTAAGTAACCACCCTCATGGGCGGCAATTTCGAATAAATACAATTCTTTCAGAATTATTTACTGAATCTCCCGTTCCAAAAGAACGTGTTATATTAAAAAAACTTATATTGATTATAAATTAATAGCGTGTTAAAATTGTACTTGGAGTATTTTTCGCATAATGAATCGTTATTTACAGGGAACCTAGTACTTCTCTGCATTACGGTTTGCACTTTATAAATACTATGTAAATAATATATTTATGGTATTTATAAAGGTATAAACCAAATCTTTATTAATGAGGAATATAAGACTGGTACACTTGGTCGCGTGGATTTCCACCCTTTTTACGTTACACTCAATTTGGTTTCAAATTCCCTTACGAACCGCAGGTGTCTATGTCTAAAACCGAAATATTTCCTCAAACAATAGCTCTTTTTTATGACGTAATTATGGTATTAATGATAATAGGAATCTAGAATTTATAATGGTCTGTTCAAATAGAGAATAACCGTTCTTTACCTACTTGGTTTTATTTGTACGCCAGTTTCTATTTCTATTTCCTTGGCAAACTGAATCACGTGGTGCAACATTCACTTTCCTGCCTTTGTAGTAACGGTCACAATAAAAAGATCGGTTCCAACTAATTTGAATTCCTCTCCGCGTTCACTTTTCAAACTGCGGATAATTGTCAGCCCCCCGGTTCTGGCCTATTAGCGGTTTCTGTAGTGTACGTTTCTTATTTCATCAAGAATTCCGTCTAGGAATTGGAGTTTCGGGACAATACAAAAACGGGATATTATAATAATACAACCAAAGGACTCACATCCAGTGCAGATTAAATTTGTGAAAAATACTTCGGAGTTCCTCCGGGATGGAATCTGTTTCCGATTATGCGAGAGACCGAAATACACTTGCTCGAGAGTGCGATCGGGGGCAACAAGTAAAGTTTTAAATAGACAAAGAAATGATGTACATTTTCGTTTGCAGCCGAAGGGAGGTTTAGAAATGCGTTGTCGGGCGCGGAGTCAGCTTTCGCGCGGGCGTTCCTTTCCCTGGCCGAATCCCCGGATTGTGCACGTTCGAAAGTTTTATTTAAACGCGGAAACCCCGATTGTGCAACCGCTACCGGCGACAACAGTTACAAAGATAGGCGTTCAGGACCGATCCGCGGGTCCGCACAGCGAACACTGTCCGCATTCAGAGCAGCGCCGGTTCTCTGACAAACGGGGTAATTCTATTTCGGGGCCGGTATCTGATAACCAGCAGATAATGAAGTAATAACGACCGACTCCAACCGTCGGTTCGTACAATTCATAAAATACACAATCAAACAGCGACGCTAATCCGTTTCTCGTGCGCCGTTTGAATCCCTCGGTTCGTACATGGGGCGTAAATAGTTCATTTCTGAAGGTCAGTCTCGAAACGAGGCTGTCGACTACTCTTGAAGAACTGTACATTGACCCGAAGTTAGATCCTTACATTTTACGGATAAAACATTTCTGACGCCCGTTTAATAAGGCGGGTTCTCAAATTTTCCTTTCCCTCCACCTATTTCGAAAGTATCGGTTTTAATGAAGGAAGACCCCGAAATTTATTTGTTCACAAAAATCGCGCTTCATTGTCAATCGGTTACTTGGGTTTAATTTCTGACGAGTTTGAAACTGTACATATCTAATGTTGAATTTTTTTTATATATCTAAGAAGGCGTTTTTATTCTTTAAAGAACAGACAAATTATACATAAAATATGAAATAATTATTTGTAATGTTTTCTGGCAAAGTTCTACAGATATTATGTGTAATTAAATAAATGCTAATATAAAAATCAAATTTACAAACCCATACGTTATTGTTCCCCTGAGGTATTTCACGTTTTTTTCTCTTCTGCTTCTCGCCATTCCCAAAACCTTTTCAAAGATATTTTCTTCCCCAGGAAAATTCTGTCGCTAATTAAAATAATAATAATAACTGGCAATTATTAGCTTTTTGGTTCCCTCCACTGCCGCAGGGGATGGTCTTACAACATACCTAATCACGTGTAATCACGGGTGTTTTGGTAGGCGTCTATATTTTTTGTTGTTTTTTTTTCATTTTAGTAGGAAATTGGAAAATGGGATTCGGGCTTCTTCAATCCCAAATCTCCGTAGTGGTAAACGGGAACGTTCTGATCTTACCGAAAATGTCCTTACGGTCTTCCCAGCACTTATGGGGCATCTCGGGTTAACAAAAAAACACCATTCTCCTCAAGCAAAAACTACATCCCTCTCTCGGTTGTCAGCCTAATTTTAGTCTTCTTTTTCTTTTTCCGCCATTTTCACGTTTCATAACTTCATCACTCTGTCTCTCTCTCTCTCTTTCCAGACTTAGGTAACAGGGCCAGATTTCTTTCGTCTATGACGAAACGTCCGATTTTTATTTCAGCTTTGGCGACGCCTCGGCCCAAATCTGACGGAGGGCCCCACTGGAGGCTTGTTAAATAAATAAACCATTATGCACAATAAGTAACTAAACTTCACTTCGGTTGTAGCCGAAAACTATTTATTTAGTTCCTGGTTACTTGAAATTACTCCACATTGTTTTAAAGAACCACCAGACAGAGTCATGTGAAAGGTAACGCTATCACCCGTACTATTTACAATGATAAATAATTAATTTATTCGATGTCTCTGTTCCTTATTTGGCATATTTTAATAGTAATTCTATATACCGTAGTCCGTACACATAATTTAAATTTATTCTCTACTTAATATTTTATGTAATACCCTTCGTCAAACGGATGTCCTCTATAGTGACACTAAGGCTGGTTGGGTTTACTTAAATTTGAAGATTGGGTTTTGCATGTTCCGGAATTAGGCCAACGACCTTTAACGCCGGCTTGTGCGGCCGGAAAGGAAATTAAGAAATACTCAGTGTCGTAAACAATCAAACACTAATTCTATCTTGATACTTCTGTCAGTTGTGGTGCACAACGACACGTCATATTCCACCTCCCTTCTTTGGCTCTTCATCGGTCCTACGCCAGACGTTTCGCCATCATTAAGCAGCAGACCGTTCGAAAATTATTTGAAAGGAGGCATAAAATTTTCCAATTCTGTGTAATATTTCCGTCACCCTCCTATCTCTAGCCCCTTATCCTTATTCTGTGGTCGCCTCTCGATTCTAAGGCAGAGAAAACTTTTTTCTGTGCAGAGAACGTGTTTACCACCGCAGGAGTCCGGGACCTATCACCCACTCACCTTTCATGTGAAGGCCAATAGGAAGAAAGCTGATATTGCTTCAGACCTCGCCGAGGTTACAACATCGGCGGTTTCGATGAATTTGACGCGCCGAACGTGCATCTCCGAAGCCCTCCCCTGGAATGAAAGGTGGGCCCCCCTTTTTTTTGTCTACTATTCAAAGGGGCGAACCTTCAGTAACTCGCTTACGACTGAAAGCGTGGGCAAGAAATAATTAAAATTACAATCCGCGGTATGCATAATAATGATAGACACTAACTGCAACAAAGGTATACGCAGGAATGATATTGTTTATCTGGTGAAATCGTAACCTTATGAGAATGGTGAACAACTTTCTTTATTCCATTTTCTCCCTACAGTCAAGCGTTTCTGTAATTCACCATTTAGATACGGTATTAGTTTATCAGTTTTTTTGTTTGCCTCCTTAGACCTCCTTAAAACGTTTCGTATCAGATGTCTTAATCTACCAATTTTTTTAAATACCTTTTTTATATCCGCTATAATAATTACAAACACATTACGTCGATTACATTCTATTGGTTTTTGAAGGCCTTTGTACGAATAACAATTCTACATTGTATTCGACCCAAGTTCAAAATGAAATTTACCGATCTTACGAATCGGTAAAAAACTGAAAATATTTTCAGTCGATTGACCTAAGAACAGTTATTGATTGTTGTAAGTCGGCACACGTTGCGTATGGAGAAAGTTTTGTCCTTGCCCCCTCAAATATTTTTCTTATACAGCGAAGTTGTTCTTATAGGAATTTGGACCTCTCCAATATGTTTTTGAGTTGACCTTAAGGGATAGGAACTTTCATATACAATAATCCTTGTAAAATCCGGAGCGATTGAAACGAGACCGGGAAGTCAACTTTTTGTCAGACTAAATCGGTCTCTTTCGACCCTCGAATGAGCAGGAAAGGAATTAACTTGAATTCGTTAGCGGCCGCTATTATTATATTTGAATATTTGACGCCGCCAGGAAGGATAAAGTAGGGTCTGTGTCTGGTGGGAAATGCTGTTATCCCAAGGCCGCCGTCTTACTCTTTACCCGGCCAACGAAAGTGGCCTATAAAACCCACTTCGAGACACACTTGGTGAAATATAACAAAGCGTTAGAAGTTAATTAACACGAACGGATGAATTTCAAGTCCCGTTTACGGTCAAAGACCCGTCGAAGAAGAAAAGTGGTGCTCTGGACGGTTTAAAAATGCGCCTTCGATCTAGGCCACTCTCGCTGGTCTACTGGATTCGACTTCTGTCTCCAGTTCGAGTCAGATATCTTTATTTGTCTTCCTCTGGAAAACTTTTACGGTATCATTAAAACTATATTATAACAGGATGAATTGAAAGTCACCCCGTGTGTTCAATAAGGTTTAATGAACAAATGAAATTGACCGCAAGTCTAAAGTTTGTTCATAATACATGCAGCCTTCATTAGTTCCCTTCAGGGACTAATATCTTAATTCGTATCGTATAAGACAATAACTAATAATAACAAAATAAACACGAGATAAAGTTGCGTTTCTCTTTGCCACTACCGTTCCCCTCCCGATAAAGCTTCGGTCCACGGTTTCTTTCACAAAAGCGAAACACAATTGACTTGTAAATTACTTTGGCACGGGCACAAGGATATTTTCACTTCGAATCAACTATTTTCTGGGTATTTATAAAAAAAAGAGAAGCGAAACGAGCGCCCAGACAATAAAAAAATTTTGATCACAAGTGGTTCATTTCGATACATTATTAAAAAAGATCGAAATAGTGATACATTCCAACACTTTCTGCGCTGAAGTGTTGGGCGGTGACCGCTGACGCTTAGACTTCCATTTGACAACGTGGCATTTGGTTGCTGACCTTTCTCCTTTGTTTCGTGGTATGCCGTCGAAGTATAGACAGTCTTTAACAAACGCCTACAAATCTGTATTTCTTAAAATTTGAACAGATTACTGAAAACAGACAATTAGTCAAGAGACTAACTTGGAACCCGCGTAGAAGATACAAGCAAAAGCTACAAATTGTTACTCAGACTCCTCGTCAACAGATATCAGCTTTCACTAATAAACTATTAATTTACAACAGCATACTTAAACCTACCTGGGCGTAAGGAATTGAGCTGTGCGGGTCCACCAAACCGTCCAACTCCTACAGAATTCAATCCTTGCATTCCATTATCGTTTGTAAAATAGTCAACGCCCCACCTTATGTTTCTAACCGCAGGATCCATTCAGATTTAAGAGTCCTGTCTGAAATTGCAGCTTCCCGATACAAAAGTTTCCTTCCATTCAAATCTATCCCACCAAACCCAATTCCTTTATCCAGCAGGTTTCCTTCTACCACCTCCCAGACACTCCTGAGCGCCGCCTCAAGGGCGAATGGCCAGGTGATCTCCTTACCGCCCAGGGAGGACTGGAGCAGTGTAGTGCCATCGACCTGGTGGGTTCTCCATCAAATGCTGACATATCACAGTGTCACCGAATACAATTGTAATGCTGTAGTTGTGACAAAAATAAAGAGAAAAAAAATAATCAGATAAATCTCTAGGTATTTAATTAAGTTAATCTTTAATTTGTAACTTAGTACTAATATTCATATCCTTCTCTATTCATACACTAACTGAAACCAACAACATTGCAACCCTACTCACCATGAAAAAACACACTTCCTAAACTAATATTAAATTTCTAATTTATCCCTCGATTAATTTAATTCGGGTTCTAGTTTGGTTTTGTTTTAGTAGTTTTTCTGTAGATGTCAAAAATGGTAAATGACTAGGCCCAAATGTGAATGTCTTACTATTTGAGAAAATACGTAACAATTATAGATTTGAAAACTCATTAATTCTCACCAGTTAATTAATGGACTTATCATATTTAATTTAGACTGTAGGTAGTTTATAATTCATCCAATAAGTGAAAGAAATTAATAATTTTCAATAAATATGTGCCAACAAATTTCTTTGGATTTAATGCTAAAATTGTATTAATTTATTTAATACTACTAAATGATATCATGTTTCACATAAATAATTTGTAAAACAATATAAAAATAATTACAAATAAATTTGCTATAAAACCTTTATGGGACTGACCAAGAAATAAAAAATTATTTCTTAGCAAGAGTAAGAATCAACGCTAACAGAAAGATATTATGAATAAATGGCTAGTAAAAATGTTCCCTTTGAACACTTCATTATTCTTCATCAGATATGAAGAACAGATAGGGCAAAAATAAACAAATGAAAATCCAAACATTTTATTAAATTCACAATGTTTGGAAAGAGCATGAGAGCTCATGGATTCAAAGATAGGGTAATAACCAGTTGCCAGTATTATTTAGTTGGCTCGATAGTTGTTCCACCACGAATCTGACCCCATCCGATAAGCCTGTAACAGTTGATACAAGCATGAACACTGAATTTAATATAATTCCAATAAAAATGGAACTACTTAAACAGCTGCTTATTATCATTACTATTTAGGACATAATAAATATATTTCTGTATGACACCATACCTCCAGTGTTTCTCTACCCTTCTACTCAGGGCAATTTTTTCTCCTGATTCTGTGCACACAGGGTTTGTCAGGCTGATTTTAGCCAAATCTGCCTTTGTTGCCATTACCCTTCCTCCAGTTGATAGAGATCCAATATTAACCAGCAAAACTTCATTTTTGGATAATTTCTGGACCTACAAATCAAACAACAATCAATAATTAACCATTTTTCTAATTAATTTCTTAATAAAAGACATACCTACAATTTATAACAGAAACAGGGGAATGTATGTTCAAACATATATTATAATTTCTAAATAATTAAGGTGGAAATAATGGTATCTTATTTATTTAAATATTTTCATTTTGTGCATGAAAGAAACATAAAGGTTCAAAAAAATAAAACAGAACCTTTGCTCCTTTTTTATCTCCTTCCATCCTAACACCCAAAAGTCTCTTGAGAAGATAGTAAGAAATTAAAATTTCAACAAATATTTGTGGGAGGGCTCCAACAGCTCCCAGGACTTGCCCAACCAATCTATCAGCACGGCATAATGTAGGTTCTATTTTTGTACCAACACCTGAAGAAAAAAATGTTTAATGAAAAACATGATTTCTCATATATTATATAAATTATACACAATACATATTTACTGAAAGTACCTATTAATCCCCCAGGTACAGCAAATTGGAGTTCGTTTTGTTCAGCACACAGGGAAACAATTCGGGAGAATATAGGTTTACAAGTTATTTTCCCTTCACTATCTTTTGATACAAGTCCTGGACTAACTTCTATCTCCATTCCAATCTGTGAATGAAAGAAAAATGGTTAAATAAATGCCCCGAAAGTAATAATTTTGAATTTTTTTGCCTTTAGGTTTGCACCTCTCCTTCAAGATCCATTATATTAAGACTTAAAATACAATGATGTTACCAAGAAGATAACACTGCATCATTTTATGGCATTGTTTATTATTAAAATGCTGCCACCTGTTGGATGATCTTTAAACTATTGTGAGAGTGGATGGTGCAATCTACTGGATTTTATTAGAACTACATTTGAACATCAAAATCTAATGACATTGGTACATTGGTTAACAAATGAAAAATTAACAGAACAATTTCAATAATTTTGCTTGAACAATTATATGACAACTACCAACAAATTAATTTATACTATTTAAATAATACCTTAACTTATTTAATTTAACTTGGAAAACATTTCTTGTACCATTCACATTTCTAATCACTTTTATACACAATATTTTTGAGGTATCTTTAACAAGTTTAAATTAAAATAAATCTCACAGGAAGTTTGGCATTGTTAAACTGACATTAATTTTTGTTCGTTACATTTTCTTATACTCACAACAAATGTGTGGAAATAAATAAAACTATTTTAAGATATATTAGAAAGTGGTTATGAAATTATGACAAATAACTGGTATTCATTTATTTCTATGAATTAGGTCTGGTGACAGACACCCTTGGCCATTAACCTTTCAAACTATTTTCAGTGCAACTGAAAATCCTGTACTATCCAGCTCTGAACTATGTGCTAGTGTCCAGTTTCATATCACTTTAGAGAGTCGAAGAAATGTAAAGAAGCACACATAATATGAACTGTAAGTATTATTATACACTGTTTACACTGTATTCAAATGTATTGTTCTCTAGTTTGTTGAATATCTTGTAGTTCCTTAAGATTCATTCAGTTATATTTAAAATTGTCATGGATTTTAAAGAATCTTTTGGTAAGAATGAGACCCAGCACATTCCTGCTGTTCATGGGAACAGCAGTTCCCAATCTTTGCATTAACATAAAACAAACTGACCCTAGATGTTTCTAAAAACCGGTTGTAAATTAAATGAAATGGACACAAATGATTTTAATTCCCAAAGAGACTATAACAATTATACCTTAAGAACTCCTCGAAGGATACTTCCACCTGCAACTCCTCCTTTAAGATCCTCAACCTCGCAACCAGGCTTATTAACGTCAAAAGACCTGATAACTATTAAGCGAGGAGAGCTGAGAAAATCTCTTACTGGTACTGGAATTTTGTTAGTTATGTATTCACACAGTACTTCAATATTGTATTTTAGCTGAGCAGATATAGGAACTACTGGAGCACCTTCTGCAACCGTACCTGCAATATAATATGTACTTTATACTTTAGTATTTCAAGTATATATAAAATGGACAACATTATACATTCTTCCATATGCTTTTTCAAGCTGCGTACACTACTGTAAGGGTTTGTTATAACTATTGCAGTCCCAGTGGTTCTGAAACACTACCTCTAGCCACTGAGCCACTACAACCGCCATAAAACAACTATACAATTATTATAAATAAGATTATAGTGAAATGGCAGAATTAATCCGTATATCAGTTTGATACAAAAATAATGCACTCATTACCTTGCACAAATTTTAGAATCTGGTCGTACTGTTCCTTTGCCTGAGCTTCTTTCACCAAGTCAATCTTGTTCTGAAGAATTATTATATGTTCTAATTTCATGATCTCTATGGCAGCTAAATGTTCAGATGTTTGTGGCTGTGGGCATGATTCATTACCCGCTATAAAGGTTGAAGAAAACATGATTATGCATAAGAGATAAATGAATGATTACAGCTAAAGTGTGACATTGGATCCTTTCCCAATTTATGTTCAACAGAATAATATAAGTGATTACCAATTAAAAGAAGTGCTGCATCCATAACAGCGGCCCCGTTGAGCATAGTTGCCATAAGAATGTCGTGTCCAGGACAATCCACAAACGATACATGTCTAACTAGTTGAAAATGGCCAGGACAGTTAAGCCGTAAGCAAGGTAAAGTGTCATCCTTAGATGATCCACCGGAGATATAACATTCAGGTCTGGGGCACTTGGGATTATCACACTTATATATTTTGGCATTTGCGTAGCCTAAAAACAGAAACAGAACACAATATATTAAAACATTATATCATTTCCATTACAAAAGAAAATGCGCATTGTTAATGATCCTGTTTCAGATATAATTTTATTTTCTTCACAAGATCTTTATATTTGTACAAATTAATGTTTATTCCTTTGGCTCATCAGTTACCAAAGGAGTTTGGGATAAGTTCATGAAATGGCCAACAGAGGGCACTGTAATCATTTACCTATACAAGGGGTATGTATTCATTTATATAAACATGTATACATATACTTTTATATATATAAAATTATTTTATGTATACATAATTATCTCAAAATATCAGTATAACTTTATATATTATTATAGTTTGATCATATATTGTCATATTTACATTTATATTTATTGTACCAATAATGTATTGTACCAATCAATTTCTGTTGTGTAAATTCTTCTAAACTTATGGAGTTATACATTGTATAATTTCAAATCAGCAGTGCTAATGTTACATTTCTTGATCATACAATACAGCAACAATGGCGGACGGATAAGTTTACAAGATGGCCAGCAGAATGCTCTAGGGTTGCTGCAGTTAGATAATGGTTAAATTTGTATGTAGTTATAAATATTTATACAAATAGTTTATCACTGAGCATAATCTACATGAAAATATTAACTTTACTGTAATTGGATCATAAAAGAAGTGTAGATACCTTTTCTGATGGTTTATTTTTATACGACAACCTAAACTTTCAAGTAAACAAGTTCATGATTCAAAATGTTTGAGTGTTAATTTAAATCAGCTGTTATTGGAAAAGAATACTCCTCATAGGAATTAAACCAAGAGTTTCCTCAACTCATTTTGCCCCAAACCAATTGTGCCTCAGATAATTCAAACGTTTTCGACACATTAAAATTAAATAATTTCAGTAATGTTCAATTTCTAATTTGAATGTTTACATCACATTTTATCCAACACAATTCAGTTTACAATTTCAATATTCCATTGGAATTATTTTAATATATTCCCTCCACACAGATATTACCGCTTCACTCTATTAGCTTTAAGTACATAAAGAACTGTCAACATTTTCCTTAGGAACTGCTGACAATTTATATCATTTGGTTTCATTATCCTGGTTTGTAAACCACCAATATGAGTTATATATCTTCATTATGGCTAAAAGAACCAGCAAATGAGGACTTTAAAAACATATAAAGGCTAATATTATACTTAATCTTGGACCTAACATTATCCTTTTTATTAAAACATAACCTGAAACAATTTTTCATATCATACACTGATCTATATATAGACAATAGCTCGACTAGGATTTTTATTATAGTTTGTTAGTTAATAATGAACATAATGAGACTTTAATGCAGGTATGAAAACTTAGAAGAAGTAATTACATTTTTAATATGTAATAATATAATCAGGAATGTAAATTATAGACTGCAATATCAATATACAGTAGTAAATATATTTCCAATTACCTGTATACTGAGAAGATAAATTTGGCAGCATGAATCTTAAAATAACAATGTTGGTTCTAATTATTTCTTCACTAACTGCATGGTTATGCATTCTGCTTTATCTGATCTTTGCAATTTAATAAGGAACTATGTAATGTAGGTAAACACTACCAAAGAAGACTGATAAACAAAGTTAAGCTGATAAAATATGATTATTATGATTTTAAGTGACTGAAGGAGAATGAAATAAGGACTATGATGGCTCAATATCCAAGCATTAGGAAATGAAATGCTTTACTAGCATTCCCAAAAATATAATGAAATTCTTTTTAGAAATCGATGGATGGTGCAATGAAAAATTAGTTCAAAACTTATTTCAAGATTATGTGGCAAACATTGAAACCTATTGGCTGCCATTGTTTTTATCAATAAGATTTCACATGAATCCGAAGAACAGTTTCTCATCAATGTATTAAATGAGAAACAGTAGCACTCCTTCAATCTGCTGCCTTATGACATGTTGCACATTGATCTGCACCAATGCTATCTCATCAGATAAATAATTAACATTAATGTATTCCTGGAATTTACATGAGATTAACTGTTATAACATTACGTAAATATAAATACCAAAGACTATTCCCTTACACTTAAGAAAAAAACTGATTACTAATAACAGGTGGGGTTTATAACTCCACAAAATATAGGTTAATAAATTGTTTTTGTTTGCTTTCAGTAACAAGATAAAAAGTAGAAATTTTTCAGTTCATTTTAATTTTCACCATTGGAATTGATTCCTGATATTACTAATGGACTGGTGGTAGCTGCTTGCTGTAACAAAAATCTATGAAACTATAGAAGCACGTTCCAAGCTTATTATAATGTTTTAAATCTACAACCTATTTCATATTTGGTATGAGTTAAAACACATACTGATATCAATGTAAGCAATAAAAGTAATTACAACAGCTGTATCTTTCATTCCTTTTATTAGTTACTTCAAACTTTTTACCTCTCATTGACCCTAAAGATTACCAAACTTTGATTTAGACATACATTAAGTAATTATTAGTATGACAGGCAACACGATGATGTGGACAAAACAAACAAGTGTAATAAAAGAAAAAATTATGATTAGAAATATTTATGAAGAAAAATATAAATATTAGGTTTGAAACAAATTAAGGAGAATAGGAGATATCTGAACTGTTTACTATTTGACTAATACCCCTTTCAAATTTCAATTAATTTTTTTTCTCATTATCAACAATTATTTTAAGATTTAGGTAGCGTACTCATCACAAAAAATGATCATGTCCACATAAATGAATCATAAAATAAATTAAAATCTTTTTATATCTTGAAATTTAAGATAAATTAGTGAAACCAGATGAATAATGTATGGTGTATATGCAACGTAAGCATGATAAACCTCATTATCCTATTTCCTTTTTTGATCATTATTAAAATCCTTTTCATTTATATTTTTTTTATTTAAACGGTTCAGTAACATATGATTGTAATCTGATACATAGTAATTATTATGAAAAATACACCATAATTTATTGCCCTTTTCATTACAAAAACATTGGTCCAATAACCATTTTGCCAGTTATAAGTTAATGAAGCCTAAGTTTCATTAATAACCCTTTCAGAAGATGCCATTTTATGATTTGCTAATTCATCGTTAATGTAAATTAGGCGTGTAAAATGTGAAACTTCGATGACCTATGAATAGACATAGCTTTGGTTGAAATTTCATTTTTGAACAAAAAGTTTGCGTTAGGTACAATTTATATTTCAAAAATTATACTAAATTTTAAATCTGACCAAGCTGAATGTATTCATACAACAACAATATAACCCATCTTCTGAAGTTATGGAACAACAATAATAAAACTACTTAAAAATAATTTCAACATTCAATAATTTAACCTAAGCCTAATTAAATAACTTGTCAATTAACTTGTTATACATCTTAAGTATTGTGTTACATATTACACGTTTAATATACAAAAATAAAAACAAAAAAGGGAATAAACATAAATTGAAACTTTCAAAACATAAATTTTTTCAAAATATATTATTTATATAACAAATACCATACAGTTAATGAATGAATGAATAATAAAAAATTCTTCAAATTTAAAATTGTATGTTACATACTTTTTTCTTTGAATGTTAACACGTGACTGTAGTTCCCATTAAGAAAAAATGTTTTTAATAATTATATAATAATAATTTTTACATAAAAAATATATTCAGAAAAAATGTAACAGACTTCACATTGTTGACTTATAAGTCTACTGGGAAATAATACTCTCACTAAACAATGACTACTATAAAAAACAAATAAAAAACCATTACATAAATATTTCATTGATATAACTGTTGTATATGTTGAAATTAATCATGAAAAAATTTTAATACGTTATACAATCAATCAAGCTATCTACTTACTTAAGAGAAACAATATTATAAATGAAGAACATCACTCCTCAATTTATTTACACTTACGCAACATGGGTTATACTCATAAGGTACTCAGGAAAATAATGTGTAAATATTATATTTGAAATGAGATTAAGAAATAAAATAATATAAAGATAAATAAATAAAATTTTTAATGAGCATTGTTTTAATATTAAGAGTAATTCTTTGTCAAATCAAGATGGTTTTCTCGTGCTTTAAAATAAAATGAATTTTGTACACATGTAACTTACTCAAAATAAAAATTTCCTGCAGTTAGGTGCTCCACACTTACAAATTGTTTTATTGGTTTCAAGATTATTTCTTTTCTTGCTCTCATTTCGCAAAGGTTGGCATAAGTAATCAAATGTTAGTTCTTCACCCATTTTAATATTTCTACATGCAAACAAACCTAATCTAGGAATGTTCGGTTCTAAACAATTTACCCACACTGCAAATACTTCTAAGTTGGGACTGCATGAATGATTTATAAAATGTGATATATTTCCATACACTGCAGCATCCACTGTGTAAGGAAAATTATCTTTATCATTAAAATCTAAATCAAATAGATATGTGCGTCCCTGTTTATCATACATTTTCCCCCTTTTTTCTGCTTGTTCGGTAGTAATTACTTCACCAACATATTCTACAACAAATTCTCCTTTTCTAATATTCTGCAGAGTCTTTACACCCCAACCACAATCATTGTGGGTCATATATATAGCGAGTGGAATTTTTCTACCGTGCTGAAGGACTCTATTGTCACAATCAGGGCCACACTGACATCTTTTATTGCATTCATATATGGGAGTTCCACGAACAACTTTTATAAGTCCTTTGTTATAGGCAGGTCCTCGTCCCAGGGTAAAACAACATTTTCCCCGTTGGCAAGTTGAAACACACTCACACCCAATTAAAGGATCATCAGGAATGGAAACACCAAATCCTGGAATATATTTATTAACATAAATGAAATTAATGGGAGGACCCTCTAAATCTACGCTGTTATAAACCCTTATAGGTGCAGTGTCTGTTGATATTTGATTGATATCCTTTTCCCACTGTCTTAATAATTCTAACTGTTTATTCCTTTTAGAAAGAAGTTTTCGCCTCAGCAATGTTAATCTGACTTCATGTAAAATTTTTGATTCACGTGCTTCAGGAGGTAATCTGGCCAACATCGTTAATAAGTATTCTGTCTCAGTGGTATCTTCAGGAGGTATATTATGACCATCGTTGGTAAAATCTTGTCTCATCAAATCTCGAAACTCTTCTGGAGAACACTTGGACAAAAACCGTCTTAATAATTGAACTCTACTGGTGAAGGGAATAATTTGAACTTCAGGGTATATTAAGTTGTCAAAATACTCAACAACAGTCTCTAGGCATCCTCGCAGGTTGTCTAAAGGTTCCCATGTGCAATTTTCGATAGACCAACCTTTCCACTTGACTTTGTATAAATTGACTTTTCCTCCTACTTCCGTGTGCTCTAATATACATTCAACCTCATAAATTTCTTCTTCTACAATACCAGATGAATATTTCCGCCTGCGCTTCCTTTTTCCCCTATTTCGGTTATTGTTGGCAGGTGAGTCTTTTTTGCATCTAGCTGATACTTGTGCTGATTCATCCAACATGTCTGCAATAGGCAAAAATAGCCTGCCTTTCAAAAATTTTTAGAAACCATCCTACCAATTGAAACAGAATTACAAGCTACATCATCTGTTAAAAATGTCAATAACGGTTGAATTAAATTCTCTTCATTACTTGAAATTAGTTTATAAAGTGCTAACAAATTAAATGACAGAAAATCCAAGTTTAAAAATATAGTGCTCTAGAATCTGAAAACAGACTATGACTTGAACAAAAAATTAAATGTCCTTAAAAACGAGGAATAAAAAATGGCAATATTCAATACAAAATTAATGTACAGAACCAAATCCGCTCAATAATTTGCTGGATGGGCAAAGAATACAGAGAGTGAAATCATACAACCGACGATATGAAAGAAAGAAGTAATATAAATCTGAATGACAGTGTAACCATATGATACCTATTTGCAACAATGTGATCAAGAGCAAAATGACAATTACCTAAACTATTTACACAAACACATTATTCCCACTAATTATCAGGTAATTATAAAATACTAAAAATAACCAAGACAGGGCATTTTCTTGACAAGTTTTTATAACCACTTACCTCCCAACATAAGAAATACTGTTTTATTTTTTTACCATATAATTTCACAATCCATTCTATTTCAGGATATGATTATTTGATATATACATTTTTTTCTCTTTGCTTCTATAGTGCAATAAGCAACTTTGGTCATAATGCACTTATATAATCATTTGAATCATTAATATATCTCATTGATCAATGTAAGTTGTGATAATAATCAGCTTTATGAACACTGTGGTAATGTTGAAATTTTATCTGCTACGACAGTACCCCTTGTACAGAAAGAATCGAAGAGGCAAGTTCACAAGAATATTGTTACCAATTATTCTTAAATCAAAAATATTTTATATCAGGTTAATAGTACTTAAATTTTAACAAAAATAATGTAATTTAAATCATATGTTTCTGAACAACCATTCATTACTACTTCAGTTTAAAGAATGCAGGTTTATGGATTAATGATGGTCATATATGGATCAATGATTAATAAAGGAAAAAACTTATTAAATTTCTTGAGAGTCAGAAATAAAACAATCAATCACTAAACTACCATTAATTTTATATTTATACATTTAAGTTTATATTTAGACACTATAGTATTTTAACAACAGACCAACAATCTATTTCAATTAAAAACAACAAATACATTATCTAAATAAATTACACCAAGAAACTTTAAGAATCTCTCTCAAATTTTTAAAGTAAATATATAACCATATATAAAGTAAAAAATAAAAGAGATGTGCAAAGAATTTCTTTCTTCAATCCAAAAAGAGAAAAGCATTCAATAAATGACATCAATACTGTTTTTTATTTACTTTTCAACATGTACCTGAAGTCAATAGGATTTCACTATGAATTAAGCTAAACGGCTACATACAATGCCTCTAACATTCCACCCAGCACCATTTCCTCTAACCTACTCTCATAGTAGAATCCCTTTTTTCCTGTTCTTCCTCACAAAGAACAGCTCACCATTAGTGAAGTTAATGCAAAATGAGCAATAAAGTTAAATGAGAAATAAAAGATAAAAGGTGTAGTAAGAAATAAGCTAGTTTAAACGATACCGTAACCATATTTTTTTCCAACTTGAAATTTGTATCAAGTTCAAAGGAACTTTTTAAACAACTTAAACCTTTGATAAATTACAGGTAACACTCATTATCACTAAAATATCAAATAAAAAATATTTAAAACAATAAATGAAACATACCCAACTTTATAGTGATGTTTCTTTCAAGTTCATTCTTAAACCTGACAGTCTGAACACCGGATACAGCTTTGACAACAGTAGATTTACCATGCGCTACATGTCCAATAGTACCTGCATACAAAAAATTTTTGCTATAAAAGATTAGTACAAGAATGAGAGGATGGTAAAAATATGACCATTAACGTTAATTACTAGATCAAAATTAATTCTCTTTGTTCATTTTATCTGGTTCACATCAAATTTTTCTTAAGTTCGTTAAAAGGTAGTTTATAAATTGAACAAAATGAACTGGAAAAATATTTTAATTTTTTTCTTCTCTGTATTAATGAGGTTTGGTATAGTAGTTTAATTACTTATTAATCTTGTTTTCGCTTTACTTATAGTGCAATAGGCTACTGAGGCAGGCTGTTATGCACATATGTTTCACTTAAGTAACTGTCCACTAGCCGATGGACTATATAGTCCCAGACTTATACAGACTTATAACTTCAAATGAAGATTCGAACTGCTGATTTATGACTTCAAAGCCACAGACTCTGTACCCGAGCCACTGATCACCCCTAATCTACAAATTTATATTAAGGTTCTTACCAATATTTATAGTAGCTTGTCTGCTAATAACCTCAGGTGATAATGGTGTTAGTTTAGTAACATCCTGAAACATGTCAAGATTGCAATCATTTAATAAAATTACATCATTTCATTAATATACATACTGTGTCCTTATAATTATGATATACACGAATTACAAATGCATATTTAATACACCAAGATATGGAGTTATTTAGGAGTATTATCAATTGGTGTATTATTAATACACCGAGATATGAAGTTAAGAGAGGTAAAATATTTTAATTCCGAATAAATGATTAAAAAAAAAACTTAAAAGAGTTCATATTCCCAATACTTGAAAATATTTTCCAGCACATTTTCATTTATAATTTTACAAAATAATTACTTTCGCAAGCTATTTGCATTTGTCCTTTCAAAATTTCATATTACTATTGTAATTTTCAAACAGATGATTCAGTTTCCAGTTATAAACATTTTTGAGTGAAATACTGGTTCGATAACTAAACTGGATGTGTAAACAAAATTATATGTATGAAATTACTATTAAAATTGTAGGCTTCACGAAACGTATGTGTAACGGAATAATGTTCGCGCAGAATGCGGTGAAAAAAACCAGCAATGAGGAGTTAATGCCATAAGGACGCCCGACTTCTGGTCGACTTTATCCAAACGGTATAGAAAATTGGTTAACACGCAACACGCTCTCGAAGTCGATGTTATTTTACATTATGACGGATATATAGAAAATAACAGCGGCCAAATTATATGCTGTGAAACATGTACAAGATAGCAGGGTGGGAAACAACGCGGGCGGTAACCGACCATTTCATACTTTCGAGGGTTCAAATCAAATGAATTCTACTCACAAGTTTGCTCAGATCTTGTTTCGACAAGTAGGGCTGACCCGATGTTACACCCGAAGTTTTAACATTAGACATAATAAATTAATAGAGAAATCAACAGGCACCGAGCCTCAGAACCTCAACTTTCTCAAACGGGAAGACTTCGCGCCACTGCCTTCATGATTGAAATTAATGTAACCTCCGAAAAGGGAATACATAAGTAATAATAGTAAAAGAAGAGAACGAAAAGAAAAATATACTAAATTAATTCTGTTCATAAATTCAAATTCGCTTCAACAATACCCAAACCAGAATAGTACACAAACGCATACACTGTACAGATAAACAAATGTTCAACTACATTTTTAAATATAGTCGGAAAAATAATGTCGTTTTTGGTTCCCAGTCGTAAACAAGCTATTATGCATACAGTGGCGAATTAATATCGTGTATAATTTAAAAACGAATTCATTCTTCACAGCTGACTTTCATAACTGATTTCTCTGTACAAGTGCGGCTCGGTAGTGCATGTTGGTTGCACGGTTACTTCGAAGACACTTTGAATATTTTTGTGACGACTTTAGTGTGCCGTAATTTTTCATCCGCCAAAGTGAAATAAGCATGGCGCTTAGAATGGCCAGTGGGACATTACTTCGGACGAATTTTTCCAATCTAGTGAATCTGTCAAAAATTACTAGTGAAATTGTTATTTCAAATCCCAGAAGGTTTCGTGCGCCTATAATTCACCAGTGTAGATATGTTACGGTTGCCAAAGCTAGTCTGAATAAGCAAGAGTAAGTGGTAAAAATATTAGTGTAATTACTTATATTTCCAGCAAGCATTTTAGTTCCCATTGTCATACTATTAATTTAAGAGAAGAAATGCCTACCAAAATGGCTTGGTTTGTTTATTTGATATCAGCCTTTGTTTCTGGTTTAACATAAAAATAACAGAAACGTGATTTTTGATCAACTCAAAGCTTTCAAATAGTATAATTAGTTGCAAATGATTTTTTCAGGTATCTTCGTTCAATCCTTATTGTACATATACTTTGATTTCTCATGTATGCAATTTTAACGATATTCTTGATCACTCTTCTGTTTAGAATTGAGGTAACATTCATTAGGAAAAGTGGAGAACGGATTAAAGCAAAAGGGAAGGAAGGGGACAGCCTCTTAGATGTTGTTGTCAACAACAATCTTGACTTTGACGGATTTGGTATTTTTTTCTGTTTAACTAAATTTGAAATACAGTTCAGATTCAACTGTTTTTTTTAGCATTTTATATTTGAGCCTTTGAACTATTTTATTTATGCAGCTTGGTAATCGATAAATATATATGTACATGTATTTGTTTTTTTTTTGCTTTAATTAACATTGTTTTGAATCCATAAGAACATATCATGCTAGGATGTAATTTCGTATTCTTGCTTCTCTTCTCAGTCAGAAAATTTAAATTGTATGAATGGCTTATGTTAATAGGAGCTTGTGAAGGGACATTGACTTGTTCAACATGCCATGTAATTTTGAAACAAGCCGACTATGATAGACTGCCAGAAAAACCTACAGATGAGGAATTTGATATGTTGGATTTAGCTTATGACCTTTCAGACACGTAAGCATCTTTCAATATATTCATTATTATTATTAGTTTAATGTAGAATACTTATCTACTTATATATTTAGACTATGTTAGGTTAAGACTAGGTTTATAGGGAACATAGTTTGCATAGCCTATTAAAGTCCGGAGAAAAACTGTAATAAACAAAATAGATTTTGTGAGATGATATAGATATAATCTATTGAAATTTAACACACACATTACAGAATGCATAAAAAATACTTGTATAATAATATATTTGTATTTATTTATTGTTGAATATTTGAGATTATTACTGTACATCAAGGCATCAATACGCTCTAAAGAGAGCTTATTGCATCCAGAATCCATATACATTTTTTATGCCTAATTTCAACATGTGCTTTTATTTTATTATATAAGCTTACGTTTAATTATAAAAAATTTTAATTTCAGATCACGCCTGGGATGTCAGATACAACTTAGCAAAGAATTAAATGGACTGGAAGTGGAACTTCCAGCAACAGTAAATGATGCCAGAGTCCAATGACAAGAGTACAATATTTAGGATTAATAAAATTTTTTGTTACAAATAGATATTTAAATTGCTGGACCAAAATGAAGTATATATTATTTTCGATACAGGCATTATTTGTTTTATTGTGTTTTTAAATTGTATTAGTTCAAACTTGTAGGAGTTAATTGTACCCCATATTGTGGCATTACCATTCTTAAATATGTACAGAATCTAGGTTTTATGTAATTTCAGGAATTTTATGTTGTAATGTAGAATGATGTACGATGCATGATTTATATTAGATGTTTGGTGGAGGCACAGATATCTAGGAATTATTGTTATTCGAAACATACAGTAATAATGGGATTTCATGAAAATTTAAATGATGATATATTCTTATAGTACATTACAATTTTGAAATGTTCACTTTGTTTACTGTTGTTAATATATAATTATTTATTATTTAAAGTATTTATTCATTTATTTTTTTCATAATTAAACTATTCAGAATGAAATCTTTCTCTTTGGTTTTTGCTATATGTTTATATATATATATATATATATATATATATATATATATATAAATCTAAAATGCATATTGTTTAGATAATACACTAAGGAATGGCCCTCAGTATCAAATTAGTTCTATAAGCCTAAAGAGAAATAAATATCTATTTTATAATAAAATATCTGTTTTGGAAGTTTATTCTTCTGTTATCCACTATGCTTTGATTGTTTTTAATTTTGTTATTTTTTTTCCTTTTCAAAGTAAGATTTAGTTTGAGTCATATCACAGACACAAAGTCACACTATGTATGACATAATTACAGTATGAAGTCATTCGAACATTTAAAATTATTGTCGGTAATGTGTAATTATTATATATTTATATCAATTAAATTTTACCTAGAGTCGAATAATAATTTAACGAATAATGAAACAAATAATGAGTAAGTGTGATTTGGATGTTCCTATATAGGGATTGTTATAATTTAATGTGCACATTTAATGTTCATAATATGCCCATAGAATGATCAATCTTAATAAAGACCACCGCCTCTGGTCATCTATTGAGTAAGGTTTTTTTCATTTAGAAATATTTTGAAATGATTTGTTCAGTATATATCTGTCTGTTGCTCAATAATAATTAATAATCCTAATTATTTTAGTTTGTCCCAGTCCCATTTTTTTTTTATTAATATCGTCCCAGGTATGGTGGTAATAATTTGTTTTTTAAAAAAAGGTCGTTTTTTCGTTTCCCGTTATCCGATTGGTCAGTGAGTAGGTCATCGGGTTAGGATGTGGCTGGCCGGTTGGGCCGGTAGGTATGCACTCTCAGTATCGCGGTACCTCCGTTCCCGTTCACGTCTCCCGCACATACCCAATAAGTCATCCACCTTCTCAATCATGAATTGGACCCTAGTCTTCCTCTTACTCATGGGTGAGTTGGTTATTTTTTCTATTGTAGTTAGTCGCCTTTCAAACTTGGATTGGCCTTTTTAACTTGGTAATATATTCGCGGTAACGAATCCCTACTGGGCGTACGAATAAGTCCTTAAAACAATGATCGGATTTGTCTGGTCCATTTTAATCGACGGCTGGACATTACTTGCCTATAATAAACAATTTATATAGGCCGATGGCGGACAGCGATTTGTTATTAACGTTTACTCAGTATCAAAGTAGAACTGCTAATTACTTTTACCAAATAACAAGGCCAACGTCCAATTTCTTCTGTTTAATGGATTCGTCGAGGGGTGACGGAGGTGACTTCATTTACAATAAACAAAAACAGTTTCAGATTTCTTGAATTTTAATGGCCCAAAAATTGTATTTACATTTATTATTCTATTTTCAATACGAGTTAAATTATAGTAATTAAAAAAATGTTTTTACGGTTGGAATTAGTCCCTACTGCGAATTTAATTTTTTGCCGATATACTGACCTGCATGACATAAAACGTGTCCTTCTTGGACTTATTGGGAATTTAAGTTCCCACTGTGTACATATTGTATATACTAACATAACAGTAGACGGTGTATAGTTAAAAATGCTTCTGGTACTGTTGTTTATTTAATAACAACACCCAAATAACTTAACACACTTTCGGCCGATTTCAGCGACGCTTCTTCAACTCTCTCTCTCTCGATACGAAATTTAGTCTTAAACACTTAGCAAGTATTATTTAAATAGACATGCGACCTAAGTTTAAACTGCCGACTTTGTGGACTGCTGACGGGGGAAAAAAACTGCTAGAAAGTTGAACCGAAGCTCGAACACGACTCACCATGTCGAACTCTCTCCCGGATCTTAAAATGAACGTATAGTATAACATTTATTCAGCGTGATGTTATTATTATTCATTACTACAAGAAAATAATGGACGTGCCAACAGTTATTTTGTCATGAATGACTACTGATCAGGATAAGTTCCTGACTGAACTTATCATAGGGATATTATATTCTATAGGACCAGTTTCACTATCGCCAGTATTCCGCAGTACGAGGATGGATTGATAAGTTCGGTAAACGAGACCATTTTACGAGAATTATTTTTATTTTTCAACATAATCTCCATTTAGATAAAATGAATGAACTGCCTGGGAGTTATTGAACCGTCAATCGGCCGATTTTGTCTGCGCTGTCAGCGAGTAGAGACAGAATATTGGAAGAATGACATCCAAATGGATAGTTAAATGGCCGACTATTGGAGGGTTCGGCTACTAAACTGTCTGAAATCCGTGTTTTCATAGAACGAACTGACGTGCTCCTGTTTGTGCAATTGCTCCACTAGCCACTTTAGTGAGCGAGATGAAGTGAGAGAAAACTGTTCTATATTGTTGAGATACTAACAGTTTAAACCCCATTTTAGACTCCGTCATTAGGAATTCGCTAGGATATTAAGAAAGTTTCCATTTTCTGATGTTGGTAATACGCCAGAGTGCTTGCAACCTGTATTATTTAATGTTCATTTTACGATTCAACTGTAAAGTGTTTAATTATCCGGACGATTGATTCTGCACAAATCTAGAAACATTGGGCGAATTTGAAAGTCATAATTCATTTCTACGCGTTCTAACTTCTTCAGTCTATTTGTTTGGACAGAGTTCGTATTAACACATGATCCGTGTCCCGCGTCTTTGATTTCTGGCGGGAGAATTCGTTCTGCAATACTCGGTCAGACTGCGGTCATAAGTATTACGACAATTTCAGGGAGGATTAGATTGTATATCAATTCTGTGATATATGTGTATAAGTTTTCATCACACGAGTGATCGAATTCTACGCGTGTCCGTAATGCCCTGTTATAAATAATGTAGGTTATAAATTCGCTATAGCGATGATATTCCAAACCATTGCGGACCGCCTAACAGCGCTTTTGAGCCCTGCATCAGATTAAAGGAGCCGATATTTTCAATATGTTTTGATATCTAACACCGAGTAGGATTTGCAACCTAATACAGGCGAACCGAAAAACCCGTCGCGGTGTTTAATATCCCGAGAGTGAGACCCGAGACCATTCACCGAGTCCCATTAAACATTCCAACTAGGGGGTTATCAACACTATATTTTTCCCCATTTAAATTCTCTCTACTAACAAACCCACTTTTGTTCTGACTGTTATTTCTAGAATAATGAAACACCCTCTTGTATTTTTTATGGGATTTTCAAGTGTAGCAACTGTATAACCCTGCTGAGAGAGTCGACCTCTACAAAGAGTGTGTGCAATTGGGATGGGTTTGAGTTAAAGGCGTACAGTTGGGAAGTGTACAGTGGGCCAGCTAGGTAGAAAGTGAAGGTCGGTGTTCTCTTCTGGGCACACTTTCGAGCCATCCTACCGGTCAATGAGCCAATGTCGGCTCATCTCGCCTTGAGCGTTTAATTGTCACATGCTGTAATAAATATGAATTTAAAAATTATTGAGAAAATGAAATTTTATACTGTTCCTACGATGCTTATTCTTTAAACTAATTCTTTTTATCGAGAAAAAGTTTTGAGTTAGAAGTTTAGACAAACTTTCAAATTGGAAGTATGAAATATATTGGCCGCCCTAGTAAGTAATTAGATTAAATAGAAAAACAGCATAACCCCTCGATAAGAACTGACTCTGATATTTGAATGTTTCAGCGTGGAGAATTCTTTCATTTTTCAGAAATTATAATTTTTATTCATTCATTGGTTTCCTGCCATTCAAAATCGAAATTTACCGACCAGACTTCGAGGGAAAGTCACGTTTTGGGAATAAATCATCAGTAGGTGCGTTGGAGTAAAGGCTTACCGACCGGCGGAGGCTAGTGAAAGTGCAATGACCTTTTGTTCAACCTCCGAAAGTTATAGAATTTAAAGTTTCTTAAGGTAAAAATTTGACTTAAATAATATCAATTTAAGTCAGTTACGGTTCACGAGGTCTGCATTCACCTATCTCAGTAGGATCAGTCCGGGCTACTGCCGACACTATCCTAAGAAGAGGGTAATACAGTAGGAGGGACCTGCGATTTTCAGTTTCTCTTCTGGTTTTTATTTAGATTTAAAATATATTCACGCCTCTCTCGAAGTATCGTGCACGTGAAGACTAAAGACGAAAACAGAAGAAACGTAAAGGAATAAAAAGACAGACTACGGGAAACGAATTCTGTTGTAGTGTCGTCAGGACTCTATTTACATCCTTGGACATTATGCAGGTGATAAAAGGGGAATAAGAGATGGAAGCGACTAACAGAGGAATACGTAATTTGTTGGGCAGCATCCCTGATCCGAGTGGAACAAACAACATTGTTTCTTGTTGCTAAACGGCCGCTGCAATTTGTCGAGCAATTGAAACCGGTCGAGGGACAGAGACATCCAACTTTTACACTTTCCCCCTTTGCAATTGTCGGAGGTGTGGTTCAGTAAAACATGTTGGAAATAGCCTTCTGACAATTTCTCGTCCACCGTAATTATTTGAAAACATTCGCGCTTCATTAGGCATTCCTCAATTTCCGCCTTACGGAATCCTCAGCTATTAGTGTCAAGGGTGAACCAGGGGCGAGACTTCACCCAGTTGAGTCACTTAAAGAAAGTTGGAAATTTCGTATGTCAGTCCGAAATCTAAGTTGTGTTGAGAGAGACACTGGCGTTGCAGTACGCTGTATTTTATATAGTTTTGAATAAAATTATCCATTAGTTTAGGAAATGTTTCAATCGGTGGCATGATTCCTATGATTCTCAGTCTGCCCTCGCTCATTTGTTAAATGCTTCTTCACGTTTTGTCTTCTCAATCAACAGAATCGCCTACAAAAATAAAAAAATACAATAAACCAGACATAAAATATTGTGAAACACGCACAATCGGTGTCGCACATAATGCTTTGCCACGCCAATAGCACTAAAGAAGTTTATGGACTAAAAAATGCTCTCGACGGTGGCGAAAAGCCGACAACGGCTAGGACGGGACCAGACAGAACGAAGAATCTCGCGTATATAAGTATAGAAATATTATAAGCGGAATAATCTTAGAACCTCTTCTCGCGTACGGGACTGACGGAATACCAGCGAAACAGAAACCGGTCAAGCATAAGACAAACCCAGAAAAGAGAGAGAATCAGAGGATATTACTTTGTTAAATTTGCCATATCGCAGAGGCTTATGTTATTAGGAAAAAGTAATTGGGTTAATGACGAACGACTAAGGCATCAGATGAAATTTCAATTCCAGAGATATAAATCGGGGAACGCTCGAGTTCGAATTCAATTCAGTAAGGTAAACAATTAATCTTGAAATTGAATTCCAATGAATATGCTGTAGTTTAGGATTTAAACAGCTGAACTTTGAAATTGAAGTTCCCACTTTGCAAATATCAATTGATTAAACAGGGAGGAGCCCATTGAATTCCATGACACCCACTTCCCATCAGGAAGTATTGCTATAAGACCATCGCTCTCAAATGCAAAGTGGGGAGACGCTCTCCGTATTTAATGACCGGAAGTCCCCATAATTGAAGTCACCGGTTCCGAATCCCCGCCGAGGACCGAATTTTCCTTGAATTGGGCCGGAAGTTCGGAATTGTTTATATTCGGGGTTTTCCCGATTGATTTTCTTTCCGGCCGGCCAAATAGCGCACAGACAAGAAGAGGACTGTTCTGAAGTGTAAACAAAACATTTGTTGGCTTATTTTTGCAGGGGCGGTGTTGCGAGGGGCCGAGGCGACTTGCGTGTTCGAATCCGAATTCGGTTTCACGCTGAACTGTGCGTTCAAGAAAAGCGGGCTCTTCAGGGTGCGCAATCTTGGCGGGGTCAAGGGATACGTCGGCGTCGGTAACTACCCATGTACTTATCATTAATTTATAATCGAAAAATGATCGATTATCTGTTAGTTTTTACAATATTTAGTAAAAAATCCCTGATTCTTAAAGTATCCCCAAGAGGTTAGGATTTTCCAAACTCTATGAAGTCTGGATTGTTGGGCATCGTCGAATCGGTCGACTGAAAATGTGCTCAATTTGAAAAGAAGATAATCACTAACTTTAGAATTTCTTCTATCGCTCTTCTTGTCTCGCTTACGCTTCGACTACTAAAAATTGAGAAATGGTATTCTACTAATACTTCTTTTACATTTACATAACGTCTAGCGTATATTTTATCATTCGTGTGCATAATCCTGGGCTTGAGTTGAAACATAGGTCAATTGTATTTTACACTTCAGAATTGCAGCGTACCAAATATAGATTATACATTGTCTTATTCATCATTTGATTCATGTACAAATGTATGTTGTATGTAACGGGCCCATCCGTTGCATTGGTTTCACCTTTCCTATGTTGATCCTCCGCTAATGTGTGTAGATACATAGTGCACGCTTGCATCCGTAGCGTTTCAACAATTGCACGTTGTAGACTGTCATATCTCAATTTTCGCAGTCTCTGTTTTCCGAGTAAACCATCACTTCTGCCTTTAGTGAAAATTGAATTGGCGAAATAGAAAATAGAAAGTAATTTCTTTTTTTTTAGAAAGGTATTAATTATTTCAGCCGCGCTGCAACTAGACCGGGACTAGTATGTGCTAGGGACTGCAATAATCTGCAATGTTTGATGAGCCGGACTTAATTTTTCATTGGAAGTTTAAGTACATAAATAAGACGTATAATGTCGGGTTCGTATTCTTGTCTATGTAACCAAGTTGAACAATTCAATTGATTTCCTGCAAAACGTGTCACTTTTTCGTGACGTTGGGCTCAGAAAAAACGATCGTCCGCCTTAAGATCTTCCGACAGTCAGCAAAGACCTGCCGACAATGCAACAGTCGAGAGTCAGCCTAAGAAATTGTTAATTTTTGTAAATCAGTAGATAAATTAGTAATTGAAAAAGAATTTGGAGTTCGGTCCCAGAGTTAGATAGGAATATTCCTTCAATTGCAAGTTTCACCTGGATGAAAGAATGGTACTTCAAACATTCAAATATTTGAACTTTACATTGAAATGTAGATTATACAAAGACAGTCGCATCTTGTATTGTTTCATAAATTGAGCTTTGAATAATTTTTAATCGATTTAATAAGAAAACAGGCTAGCCAAGTCTAGATTGGCGCGCCTCTAGAGAAGTCCGAATTATCTTTTTTATGGTCTCTGGGGTTAATATTTTTTCCGTACTTATGAATTGGTCCGAAATTCTTTCTGGAGAAAAAGTGAGAACGATTTCTCGGAACGTATAACTCCCGCGTCAGCGGCAAGACGTGGACGATTCCAATTTCATCGGGAGAAATCAGGCCACCGGGGACACAGGTGAGGCCGTCCAAGGTCGAGCCTAAGTCGCTGTTCGGGTTTTGTTTTGAATTCGATTGGCGATCTATTGCGGTGATCCATGAACAGACTTGGAGCAGGTCCACAATCCCAGTTAGTTCAGGCTCAGTTGGGTTCCTATAGAACAGAAAACGCAAGGCGAAATTCCTAGTATTAACCTCCCGAAACGAATGTATTACAAGCAATAATAAGATATTTAAATTAAGTTTAAATTTAAATTTGAATTTAAGTTAAAATAACGCGTGTAGTTCACTGGAAGACTACTGACGAATTCATAAAAGAACTAAGCAAAAGCGAATAAATCTCCAAAGGTCTTAATTTTTCGATTCCCTATATGCTCCAGAAGTTTTGACATTTAATTTTATTTAATAATGTTTTTCAATCTTCTATCCCGATTCAAATTCAGCCTATCTAGAATCGTCCTAATCGGTAAAATTCGAACTATATTTTGTGACAGGTTCGTTTTGAAGTCCCTAACATCGTACAGAATTAAATTATTCCATACTTGTAAAATTTGTAATTGGAATTCACGTGATGAAGTTCAATACTCGCCAAAATATTAAGTATCACAACTGATTAGTTTAGAAAAATTTCAAATACATGGGACTTTTCTTCCCACAGTTAATCAAATTATGTCTATCTGAGAGAGGCATTTGGTTTTACGTTGAAACTATGTAATATTAATGTGTTTTATGCGACTGATAAGGCCATGATGAAATGGATAGTGGTCATATTTAGCACTACAGGTCTAGCAGTTTTCACAACCCTATCCTGCCTCTGAAAAATGATTCCAAGAGTAAAAATTGACGAGGTATTCCCCAACAACCGGACGACTCGAATTATTCGAATGGGCAAACATCGATCACCAGTACAGTACCTTAGCAATCATCATGCCTCTTACATGATACGATAATGAGACGATCATGATGATATTAAATCAAGAGCCTGGAGAATTTCTCCATTAGGTTCAAAGTTTTATTGCGCCATATGTCACTGTCGATGTGTATGTGGTGTTCAAAAGTAGGTTAATATTGAGAGGTTTTTTAACACTTTTTTTTGTGCTCGTGTTGAACTCATATTCTGTCCTCGAATCATTAAATATCGCATTCAATGTATTAATACATATGTACAGATTTATATTTAATAACAAATTTACTTAATTGAATAAATATAATGGAAATGAAGACAGTAAAAAAAGACGAGTTGTGTGACTTCAGTTTGAGGATAAGCCCCACAACTACTGTTTTCTCCTTTTAAGAATGCCCAGAAGGGAATTTGACTTTTTGATGGAACAATCAGATCTATTTGTGTAAATCTTGTATAGATAAAAATCATTCGTGTTCAGTGCATTAAGATATAGTACTGGATTTGATGTTCGTTAGCACGCGGACGCTTCGCGGAACAATTAATTTCGGGAACACGTCCGTCCCGGGTTCAAATTACCGTTGAAAACATAAATCCTCTTTGTGGTCGTCATTTTGTTAATTACCCTTACCGATTAATTGAGTGAGTGGTTCAGTCTGCTAACCTGTTGATCTTATGTCTGACCGGTTTCAGTTTCTCGCCATCTTCGGTAGCAGTCTGTAGATTAGTGAAATTTGAGTAGGTAAATTTGTCTGAATGGCGAAAAGTCGGTAAAACTGGGCAATCTTAGGCCCAGAAGAGAGCAGTTTCTCTAAAACTCGGTTTTTATTCTTATTCACATTCCTCATTAATAATAATTAATAAGCAATAAATAATAAATTAATTAATTGATAATTTTTATGAGTATCTTAGAACCAAATCTGCAAATATCCAAATTTAATATTCTTATATATTCAATATGATAGTCCCCGATTAACAGTCGTAAATTGTAAATAAGTTGTTCGTAAGAATTTATTTCTCGAAAGAGCATTGGGTATGTCTGAGACTTTTGGGTACCTACTCAGCTTTAACAACAACGGATCATTTACTATATGTCGCCAGCAATTTTTAATGCAAATATTTGGTAAATATATTGAAATAATAATTGTCAAACAGGATTCAGCGTCGGCGACGAATTGGGATTTGGCCAGGCTTTGTCTAACGAAGGGGACCGGCGAAGATCGGCCGAAGCGACCGGGCTGGCGGACATTTCTAACACGACGCCCACAGCCAAGCCTAAACATCACAGGGTAAGGTTCACTTTTTCGAAAGTTGTTTCAGAATTAAGTATTTCACAATTCGCCTACGAGAAGCGTGCCTGCCTATTTTTTCAAGATACAATAGCGTAGAAATAGTTGTGCATCGTCCATCCTCGTCATTGTGATCCAAGCTTAAGTTTGCAAAATAATAATTACTAGTAGTAAAGAAGGAATTGATTTATCGATTTTATTAATGCCACCTTCAGTTGACAAAGTATATTTATATTTGAATTATTATTAACTTCCTGTAGTATCGCGTACTACTGTGGGAAGAACGTATTCCGGGGACTACGCCTGATTCCGCGTGTGGTATGGGTTGACTTTTAGGCTGATGGCTTGGTACAACGTTAGGAATAAAATTGAAATGTGTGTAATATATGGTTAAAATGCCGTATGTTTCTGTCTCCTCTCGCTGGTTTGGCCTTCTGCTAGACCGGTTTCGGCTGCTTGCCATCTTCAGTAGCGGTGTTGGCCACGTTGTCACTTTGGATGTTTTTTGGGCATCCTCACTGCACTGTCACTGTCACAAGTGCACCCAACGAACTTTAGTACAGTGCATTTCCGCACCATACTCAGGGGGCGCTAGTTTATCGGTGCAAGTGGCCCCAACGAACTTTAGTTAAGTACATTTCCGCACCACCCTCAAGGGGGCGCTAGTTTATCGGTGCAAGTGTACCCAACGAACTTTAGTTAAGTACATTTCCGCACCACACTGAGGGGGCGCTAGTTTATCGGTGCAAGTGTACCCAACGAACTTTAGTTAAGTACATTTCCGCACCACCCTCAAGGGGCGCTAGTTTATCGGTGCAAGTGTACCCAACGAACTTTAGTTAAGTACATTTCCGCACCACCCTCAAGGGGGCGCTAGTTTATCGGTGCAAGTGTACCCAACGAACTTTAGTTAAGTACATTTCCGCACCACCCTCAAGGGGCGCTAGTTTATCGGTGCAAGTGTACCCAACGAACTTTAGTTAAGTACATTTCCGCACTACACTCAGGGGGGCGCTAGTTTATCGGTGCAACTGGACCCAACGAACTTTAGTTAAGTACATTTCCGCACTACACTCAGGGGGGCGCTAGTTAATCGGTGCAACTGGGCCCAACGAACTTTAGTTAAGTACATAGACAACCGGTCTAGCAAAAGACGAAACCAGAGAGGGAGACTAATACACACGAAACCTACGGTACAAAACAGGTATTCTAAAGTACGTGCGCACTCCCCTCGCTGGCCATGCGCGCCGGAAATTATGCAATATTTCCGGGTGTACCACCACGTTTGACTCACTTAATCTCGGCAACCGCAGCACGATTGTGCTCGGTATCGTTTTAACGCTCTCGACGAGATCTGTTCAAATACTGTTCAAGTCACTTTCACGGTGTTTTGAATGGGACATTATAAAAATAGTGGAATGCAAGGAATGCATAAGTTCGGATCAAAGCTCCTTATCTTATCGCTGGCTGGAACAAATTAAACAAACTTCCGAACTACTCTGCTATTCTTTTTTAATATCAACAATCTGATTTTGTGTTTACTCACGCTTGTTCTGTCCTATGCTAGGCACAGTTCACATCAACGTCAATTTGCACCCTGTTTTTCATAAGGTGGTATTATGTGTTTAATAGACCCGGTCCACAAGTCCTCCTTTCACTGGCTTCTCCAGCAGTTTAGAAAGGGTTTTTATTTCAGATAATTTTTTCCGCCTTTGAACGTTCCAATTTTAAAAGCAGAACGGCCAATAGACTTGCAGCGAATCGTTGGAAAGGCGCCGGTTTCGGGGGACACGAGGCCTTTTCAAGTAACTTTGGCTTTGTAGTGTTGACTTTTCAGACTATCCCACTTTCGAAGTGGGCAAACTTAGCTGTCGTTGCACGTAATGATTGTTTGCGATTCGGTTTCGGTCGCTGGGTTGAGCAACGATAGGCCGAGGCCCGGCCCAGAAATGCCCTGTGCATTCGTGCATAAACCACGATTGTTTGGAAACATCCGCAATTAAATCATCGCGGGCGGCCAAATTAACCGAATGTTATTTACAGACAAACCTATAATCACTTTGCGATCTTATCCAGTCGCTTTTGGAGATATCTGTAACTAGGTTTTGGCTTTTCGCTGTCGTCAGTAGCGTTCCAATATACGCACCAATAAGCCCTGTAACGATGCCGTTAGCATAGCAGAAAATAAAATGTTTCCAGTTAAGGTATTTTAGTCGGCCAAAATATATATACTTATTAACTGACTTCGTACAACTTCATTCAATAGTAATTTAATGCTAGACATTTTCTGAAGACAAATCTGGTTGTGCGTTATGGATTGTAAATGATGAATTAATGAATCCGATTAATCGTAAGTTTGATGATATTCATCCATTTGAAGCAATGAAAGGGGGCTCCTGCTGAGCCGTTCTTCGTATACTGTAATCTCTTCTGTTTGCTTTTGTTCTTCGAATTGCCTAACAGGCGACCATCCCAATTGTGCACTCTCGCTTCTCCCGTGTTTACACTTGGCAACTACTTCGGTAACGACGGGCCGGGCATCGGTTGTCTTTCCAATCTATCAGACTACGCTTTCGACACGACACCTTTAGCAATTTTCGCAATCCTCATGAAGTGTTGGTGATTTCAACCGCCGCGATTGTAGATTAAAGAAACTTCAATCCATCAGTCATCCTTACTATAGAAATGTAATCGAATTACTATAGTTATACTACTTATAGTTATACTATAACTATATAACTATAAGTTAGTAGTGGCTGAAAGAGGAATGTTTATGTTCACAACCTTAAAGGCTGAAGGGTGTAATTTTTATGTTTACCGGTTTATGGTTATCCTTTGTGTTACTGAATTATATTTGTTTTATTCAAAAAGGGTATTATTCTCTTCCCGCCAAAAATAACTCATGTATTATTATCAAACGACCGCAAGCGTTTGTCCATTAATGTAGACAAGTTAAGTTATAACAACATCGCAAGTAACTGAATACAAGGGTTTCCTGGAAAACTAAAATTCGAGCTACCTTAATACAAAAACCCTTTGTGAATAATGGCTAAAATACTGAAATTCAGAAAAAAATACTAAGTCCTGGTCTTTAGGAAAAAAAAACTATGAAGTAAGAATGAGGACTTAACTGCTTTAGAATTTTAAGCCCTTATACCAAGAATCGAACCTAATTCGTGTCTGAAGAAAAAATGGTATTAGAGGAATTTCTTAAATTTTAGGAATAGAATTATACTGTCCGAAACAGGAAAATAGCTTCAGTAAATCGTGAATGCGCTGATGAGTGGCAGTTAGAAATATCCATTATTAGTCAATCCGTTAGATTACAGGCTTGTTTATTATCCGACAACAATTAATGGATGTTTTCACTCTTGACTATTTCGAGTTTCGATCTGTTAGCATTTCCCGGGTCAAACTGGGAGTTTCTTAAGGGTCGCATGGACTTCACCTGCTATTCTTCATCTCGTTGACGCTAACGACCGTGGCGGAAAATTGATAATGTGCAATGCGCGGAATCGATTTCTAAGTGAGGCCCGGTGAAAACGCCTCCGAGGAGTCATGTTAATGACTGTTGAGCCGTACAGATTTATTAAATACAACCGTACGAATAAATCAATATGCTCTGTCCGAAATGTCGAGATATCCAAAAGTTGGAATCGTTTTCAATTTATAAATTCGTCTTCGCAATGGACAGCGCTAAAACATTAGGGAATACGGAAGAATTATCGACAAACAGTAAAATTCCTGGTTATGAAAATTAGCAGTGTCTGCTTCTTCAACAATGACGTAACATTTTGTTTAAATTACACTTTTGTAACAAAACATCCGACTTTCCCTGCTTTCATTCAGCTCTCCGGCAACAAAGTCTCCTTTCCCCCAATCACATTTATTTTGCTAGTACAAAAATTAGACCCACAAACTTCATAATTTGAAACATATAATATTACTAAAATATGCAATAATTAATATATTAAATAAAGTTATTTTATGTCCTGTATAGTAAATAAGACAAGCGAAAAAAGGGCAATGAAAATGTGAAGCATCATTTTAAGCTTTGCGGTTTACCGGTCTGTCATTCTATAAGAATTCTATGAACTCTGCCAAAAATCTTTAAAATAAACTACGAAATATCATGAAACAAAATAAAAAATAGTTATCTATTTCTCTTCTGTTTGCGGTCATATGGAGGGCCAACAGATTAAGTGTTACGCTTGTGACGAGTCTTGTGAATGTCTTTTAAGTATAGTAATTTAGGCTGTAATTAAAAAAATGTAATCCACTTATATTCGTAGAAAGCCAAGGCTCGTATAAACGGCCTGTCTGTCCTCAGTAGTATAAATTCAGTATTAAACTTCTTGACAGAACTGACTACGACATTTTGCCCTCCACGGCCACAAAATATTATCGGGTTCGTCCTCGTCACTATTCGCTAGCACTAGGGTCGGTTTCCATTTCAGCTTAGGAAAGTCCCCGACCTTGCGGTCTGCGTAACTCGATTGCTCAATGAGCGCGATTTTTTTTCGCAGATCGATTTTGGGCCCAAATTTCAAATTCAGTTGCCCTTGTTGCGTTGTTGAGTATAAACATTTCGTACTTTTACACTAATTATTTTGACATTCAACTGCGCACGGTATTTAAAGTAGTAAAAAAATACTCATTGCTGCCTTTTCCTGACCTTCGAGCCTTTCTCTGATGATTATATATTTTGAAACTGGACATTAATAATGCGTTACTTTTGGTTATTTGTCGACAAAAGCTAGAAAGAACAATCCCGATAACGGACACTCCTTCTACGAAACACTACGATACTCGCTAATTCTTCAATAAAAGTAAATGTAAATTGTACATCTTTTTTCATTCCCTAGTCCTGTTGGCTTCAGTGAAAGTTTAGGGAATGGTTCATTAAAATTAAGGTTACAGCTAGTTTGTTTTCTCTTCATTGTGGGTTCATTCTTCTCGCCACGTGGAGGAGATTACTGGTAGAAATCTCGCAGAAATTGAATGAATGATTCAACTACGGTATTTTACCGAAGATGAGGATATAGCTTAGGACCGAATTTGCGAGTGGAGACAGTCGATTACTGTAAAAAAAATGGTGAAAAAAACGATAAGGAACAATAATAGATTACAATTAAATATGTAAAGGAAAGTCTTTAGGCGCCTTCAAATCCCAACCGCTTCAACCGACGTAATATTACCCTTCTGTCACTGAAATGAAGTCTGTCCAAGGTCCTTTGAAATATCGGTCAATAGCGCAGAGTCTCGCTTGAGTAACCGTTGTTAATGACGCGTGTTCGCTTGGATGTATCGAGCAATTTGACGGTTGCTCACAGCGCAATAAATACTAAAATTGCCTGTAACCTATTACGCCGAATTAAGTTTGAAAACCAAATTTGGAAAGCCAGAAAGAAACGCAAGAATCTGAAAAAAAACATTTTTACTGCTTTAAAGTAAAATCTATAAGTATATTAGTGGACCAAGTGAAATTAATTTTACGAGTTCGTTGGAATTATTTATTCCCGAATTAAGGAAGATTAATGCGACTACCTTTTCAGTCGAAGGACATCTTTCCATTTTCGGCGGAATCTGGCTTGTGGATTTCCTATCAGTTCTTCCATCTACTTTAAAGCTTACACTTTTATAGTTATGTTAAGAACAATGATACTCTTGTCAGGATACGTCATCGACAGTCGTCATTAAATTAATATTGGAACCCTACTGGCGATGGCGAAAATCCGAAACCGGTTTTTCTTAGTACAATGTAAAGGAACAAAGTCAGAATTAGAATGATGATAAAAAGGCGACCACGTGTCATAGTCGTGGCTAGTCAAGAGTCCTAGTACCGCTGATAAGAAGCGGGATAGTATCAGCGGCAAAAATTAGCTTTTGCAACGTTTTTGGATTGCGAAAAAAGAGCTTACAAAAAATGAACAAAAAATGCCATTCATCTCTGACTCGATCCATCATACCAAAACTGTGCCAGGGCCACAGAAATGAAATGGTTAACCGCCATTTTATTTGGCTATTTTCGATGTGGGAGAACGGCCGTTCGACTTAAAGCAGCTTTGGAGCGGAGCCTGCTTACGCCTCCGGCTGGACCCAACTCCGTAGGTAATCGGGGCAGTCCGTTCAACGACGCCATTCGTAGCTGAAAAACCGGTAATTTGCCTTTCACTTGCAGCTCTCTTGAGCATTTTTTCCTATCGAGGAAAAAATATATACATTAGAATAATAGCGATCACTTCAGACATAACTGTGCAGCTAGAGCGAAGAATACAAGTAATTCGTTGGCAAATTATTGCGTATTAACAATCGCGGTTCTCCTCGTCATTATATCCAAGATTCTGTTCTAACACTTAGTAAACACCGGGTTAAGTGCTCTCCAACTTTTCAAGTTTCAAGTAATGGGCTACTTGTTTGATTGCGTGATGGCTTCGTTTCTGCACTTTTTCTGACACTGAAGTCCAAGAAAAATATTCCGCTCAGAAAAGAAATTAATATTTCAGTTGTAAAAATCAATATAGTTTTCTCGAAGCAAATTATTGGAATAAAGAATTTTATTATTACCGATATAAGCTCCGAGCTCATGTTAAGCGAATATATAACACCATTTGCCTACAGTAAGCAGCACAATGAGTCTGCAAACGTCGCATAATATTGTTTTTAATCGACGCCATTATAAATTGTCCGCACTCAACGGTCTATTAAAAATCACATTCTTTTCTTTGATGCCTGCCGTTATACAACGCGTGTACCTTCCGCTGACTAATCGTGGCCTCCTTTTACGGCCCCTACAAGCATCGATCATGTAGATAAGGGAGAAGAGTATTGTGAATTTTATTACTCTTGTTTATGATTGCATTTCTTTAATGTCTTCGTTAATTTATTTGTTCGAGGGCCCGAGATTAATTAGGATATCCTCACTCTTGCTGTCTCTTCAGTTCCACATACTCGCATGGTATGTTAACCACACTTTCGGTATCGTCGACAGCATTCCATAAGTAATACAGTCAGCATTGAGGTATTTTCGATCGTTTAGAATAGCATTTATTTCAAGTGCGGCGATACTCATACAACCTTTGGTAAATATAGGCTTCACCGAACTTTAGTTAAGTAGATTTCCGCACCACCCTCAGGGGGCGGAAAAAACAAAACCCCAAAAAACATCCAAAGTGCCAAAGTGACTAACACCGCTACTGAAGATGGCGAGCAGCCGAAGCCGGTCTAAAAAAAGACCAAACCAGCGAGAGGAGACAGAAACACGCGAAATCTACGGTATTCCAACCCCTCGTAGACCACAAAACAGGTATCCTAAATAAGAAAAAGCCGTTTTATAAGTTGGCAAATCACCGGTGTTCGTAAATTACGGGCATTATCGAAATATTCGCTTCGAGGAATGCGGTCCCATTATTAGAAGTGGACGTCTACCGGGTCAGTAGACCAAATCAGTCTCGAGATAGAAAACCAACTGTTGTATTGCACCGTTTCATTCGGCGGTATTTTTCAATAATAGACTCTTGATTTGACTCACGATTGTCTGAACTGCAGTAAACACGTAATTCGTTATACCAGATAAATCAACTGTACTATTATGTATGAATTTGTATTTTATTTATTGTCTAGCAATGACTCGCGGTAATAATTTGTATTATCAGTGTGTGATTTTCATTTGTTTGTTTTTCATGTTAATATTTGTCACGATTTAGTTTACTAGAATCAAATAAATCTACCCGGATAAAAAAAACCTCGTTTTTAATTATTGAGATAGATCAGTAAACTGTTTTTTAAATTTAATCCGGTTGTGTGGATGAGAGAGGGTGGGGAGTTACGTTGGTCAGCGATTTCTTCTTGTTCAACAGGTATGGAAGAGGCAGTAGGCAGTGGAGGAGCAGAAACTTGTGAATTCGAAGAAACTTTAAGTCGGGGAGCGTCCGTCTCTGCTATTTATTAGATTTTAGCGTTTGTTTTATATCTTTTAAGGATTGGGAGACTCAGCAATAATTTTCCTTGTATCTGTTCAACTTGTAGGACGGGAAGAGGGGCGACCTGGGCGCAACGGGGCGTAGCGGAAGCGGGTGGCGCGGCGTGGCGCGCACCGTGCCGCCTTTCAAGCCGATAGCTCCGGCCCCGACCGCCGCTCCAGCTCCAGCTCCAGCTCCAGCTCGGGCCGGCCTAGCGGCTGTACAGGTCCCCAAGTTCGCAGCACTCCCACCCTCGATAGCTCGCATACCGACCGTCTCTGTGGCCCCGCCGAGGGCGCCGGCCCCTTTCGTCTTCCAGAACGCCCTCCAGGTGGCAAACAGGAGGTTCCAGGTAACGTGCGATCAATTTCAAATCCCATTTCCCCTCAGAGGTTAAAATGTAAAATTCCTCGTACCCAGGTTACACATTTTCAAGGCAAATACAAGAAATGGCTAGTGATATTTCTTAAATAATTATAACATCGCGAATCCAGCTGTTGTAACAAAATAAAGCGAATGTTATTATTACTTCGTATTAACGGTGTTTTAGATATTACTGGGAGAGAAAAACTCGGTAAACATAATCCTGATGCGCTATTTTCAACGCCTAATTATCATTGGATGTTTTCTGGCCATTTTCTTTCCCAACACATTAACGTAGGTTCAAATAAACTTGTCATGGTGACTTTTATTGCCCGTAATTCCGGCGAGTTGTTCAATATTTTCTTATAATTGTAGTTAGTTTTCGATGCCAAGTGTGAACGGGCAGAGTGCACGAGGGCTGGTCCACTGTCAAGGATGTTGCGTGAGCGAATTGACCCCAATATCTCCTGACCTCGCAACTCATCTTTCCGGCGGCTTAAATTCTTAACCTCTCCGAATTATCTCCGGTACATGACGACGGCTCGGGAACTTTTCTAGAAAGGTCGTCCGAGTGATTCATCCGTTATATAAATAGATTGCGTTATAGATCCGGCTCTGTGTTTTCGTCCCCTTCGTACAATCCGCCGGCCAGAGCGGTTTGAGTTTCACTTGGCCGGTTTCCACCGACCGTGGTGGACTTCTCCCTCTGCGCAACAATAAAACGGCGCTTGCGGTCACAGAATAGGAATCGGGATGCGAATATTCTCCTCCGTATTTCTTTATTCAGTAGAAAGTCAAGTAAAATTATGGGATTGTCGAATTGAGGACGTCCGGACTTTCTTTGGCGGAGAATTAAAAACAACCGCCAAAATTCAGGTCAAAATGTCTTGGCGATGGGGAAAAACCATTTTCTGATATAATCCCATGTACTCCATCCTATATTTACATTTTTGTAAATAATTTCTCGTCTTGTAGTCTGATCCAGTTTCGGACACTTGTGTGTGAACGAAATGAATGTCGAGGCTGAATCTCAGTTCTCCATTTGAAGTGGAGTATTATTATGACAATTCATATTGAAATATTACTCAGATTTTTGCGATGTTCTCATCCTGAATGACATTCCGGATGAACTTATTTACGATCACATGTATATTCATAACGTGTGACGTACCTGGGCCATGTCTTTTACATTTCACACAATATATGTCGAATAATTATTGTGGTAATAATATTAGGCTATTACCTGATGTCTAATTACAGGTTGTAGGTCCGACTTCGACGGAGTCCAATCCGAAGCGAGCAGTAGGCATCGGTACGGTGGAGGTGGTGTCGAACAACTTCGTGCCCAGCGGTCTTGCGCAGAAGACGGCCCCAGGCATCCCGTCGAACACCCTGGCGACGAGGACCCTAATGAGCCCCGGGCCGAAGGAGCCCTTGTCGGACATCGACCTCGACAGCCCTTCGCCCCTCCTGATGGGCCACTCTGTCCACAGCCTGGCACAGGCCTCCAATATCAGCGTTGAGGCGCTGGCCGCCGCCCTCAGGCTCAAGCAACAACAGCTCACCGCCAGGACTACGCTTCGGACCACGACAACGACCACCACCACGACAACGACCACGACCACGCCTCAGCCAACGACCACGGCGGCGACCGAGAAGCCCAAGACCCGGTTGCCCACTGTCAGACCCAAGTACAGCCTCGTGGGCCCCAACAGAGTTATGAACGCTCCAAAGGAGTACTACCCGGTCAGCTACGACAAGAATTTCGACGATAATTTCGCCACCAAAGTCGAACTGCCGGATACCACGTTCAGTTGTGGCGATCAGAAGCACTTTCCCGGACTATACGCCGACGAAGATTTGGGCTGTATGGTATGTGACACACATTCTCTTATCCGCTTTCTTTTTTTTTCCTACGAAATATTACGTCTAGTTTATGCCCACAAACTAGTAGGAAACAAAAAAAAAGTTTAGAATGCACAGTAATATAGTAGTGAAAGAACGACACCTCGTTCCAGTTTTCATCCGAGATAGTAATAATTTGGCATTCTTTTCCCGGATCAAACGTCAACATCAAAGTATTACGCAATGAACTGTTATGTTTGAGCGCCCAAACGCGTGCCCTTTGAAGTTCGGTGAACGCCAGAGGAGAGAGCATCAATCTTTCCACAAAAGCCGCGTCCCCAAGTCTAATACCAATTGTGACAACCCACTTTCATTCGCGGCGGCACATTAAGTCCAATTAGATTAATGCGCAGTTGGCACAACTGGCAGCGGGCTTAAACCCCAAGCGTTTAAAGGTGTTGAACCTACGCATTTTATTTCTGTTTAAGTTCAACTGCTGTGGAAGCGATCTTGTAATTTTTCTGGATTGATGATTTGGGCTCTTGTCTCTAATTTAGGCCTAGTAATAATCGCCAAAGTAATAATGGATTGGTAATACTAGTCAATACTATTAACTCAATGCTATTAAAAAATTGAAATTTGATGGAGGCCTCGAGGACGTTATTCACAATATTCATCATTTATTGACTTATTTTTAAATTAATCTTTGAAAATATAATGGCTGACTGTTTGAGAGGGATTTCGGCGTTGTTTTCTAACTTTCCAAAGGACTCTCGTTTTACCCATTTTGCGAACAGCAATTCGGTTTCCAATTGAGTGGCACATAAGTTTAAAACAATATTGTGTGTGTCCGAACAATGGAACAATTAATCCACACCTGCTAATGTAGTATCTGTTAATGTTCTTCTCCTTCCTGAAAGTATTATATAATAGTATTTACTGATTCATCTTTTGGTTTTCGTGACGGTCGGCCATTGCAGCCAGGACAAAACCCAACTGAGTCGGACCTTTCACTTCGTGTGAAATCTTTCTCCCGGTTTGGATTTAGTTAGTTTTCTTCACTTCTGGTTAAGGCGAATTCGCTGTTCCACCGCAAGGATCGCGCCAGCGTTTAGCACGGGGGCAATTAATTCATCCGGACGTTTACGAGAATACCACAAGGCCCTTAAACTGTCCTCATTAGCTGTACAGTTTCGACATGTTAATTACCCGGCTGCTTTCAGCCAAACACAGACTTTAATGAGTTCTCAATTCTGAGTTATCCCACCGTTCAAATTCTATATGACCGTCGGCTACTACGGCGCATGGTAGAACCTAAATCCCGGTCACTCCAGGACTTTTGCCCAATACACTGCCTTTTACACACAGTAGTAAACCGTAACATGAAAATAAATCTGTGGGGAACATAAATGGCAAGCGGTATTCTCGCTACTATTAGTCTTGATGTCCCTTGAGGGAATTTTGCGAACCGGCATCGTTGTTTTGATTCAGCGTTCATTTTTCAATTTTTAATATTGAAATTGAATTTCAAAATTGTATTCATGGGTGCAAGATATTTTACTTTAGACAGATGAAACTGATGGCAGTATTTCTTCAATATCATGGTTTAAAGCTGGTAGCATTTCATTCTACAACATCCAACATTCTACAACATCCTTTTTGGCCGTTGTTCTTCCAGAAGACAAGGGAGTAGGCAGGGTTGAGGGAGTTAGTTTTCATATTATTTTCAATACAAAGTGAAATGCACCCTCCTATAAATATTAGTTTTCACGTACATTAATTCATATTGCCAGGATGGGATGACGTTCGATCCCATTTATGGCCGCTTCAATCAAATGGCCCGTTCGACCTCGATTGGTTTAAATGCACCTTTTGTTTCGTCACAACCCGACACCCAGATATTATTGATGGATATTTGACGCCAATTAAAGCCTTCCGAGCTGTAAGAATTGTGAAATATTGGACTCCGTCTAGCAGGCTGCAGTGTCACACGCGTTGGGCAATTCGAATCGTCGATTGACTTTCTAGGCAGGCAATGAAAACTGGGATGAAATAAGGCTAACTCTCGTCGAAAGAATGCTACTCGTAGAAATCGAAACTTGAGCAATATTCTGCAGATTGTTTTCGGGACAGTATCTTTGTTGAGAAAGAACTTGGATGTCCTCTGCGTTGGGAATAGGTTCATTTAGAGACCGCTTGAAGAGTCAGCTGAATTCATTTCTCCTTTTCATTTTATTTTCTAGACATCTGAAATGCGAAAAGGAAACTTCCTTTCAGGCGGACTGACCTCTGAATCTGGGAATTTCATCTATTTGAGTCGTCTAGTTCGGTCCATAGCGGCTCAGGCCTTCATCAATTTATTGATTGAACGAATCGAGTGGTTAGAACGTAACCTAAAGAAAAGATATAAGAATTTTCTGCACCCCAATTCCCTGTACAGCCACTCACTACTTTATCCTGCTGGATCCGTTAGTGTTTCTTGTCGTCGCCAGTACCACTACGTACAGTGCTCATAACGGTGAACCAGCCTGTTTAGCATGATATTTGTCTGGCAAAGGACCTTGAGTTTTTCCAATTATTTTAATTGGAACAAAGAAAGTAAAATTGGTTGGTTTTATAGTTGGTAAGCGTAAATTATCCTATCGGTGATATTTAGGATATATCCTATTCGGGTCAATGAAAAACAAAAACTGTGTTACTGACGCATATTTTCGGTGACTGGTGCGTTATTTAATCAACGAGGCATGTCTGTGTTCAGTCACAAAATCGACACTCTTACGCTAAGAGTTTCCTGAAACCTGCTGGCATAAGTCTTATAGATGTGTTCACAATAGCACTCAGATTATGTCGACACACACAGAGAGTCGTATCGGACGGCTGATCCTCCGAACAAACAATAGTTTCGTGCAATTAACAATTATGTCGGCGGGTATAGGCGTAGACAACTATTTACGCCGCCGTTTATAACGCGAAATATAGAATCATTTCCCAACTTGGAAAACGAAAGGAATGAGCTATTTGACTTTGCCTGTTTTGTTATTTCCTCTCTCCTCTCGATCTTTATCCTAATGCCTACATATATTATAGTACAATGTCTCTCTCATCGTTTTATCATGAACTTCTTGAAACATACGTTTTAGCAAGAACTATTGAGGATGGTAGAGTAATCCGGTGATTGTATAATGTAAATTCTCCTGTTCCCATTGAACTCGATCAACCGTTCTTTTAACCGTTCAGTGGTTTAGTCTAATTTCTACTCGCTTTGAAACATGAGAAAATTGCCCAACGCGAAGTCTCTGTTCCCTTTTCGGGAAGTTTAGAGACAATGGCCTTGTGTGTGAACTTCATTGGATGAGTTCAAAAACAAGATATTCCTACTGCAACTTCCGGGACGAGAACGTAATTAAATTTGTGGCGTTTCTACGAAACGTTCAGAGCGCCCTTTCAGTGCAAGCCCGAGAGTAGCATTACCGTTAGAGTTTAGATTCACCCGATTAACTATTTTTGGAATCTGGGACTGCCCTAGCAATTAGTACATACATTAGGGCCGGGGGTTCCACTCCGGTGGAAGAACAATTGAAATCGGGCCCCAACAGTTATGTTTGAACCGGTCGGCTCGAATGCGCAATGAGCTATCCGCTTTATCTGATCTAGGACTTGAGCAAGGCCTTTTATTTTCAAAAGACTTCGACCGTGTTTCCTCCCGCCTAGTTTCGAAGATTGTATTAACTATTACATGTTTTCCCAGAGAAGTCTATGGGGCGGGTGGTCACAATGGGTCCACAAGATCCACTGTCGAAGGTCGAGCACCAATTCTCTATTGTAATTTGCTTCTAGCACATTTTTCGTGTTGTAATAGTGCGGAAAGTACTCCCAACCCTCTCGGCGGCCTGTAATCTGTTTCCAGGTGAATTTTGCGAGGGAGAAACCCGTCTTTGAATGGTTTTATACAGAAAATAGCGCCGGCAGATGCCGCATGTGACACAGGGCGCGCGCACATTACTCTGATCACGCACGCACGAGATTCTATCAATCCGACAGTTGGTCTGGTGCGCAGGCCATGAATGCGTAGTGAAACAGGAGCCTATGCTCGCTGCAGAGGCCTCTTTATATAGGCTCGTTTCACATGTGACTAGCGTCAAGTGGCTAGTGCGCTGGCAGTAGGCCTGCGCCAACTTCAGAACCTGCATGCGCCTTATTTGCCACACACACATTAGAGCTCAGTTGGACTTCTCCTTTCTGAGTATGTTCGATCGCGTTTTAGGAAAAGAAACGCGAACATTAGTTTTACTTTTCGTTGGATTCGCAATAATTTATGAAAGATTGATTGGGAATCGGTACGTCTGTGGAGAATTGTCGATTATCTGTGACAAAAGATAGCAGCGATGTTCTAAGCCTTCGCCTAGTTAGTTCAACATGACATGCAAAAAGATAAATAATATCTATTCTGTGCATACTTGCATAATTTCGACAGAAATCCTAAAAATTCTACAGTGACCCCAGTTGGCGCATAACCATTTGTTTAAAATTTGAAGGCGTGAAAATTGGGTACGTTAGAGGTTCAGTGGGCGACTTGGCGAGTACCGCTATGGCCGAGGGGAAAGTAGGCGAAGTGACCGACACCGTCCGTGTAACCCAAAACATAGTTTTAATAAGGGCCCCAGTGCCTCTCATAAGCAGCTGGTTTCCGGTTGAAAACCTTTCTGGAATGCCGGCTTCTTTTAGACCACAGCTTTGGACTGGGGCTATTTTAATATGTTCTAACATTGATTTCCTACGTATCTTGTTGGTATATTGGAGCAGGGACCCCAATACGTCCAGAAATACAAAGTAGATGCAATATAGGCAGTTTGCTAATTTGCTAAAAGTTTGAATGACGGCTTCCGATTATTGTTATTTTCCGAATCTTCCATGTTCATAATTCATTAAACTAGAGACTCTTGCCGTTGCTATAAAGTATGGAATTCGAAGAATAATTTGAGATGAGAAAAATTGCTGAATAGTAAGATCAACTTTACTTATACTATGATGTCCCATGTATTTCATGTTTGCATATTAAGAAGATGATGGACATTACAGAATACGGTAACGATTTCATAAAACTTTTCCCTGTTTTCTTTTTTCCGTTGCTATAACGAAGAACGTCCGATAATTGTGTTTATTACAATAAGTTACGCAATGCAATTCCTGTTCGCAGGGGTGTTATTGCTAAGTCTATTCCTGGTGTGAAAGCCGAAAGCAATTGTTGCAATCAACCGAGATTACTTTTCAATTATGAGAATATAGTCGTGACAACCAGGACTCTGGCCACAAAGTAAGAACACACCGATAACCTGTAGTTAGAGTTACCTAACTTGTGTCATTTCTTGTGTCTATTATATCGAAGTACCTACTTCAGTAGTACCTACTATTCCTTCAGAAACATAGGGACAACGTTTAGAATACCTCTTTTGTGGTCTGCGAGGGGTTGGAATACCGTAGATTTCGTGTGTTTCTGTCTCCTCTCGCTGGTTTGGTCTTTTGCTAGACCGGTTTCGGTTGCTCGCGATCTTCAGTAGACGTGTTAGTCACTTTGGCACTTTGGATGGTTTTTGGGCATCCCCAGGGGTTAAACTAGCGCCCCATGAGGGTGGTGCGGAAATGTACTTAATTAAAGTTCGTTGGGTCCAGTTGCACCCATAAACTAGCGCCCCCCTGAGTGTGGTGCGGAAATGTACTTAACTAAAGTTCGTTAGGGCCACTTGCACCGATAAACTAGCGCCCCCTGAGGGTGGTGCGGAAATGTACTTAACTAAAGTTCGTTGGGTCCAGTTGCACCATAAACTAGCGCCCCTGAGTGTGGTGCGGAAATGTACTTAACTAAAGTTCGTTAGGGCCACTTGCACCGATAAACTAGCGCCCCCTGAGGGTGGTGCGGAAATGTACTTAACTAAAGTTCGTTGGGTCCAGTTGCACCCATAAACTAGCGCCCCCTGAGTGTGGTGCGGAAATGTACTTAACTAAAGTTCGTTAGGGCCACTTGCACCGATAAACTAGCGCCCCCTGAGGGTGGTGCGGAAATGTACTTAACTAAAGTTCGTTAGGGCCACTTGCACCGATAAACTAGCGCCCCCTGAGGGTGGTGCGGAAATGTACTTAACTAAAGTTTGTTGGGTCCAGTTGCACCCATAAACTAGCGCCCCCCTGAGTGTGGTGCGGAAATGTACTTAACTAAAGTTCGTTGGGTGCACCTGCACCGATACTCGCGCAGTGCAAGGGACAGTGAGGATGACCAAAAAACATCCAAAGTTACAACAATAAACATTTAATTGTAAGGCTACGTTATAAAATATTAACTCATTGGTAACCGTTCAGTATCAGGCATTTCGGGTTAATTAGAAGTTGCTGTAATCTTCAGTTATGGATGTCAGGGGAATGTAAATTACTACCGCTGAATGTTTATTCTATCGCTGTATGCTGGGCGAACATAAACGCACCGTAGCAATTAAGTCTATAATGATGTAGGACTGGAACGCCGTTTTATTGCACACAGTAGTGCGAAAACGGTAGGATTTAATGTTCTGGAGTCGTACAGTCGAGAATGTCCAGGATGGCTTCGGCGGCCTCAACGCACCGCGTTGACGACTCGATAAGGATAATTCATATGGCTAGGATTTCACATTTGGAACGGCTTTACAGCCGTCTGTCCCAACCTCCTGGGTCTCTTTCGAAACGTGGTTTCACCGACTGCCGACCTTTTGATAACATACATTTGAACCGTAAAATATTTAACTATTCCAGTGAAGCGTTTAAACCGTCATCCGTCCGAGAGAAATTTCAACACACTTCATTGTCTATAGACATATCTTTTATATATAAATATTATGTGTATACTATCCGATTTCTGAGGTACGGTGTTTGAGAGAATGGTAAATGTAATGTAGTGGGAAAAATTGAACAGAAATGCTTAAGTCCTGCCTGGGAGAAGTCGGCCGGGATTAACCGGCGTCATAACGATTGAGGGAGTATATGTCCGAAACACCTGGGATTGCGACGGGAGATGTTCTTGCTAGGTCATGAGATCATGAAATTGGTAGCAGAGCGGTTGGAATAAATCACTCAGTGTAATGAACTATTACTATTACTGTTAATTATTTCTTCCGGAGTACGAAGGTCGGATATTGCATAGGATCAGGTTGATTGTCCTGGGAAGACTTATTCATCGGGTGTAGCCCGTCTACCTTGGCAACCCCCGGATAGCCATGATGACCCGTTTCTATTTCAGAATGCCAGCAACTTTTACTGAAATTACAAAATTCCTGTAATTTTGTAATTAGCGTGAGGGGTGTCTGAGGTGTGCGAAAACGAAAACTGCCACATACATTTTACTGACGATTTATTTTCACTTTACTCTGTTGAGCTGTTTGGTTCGAGTAATCCTTCAATTATAATATAACAATTCCCAAATAATCAACCTTCCGAAATAATAATTACATGAATTTACGTTTTTCTCCTCCTTCGTACCCTTTGATGAATAAAATAAATGTTAGTTAAAAACATACCAATTATAAGAAAATAGGAATATTTAATGTTAATATTCTCAAAAATTATGAACTAGAGGAGTAGAATATTCAGGTGGATTGTTTTTGTTATTTTACCTTATATGTGGTTCTAGTATCACTAACTTAAATTCACTATAGAGTTTGGTTGTATATGCTGAGCCAGTGGAGACTGGAGATGGGAATAATGATGAGATCCCAAGCCCTCGCGAACCACCAAAAAACACAGTATTGATTATAATTACAACCGTGTAATAATATTAACATTTGAGAATTATATTTGTTATTAGTATTGACAAATACTGATCTAATCTTTACAGGTGTTCCACGTGTGCGCCTTCACGGACGACGGTTTGGTAATGAAGAGTTTCCTCTGTCCCGAGTCTACCCTGTTCGACCAGACAATACTCAAGTGCAATTGGTGGTTCTACGTCGACTGCAAGGCCTCCAAAAAGCTGTACGACAGCAACATCCCGATATCGAAGAGCTACCAGCTGATGAAAGCGTTAGCCTTCTTCTCTTCGTACAAAAACCAAAGTAACAACTCAACCTAATCCCCGTTTTACGGGGGAAGGGGCTATTTAGTCAATCGTGTTTGTTAACACCGATTCAAGTCCAAATGCTCAAATCGTCTTCCTTTATTTTTGTTTTCTATTTCCATATAATTCATCGCCCCGGGTGAGAGGGAAGTGTCAACCGCCCGATTCCAAAGACGATTCCAGTGATAAAATGAAAATCATTCGGCGGATCCCAAATATGTTAGTTTTATATTCTTGTTCATCCGACCGCATTTATCAGTGGCGCGCGTTCCTCAACAATAAAATAAGATCATTTAAATAATTCCTGCAATACGACAAATTCCAACTGGCGCTCCAATTTTATTTCAGTTCCAACTACCTATACGTTGAACCGGAAACCATTTAGGCCAAAAGCAAGGGAGAAATAGAATAATAAAGTATGAATTAAGTTCTGATTTAATATAGTAAGAACTATCACAGCCGGATATTGGGTAGAATTCCAGTCATTAATGCCACGTTAATGAGTTAATTGACTAATGCGCCCGTATATTCCAATTGGCAGTGAAGTCTTAGAGTGGAACTCAACAGAGGTTCCAGACTGTTGTCGGAGCAATAGCGACTTCAACCGCTTGGCATATACGAGATCGTTTCTACTCCTTTCACCGAGGTAGATTTAATGGTATACCTCTACAGGGAATAGATGAGAGGAATTAACAATTTTGTTTCCCAGTCTCGCAGGGCAATGATCCCATTGTCTTGATGACATGGTTTTAGGCTGAAAGTTGAATTGCTCGAGAATTTTTTCGGAAAGTTATTGTAAATTTAACCGGGCCTCTGGTATTAATAGTAAAAACAAAGCCAGGATTACATTTCGGTACGGCAGGAGTAATAATTATTTCATTATTTACTCAATAATTTGGCATATGTGAGAGGAATACTGCTTGATGCCAGTACATCAGAATAAACTAAAAGTTGACTGGTTCTTAAAATTAGAAATCACTTATGGGGCCTTTGCCTTATCATTTATAGCTCGTTTGCTTTTATATCCCAGGGAAGTATATCTCTTATCCAGTGTATCTCAAGATAACACCAGATACATAGGAAAGTTCCTGTTTTAAATTTTCTGGACTTCATCAACGCAATAAGGGGTTATCTGCCATTTTTTTATATTCAATATTTCGTTACATTGGAAACAGTTTACAGACCGTTGTTTGCCACTTGGTCGTTGATTAATTTACACATTTCGTAAATATTAATCTCCTTTCTGAAGGTATTACTAAGCAAATAATCGTGTCTTTTAACTCCCTCCTGCAGATGTGCCACTCAACTCTCATTGAATTTTCGATTCGCTAGTGTATTTATTAACTTCATGTTGCAATGTTCCCTATAACAGGAATACGGCCGATAGGCCTGTTACGGGTGGAGGGGGTAAAAGCATAAGTGGATCGAAGTTGCAAAACTTTATTTACAAAAAAAAATCAAGTACTCGTGTTGCAAAAACTCGTTTATTTTTCACTCTATCCACAGACTAAATATTGAGTTTAGCCTTGAGGGACCATTAGAATCATTATTTATAAAGTCATTTCACAACATTTAACACTCATTTCGACATCCGGTCATTGGACTAGTGTGATATCAAATCCGTACGCCACATTTATTTTTTTTGTCAATCATTTATATTTTTTAATGCTAATTTAATTTATTTATTTTATCGAAGTTTATGAACGAACGATTGTAATTAATTATTATTTTTAGGCAATGAACGGATAGGAGGAATGTTAGTATAGATTAAGTAGTGGTATTCTATAATCCTTTCTAGCTATTAGGTATTTGAGATTAACTTGTAAATAGATAATTTTTTGTAGAGAAATAATAAAGAAAAAAATGTTTAGAATCTCAGGAATAAAATGTACCCTAATGTATGTAGTTTTTATACTTTTTCCCTTATTTCTGTTATTAAATCACACTAGTTTACAAATCGGATCATGCTCTTGTATAAATTTGATTCAATGAAATTTAGAATGAAATTTATATATTAATTTAAGAGATACTTTTTGGTTTTTATTAGGGTTTGCAATGTTACTCTATCGATCTTGTTCACAAGTTACTTTGTGAGCTTAATTTTTTGTTACTTTTGCGTTTGTTTTCTCAACTCCATATTAAGCGAGATAATAAACGACAATGTAAGCCCTCTGGAATAACAACTGATAATAATAATACCAACATACTTAGGATCGTGTTGTTGGCTTTTTAACAGAATTCTGATGGTGATGAAGGCGGGATGTAAAAACCGGTCTAATTCAGGACTAAATAGGCGAGCGTTTATCGTCCAACTTGAGCAACCTAACGGTCGTATCTTTGCGCCAGATACGGATCTTAGGCGTTGTGATTCCCACAATTTGCAACCGCACTCCCAATATGAAGAGCAGTTGGTTGGAGCGGAAGCCGACAAACTGGGACGTTTCAATTAAATACGTTGCACGAACGTAAAGAGAAAAAAAAGAAGCTCTATTTCCTTTTGGAATCGACTGAGATTGTAAACATGTGTCGCATACCTAATTATATGCCTACTGCCACGCACCGATACCAAACTTGACAAGCCAGGTGATTCATTCTATTAAATGTTACAAAGTGTGACCAAAAATCAGAGAAAATCATATATAATTTTGGCCGAAATCAGTTACAGTTACATATTTCCTCTGTTGAATGCTATTCATACTGCAGTTATGTTCATCTGACACAGATTTCAAACCTCTCCTGGGTGTGCCACGTAAGTTATCGCTAATCAGAGACTTATTAGGACAACTTTCTTTTACCTCTTGCAATAATCCTGCGTAGGCAGAAGTTAACTACCATCAGTTCAATTATATTGGACTATGCTATTTATAGAAGTATGCCATAAATTGTTTCCCAATAATTTTACAATATTACATGAAATTAATATAGGGATAGGCACCTGTCTTGGCGGTCTAGCAAAAGACTAAACCAGTGAGAGGAGACAAAAACACACGAAATCTACGGTATTCCAACCCCTCGCAGACCGCAAAACAGGTATTTTAAAAAGAAAAATAAATACTACATAATATTGAGCTAAATATGTCAGATAAAAAACCATAAATATTTTATTCAATCATCTGTTTAACAATACTAAAAATGCTTATTCACAGCATTGTGAAGATAAAACTATATGTAAGGAAAAGGTTATGTTTTATAAACTTTAAGAAAAAGAAGGAAGAATGAAATTTATTATTTTAATATTGCTTGTATTTAGTAAGTAATTACTAATAAATTTAATGAATAACTTTTTAAACAAAATATATAATAAATTTGAATTTGGTTGAAGTAAAATGCGATACATTAGCTGACTTCCAGTTTTAGACCACCAGTTGAGGTCCATAGGAATTAATGAGTAATAGTATTCGAATAGTATTGCATTAATGTAATTATTATAGTTATTTATTATAATATGGTATATTAAAATAATATTAATATTTACAATATTATGGTTAATTATTCTGTGTAACTACCACCTCCTTTCTCTGGGGATCTTAAACTGCAATTTTGCAAATAACCCCACAAATGTATTTGGAAATGATTTTTCAGATTTTATAGTCGTTGAGCCGGCACAAGATTTGAACAGTCCAATAAAAATCGTACCAAAAAATGTGAGTACTGTAAGTGCAGATGTAATTTGAATAGCATCATAGATAACGGCCAAAGAATAATAATTCTGTAGATATTCAAAAGTGTGGTTGGTCAGGAAAAAAGAAAATTTGTTTCTCCGTTGGCGCCTTCGTTGCTCCCTAATCACTGGTACAAGCGGCAATTTTCCGGTACTCCTCTCGGAGACCCATCGATGACCGATCCGGATGCAATGAATGTGGCGGCCAAACAAGCCGAATTTCAGGGCCTACTTCAGGACCTGTACGAAGCCGAAGCGGCTGTAAGTAAATTAGTAAAAGTACAGGAATTCCTTGATTTGTGCGGTTAATGGGTCCTCGAGATATACAGCCTTATAGAAAACCGCACTAATCAAACTCAATAAACCATGAAAAATAATTAAAGTTTAAAAAGACATTTGCTCAAAATGTACCTAGGTATGCTGCAATGCATAATTTATGAATCATTAAAGGATATAGTTAATTTTAAAGGAAGGGTAATGTAAGCTTTATTTTTGGTAGAACCGTAGAAATGGTTCAACTGCATGATTGCTGCGTCTGCCGCTGAAGGCGCTATCGTCAATCACTAATACTTCCTAAGGTTCCCGTCGCTAAAAAAGGCGCACTAAACAAAATTTATTCCGTATTTTTCAATCAATTAAAACTGCACTAGTTTTAGTATTTTTCCGCAAATAATTTTGTTTAGAGGCAGTTCGATCCCCCCCCCCCCCCACCGGTATTAGTTCTCTTTCCACGTCATCCTTCCTCAAAGATTTTATAAAATTATTTTATAAACAATGCTACTGAGCAGGTGAGGATGGAAGCGAGCGAGGTTTCGAGGACGCAAGAGGTGGCGTCGGCGGCGGCGGACGCCCTGGAGGAGGCGACGAACAAGGTGCGGATGCTGAGCGCCGACCTGGAGGCGGCACAGGAGCGGGCGGCGGGGGCGGCGGCGAAGGCGAGGACGGCTCAGCTGCAGGTGTCGGCCCACGACAGGCTGATGTTCGAGGCCCGCCAGAGAGCGGACGCCCTGTCCGCCCAGATGGTCTCCTCCAGGCCGAACTGGCCTCCGCCCAGCAGAGCTACACCCTGGCTAACTCCACACAGCGGCTGGAGCGCCAGGGTCGCCTCCTGCCCCCCAGCTCGTACTCCGAACAGCCCTTACGCGACATCCCACAGTACCAGGACTCGGCTTACTATCCTATTTCCCTCAGTAATCCCGCACTTGGTCCCTATTCTGAACGCTACTCTCCCTATAACTACGGCCAGAAAAAAACCAATTATCCTTTCTTGTACCTCTAATAGTAAATAAGAATTTTTGATTGAATACAGAAAATAATAAAAATATTTTATCCGTGAACTCTAGTTTATTGGAAATATTAGAAATAAAAATGTATTCAAATATTGTCTATAGGAAATTGATTCGGTTCTTATTATTATAAGGAATTAAGGTATTACTTGTTTAGTGCTCCACAAGAACTAGGAATCACATTATAATTTATTTAAAAATAAATGTTTATATTAAAAATGAAAAGCAGTTTTATTTCGGAACAGTTAGAACAGGATATTTATATTTTACTAGGTTTACTGGCTTTGCTCTGATGGTTCATATAATAATAATTCTTCAGTAGTGATATAATTACCTAAATCCATTAAACATTGAAATAATTTTTTGAAATCACTGTTATATTGAAAAGAAGTTCAAGAATGTATATAATTCTGGGCATAACTTCATTTATCAAGTATAATTTTGTCAATGCAGATCATAACAATTCTATATATTCTGAATATTTTATAGCAAACTCTGACACATTATCATTATTTGGTAATCTGTTTTTTTTTAATACAACACAATTAAGCACAATATTTCAGCAGTTACTAATTAAATTTCTTGAATCATGTGTACCTGAGAATTCTGATCATTTCTATATTGTAATTTATTTACCATATGATTAAAAATATTTAAAATACAGATATCTTGAAATGTTATACATAGGGAAGAGATTTGATTTTATAACTTATGGGAAATGATTTGGGAAGAATGAAATTGATCATATTAATTTTATTTGGATTTGGTAAGTTATTAATGTCAGAGGCTAATAAATATATTGTTGTTGAAATATTGAATAATTATAATTTTATTTCGAAGTTAATTTTAAGACCATAAAGTTTGATTGCCATAAAGCATGACAATTTTTTTTAATGACATCAATTGCAATTTTAATTTATTTAGTTTTTCTTCTTACATTCTTTCATTACACTTCATATTCTAAAATCTATTAATTAACGATTTTATTCGTTAGTTTTAATGGTTTTTACAACTAAAATAAATATTAAAAGTAGTATTTATATAACATTAAAATATAAAAGTAAGGCTGAATAATTATTCAATTTTTTTCATAATTCGTTGATAAGATATATGATCCTTTTCAGATTTCATAAGTCCAAAGTTGGGGCAAGATCTGAAAATTCCAATAAAATCCGTGCCACAGAATGTAAGTACTATATTTCAGTACCATATCTGAACTACTGATTTCAATTGCCCATGATTTTTTAAAAATTTGTTATTAGTCAGACAATTTCATTTTAAAATTTAAAATTTATTATTATCACAATCTTATATGAATTAAGAATTATATGAGATTAGAAATAATTCATTGTACAAGTATTTTTACAATGCTGAAATATACTTCATGAGTGCATTTCTGAAAAAATATGCACTATATTGAATCTGTGTTTTATTTTCAAATATTATGACGTTTGTTCTAACATTTTTATTGTATTAAATCCAATATTTTTTGTTTGTTAAAAGAGTTTTTATTTTCTATGCCTGTTGGGTTTGTTGTGATATTTTTAATTATTTTCCTCAAGTTAATTTTGCATTGTACTCTATTTTTTTTTTACTAGTTGCAGGTTGGTATTGTTTTATGTACAATATTTTTTTATGTCTTGTGCTAGTACTATTTTTTCATTTAATTTTCCTCTTAAAAGAGGTTTCAAATAATTTATGTATATTTAAGTCTTCTGATATACTATATAGTGCTTTATATTTTTTAAGTAGTCACTTCTTTTTGTTTTCATTTAACAGAAATTATATAAGCCCTTATGTCTCCTTTTATTTCTGTTTCATTGCAAAATGCTTTTGTTGGATTCACCCTACACACCAAGCTACTTGTTAGTTTTTCCTATTTTCTATTAGTAATTTATTTTGTATTCTCACACTGACATATGTTTGCTAATTAAATGTGGTTCCCAATGCGGCTTCAATTTTTGTTACGTTATTGCCTTACTGTATAATTATTGAAAGAATGATATGGTTGCCTAGAAACTGAAAAATGAGGTCGGACAAGGAAATAGGAAGTTTGCCCCAGGTCTACCGTCGGAACGTTGGTTCCAGAACAACCGGTGGTACAAGAGGCAAGCATCCGGTATGCCACTTGTCGATCCATCGGTCAACGATCCTGCTGCAATGAATGTGGCTGCAAAACAGGCCGAATTGCAAGATCTACTTCACGAGCTGTACGAAGCTGAAGCGGCTGTAAGTAAATAAATGAACAAAATCCTAAATCGACATGTTCCTTACTACTTCATTAATATCATTCATGGGACACTAATGTATTTTCCATGATCTGGTTAATAAAGTCATTCTTCTGTGGGAGTTCTGGAAGTGGGTGAATGAATGATTTTAATGTGAATGGAAAATCAAAGGTTTAAAATAATTTTCTTAGGTTACTATTCAGATATATATTCAATTGGATGCTTTGTATATATTTTATAAAATTCTGCAATTTATTTGATCTTATTATTAACTATTGCAATATTATTAACTAGTAATTAATAAAAATGAACACCGCGTTATTAGCCCCTAAAGTGCCAGATATACAATACAGCCTTGGGAACAACACATTGTTAGAGGTATCACTGTTGGCTGACGTTCATCAAAAGATTTCCTGTTATTGTTTCACCACGTCAATTATTCACTAATTTGACGGACGTAATAGAAAAAATAAACAAGAAAATAATTAAACCGGTGGATAGAGAAGCGAGCGGAGAATTCGGGAGGAGCCGGGAGCGATCAATACGCATTCAGTCCACGAATGATTCAGAAAATTGTGAAAAAAATATTAAAATAAAAAATAATTTAAATATATATATTGTGAAACGTCATATCCCAATGTTTGAAATTATTACGAATCGTTGAGTACAGGAAAAGCCTAGAGAAGTAACAGATCTGGGGACATACTAAAAGAGGGTCACGGTTAGCATGATTCGCGAAGTTGGAGTTTGGTGTTCGCTTCCTCCAATTGTATCAGTTCTTGAAAAGAATCTTTGCCCGCTATCCTCGCTCAAAGAGCTTATGAAATTGCTTTATGCCACTTTTTGTAATACAAATCTAATTAACAATGCTACGGAGCAGGTGAGGATGGAAGCCAGCGAGGTTTCGAGGAGGCGCTATCGTCAATCTCTCTCTAATACTTCCTAAGGTTCGCGTTGCTAAAAAAGGCGCACTAAACAAAATTTATACCGTATATTTCAATTAATTAAAACTGCGCTAGTTTTAGTATTTTTCCGCACATGGTTTTTTTTTAAAAGGTTTGATGTTGGCCCCCCCCCCATCGGTTATATTAGTTCTCTTACCACGTTTTCCTTCCTCAAAGATTTTATAAAATCATGTTATACAACATTGTTGTAGTACAAATCTAATTAACAACGCTACTGAGCAGGTGAGGATGGAAGCGAGCGAGGTTTCGAGGACGCAAGAGGTGGCGTCGGCGGCTGCGGAAGCCCTGGAGGAGGCGACGAACAAGGTGCGGATGCTGAGCGCCGACCTGGAGGCGGCACAGGAGCGGACGGCGGGGGCGGCGGCGAAGGCGAGGACGGCTCAGCTGCAGGTGTCGGCCCACGACAGGCTGATGTTCGAGGCCCGCCAGAGAGCGGACGCCCTGTCCGCCCAGATGGTCTCCCTCCAGGCCGAACTGGCCTCCGCCCAGCAGAGCTACACCCTGGCTAACTCCACACAGCGGCTGGAGCGCCAGGGTCGCCTCCTCCCCCCCAGCTCGTACTCCGAACAGCCCTTACGCGACATCCCGAGTACCCGGACCCGGCTCAAGCGGCACCTTACTACCCTTTCGACGTCCGTAATCCGGCACCGTTTCGGCCCGAGCCCGAACGTTACGTTAGGTATAATTACGGTCAGAATAAAAACACGAATTATCCCTTCTTGTATTTGTAAAACAATTTGAAATAATAAATTAATTTATCGGTTAGCGTAATTTGAATTAAAGTATTTAGGTCATAAACTTCAGGATCAAATATTATTTTACTGGCATCGACTTGTATAGGAATCAGAAACTGAGTCTCTACTGTGTTGACTGTTCTGTACAATTTTCAGTACCTACGAGGACAAAGTATACCTGTCGAAGATCGACGCGGAGGATCAAATGGGAAGAATGAGCCCGCTGGTCAGAAATTATTTCAGTCACCGCGTTTGTGCATAATTTCGATTAATATAAAATTTGGGGCTGTAACTATATCAAATTCAGAGTCTGGCTAGGAAAGTTAGGTCCGGTTAATTCCTTCCTGACTTGTCGATTCTGAGAATGAATTTCTTCTCGCCTTGAACTTTCGACTGCTTCAATAGCGGTAGGCCTCTCATTAAACAGCTTTTAGCCTTAATCGTGTTCTAGCAGCAAACGCGATATTTTGGTTATTCTTTATCTTTGACTTTAATAACGTAACTTTTGCTTCTTGCGGATTGATTAATTTCATATAGGACCATGTAAATATTACTATGTTATATTGTGTTAGCGACCAACGATGACGAAAATCTAATACGATTTATCATACTAGAGTGAACAGAATATCACGGGAATATTGAATATTTGATTTTTCAATTTTCCTATAAAAGCGTTCTAATTTTTCCCCTCATCGTTTAGCTTGATATTTTATGCTCTACACAACATAATTATTTTCTTGTTCCGCTACCCCAACAAGAGTTAAAATCTCCAGTCATTTTATTCCGGAAAAACCTCGACTTTTATAATAGCATTTTCAGTATGCAATAATTTTCTATACTGGCTCCATTCAAGCGGCGACGTATAAGCCCGTTTGGGAGTGGCGCTAAAGGAGCTTTGTCATTGCTCTCTCAGTTCGGATAGAGGTTAGTTTGCTTTCGACGACGCCTTCGGATATGGTCACGGGCGTGTCATTCATGAACTCCTCGAGGCGTTGAAGATTTCGATCTTCGACGACCTTACGGCGTTTCGCAAACTGTCCCGACAATGCGATATCGCAATAACGCTAAATTGCACAAAATTGCGACGACCGACTGGACCGCCGGCGGCTCACGTGAATCACTTATGTCAGGATAGATATACGCCCGTTACTAGCAAGTGGCTAATGCGTTGCTGACATTTTATATATTCAAATATATCCGGGACTATACGCTATAGCGGCGGTATTTTGGCATTGCTCGAAAATGTTGATACAAATTTTTTACTACTCAAAGTTAATTTTCCTAAATAAATGTATAGAGTATCCTTTTTTAAGAAAAAATTCGAAGTGTTCTAAAGGAGTTTTTTTATAAATTTCACTCGGGAAATACATTCCCGTGGGGAGAAAAATTCTCATCTATCCGGCACTAAGCGTTACGCAGTCAGCCTAGTCAATTGATTCAGACAAACTTATATAGATTTTTAATTCGTTCGAACTTGTACTTCCTGTATTACGTTCTTCTTCTCTTAAATAATTGGACGGAAAACATTCTATTTGGGATGTCTTAATTAGAGTTTATGCAAGCGGAAGTATGGGATAACAGTTTGAACCCAATTTGCAATATCTTTGGTAAGCGCAGGAATATCTTTGGAATGAGTACTCTGCCAACCATTTATTGGTGACACTATTTAGTTGTAAGGGTGCCAATTTTGGTATATTTATCTGTTGAATCGAATGGTTGGAATGACTGGATAGTTTAGAAATGAAGAATTTATATCGTTCATAATATCTTAATAGCATTGAATTATTCCTATTTGTATCGCCTTTGCGTTATCCTGGTTGCCACCGGCCATCAACGTGTTTAAGTACCTCTCGAATCTGCTGAAAAGTTATTGAAGACGAAAAGCAGAAATAGGTCTAGCGTATGTGAGACGGAAACGCGTATCTTAAATTGCACTATTTGTGCTTACGTCGGCCGTTCGTGCATTCTTTGGCCATTTTGTGAGGCCTTACTTGCTTCCTTAAACGTAAGGCGTTAGAGACCCATAATGGGGCTAGAGTTGTCACATGCCTGTACCTGGAAGCGAGTAGAGAGGATCTCATATGAGGGCCATGAATTATGGTCGTCTTGGCAAGAGGCCGAAAAAAACCGAAAGTTAGTGTTGCGAAAGCAAAGCGGAATGACAATATAGATGCTTTCACGATTATTTAAGCTATTTAACATCCGCATTATATCACATATTCTTTGTATTTAACGCAGTTCTGCATGCAACTAATTTACGGGTTGCAATGATAATTAAAAAAGCACACGCCTCCCCCCCCCCCGTCGACCATAACACCGTTTAATCTCACGACTAGAGTTGTTACTTTCACTTTCGGGATCTAGGATAGCTTTTGTCCGAAAGGCGTCGCTCTTAATTGCTAACTCTTCGTTTAGCAATTAAAGGAAAATGTACAGATGGTAAGGGGTACAAGGAGAAAAATCCTGTAGCAATTATTGTCGGGCATGGGAGAGATATATGCCGCGCGGCTGCAACTGGGTTAATGGTCCGGCGGCCTTCGCGGCGACCAAGGGCCAGAAAACAACTCACCGACCTACGCTCTTGTGTAAGTACTCCAGAATAGAGAGAAGGAGAGTTTGCTTTCGATTTCTGTCAACGTTATATATATATATACATCAGTCAGTTTTTTTCACCGTTAAATTATTTTTCTACTTTCCATAAGATATCCAAGGACCGACAAGCCCGAACGAATTAAGCCGTCTAAATATCTGAAAATTTATGTCTGCCGGCCTCGAAACCGCACTTCCGAACTTTAACATTTGGAGTGAAATCGAAACCACGTTTGAACGATTTAGCTCGGAAAACCCGGTGCCGCCTTAAAGTAGATTAATGTGGATTAACATGGATTAACGTGGATTAACATGGATTAACGTGGATTAATATGGATTAACGTGGATGGATTAATATGGATTAACGTGGATTAACATGGATTAACGATTAACGTGGATTAACGTGGATTAACGTGGATTAAAGTGGATTAAAGTGGATTAACGTGGATTTGGATTAATGGATTAACATGGATTATATGGATTAACGTGGATTAACATGGTGGATTAACGTGGATTAATATGGATTAAGTGGATTAATATGGATTAATATGGATTAACGTGGATTAAACGATTAACGTGGATTAACAGTGGATTGTGGATTAACATTGGATTAACATGGATTAACGTGGATTAACGTGGATTAACGTGGATTAACGTGGATTAACGTGGATTAACGTGGAATAACGTGGAATAATTTGTATGATGGTGGATTAAGGTGAAGAATGGTCCATTAAAGTTGAGTAAGGTAGATTATGGTGGATTAAAGTGGAGTAAGGTAGATTAAGGTTTGTTAACCTTTTAATTAAATAATAGGTTGAAGTATCCCTGAATTTAGAGATATTGCCTTATTGCTACTTCGACGGGAAGAAAAGAATATATTGGGAGTAAAAATTATTTCAATCTCTATCCTGGGGACTTGACATGTGTCAGTCCTAGTAGACTCTAGAGGGGCTAGCCCCGTCTATTCATCTAATGGGCTAACGGGTTATTGAGTTTGTTGACCCTGGGCAACAGGTAAAAATTCCAAAAACGCTGATCTTAGCAACAGTTGTCCTTGAGGTTGCCTCGACATCGTAGTCATAGTTAAGCGTACTAACTGTGCAATACTAATAGGCGAGGCACAATCGTAAACAATTGAAAAAATGTACCCATCACTTTCAATCAAAAGTCCATCTCCCAAGTTTTGCCCCTGTTTTGCTTGCTCTAATATTGATTTCGTAGGTAAATAGAATTCTGATCTATATCAAGCCCTCAAGATCTGACTGAAAATATGTTAAATGTGTGGCGTGGACACTCTAATCTAGGGTTGCAGGGCCACATTCAATAAATATGTACAAGAAATTCTATTATTTTTTCTATGATTCATCCCGTTTATCTGTCCCTAATGATCGGGACGGTTGATTCCGGACCTGCGAGTCCTTCAGTGAAATCGAAGATCGTGATCGAAATGGATCATTCAGCTGCAATCAATATTTATCATCACCGATCTTATTCGGTCCTTGAGCTGTAGAGAACTCAGGAGGTCGTTCCCATATTTTCGAATTCGATTTCGGTAAACCGGCTTCTCTTTCTTCTGAAGAAAAAATAAACACAAAATACATCATTTTTAATTCGTTTTTCCGCGTTTTAACATTTGGGCGTGTGTGGCGAAAGTGACAGGAAGCTTGCTCGGCAGCCGTGTCATTCCCGTGTACACAAATTATTATTTCCCTTCATTATGCACCGCTAAAAATAACATTTCGGTATTTAGGCAGAAGTAGAAAAAACGAAACGTTCGTGACTACCGTATACCATGTCGTCTCACGTTAATTGAAACCTGCGTACAGAATAATTAGACGGGTAATAACACCTTTCACGGAAAAATCTCATGATCACTGAAGGATGGATTGTGATGATAGCAATAATTGTTACATAATAAAAACAATTATTCGGAACAATAATCGGGAGATAGCGGGATTAGGATGATGACTTTGTATGGCAAGGTCGCGCAGAAACCTGGCTTTAAGATCTGCTTGTAGGGTTAGTTTGGCGACATAGTTATTTTTCCTATATTTTTTTAATATTTGAATTTCGTTAATATTTTTCGGTTTCGCCGACCGCCACAGTTCAAGACCGCGTTTTCAAATTAAGTATAGTTTTGTTGTTGTTTTGGGGGTACCGTAGATTTCGTGTGTTTCTGTCTCCTCTCACTGGTTTTGTCTTTTGCAAGAGCGGTTTCGGCTGCTCGCCATCTTCAGTACCGGTGTTAGTCACTTTGGCACTTTGGGTGTTTTTTGGGCCTACTCACTTCACTGTCACTGTCACTTTATCGTCATCCAAAGTGACTAACACCGGCGAGAGGAGACAGAAACACACGAAATAATTTATTGTTTAAACCTAGTTTTGATTTATTATGTCAAGCACAATTATCCCGTATAAGCCTTCGGAATTACATAGGAAGGTTGACCTCCTCTGGGCGGCCTTATGACATATTCCCAAATCCTGACGAAATTGCATATGTTCACCCCCTAAAGTGTAATTTGAGGCGACCGTCCTCCCGTGTTTAACCCGATGTCCGGGCTCGACAGAAGGGACGGGGGCGAGGGAAAGTACAAGGGGAGTCCCCACCACTGTCGGGGGCCGGCCTGTGGCATCCTGTCCAAAGTCCAGTCTGACTCCAGCTCCAGCCCACCACACCAGCTAGCCCCTCCCAGCACTAGGTGAACAGTGATTAGAGAGACACTGCCAGTGATATCACACATCCGGCCATGGACATCAGAACCGTCACCGCTCTGGCCCTCCTTATGGCCGCCACCTGCCTAGCCAACCGATCGGATCACAGGAAGGTAATATTAACATTTATTTTTCAACTTATCACCGTAAAGTGTTTGTTAAACAGCAATTTATATCTGCTCTACCGTGAAGTTTCATCGACCTCTGTGCCGGTATCACCTCCAGACAGTCGAAACACATGGTTTATCTATAATTTTTTTCTAATGTTTTTTTATCGATTATGGTACAACAAAAATTAAATGGAACAATTAATGTACTGACAACAATTCAGAAATATTTCATATTTTTTAATCGTTGTATACTCAACAAAATCTGGGAACATAATTTATCTCCTACTACGGAAGTGTTCACACATCGGCAGTGCCGGTAACAACCTCACCGTAAAACGGAACGCTACTGACGGTGGCGAGAAGCCAAAATTGGTCTGACGGGGTGAATTTTTATGGCGCGTTTTTCAAAAATCTCCAGGCGCCAGTTTCCGTTGTTTTTTAGCACGAGGAAAAATCGGTGAGGTATTGGAAAAAGTCCGCTGGGAGCATCAGAAGTCCCGGGGAATCCTACAGTGATCCGTCCATTTCCCAAAGCATTAGAGAGTTCTTATATAAAATTTTGGTAGAATTAACGAGCGGCTCTTGCTGTGTGTCGCAACAGGTGCTCGTGTTCGCTCCGGTATCGCCATTGTAGTCCGATAAGTTGGAAAAACGAGGAGGGAAATATGTTTCGCTTTATAATTGGAGGCTTGGGAAAAAAATTCCCTAAGTCCCCCAGTTCCTTGCTAAGTTCCCACAAGTATAATTCCGGGTGGCGTCTTCAACGTACTCCGGGGCGACGGGGACACAAGTGGAAAAAGATTGCCGGTGTGAAATGTTTTTGATTTTAGTGAAGCGTTAAAAAATCTCGGACCTACTTCAACGACCGGTTAGTTCTGACACTCAAGGTGGGCAGGTAAAGGTCATTAGCGTTCATAAATTCATTTCATCGCCTCACTTACAGTCATTCGTGGAGAGACAGACTCGAATTCATAATATCACCAATGTACAGTGGCTTCCTAAGCCTGTTAATATTACCAGTAAATAATTACATATATATAATAACAATAAAAGTGCGGGGAAGACGACAGGTAAAGGGAGGAGGAATTGTTGGCCGTGAGTGTGACACATGTGGGGTAACTGGGGTAGAAAAATTCGGTCTTGCTCTAGTGACATTGCTCAGCGGAAAAGTGGTATATTTTCACACCTCTCGGACGCTGTTATAATTGATTTATAACAGCGCCTGCTAAAACTCTGTCCATTTTATTTCACGCCATAAATGAAATTGAAATATTGAGTGTGGAAAACAGTTATTATTTAAGTCAGTGCGCTGCGTGCACTAACGCGGTGATGCGCGCCACCGAATTCGGAGAAATGTGAATATTATTATTCTTTGTAAACTTAGTGGGGAACAAACCTGGTATTGTTAGTGTTGTTACATATAAATATGTATATATAATGTCTATATGTTTATATAATGGTGTGAATGGACCGAGGAACACAACATTAAAAAGGGATATTTGCGGTGGGATAATGTTCAGGGAATTTTCATGGAATGTATAGGCATAACCATGCGTAGCGTTAATTGCAGTATTAATTTAGTTGATGGCGCAGTTAATACTTCAGTAATTTACTCAATTCAATTCCCAGTATTATTCGATACTCAAGGATTGACTAAACGCCGCGAAGCCAAAACGGGTCTACATTGGCGTTTCTAGACAGGCAGATAATCTGAAATATTAAAATTTAATTCACCGATCACTGAATCCTGGCTTTATACATCGGAGCAAATACGGTCAAGTCGGACTGAGATATCGTATCTGCCTTAGGTATTGACGGAAAAATCGCCCTACAAAGGACAGTAATTTCACTCGGGCGTAGTCCCGTTCGGATTACAAGTTCCGCGGGTGACGTCTCCGGAAATTTAACATATTCAATGCTTTCTCCAGTCGAGCGTGAACAACTCGATGGCCACGATCGGAGAAAGCGCAACAGTTGCAGTGCGTTTTCCCGATTTCAACGAGAAGTGCAAAACTAGATTTTGAGCGGTTGAAAAAGATATAAAATAATATGAAATCAGATATCGAGAGGAGCAGGATCGGTACAATCTAATACAGTTGTGTCCATGAGAAGCTGTTATGAAACGCGCTCACTCTTTGAGGATCGTGAACTGGCGCAATGGAACATATTTCATTTTTACTTTTACTTCTTGCTCTGAAGTCATTCTTTCGTCTCATATCTCAGGGATAATTTTATTGATTCCATTCGCTTTAGGTAAGTTAATTTTTTTAGGTCATTTCTGTTTTTATATTCTCCCCCTCCCCACCCTATTAATAAAAGATTATGTATCTATTATTACGGAAACCTCTCATCTCTGTCCCATATCTATACGCCGAAGGTTAGCATATATGAAGGGAATCCCGTCGTGAATTTTTCAATGCACGTTCTGCACATTTCATGTACTCGATGAACACAATTCATCAACTGTACAAGTGACATATTCAGTCCAATATTGTATAACTCATGTTTGAATGAATGACTTGGTTCTCTTCCGTCATTTAGGAATATTATTGTTGTTATTCATTTATTCACTTGGCGAAAGGGACCCTTTTCATACAGTCAAAGGTGACCTCATACACTCGATTATAATTCTTGATGTTTTCGGTAATAAATGTTGCCTTTTAACGGTTCCAAGAGATTCGATTAAATCAGACGGAAAAAACCAGACCTGCATGTCTGCAGGTCGCTTTCCACGTAGGTTCTTCTTATGAAGACGAAGGGACGGGTCGTGGAGCAAGGTTGAGATGAATTTGAGACAACGGCGGTTTCCGGGCGAATACTAAGCGCGCACATCATCAGCGTGCCCGTGGGAACTTCCGAGCCGACTTTCTCGAGCGGCCGCGGGGTTCCAACTAGGAAAAGGAAACCGTCTGTTCGCCTGTCTTTCTCGAGGCCAGCTGGACTCGGTACAACGAATTAATAAAATCTCACTCGACACAGTTTCATCTCTGGCACTGGTCGGCACCGACAGTCCGCCAAAATCACTTGCTACTTATTAAATAATAACTGACCCATTACTCGGACACTGGGACGAGTGCCAAACAAATGCTAATAGATACGGATCAATATTTATAGAGAGTGGAAAATCCTGAGGGTCTACGGGCGTTGAAGGCTGGTTCATTACGGCCTTCTGGCAAACTTCCCTGATTAAGTAAAACAGGGTAGAATTATAATATAGAGGAGTTATAATAGATCAGCTTATCTGTTGGACATCCTGGGATAATAATAAGAATTTTATTTGCATTATCTCTTCGATGGTCGGCGAAGATTTGGAATACGGTCGTTCTTGTGATCTTCAGTCTTCACTTGCTGGTCTTATTTTTTCTGTGAAACAAAAGTTGAGATGTATACCGCCACTTAAATTAGGTTCAATTTTTATGAGGTGTGGTCCAAGGATTAAAAATGCTGTATTTCTTCGATTTTCTAAGATTCACCAGTTTTCCCCTGGGCTAGGCAAAATTCTGATTCTCTCCATGGGTATAACACGCATATCATTGCTGCTAATCATCAATAAAGGTTTTAATTCATTAGTTCTCTTCGAGAAACAATTCCAGTTTTTTTCAGATATTATAGTTATTATAGACATTACCCGTATAAAGAACATATAGGCGTAATGCGTGGTGGGCGGTAATCGAAGCCGTGTAGCTAAGTCCTAGTAAAGGGGTCAAGTTAGGAGCTTAAGTGCGGTGTTAGTGTGAAAGAATCAGCTGAGTGCAAAATTTAGTAGTTTCGGTTTTTTTTTCCACGGCGTTGTAATTTTCGCAACTCTGAGGAAAATGCGCAGGCGGTTTCGCCTGAAGTGGCTATTACAATACATAGAAAACCTATGTAAAAACCTATGTATGAAAACCTATTAAAGGCGGTGCTCATATTTCAGTTTACTAATTAATTTGAAGAATAAAGATATTTTCTAGCTCAACGATTTCACTGTCTAAGGCCGTGGATTGTAACTGAAAGTTTTTCTGCGCAGATATTTGTAAAATATAATAGAACGCTGGACTTTTGCAATTAGGCTCGTCCCCCAATTGCGCAATACCCTTTGAAATTGCACCAGCGTGGAACCGATTCGACCTGGACGGGTATTTCCAATAAAGTTCATCTTCTTGAAAATAAATTGGTCCCCATCGATTGACCAGGCTGTGTTGTTGGCTTTCTTCACCGGGGAACTATTCCCAGCGGGCGTGAAAGGGCTAGGAACGGTCAAATTTCGTGATTGAAGCCGATTCGGTGTCGATGAGGATTCGGTCGAATGAATACCACCTGTTACTGTATAAGATCCCGCTAACGTTTTAACAATTTACAAAATACTGTTTTTTTACGACGAAGATTCGCACGATTTCTAGAACGAAATTACGAAATATTCGTAACTATTTGTGTGATGTGTTTAATTTAAAGTTTTAATTTTACTCAACAATGTATCGGCTCCTCTGCATCACACCAATGCTGCCTATAGAAGCAGGGAAGTGCCCTGATACATTTTGATTCCTCCGAAATTCGTATTATACTTTGTAGAGACCCAAAAGTAAAGGGTTACTCCAATCAAAGTATATGCTGTATGGAAACTGATAGTGTAATTGAAGCATTGCTACTTCAGTGTTCAACAAATATTCCAGCGGCTGGAAATATTCCTGGAATCGTCTTCGAATTCTGTTCAGGCACAAATCTTCTACGCATTGCGTATTCAACGATCGTACGTTTACAATAAAGTCCTCCTAGATGCTTATCTCTAGGCTACGGAATCGTTTATTTACCTGATTTATGATAAACGTTATAAAAGTCCTTGCGCGTTTTCAATAGAGGTTTAGAAATTTGTTAAATCAAATGAGATTAATCGGACTTCTGTGATATGTGCTTTTCAATAAACCTTGCTCAGCTGTTCGGACCAACGTATCTAATTTTGGTCGAAAACATTCCAAGAATTTTTCCAAGAAAGAAAGCCGGAGCTCTGTGCCTGAGCTTCATAAGGTAGAGGAGGCGGTGGAAATGGAAGTAGAGATGGAAAAGACACTGAGAAGATTTAAAAAGAAGCTACAATAAAAAGCCTGGGCAATAGCGAGCGGCCGCCTCTTGAGCAACTGTGGACTGTTGCGTGCTTAAGAAGATCGCGTGTCGACCCAAAGAAAGGCGACTCCGATTCGGACAGAACGGACCCCAGAGTACAAATATAACTCGTACTGGACGCGAAAATAAACTTTGATATTTTATTCTGTGACGGATAAATAATCGTATTCATCAAACGGAAGATTGGGATCGTGCGTCGTTGCTTGCAGAAGAATTCGTTCGGGTTTAACTCTGAAAATTGATTGAGCGATTTTAACGAAAGCATAACTTTGGGACCGGGTTTTTCGCGCCGGCGGGATTACGATTTAAATTCGTTAACGACTTTCTCCGGACGCTCTTAGAAATGCATTTCGGAAATTATCAGCCGGAATATTCGGGACGCGCTCCGTTGTTTTCCGGTGAAAGGTGTTATTGCGCAATGGCGGCCCGGTGTTAACATCGGTTGATTACATCTGGCTGTGGAAGGAGGGGGCCCTGAATCGCCTGCATTCTTTCGGACCGACGAAAGAGAGGCCCGCGCTCTTCCTTCGTAACCCCGATCCTGGACCATTTGTCCGGCCCTGGACTCCATATGGCGCAACGGCTTCCGCAACTTGCGCCATGCGCGTGACTTGGAATTTGTTTACGCAATATATTGTATACAATATATATATATATATATATATATATATATATATATATATATATATACTGCATTCAATACCTTAGTCCTCTGGATCCCTTCTGACCCTTGAAAACGCGACATTATTAATATTTTTAACCCAGTATTCTGAAAATTGTGTTCACATTTCTCACAGCGTTACTAAGACAAGGTAAACATTTCTGTCCGGAACGCAATCGGTTTAGAGGTTACAAAATTTGGCCAGATTTTCACATACGAAATTTATTTATTATTAATTGTGAAAATAAACGTGAGGTCCGAAATATTCTACTTTTTATTTACCAATGGAGTTAGGTACAATAATGTTCATAAAAGAGGCAATTCATGAAGAGGCAATAATTCATACCTTTCATAACTTTTTTGAGGATAAAAATGGTAGGCAGTTGAAATTAGTTTATGCAGTAATGGAGACGATGGAAGAAGATTATTTACAGGGCTCCAAATGGTCTTTTGAGTGAGGCTTTGAACCGGAAAGACGGAGTTGAGGCTTACTTTCAAAAAGTAGAAAAAAACTGTTTACTCGCACTTTTGCGCCCGGAGTATAAATGAAAGGTCTTCGTGAGTAGTCCATCTTAGTTTTAAGGGCGCACGATTCTCCAGTCCGCTCATCCCTCGCCTTGATCTCGCATGTGACTCGGGTCGGAGAAACGTGACTTCCTAGATCGGCAAAAGTAACCGTACCGGGTGATATGTCGCCTTCAAAATTCGCGTATCCATTTAATTCCTCCGTACACTGGGAATAAGATTACAACGTAATTTCTGTCGCTCCTGATCAACTACTGGAAGAAGTTTAATCAGAAGAAATTTAATCCGACTGTTCAAAAAAGCCATTTTTTTAAATCGTACAGGACCTCCTTTAAGTAAGTAAATTTGTATCGAGGAGATATCGAAAAGTCGAGGACATTAGTCCAGGCAACATTCAGGATGATTGCTTCAGCTGTTACTGCAGTATTTACGACCCTCTGAATGGAGATTGCCGATCAAGACCAATTACATAAATCGGGATCAGTTGTGTACAGATCTCGTTAGTATAAGTACCAATAAAAGGCTGGCCAAGATCAAGAATCAAGGAGGACTTTCTAATGGGGTAAATTGGTGTTTTATCCCCGAAGCAAGCTGTAAATCGCGGCGGTAAAAAATATGACCCGAGTAACGTTCTGAACTGTAATCAGCGTAAATTTTTTGGTTCCGGTTCTCGTGCCGGTATAAATTCTTGATGCCCAATAAACATTTGTGGCGGCCTATAGCCTTCAGTGGATGGAATGGCGGTCGTCCCGATTCAGACAGTTTAACGGAATTAGCGGCCACCAGGTGTTTTTTATAGCCATGAAAATTGACAGGTATTCCAATTATAAGACCAGCGATTCGCCTACGCCTTTAAAGATGATTTTCAGTACGATACACGGAGAAGTAGACACTTAAAGAACAAGCCTTTTTATTTCTTCGTTTATGAAATAATTAGCGTCCTGGGAGGGACGAACCTCATTTTGCAGGGGTTGACCCCATGACAACACCCGAGTGGACAGCAGAAGGAAAGGGCAGACAGACCGAGGTTCTTCCCACAACATCACGTTATCCTATCGGTAACAATTTTCTACGTTATTTATACCAACCCGAACCATGAGCAAATCCCGATGAAACGCGTATTCTTCGACACTGAATATATTACCAATCTTGTTTCCGTCAAATGCACACTTATATCTGGGATATTCCGAACTGGTTCTCCTGCGTTAAAAGGTGATAAACGTCTCGGGTGCTCGTCCATCATTTTAGACGACCGTTCCCGTTTAACCGAGTCGGTTGTACGCGTCCGGTTGTTGGCGGGTCTTATCTTTTACGACCGGCTTTTAAAACGGAGGAACTCCGAGAGGTGCCCCTAATCGGTATCGTAAATCCTCCCGTTCATTCACCGATAATAAACTAGGTTTTTCATATTTTACAGTATCTTGCATTTTGCAGTATCCCCTGGACAAATTATCTGAGCATATGTCAATAAAATTGTTTACTTTTTTCGGTCCTACTTATATTTTTTCCAATGTAAACGTGCTCGGACACGGTATAGCGTAATGTAGTCCTTGTCAAATGCTCACTATGAGACTTAGTCGGTTATCAAGTTTCAAGTTCAGGGTCTTGTTCAGAATTTGCTTATGTAAATTTATGACGTAAAGAAGCTGAGAAGTTAGAATCGATGAAGATCCATCATCGATGGTGAGCGTCGTCGGCACACCAGAGAGAATAAAATATAGTAAGCTGTATAAATATTTAAATACCCTGAAATTTGTCGTCGGGACTGCATCGGAAATGCAGTTATGTTCCGAAAAACGAGAATTGAGCGGCACGTCGGGCACGTAGTTTTCATTAGTTGTCGACACGCTGAGCACGACCCGGCCGCCTTAATGGCTTCGTTATCGGCATTAGGTCACGTAAGTTCAAGCGGCTTCTTCCTCCCTTCGAATTATCCGACGAACGCGGACTTCCTAGTCGCTTTGCAGAGAGAGCTTAGACGGACTTTTCACAGTCCCAATTATCAAGTTATAGAGCCCGATAACTTTGTGTATTTGATGAACTATTTAATTGACAACGTAGCGTTGCTGACGACGAGAATACGGGGAAAATGTTGACAGCCGAAAAACATTCACAGCTTCCTTTACTATAGCCGAGTTGCAAACTAAATCTCACTAGATTTGGGTCTAGATCCGTTTTTCTTCTTTTGTATAATAACGTCTTCTCCTATTTAGTCCTCACCCTCGTTGGGTATACATATGAATTTTAAGGTCAATCTTATAAGTATAGTACTCAGCTATTCCAAACAACAATTTCTTTTTTCAAGCATATTTATTGTCAGCAATGCTGGGGGGAGAGTGGGGTGTTACTACCCCCTCGACCAAATGCCAAATGAAAACCCACTCAATGGTTTAGTATTCCCTTTATTTTATACGAAGACCGAACAAAGACGGAGGGCTAACACCAGAAAGGCAGATAAGTGCGGACAATACTGTAGATAAGTGCCACCTCCGTACTGGTACTACTCTGACTCATTTAGATAAGATCGCCACTGAGATGAGAGTCATCGGCCGTTTGGAGAGTGCTCTATCATGGGCCCGCTCGAGAACGACTCCTTTCTCCAATTTTTGCCGCCGCCGCCGCCGCCGCCCCGTTCGAATCGCGCTTTCGTGATGTCGAACGTTCGATTGGGCGATGACTCGCCCAGTCAGGTTGCCAACAACGACACGAAGAAGAAGAAGAAGAAGGCGGGCAGTTGTATGGCCAGCGTCGATGACTGGCAGACGGCCGAAAACAAACTGTTCGAATAGTTGCCTAATCGCTTTCCTTTTCGCACCGTAGCGCCTTAATGAGGAACATCCCCCATGACGATCAGGCGGCTGTTAAAACACGCGTCACGTACTCCACGGCCCAGATGTTTGGTTGTTGGAGTGCCTCTTATAAATAATAATTATTATACGTTACGGCTCAGTGTTGTTTCTTATGCAATATTGTTGTTTTCTACTGTTATATTGAAGCTGTAAACTATGCATGGAAGTACAGGTGGCCTACTATCATTACAGAGCTACTTAAAAATCTAAATTTTGTAGGGGGTTTGAAACAACTTGGGTACCTCACAACCGCAATTATTTAGTTGCCAACCCAATATTTGATATTAAGTCTTCTTTTGTTGACAGGATGCTTCAGAGCAGGTACCCCATTTTATTAATAATTGAACTCCACCGACAAGGCCTGTCGAGGACTAGAAAGGCGAAGGATTTTTATTTCTTAATTTATACCATTACGCGTCCTTGGCTTCAATTCAAATCCTCTCTTCTTTAGAATTATATTTTAGATAATAACGCTCGCGTATATATGTATATATTAAATATGGTAAAATATGAAAGAATGATTTTCAAGTGCACTGCATTAAGTATTCAGAGTCTTGTCGGGCCGGAAATGTCTGAGCGATTAATGTATTTTAGGTCGCGTTTAATAACAGTCGGAGTCACTGGCTAATTTAGTCTCGTTATAATTGGATAGAAGCTAATCGTTTTTTAATGGCCAACAAGAACTTTTAGGGCGTGTCGGTCTAGATTGCGATTAATGTTTGTAATTTTAACAATGATAAAATCGTGATCCTTTTGAACTGCGAGCCCGTTGGAATTGACTTTTAATAACGGTCCAATCAGTGTTTGAACTTAAAGTGTCAACTTTATCGCAGTCTATCTATTTCGCGGATTCATTTCTTTTGGAAAAAACCAATTTCCCGATTTTCTAAAAGCTTTTTTATATTAAAATAAACCTCCCGAAAATTATCATACCGATAGGGAGAGAGAGAGAGAGAGAGGGAGACAGACCGAAGGAGTTCGAGTGAGTGTTCCAGTTACCGGGGTCAGGACCAGGATCAGCAGCACAATAGCAGCTTAGTTCGGGATGGCGGACTTGGGCCGTGTTTATTTTTCCGGCGAATATTAAAGCCCACGTACTCGGTCATTTCCCGGCACAATGGCAACCCCTTGTCCGTGTTGCCGTGAAAGCCCCAGCAGCCCTCATTGTTCCCTCTTCGCCGCCAATTATACGCGAAAATACTGCTCGACCTCATTCTCCGCTTCTTCCAGGAGAGTTTTTTTTACTTCTTTTTTGTTGTTGTTATAGCCTCTCCCATTATCCCATTATTGGATCCTATTTTCTAGTTCCGGTACAAGATACGGACCAATTATAATAACGATTGACCGCTCCGATAATTTCGTAATTGCGGTTCTGCTATACTCAGGATGATTGTATATATAAAAACATATAACTTCAATTTGAAGCTTATAATGGCTATGGATAATTCATTAAACGCCAATCCCTTTACCAGTTTGAAACAGAATATTAAATTTAGTTTAATATATACGATTACGCTAGTATTACGTGTGTGATTCTTGTAGTTACGTAGCCTGCAATAGCCTGTGCAATAAATAACCTTTATATATATATATATATATATATATATATATATATATATATATATATATATATAGTTTTGGGGGATTTTGTTTGTCTTAATTGGGTTGGGAGGGATTTTGTTAATCGGCTTGAGTCTTCGTCGGATAATCGGTCAAATATATATTTGATCACAGAACTGGTCAGAACTATTAGGTTCCGACTTCCAAATATATGGTAGGAAAGATACCTGGTACTGTGTATTTACGATCATAAAAGTTTTCCTGTCCAACATCTATTGAATCTATTGATCCAAAATTTATTGAAAAAAGTTTATTTTTAGTAATCTAGTTAATCGGTGCAAGTGCACCCAACGAACATTAGTTACGTACATTTCCGCACAACACTCAGGGGGCGCTAGTTTCTCGGTGCAAGTGTACCCAACGAACTTTAGTTAAGTACATTTCCGCACTACCCTCAGGGGGGCGCTAGTTTATCGGTGCAAGTGTACCCAACGAACTTTAGTTAAGTACATTTCCGCACCACCCTCAAGGGGCGCTAGTTTATCGGTGCAAGTGTACCCAACGAACTTTAGTTAAGTACATTTCCGCACCACCCTCAAGGGGCGCTAGTTTATCGGTGCAAGTGTACCCAACGAACTTTAGTTAAGTACATTTCCGCACCACCTTCAGGGGGCGCTCTATATAATTCCCTGATATGTATCCGTGCCAAAAGGCCCAATTACAGTTCGTTCGTGAGACGAATACATCAACCAACAGTCAACAACGAGCTATCGAACGACTACAATGGCCACTGTAGTAATCCCGCAGAAGTTCGATTTTAAGATAAGCCAGCTGTCATTACTAGAAAGCAGAGCGTCCTATTTAAATTTAATTGGCGCAAGTGCCAAATTAGAAAGTGCTTTCCTTTCCCCGACCAACCCGCTAGGCCGACTTTTCATCCGCGTCGCAATTTCTAGTCCTCCGATCGAAAGCATTATCCCGGCCGCTGACAGATGCGCCCTGAAGCGCGATTCTGAATTCCCGTTCGGCAATAAAAAAAAACCTTGAAATCTTAGTTGCGAAACAGACAACAATTCGTTTATTATTGCGAAACAATCGGTCGATATGGCATTAATGGAGGCCATATTTCAGATATGATATTCGATCCGCTAATAACCCCACTGACGGTAGTTAGAGCCTACGTGCTATTCGACGAAGGAATGCATGATTTATGAAGTGAATACATTAGAGATATTATACGCAATTACCATTTTATTTTAATGTACCTACAATATATATTCTAAGAGAATGTAGGACCTTCGGTACGATGACGATTTGAATGAAGTGCATATTGACGTCAGTAATTTAAATTATTCAATACCACAGAATTTCAAAATACGCAAGTGAGTTTCTTTTAAATTAACGGCTAAAATTTTACGAGCTGTTAGTTACAGGCATTGTCGCCAACAACGTGATTATATTGGGAAATAGACGATGGTTCGAGTCCGATGATTGATTTACGAATCAATTTGAAACGTTGCAACATTGCTGTACAATATAATCAATTGAATAGGCGTTTATAAAATAAAAAAGGTTTCAGACCCGTTCTATTCAGCTCTGCAAAACATACGTTACCTCCCTTCCCGAAATAAATTCATCCCATCTTTGTCAGCCAAAACATTCTTCCCGAAGCGTGATTGAAATCGAAGCAGGGTTGAAGCACTCGTCAAGAAGAATATAATGTGATTAATGATTCGTTACATCACACTGCTCGGCACTTCTCTCTCTTTAAGGGGGATGCAGTAGGTATCAAGATTGCGATGAGATATTGACTGGGATAATAACTCAAACAGGTTGATTAGGGTATTCTGCGAAACCGAACAGGATGGATTATCCATCATGGTGTATGTGAATGTACACCACAGTTAATTTATGACATAGCCCTATTAATTATTATGCATTCCTCCCGCAATCGTGTTGGGAAATCAGTAGTCGTAAATATAACTGGAAATTGGAAACGATATTCTGGCTGCACGTATGATTCCATTCAGAACTGTCTGGCGACTAAGGTATCTCCTGACATCACAGACGCTTCTTCCACAGATGATTTGAACCAAATCGGTTGTGCGAGAAAAATCATTTCTAACCCTTGTACGATTGGCACAAGGTCCTATAACTTTTTTAATAATATGTTGCAGCAAAAACGGCAAATCTTCAGGGAGCAGGTGCTGCCGCACTCGGGCGGTAAGATCCCGGAGGACGCGTTCCGTTCTGACAGGCTAGCGCTGAACAGGCTGAACAAAGAGGGGATCGCCATACCGGACGGGGTCCTCCTCGAGTCCAGGCACAAGGAGTCACACTTCAAGTCGTACAGGGACGACCCGGAGATCGCGGACTCGATAATCAAGTTGGTCCAGAGGCCGGACGGCCGCTACGCCCCGCCGGAGGGACGCTACCCCTTCAACAACCTCGTCGAGTCCACGTACGTCATCAGGAAGCCGATCAACAGTCACGGACCCGTGCTGCCGCCCCAGGTACCGGTCACCACGCCGCTCAGGCTGCCCGCGAGGTCCATATTCCACAGCGAGGAGGAGTACCCCTTCTCGGTCAACCATCTGGACGGCCTCATCGACATACTGGGCGCTCAGACACCGGACTTCACGGGCACCAGGGTAAGATATCTCACCAATACGCGAAAGACGGGGTAAGGTGTCGGAAGGATATCAGGGCCGTGCTTATTGTTATTCATAAAAAAGGGTAAAGCGATCGTCTTCTTTAGACCTGGTTAGCCGTGAAGATGCTAGACCGACTAACTAGTCTGCATTTGAACTGACCATCTTTACCAGACGTCCTGTCACGATTCGTTCCTCGGGGCATATTCCACTACATGAAAAAAGCTCAGAATATAGTCTCTAAATTCTACAGAAACCGGACCCAACGGGAAAGCGGTTTCCGAACCGCGCATTAGCGCTGGCGTAGCGCAGTTACAAATGTCGCCTAGATTTTTAGGTAGCTCAAGGTTAGTGAACGTAGGATTTGACAAAGTGAAAATTTATCTGCCACTATACAGGTCATGAGTGTTAATTCAGAATTTAAGGTTAAAGTGAACCAGTCTCCAGGCCACTGAATGAACTAAAAAAAGAAACTATATAGGTCACGACCGCAAATAGTCATCCTGCAATAAATACAAATGTCAGTGTATGGAAAAATCGCCCGTCATCGGAGGCGGGGGTAATGGAAAGCTTTATTAATTGTAGATTTACCTTCAGATCTTTGAGCACACACGGCCCCGGGAAAGCAAAACGTACGAACGTCAATTCTGATCGTATCTTCGCCAAGTACGTAGTAATTTTGATTAGTGCAAATCGGTTGTATTGCTCATCGAATTTTGTCCTTCTGGCGCTATAATTCGAGACTTAATAAAAGCCTTGTTGTGAAGGACCGCGTTTCTTGGCTGTGCCAAGGATTGGGAAACAAAGGAAACCTTGACGGGGTGAACCTTCGGAAACCGCCAATAATATGGATCTTCCTTTCACAGTCATGACAGTATCATGTCTGTATTATTACCTTAGATACTTATTCACGCGATTCTAATGTCATAGTGCCGACAAGATGCTTGACATCCGTTCTGCTGACGATCCAAAAAAAATCTGGAAACAGATGATTCCGTTTTTTATTTCAGGAACAGGCGACAATTGTGTGATTTCAATGGATGATTCAGAGAGTGCCCAATTGATGTTCCAATACTCGAATAAGTCGTGAGCGCCGGTGATGCCATGAGTAACACAGGCAGCGGTAACGGGGTGGCCGTGGGGGGTTCGGGTGCCACGCCTATTCGTAAAGGTCGGGACCGTTTCATTTCATAGACACCGATACCCTTCGCGAACTAAATCCCGAAGTCCTCTACTTGGCTCAATCACACCTAGTTTCGGTGGTGAATATCCCGCGCGGTAGTTAAGCAGCGCCCTCGGGACTTCAGATTCAGAATATTTGTAAAATATCGGGACCTGTTAGTTTCCAATTTAAAGATTCATCAATACATGAGTACACTACAAAACTTTAACAATAAATCAGATTGTAACTAATTAATTATTTATTGGCCAAGAGGAAGATGGAAGTAGAAGGCAGAAAAATGGGTTTCTAGAAAGAATTTTTCCTCCTGGGAAAGTTGATGAAGGATAGCACTGAAGAATATGGACGACGATATGGAAGTTAGTCACTCTAGATGCATTCTGATTAATTCGAGGGGTTATTTAAATGTTTGAACTTTCATATATGCCAATCTATAGAGTCAATAAATCATTTGAATGGAGATAACTCATTCTGTAGACCTAATAACACTATTCAAATTATGTAAAAAAGTTTTGTTCCCATATAAATTATCCTCAATTCCATTGAGTATTTTCATTGATAAAATCTGTAATACCGTTCTGTAAAATGGAGCATTTTATTGTCTGACTGTTTTTCATAACTAATCAACACTAGTTTCTAATATTCGAAACATGAGAACATTTCGAAACATTTGCTTTATTTGAAAGGGTGGTAGAATCGGAAATACGGTTTCATATTACGGTCTGCGACCTCGCCCAACTGAAAGTGTAGCGGTCGTTCGACGCCCGCAGAATTGCGACCCGCGGTACAGTCACGACGACACTACGTTCCGTGAATAAATGTTAGAGTAAAGTACTTTCTAAACTGGAAATCCCAGTGGAAACGTTGAAGGGAATGGGGGACGATATTTTGAATTCAGTTTTCATGAGGGGGAAAATCATGATTACGGCCGGGTCGTATACGCTCAACAGTGTACAATATTATACATTAATAAATGCTGCAGAATAAAAAAATTTATCTTTCGTTCTTACTGACTGATTTATTTAACTTAATTTTTGAATAACATGCAAGGAAGTGAGTGAAAGTGACGGCAGTTTAGATGGAGTTCTTCTTACTCCAGGCAGGCAGGTGGTAATGGATTAATTGTGATTACAGAACAGGAAACAAGCGGTGATTTTGTTTTTCAAATAGGGTTGCCTTCGTGAAAAAATACCGGCATTCCCCTTAACACGCACGAGGCTGTTTATTATCATTTATCCGTAGAGAAATCTGTAGGTAATTTTAAATGTATGAGCCCAGTTAACAGAGCGCTGAACTCAGAGACCGCCAGGGGCGGCGGCTCGTTCTGACCTTTATGAAACATGTTGGCCGGCCGGTTCGAATTGCGAATTGCGAAGTGGCTTAACGAGATTTTTCATTAGGCGCCTTAATTCAAATTGACTTCATTATGGGCAGGACTGGCCCGTAAGTCCTAATTTATAGTCGCCATAAATATACCGCTAGAATTAAGACCGGTATTGCTGTCTGCGTGACAGCCGGTGAATTAGACGCGTTATGAATGCTTGGGAATGAAAAATTACTACTATAAAAATTCTCACGTATTTTTAATTGATAGACATTTGTTTTTAATTTAGTGATTTCACTTCTGAAAATAACAAGGAATTTGCTTAGAATACTGAAATTTCTGTCTACTTTGATTTTCCCGAGTAATTTTTATGCGACGTCCTTCAAAACACCTAAAAAATCGTATCATACTCTTAGATGGAGTGTTAAATTATTATTTTAGTATTCATATTTCATTCACCGGTTGATATTTAATGTTATTGATACCGATCTGTACTCGCTCGATTCAAAGCGGGAATTTGTAAGAAACGAAACTGAAATTTCAGTCGGAAAAAAAAACATATGAAATACGAGTTTTGTAAGGGCATTATACAACAAACGGATCTTGTACACCGCGGCAGTATGGATATCCAGAATGGGAAGAAAGCGTAAACCCGAAGCAAAATGAGATCCTCGAGGAAGAGCCGACATTAGACCTCGTTTCCTTCCACCGCCCAGCTGACCCGCAACATTTCATTGCGTGATGAACTCTAATAACAATATGGCCGTGTAATTGCGCCACGAGACAGCAGTGGGCCCATTCGAGATGGTTTCTTTACTTTCTTGCGTAGTACCAAGAGTTCTTTCTCCTGTCACTGTAGTATAAGGAAGGGATCATTAATTATTCAACGATCTTAATTAATACAAGTATTATTTCATTTGCCAATGACTGTATGCCACTACTCCCGTTTCTGGCCATTCATTGACTGGTAAGTATCCTAAGTAATCCTAGATTTGGTTACTCAATTTCAGTCGTCCACTTTCTGAGAAAGCCAGGTAAAGAATTGAAAATAATAATGTACCTCTTCAAATAATATGATATTCTATACTAAAGGGACGATATAAAACTGTTCTCAAGGAATAGCAAATCCTGGAAGACGAGGTATCCCGATTGTGGAGAAATCATGCTACTTGGGGCATTAGAATGGATATGCCATTATCGTCAGACCGTAATCCATCCGTAGGAGAAAACAAAAGTTATTCAACCACCGGTTTTGAACGGTGATTTACAAGCCCGAAATTGGCTTATACCTGGGGGGATATAAGTTTTCCAGCCCAAAGTACATATACTGTATTTCTGAATGACGTAAGGATGCCCGTAAGGAGCAACAGAGAATTCCTGTCGGATGATCAAACCATAATAAGCGAACTATGTATTATGATAATTTAACACGCGGAACGCCAATAAAGTATGCTGTACCCTCTCTCTTGTCCGCTCAGATTGCATCACCGGCTGTAATAATGAATGTTTTTAACTGTAAAGTTTCCAGGTTCGATTTCTGCTCATAGCGCCTTAAATTATGTAATCTATAGTTTTATTTTATGTATATATGAAGGTCTCGGAGCACGACCTTCGACTAACCTAAACAGCGTGTGGCCTAAGGCAGTCTGCTCATTTATTCCCTTGTCCTTTTATATTTTATAATACAATAGGATGAGGGGGTCCCTTTAATTCTTTGGCGGCACTTCAAGCAACATATATATATATATATATATATATATATATATATATATATATATATATATATATATATATACATGTAGGGGTTTCGTGAATTATGTGAGTAGGGTAGAAATTGAGAGAAACACCTGATACTTTCTGCCCCTATATTATACAAGGGCGTCTAGATCAACTCGTAACATAGTAATATATTACAAATATTTTGGATTTTTTGTATACCTTTTCAGGTGTATTACTACATTCCCTTCATTGTAATCCCAACACCCCTACGTCGCTATTAATCGCTATTAAACTGTCATAAATCGGTTGGACGACCGAGAATCGCGTCTGTTCCTATTCACTAGAATAAACAAAAGGACCGGTCAAGAAAAATGGAGCGGGTGATGCCATCGCAAACTTTCCATTCTCTGTCCATTGCACTTTCGAATCGCGGTCCTATCTCTGAACATCAAGCCCCTCCCCCGTTCCCACCTTAAGCATTTGCCAGAGTAGCGTGGAAACGCCTAGAAAAACTTAAATACGTCAATTACACCGCCGGGTCAGTTTTTCTGGGCGTTCTCATCCGGCGGCCTTACTTAATGTCAGATTTCAGACGCGTTGCAAAAAGCCCCCATAAGATTATTTATTTGAGATAACTCATTTGCCGCTCACCGGATATTACACTGACGCCGCAATTGCATAGATTCAATGAAACAATTGTTTCCTCGCCTCCTGTTATAAATAACGGTAATGTCTCCTGTAATGTTTTGTAATGTAATTCACACGACTCGAATACCGACAACAAGACTGGCATTTTACGGTAAAATTGAGCACGATAATTATTCTAATGAGTTTTTCTCGTTTAATCGGTTCAATGTTGTAATTGAAGGTGAATTGTGAAGCGGGAATTCCGAAGTTATATTCCAGGCAAATTATTCATCCCAATAATTTTGACGCACATTCTATCACGCCCACGGAGGGTGTGCTCATATTTTGGAACTCATCGAAAAATGAAAAACATATCATAATGAACTAGTATGCGTTAGAGCTTTATATAATGTATATATATGCTATCACATAATTTTTATACTCTATTTGAATGTTGTACAAGGCTCTTTCCCATGGGAAGGGGCTCTGTAGTCCGACGGTGTTCTTAATCGATTTCGATACAGTTTCACTTTTACTCGGATTCGTTCTCGTCCCATCCGACGAGGAGAGGGAACACAACAACAGAGTGCTCCCACAATTTCTCGGTTCAATCCGGCCCCGTCCAATAATAAATCCGATGGAAAGAATAATTTCCTCCTTCGAAAATGACGGAATGAAATCTCCGGTCGGTGGGCGGCCGAGAAGGGGAAACGACCGCGTCTCCCCAGCCTAGTCCGGATGGTCCCAATCATTTCAATTTCTCGGGATGAAAACGTAGCAGAATTCTGTTGAAGTGGCAATTTAAACTCGGCGGATAAGAAATTTAATATTTTTTGATCTAATAATTTTGAGTAGAATAAAAAAAGGCGACTGCAAAAGAGAAATTTGCAAGAGTGATGATATTATAGCATTAGTTAATTATCAACATTCTCCTAACGCAATTATCAAATTATCCCTTGGAGAAATTATAGTTTATACAATAAATTATAACTATAAAATAGAAAATCACAATACATTTACCAGTGAATCTAAATATTTGTTGCAATATAAATATTAAACAAAATATCGACTAAAAGTTTAAGGGCCTTGAGATTTATTACTGGGAAATATTTCCTAGATGTGTGTGTGTGTATATATTGATAATCAGATAAATTACACATGTTTTTTGTCCGAAGTCAACATTCATCAATCCTGGTACCCGATTGGACTTTCTTTTCGTTCGTGTTATCGATACCAAATTTGGGATCTACGGTTACCTTCTTACAGAAGCAAAAAATAAACATCGTAAACCGAGTTACTTTTGCAATATGCGGCCGGTTGTTTTTTCTATCAACCACGTGACCGCACAATAATGGTTTATTTTCGCCCTCGGGATGTCCTTCGCTTTGGGCACACAGAAAAAGTTCACGGCCGGAATCGACATCGACCACTGTCAGAGCTATATAATCCATCCGGATTTTATGACAGGCTTAAATGGCGATATTAAAAGTGCGGATTGTCCTCGTTATGCGGGCTATTATTGAACGCGGGTGGAAATTAGAAGGGCAATGGACATTTGAATAAATGTCAGGATTACCAGTAACAGGTCTTAGATTTTCTTACGTTCGATCGCCTGAACATTTTATACGACCGTTCTTGACCGAGATTTTTCTTTAAAAATCAGACCGGAATGTAAAAAAGTCCTATGACAGATCATTAAAAGTTGTATTCTTTTTAGTGGCGGTCGGGGATGAGGAGTGAAAGTCCCATTTCCGCTCACGGTTGCCAAAACGCCTGCGATGATTCTCTACTTTGCTTGTGCTGACATCAAAATATTAATAGTATTTCACGGAATATTAGTGATATTTCTGAATTCTTGTCATGATTTACCGTTAGTAGAAAATTGTGTACATTATTTACTTGCTTTTGTCCCCGAAGGTTTGGTGAATATCATCACTATCACTCCATTTACATTGTCTCTCTCTTTCTCTCTCTAACCTCGTCTCTCCTAACATGGTAGCATTCGGTTAGCAACTTATCATGCGTACTATCTACACATGTCAAAAGCTAATGACGACGTATGAAAGTAGCATTGGTGATATTCTTCATTCAAGTGAAAGTAAACCCCCATCCATTATACCACCGACAGAATATAAGACGGAATATATATATATATATATATATATATATATATATATATATATATATATAAACAAGAGGTCGTCCTAATAATGTCAGAAATATATATCAAAGTGCAGAAACCGGTTTAGTTTAAAACCTCAAGGACCTCCAAGTAAATATCATACAGAAAATTAAAAAATAACAGATCTTACGTATGTCACTTGGAATGTATAATTTGACATCCAAAATGAGGAATATAATTTATAATACGAGGACCACATATTTTCTGCCGAAGAATGCTACTACTTCTGATATTTCGCTATTAAATCTTCCTTCTTATTAGTCCCTCGACGTGTGTAATCTCTTCGTTACATCGGCGGTGAACCGCCACCGGCGGGGATTGTAATCGGTCGGTGAGATTACCGTAATCAGAGTTCGGAATTACCGCAGAGCATTAAATTTAATGGGTGATTCCGCTCGCCCGAGCACGGTGTGGTCCGTCGACGCTGAGGATAAATTTAAGTTCCCAACTTAATTTGGCCTTAATCTTAAAATTTCGATTACTTGCTGCTCCCAGGTGAGTGCAGAGGCGTGGCACAAAGTGGCCAGGAGAAGAGGATATCCCTAAAGCGTTCGGCCCAATTACATCGCACGCCCCCGTCTATTTGTACAGTGTGAATTTTCCTTCTCCTTTCTTTTAAATTGAAAATCAACATCAATTCATCCCCAGAATCGTTAATTATATATTTATTCTGACAACTCTGTAACCTTGTATCTCCGTTGATGCGCTAAATAAATTTCTATTTGTTTTTTGTTTTACTCAAAGTCTCTTCTGGGCGAGTTTATTTATCGCAACCCTGTCCCGAAATTGAGAGCCAGCAGATTCGGTCAACCCATCCTCTAATAATGTCTACTAATTTGCCGACGAAAATTGTATAATAAAAAGCGAAATGAACACAATTTGAAAGTACTAACTTCACTAATTTTGACGTCTTGTAACAATATGACTACGGAATCCGAAAGACGAACATAAGTGACTGGGCCCATATCAAAATATTTGACCTTGACATACCTTCAGTGGGTAAAATTGTTTACGGGTTTTAGAAACTGCGAAGAAAGTACGCGCAGCAGATTTTAATGTGCTATCAGATAGCTGATAAAATTAGATGTATATTTTTAAAAATTTCAGCGAATAGAATTAATATCCTTAATGGATTTTAGTGGACAAAAAATTTCAGTTTGTACTGGAGTGCGTCCTTTCTGTTTAAGTGCATTTAAGCTCAGTAAAAACTTGGTACTTTTGAGCCTCGACGGACTAGTATTTTTGTTATTTGTGCCGGCAATAAAAAATGCACCGCCTTGTAGCGGCCCCCTTTCCTCTCGGACGACCGTCCTCGCTCCGATTGCCGGACGGTCGGAAAACCGTCTCAAGATTTTCGACGCCGACAGAACGAGCCTCGCGCTCCAATTAGAGGTTATAATTTTTCGAACCAGTCCTTGGCCGGTACTTTCGATTTTATTTATTTTTTTCGCCGCGGGCCCGCAGCTACCGCGCGGTGATAAATAAATCAGACGGTGCGGCTGAAATGGCTACCGGCCCAACTTTCGCCGGCCCTTTCACGCACTTAATTATGCCGCCATTTCTCATCCCGGAGTAACGTGAGACGGCGGAATTGTCGACAATTTCGCCCGCCGACAATAATTCCTGTACAACGACCCCACAGGCACCACTGTGATTCGGCCCAAACATGATTTAGTGGCTGAAATCCAAACGGTACTTTTAATCCACCCGGTCCGATGTAATCTCCCCTGTATATCATAATCGTGGGATAAATTTTAATTGAAACCGGCTTCCTCCCGTTAAAATTGAATGATATAAGACCGCTTTTCCACGTGCATAATGGGAACGTTGCCGGCGTAACAGGAATCGATTCGAGATTCTTCAAGTTTGGTAATCTGCAATTTTTGCGATTTTCTACCTCCTCTCGCTTATTTCTAGACAGGTTAATTTAAGGCTAAGTTTCGGCTTTTCCCTAGTGTTAGTAGTATATACCTTTAGAGCGGAACTAACAAAGTCATTCCCCGTACCCAAACTGCTGACGAGCCGATTCCGGTCTAGCAAAAGACCAAACCAGCGAGAGGAGTCAGAAACACACGAAATCTACGATATATATGTGTATATATATATATATATATATATATATATATATATATATATATGTTGGTTGTCTAAGGGAGAACTCATAAAACCTTATGTACACGTTGTGATTGTGAGTTTTTAGCCAAGGTCAATTTTGATGGCCTAGATAGTAATTCTAGAATAATTTACGATTTAAGTAGATTTTGAGTTGGGTATGGGGGACGACTTCGTCAGTACCGCTGTAAAGGAATACTACTGCCACTAGGGAAGAGCCGAAACCAACCTAGCTTAAAACCGCGTGAGTTATTTACCTTAGCGAACAATTCAAACTGCAATAGTGGCGCCCGTAGGTCAGATGTATTTTAGGAATAGCGACAGGATTTGTTCCGACACAAGACGTGAAAGGTAAGTAATTGGGGAAGTATCCCACCGTTGTATAATGGCAACGCGGCCATGGACCCGGCTTCCCGTTCCCCCCCTGGGGATCTGACTCACCGATAGGTAAGACCCCCAGCAAGCCTTTCCTGCAATTTGTCGATATTTTTTAAGTGCGCCCTTGAAAAGAAAAAGAAATGTATAAACAAATAACCGTTTCTGGATTCTGAAAAACGTCGAACGAAAGTCGGACGGCCTTCCGAAGAGGCCTTGGCATCTGTCGTGACCCGGGGCGGGGGGCGGGGGGCACCTTTCATTTCCTCACAGGAAATGCGAATTTAATACGGATCGGAATCGAATTTCGCTACCGGAGGGTCTCGCGCCGGATCCCGTTACCCAGCCGTGGCGGTTCGCAACGCCTATCCCGATTATCCCCCCAGCGGCTCAAACAATGGGAGTTACGATAACGACGTTCGTGCCGCGGAATCGCGCCCTAATAACTGCAATCGGACAATCACCTTTTATGTCGACCGCACTATTATTTCCTCCAGGATTATTTAAATTAAGAAACGTTTTAAAAACTATTCGAGTGGCCACTGATATATATAGCTTTTAGGTTCATTTTTATTTCTGGGCGGATCTGTTCATTAACCTTAAATTCTGAACTGATTTGCTATTCGTTTCCGAGCAAAGCACTTGCGAAGATAGCGAGGTATCTTGTTAGGCAGCAGCCGTTCTCAATTTTTAATGGGGTTGTTTTAAAAAAATCGAGAAACTTGAGTCACGCTAACGTTCGTGACTTAATTGAAGAGCGGCCAATTGGTTTGCCTTTGATTTAACGCTCGGCTGATTGTCCTAGGTTTGGACCGGATTCGGTCATCTCTACACGGACGTGCCCAACAGGATACTCCGGCAGGCGGGAGCCCTCCCTTCGGCCTCCACCGCCTCCTCGACCATAATCGGCCCGCACTTCGGACGCTATCCTTCCCTCACTTACATTCCCAAGACAAGCTTCACCTGCTCGACGACGGTCAACGAAAGGATGCAAGCCGACCACTTCACCGGCTGCCAGGTAACTCAATATATAACGGTTGGAACAAAATTCCAGCGTAATTTTAGAAAAACAAATGTTGATTATTTGACGAGATCTAAAGCGTATTATAATATTTACTCTTATCTAACCAGCCCATTCATAACTTATATACATTTGAAGTTTTATGTCCCCATAATATAGTTGATTTACAGGAATTCCTCAATTACGAACGAATTAGGTTCCGGAGGTCAGTTCAACGTAAGTTGATTTATTCGTACCTTCAAATACCGATAAGGGTTATTTGCCATTGATGTATGAATTGACTATTACATGAGAGCCATGAAAAATGTAGGAAGTACTCGTTACTCCGGTTTAACGGATTATCTTTGCCTGTTGATCTACAGCGGCTATTTTTCAATTCTGAGAACCCTATGCAAAATGCAGGATGATTTATAATAATGCGCAAAACATAATGGTTAGATAATGGTACCCCCGGCTTGCTTTCTCCGACCGTAGGGAAAAATTACGGAGTACATTTCATGAGATCATTTCCTTGAGGCCGTCCGACTTTTTAAATGTCGTCTTATTTCAAAGCTTTTTATATACAAAGCTTTCTTACAGTTGCGCAATCCACCGGTGGGGCGGCGGGGCGGGGATTCATGTCGGGCGTTTTAATTAGTAGGTCTTCATTTGTACAGGAGAGCGAGACAGAGAGGAGGAGAGAGAAAGAGTCTTCGAGAATAAGTGAGAAAGAGAACAAGTTATTGCGCAACGAATATACACTAATCATCCCGTTCAGAACTGGTAGGATTAACGGGACTACTCTTCTTGATGTTTGTCCTATTTAAACAGAAAACAGGTTAATTTCTTAGGTAGGAAATTGTGTAGCTGAAACCATAAATGGAACCGTTGACTGACTGCACAGGTGTACACCCTCAAATTATCGCTAATTACATTTTGAAAGTTTCATATAATTAAGTACGATAATTTAATTAACAATTCGATATAATTTTGTGCGCTGTTTTAAACCCGTAGAGTCATCTAAAATATTACCCGTCGTGAGAAGGTCTCGATCGAGGAGACCTATATTTTATAATTCGCAGTGGTCCTTTACATATTTAGTTGTTTGGTATGTGTTTGAATGGTATCAAGCCTGTGCGGCCTTAAGCATGACCGGTTTTTCTTTTTTGCCACACAGGGACGCAGGTTAAAAAGTTGCCATAATCCATTTCCGTTTCAGGCGGTTATCCTGATACACGCATGGAGGCGGAAGCTTCCATTTTGAAACTCTTAACACAGCGTTATTAATGTATCTCATTGACACATTTGACCGCGTTTAAATCTAGTAGCACGGAAGGCCGGCACCACCGGCAGAAGGGTCTGTACAATTTATCGCATATTAATAAATAAAATGTTCGTTCCTTTCGCCACCAGTTAATTAATTATGGGCGGGCAGCCTCCTTAAACCGGTGTTGAAAGTGATCGCTATTCAATTCAAATCGCTCAACGGTCGGCTCCAGGCATTAATATTCAGCGACACAGTGCTAATTAATATGTTGAATAGTGTTTCCTACCGTGTTTTTATTGTCTCATCCCGTGCTAATTACCATAGACGGGTGGATCGGCGGCCAAAATATTCGTCATCGAACACAGCAGAAGGTGCCAAATTATGGTCTTCTCTGTTATCAAACGGAATCCTTAATTATTTTCGACTTGATTCATTAAAAACCACCAAAATTATTCTGCCTTCCGGCGGCATTGAAGAATACTGATATGTCTTCAAATTTTATTTACTTCGTAGCCATTTTAGCACCAGTGACTGTGAGACAAAATTGAAGAGGTATAAACCGGAGACGATATGTCCTAATCTATATTTTTCTCAAGTGATAATTTTAACATGTAAGAATGCCTGGATATTGCATAACAACTATTCGAATATAAATGTCACTTAAATGTTAGAATAAATATATCGCCAAATGTTATAGCGCCTGGAATTCGGTGTTTCGTAACTTCATTGATTGGAGGTATGTGAATGGGCCGTGATGCAACTGGTAGGATCGTCTTAGAAGGAAAGTGTTATCTAGATATGAGGCTTATAAGTATCGCCATTTAACATCTATTAGGCATAGCCAGAGATTTATATCACAGTTGAATTGACAGCATACACACACACGCGATCAATGTTTTCATTTACAAGCAGATAAAAACATGTTTCAACATATCTATGCATTCATGAATAGATTTATTAGTTGATAGATAACTAATTACACAAAAAAACGATGTACGATATATAAACAAAAGCGAACTGAACCTATTTTCTGACGAGCAAATATTATTCCCGAGAATGTACTTCCTTATGTTTCCATATTCAGAGGTATAATTAGAATGTAATAACGACAAGAGATAAAGAAATGCGTTAATTTAACACAACATAGTGTCCAAAGAATGTTCTAATATTTATGAATAACATTTGTAACAGGCCCATGAGAAGGTTGTAGTTGTTCCTTTCTCGGTGCAATGATGAAACGAACTCTTGCACCCGGATTGTGCAAAATATAACATCCGTGGTGGACGTAAAGCCCAGAAGATTTCAGATCCCATTTTATGCTTAGAGGTTGACATTTCACTTGTGTTGAAACCCAAATTGGCGAGGGAACGGCGAAAGGGAGGAGAGTAGGCGAATGCGGTCCGTTTAAGCGACCATTACTATTAGGTTCGAGTGTTGTTTTCTTAACTATTGTTTAAAAAAATCCCTTTTTAGAATCCGTAAACGTTGTTTACCCATGTAGGGGGGAAAACTAGTAATTCGTGTACATGTCAAGCGTACTACTGTAGACTCTAAACTCATCAATTTCCACGATAATATCCATGATATATTTTATCTGATAATCTCTCACAATTTTTTCAGCATCGTCCTTTTAATAGGTGATCGAGTAGGGCGCCGATATTAACATTTGTATTATACCTATAATGGATGATTCTAAACTAAATAATGTCTAATGAAATTGCTAAAACTGCTAATATTGTTTTACTTCAGATTCAAGCGAATAAGCCACCATAAAAGGATTGGGGCCGGCACTGATTTGTCAGCAGCAAGGTCCTTAACGTATCCTCGGAATATAATTTTCTCTTTACCGTTCGGTTTTAGTTACGACGGTACGACGGCGATGTCTTTTGTCGCAGTGTTGGCCCTCAGAACCGGGCGTTATTGAACCAGATTGTCGGCTGACTTAACGCGCTCCAGCTTAACGTTCGGGAAAAAAGCTACTTTTTGAGATTTCTCAACAGATATACTAGGTGGAACTAGTGTCTCATTCTGAGAGATATTGACCGATCATTAATTGATTTTTATGAATCGGGTTTGTTTTAAAGCCGCAAAAAAAATATATGGCGCAACTGCATAGATTAGTGGCATTATCATAGGTATGACTGTACAAAATCTCGTATTGTCACATAATATAAACATTTATATAATTTAATATAATACGTGTAGGAAAATTTCTGTCCAATATTCCTGGAGAACGACCAAGGTCATTTCGAGGTCACTTAGAGTAATGCCGGGGCTCAGATGAGCCTGATCTAAACCGACCTGCCACGCCCTGTACCGTATAACGACCTTCAGTGACCTCTAAGTGACCTCTGCCGTTCTCATTCTCTGCCGGTAAAATTCGACCGAATTCAGATTTCTCCTCGCCCAGTAAATGTATCCTAAAATATTAATATAAAATTTAATATAATTAAATGTATATAGGATTAAAAATTCATATATTGCTCAATGGCAACCATCCGCGGGCCATTTTACCATTATGTACGCGGGTATTATTACTTAATTATACTTGTTGTAAGTACAATGTTTCGAATGAACGTGGGAATGTTACAATAATAAAATCCCTAGAACATTTACACTCTTCGCACGCCACTTGGATTCACTGCGCTGTACACGATACTTTCTTCACTGCCTTTATGACTATAATACAGTTAATATAGTCCACTTACCATTCCTCCGTTCCCTAGCTGCGTACCAATCACCTTTTTGGTCGGTCGATGGGTTTTTTTGTGTAACTGACAGGACGGGGCATATTTGGCGATATTAATTCTATTTTTAATGCAGGTGTGGAGTGCGACTGGCCAAACAGGACATGCGTAGTGAATGTATAGTTGCTTTATTAATGGCCAGTTTCGACCTCGTTAAGCAACATGGTCTCGAGAGAATTCTAGCAGATCCTAAGCCATCCTTCCGGTGTATAAAACAGACTTAAATGACACTTATATAAGGCCGGTTGCGGGACAAAAGAGGGAAGGTGAAAATGTATGCGATAAAATTAAGGCGTGGTTCGGTACCCCGGAATTGGTAACGGCCGGTGGTTCCGGGCGAGGATTTCGATGGGGAATCTGAAGCGGACAGGAAACGCTCGCTCTCTCCCTCTCATCTCTCTCTCTCTCTCTCTCTCTCTCTTCTCTCCCTCTCCCACTCTCTTTGGACTGGGTCCAGTTCATTGCAACAAATAACCACGAGAAGCGCTAACTCTCTCCCGACGTCGGATATGAAGCTGGAAACTTCCTCCTTTCTTCGCGGGCCTGACCTCTGACCCGGGGGCCGCTACTGGCGCCGGTGAAAGTGCCGCCGCGGGGTCCAGTTTCAGAACGGGACGCTGGCCAACATTTGGATAACATCTTTCAAAAAGGGGCATACAAATCCTCCGCACAATTCCAAAGTTATCCCCGTCGCATTAGAACGAGGCTGTTGCGAAACTTTCGGCCCGGAGGCGGAATGTCGCAATACGGATTCCGCGCTAATTATTGTTGCAAATTATCGAATTACACTGTCGCGAGGAGAGGATGTTAACAGTTTTTTTCACGGTTGCTCAATGTATCGTACGCATTGATTGCTATTGTGGTTAACAATCCGGAATTGGGACGTATCGCGTAACGTAATTGGGTCCGGTGGCGAAAAAATGGGTCCGTCCGTTTTCCCCCCCGACATTTACTCGAATCGTTAAACAGAGGAAAGTACAATTATGGCGATCAATTGCACCTTTGTTGGAGCACACCTGGAATTTGTACTTGTTTAAGCAGAGTTTACACAATAGAGCGAAATGGTTAACTATGAAATTATTAAAATATATATACTTATTTCGATTTGAGTTCATAAAAAGAGCGGTGCGGAAATGTACTTAACTAAAGTTCGTTTTGGGTACTTGCAAAGATTAACTAGCACCTCCTGATTGTTGTACGGAAATGTACTTAACTAAAGTTCGTTTGGGGCACTTGCAGAAACACAACCACAAAACCAAAACCAAAAACCACAAAACAGGTATTCTAAACTATAATTACTTCAGAATTTATAATCACCGCATTAGCCGTGATATGGCGCTCTTGCCTTTGCATTTTTTACGACCATCCCGTCAGTAACATCACTGCAATGTACTGGACTATACCACTGAAGCACTGTTAGTGACCACGGCAAGAAGTCGAAACCCGTCGTAACACAAGGGGGACATCGCTGAAGGGGCGATACAACTCATATTTCGAAATCTTATTTACCGCCTCCTGAAAGGCTGTAAAGTAAAATAACGCCATTAACGTGCACCGTGAGAGATTGCCGATTCCGTACCTACAGCCACTCACTCAGGAGCGATTTGGCAAGTTCGGATTCTCAGCGGTTTATTTAGGAGGTTATTCCCCACTCGGAGCCGTTAACCCACTCGCAACCGTGCGTACGGGGAATTATTATCCTTTTTCCCTAAGCCACATTCAATCACTTATTTCTGAACGTGGATTGTTAAACCGTCCCGCCTACAATGGAATGGACGTTGGCATTGTTGAAATGCCCCGGGTGTCGAAACCTCGCTGATCGAACAAATCGCCTAAAAAGAGAAATCTACAGCCACTTCTGTATTTTTATAAAAAACTCCGTACATGATGGTCACGTTTTTTTAAATCTACAGAACGAAAGCACAAAATGGTGTTAGTCCATTTTTTACCAGTCGGTAAAAACGTCTAATTATAGTAGCCGAGGTTTTGTGAATGAAGGAACGTAGATGACAAACGTGATGCGAAATGAGGCTCGATAAATGCGAAGGGAATATCTCCAGTATATCTCTACTGATGTTATACAATTTTCAATATGAAAATGCAACGAATTGTCTACCTGTTCGACAATTTGGTTATTAATTATTGATCACTGGACGGTAACTCCGGTAGGATTGCGTAATAATGTGGGAAGAACTTGGGCTGGCCGGGGTTGACCTCCTGCTATTTAACTTGGAGGAAAGGGCAAAAACCCTTCCAATGGTGGCTTCCAAACGCGGGAAAACTCCCGGAAGTTAGTGGAAATTCAAGTTCTTGTCGGGGAAAACTCTTCAGAATGGCTTCAGACCCAAACTGAGCCCGGTCTCCAGCCAAACGCCCCCTCGGCTCCATCCGACAGTCTCGCAACGGATGATCCTCTTACTCGTCTTCAAAGGAACGGACGGCAGCTTTGTTTGGAAACCGGTGAGCCAACACGCCCGACGGTTGACCTGCGGCCCGGCACATTACGCCGCCTTGGCGCGATAAATCATCGCGAATGTGAAACCGGGAGCCGGCAGCTTTCATTGTTGTCCGAGTTCTAGAAGCCGCCTTCTAAGAAGGGGGTTTACCTCTCCGCCTCATCTCACCGTTTCATCTCTTCGATTCATCTTTCCTATTGAAAATCAGCCCTCGACCACTGATGCATATAACGACAATAAGAAGTTTTTTGTTCGAACAAATTTTTTGCTTCCTGTACATTTGAAAGAATAACACTTCCCACCTAATTACTGTAACATAATTTCAAGGGTATATCAAGGAGAAGTCAAGAGCTGTGTAAACCGGAAATGCAAACGGGAAAACTAGCCAATTGATATGAATGAAATTCGCACATTATTCATTATTGTCCTCAATGCCGTGAGATTTAATTTTTTAATTAGTAATGAAATTACCAAGAAGTTGAACTTCGGATTTCTCTATATTAATAGAAAGGTCAAGGAATGCTAACTTTTGGTATTTCATGGAATGAACTTAATGAACAACTGTGAATTACGTTTATGTAATTGAATATTTTAAATGTACCGTAAACTTTCAGTAGAAAAGATTCTCCCTTCCATTTCAATTTATTTATATACATGTAATCGGGTTTTCACTGCGCTTTAAAACCTTGGAATCGGTAGTGTCATACTGTGAAAATAATTATGATGATGTAACGCGATCGGTTAAATTGATGAATGTCCAAATAGAATTGGGAGACGAAAAACCAGGGACGTTTTATGGAATAAATTAACATTATTAACATAATGCGCCGGTTCACGTGCAGCCCAGCACCCGACGATGAGTTCTTGAGGCGGTAATTCAGCGTATAGTATAACTGCGTCCAATCCTTTCCCACTTTCAATCGCAAATGGCCAAGAGCACTTAAGAGCGGTCTCCTTATCGTCTGGACACCGTTATTTCCGGATGGCAGCCGTCAATTATGCACTGGAAAACTTTCCTGTTCCCGAGAACTTTCTATTACCGAGCCTTAAGGACGCTATTTATTTCATCGCAATTTGAGATTAATTTCAATTCCCCTCTGGCGGGGCTTCGCCTTGCCTTGCAGTTCCGTTCTGGATATTTCCACTCACTTTGGTATTTTAAAGTCTTTCCGCCTTCCTTTTATATATAGAGAGACAGGATGTTGCATTCTTCGATGTAAGGGTGGTCCAAATGCAACACGTATGAATAAATAAACACCATATTTTTTTGTGTTTTCTATAATTAATTCTGTAATTAAGTGTAATCATCTGGTTTACAACTAAATAATTTATAATGATAAGGATTATTTCAATCAGGATTGACCGGTCCCTTCTATTATTTACAGAAAGTAGCTTGTTTCAGAGATAAGCATTCATGTAGTGTCTTATTTGCTTTTTAAATCCAGGTCATGTACCGCTCACATTTTAACAGTAATTGACAGTAACATTGTTAGTACATTGTTCGGACAACAGTTCTGGAGCAAGGTGAGTCGGTGCACGATAAATCCGTCTAATGAAGTTACTTTATACGGACAGTTTTGCCCCAGTTATATTTACTAATTTCTGTAGATTCAGATGATCTATCTATACTAGATCTTCAACCTTTGTTTCAAACAAAGTGAAAACAATTTCCAGCTATTAATTGAAATATAATATGAAAACATGGGGTTTCATGAATGTAGTAACACTTCTACAAGTATATATAGACGAATTTCGCCAGCACGGTTTTTTAACCTGTAACGGAAACAATCGTCTCGCATTCCGAGATATAAATCGGACATTTTCTACCGAGAGCGTCCAGTGGTAGTAGTAAACGATTACGGCCAGAAGGAATGCTATCTTACCGGGAAGTTGAGAGCCGAGAAATCTCCTCTAAAGGTCGGGTAAATGGGAAGGCATTTCTCCCGCTCGCCGCTGATACGGCGGAACAGATGGATTTTATAAAATCCGATTTGTTCCCGTTTTCCGCGCCCGATAGACCGTGGAGGACTCCGTTTATCATCGTCGTTTTGCCCGTCGGGAAAGGGAAAAATGCGTCGGATTATCGCTTAAAATATCCGTGATACGATTCGGGCACTGAATAAAATTGGACAATCTAAAAAAACTCTGTTATTGTGAAGAGCGTTTTTATCCCGCTGAAGGAATTTTAAGGCGACGTTAGCTGTTGAAAAAGTTAATTATAACTGACAGTGACAGTGCAACTACCATCTAACTATATTTCTGATATAACGTTTGGATATAAGATAGCGGTCCAGCAGGAGTGGATATCTCCCCCACTGAAAGGCTCCTTGTAGAGAAGCCGTTGAATTAGTTAAATTTTAGTTCATTCACTTTTCTGGGTGGCATTTGTGAAAATTTCGTTCTCAATACTGTCGGGGAACTGTTTCTTTAGCAAACTAAACCTGAAATAAATCCTAAACCAATTTCCGCGGGCTCGTTCTTGACGTCGGTAACTCCCCGCGAATCTTCGCCTGGGAGAAACTTGGTTAATCCACATAGTGGATCGCTGGTCAAAAATGGTTGCCTTTGATACTGAAGGTGGTCACTTCCTAGTGGCTCTCGTTGCGTCACCGCTCTCCGACTGGGAGGGCGTGGGCGGGCTTCGTGCCAACGGAGCTCGCTTCTCGGATGTCGTCCGGCGGACGCCCGTTATGCTAATGTCCCCACTATCGGCCGGGGTGAAAGCACCGGGCGGACTTCTTCACCGGGTTTGTACACAACCGGTAAATATTTCTCGGGCCCGTCTGGCGTTATGACCCTCTTCGGCGGTGGCATTTCCGCGTCGACCCTTGTGCCCCGTGTCGCACGGACTCTTCCTCGATTTCGGAGGACGCGTAGAGTTCTTACGACACTAAAATAAATATGAAATAACGATCTGACTAATTTAAATCTGTTATCGTATTTTCAGGTATTCCACTTGTGCGAGAACGGCGCCGACAGGGAATCCTTCCTGTGCCCGATCGGATTGAGGTTCGACGGGCAGAAGAGCCAGTGCCTCCCCTGGAAGAAAGTCCCCTGTCCGTTGAAGAGGTGAATCCCCTCAAAACATCATATCCGAGTGCTCTTCAGTGTATTTAAAGAGAATACAGAAAGTTTTGCTGACTGGGCAGGGTTCTGAGGGTCGGTTCGTACGCATCTGGCGCTTTCGTTCTCTTCGTTCGTCATTCCGAAGGATATTGTTATTAGAAAATAATTTCTCAAGGCATTATAACCAGAATTCCTGAATATAACAGGAGTGTAATCTAAATTCAGGTAAGCTTTGAAGGTTTTCAATGCAAATTGTACAGATTCAGTTGTCGAATGTCCCCAAATCCGAACTTTCTACAAGACTGGAAATAGGCATGAACTATTATGCACATCTAAACAGTTTAAATTATTAGAAATTGGAAGAATGTAAGCGCGCTTCTACAATATATTCTCGGGTCTACGGCTTAAACGCCAACAGTACACCATACGTGAAATTGTATATATGTCATTGTAGCTCCAGATTCTAGACTTGTTCGAAATGTATCATAATTCACCTCTAACAATTTGCCGAAATGAGACTGAAAAATCCGAAAATGAAAGCACCAGACGCGTACGAATCCACCCGCTATTTACTCAGGACTAATGTAAAATTAGGTTAATTACGCTATCTGCCCGACTGTGTCGCGGCAGTTCGGTATGAGTGTTAATTTTCTTGTAATTAGACGATTATTGTTACACTTATATATAATTATAACTGATTATTTTAACGACTATATTAAGGAGTTTTATTGCGATGAAAGGACGAAATCGGAGGTAAAATACTCTGCGATCTACTGAGATCTACATTTTCGTTTGCAGTTTCAAATAAACAAATTTCATTCGGTGTTGCTGATGATTAATTTGGAATTTTAAACATAACGAAAATAAAAATATTACTTCAATTTTTCCCCCAAGCCAATTTTATAACCGAGCCTCCTGATGAGCTTTTATTTAGTTTTAATCAAGCATCTTTTAGAGGAGTATACAATTTTTTCTGCGTATTATTTAAGATATTGTCAGTGTTTATAGTTCCGGAAAAACAATTTTTAAGTATTGTTGAAATTTATCTGTTTCTCTAAATGTCCTATTTTTTAACTGGGGTCTGTAGATTCTAATGCTGTAAACAACAACCATTGTAATTATGTCTGTGTACTGCATGTAATATTAAATATTTGAAGATGTGTTACAACACTTAGCAGTTTCTTCTTTAGCCTCGAGAACGCCAATAAAATCCCTGATATTGTGTGTCCGACGAGCGTGCGAGCAAGATCTTAACCAACTCAATTTCCTTTAATTTAATCTGTGGGAAATTTTTTTTGTTATTATTGTTTGTTGCTCGCTCCCCGCGTCACCGCACTTTAATTGCCCGAGGCCGTTATTATTATTTTATATTTTCTTTATAATTATTTTTTACAACGAAATAAATTCGCTTTATTGCGAGCCGAACGTCGAGTTTTCATTTCGAGAACCGTTTCCCAGGTCGTGCACCGTGGACGGGAAATATTCGGACGATAGCCGTTCGCGGTTGTACTTGAGACCGCGCAACGGTCCGGGAAATGTTGGAAAAACAAAGACGGTAAGTTCCGCAATTGGTCCGATCGAACTGAATGGAAGTGGAAGGGGCCGCAATAGCCGGGCCACCGCGGTCACGACCCACACCTGCCCTGAATTCGCACCGTTCATTCAGAACGAACAGAACAATAATTTCAGTATTCAGGAGTTCAGAAAGAAGATTCTTACCGCAGATTTTGTGTCTTTCTGTCTCCTCTAGACCGGTTTCGGCTGCTCGCCATCTTCAGTAGCGGCGCTAGTCACTTTTGGCACTTTGGATGTTTTTCGGGCATCCTCACTGCACTGTCACTGTCACTTGTACTGTACAATAACAAGAAACCTAAATATTCACACGACAAACAGACAACCACCGCAGTACAGGTGACAGTGACAGTGCAGTGGTAGTGCCAAAAGTGATTAACAGCTAAGGAGGATGGCGAGCGGCCGAAACCGGTCTATCAAAAGACCAAACTAGCGAGGGGAGACAGAAACACAAAAAATCTACGGTATTCCAACCCCTCGCAGACCACAAAACAGGTACGTTAAACGATTCTTACCATTCTCCAAAAGTGCGGATTATCCCTGCGTTATTCACAATTTAATACTAGGTTGGTTTGATAAGCATGTTAAAAAAATATTTTACTCCCCTTTTTATCCACAAAATTATTTTTATTTTTCAATATAATCTCCGTTTAATCCCATTGTAACACTATCTTTCCTTGATGAAAGGACGGAACCTGAACTGACGGACAGGAGGAGTTCTTTCTTTCTTTATTTTATTCAGTGCTGATATTAGATTACCCGTGAAGGCCTGTCAGCAATGTGAATATGCAATTGGATATATCCGGCCAAATGGTCACTGACCTTGCAAGCCGAACGAAACGGAAGACTCAATCGTGCGATGAATTAATTGTCCTCGATAGAACTTCACGGTACAATAGTTACGATTGCAGAAAAATTCTGGATTTAATACTGACTTTGCGCAAGGGACTTAAATGCCTGTACAAATGGTCAAAGCATCGTTCAACTGATCATGCTACTAGCCATTAGAAACTTAATTAGGTCGAACTTAAATGTAAAACTGCGGCAATTGACTGCGGTGAACATAGGACTCGGGAATTTGAATTAGTTCTGATTTCTATCTGTTCAGGAGCGTAATACGGTATCAGAAATACGGAATTTCAATTGAAAAATCGGTAGATCCGTTTTCTGAGTGAAAGAGGTTTTAGATTATATCAGCACAAATATAAAGAATCTCACCATGAACCTTCTGAAATTATAAACGTAGAAATGTGCAACGGCCTTTCACCTCTTACATCGTACGCAGTAAAATTGGTAATTGTGGTCAGCTAAAATTTGGACAGAATTCCTTTACATTTGACCCTAGGGTCAAATTTATTTTCATATATATTTAAAGAAATTTATTTCAGCAGTTTCTGCCTCTTTACATAAAGCTATGAAAGTAGCGAAATTGTAAGCCATAATGGGAGTAGCTTTAAATGAAAAGGCTAGACACTTGTTCTTTATACATCTGCGCGTTTTAATTTCGCCTTGAATATACAAATTTAATACAAAATAAATGTGTAATTGCAAGTAAATCTTATTCGGAAGTACCTTTGGAATTTAACATGTACTGAGGAGGAGCAGAAGTTAAGCCTTGGCCTTTAAGTTATGTCATGCAATTAAAGAGACTTTTTAAGCCGACAACAAACACTTTCACTCAATTTGGTCTTTATTTCTAGCCGTTGTAAAGGAATACTCCTGGATCATTATCCAGACTTTTTTTTTAATAAGTAAGCCGTAAATAATGCTGTCACGGAAATCGACGATTAATTTTGAATATGTAATTGACAAGAATAAACGCGTACCTTATGCAAATTCAATATATCATTGTGTATTGTAGCTTGTATATTATGCCGGACTACGGTCTAATGAATTCTAGCGAGAAAAATGTGTTGCCTCGCAAGTGAAATATTAGGGGTGATGCGATATGTAATGTCGTTATTTGGTAAAAAAATAACAATTTATTATGTTTAAAAATATTAGACTCCGCCCATATTTCCGTCAAACTTTCTGAATGCAGTAGCAATAGAGCGCGTTGAACGGACCCTTACGGTAAATAAAAGGCAGCAATAACACGATGGAGCTGAAGCACTCAGTCCGTCGCGAACTGAGGAGGATGACTCGAGCAATATTGGCATAATAATTTGAGCCGCGGAATAATCAATTTGTTGAATTGTAATCGCCCCAGCAAACGAAGCTTACATTGTTGCAGACTATCTCGGTTCTCGGTTTTACAATTCACGTTTATGCGTATTCATGAGCCCCCTCCTGTGACACCTGTCAGGCGGGCAAAGCAGTCGACAGTAGCGCCTGCTTTGTACAACGTCTAATGTAATCCATCCGCGATGACATTTCGAACAACCGGGGGATTGATTTGACTTTTCGAACTTTAATTTTAAGTACCGTTCTCTTGAAAAGTTGGCGAGACGAGAAAGTGTAAAGGTCGAATCCTGTCGGGGTTAATTTCTCCCGTAACTCTCCAATCGGAACGGGATTTCCTTGTATTTGGACGCCTGGAATCGATATCCCGGACTAATGGAGAATGCAAGTCGGACACTTGATGGATTCATCGGGCGCTGGTCCTACTGGCGGACTCCGAACTGGTATGTAGCTAAATTCTCGGTTTGACCAATTGTTAACACTTCTTGAGATTTTAATCTCATCCTTCCGTAATAAATAAATTAATAATAATAAATTGTAAAAATTGCATCAATTATAATAAATTGAAATGAGATTGAGCTATTGAAACGAAAACTTGCCGAACTGTCCACATTTTAAAGTAATTAACGTAGTCTCTTCACAAAACTCCCTCTGCAATACGGCTTGAGAATGTAGTCATACAAAATTTAGAATCTCCCATTTCCTCCTAAATATAATATTTATAGTGCGGTATACACAAAATATCCTTTGTTAAAACATACCAAAAAACTTAGCAATTCAGACTCGGCAGAACACTGCTGTAGATTTTTATTCCCATATTTTTTCCTCCACTCATAAAATTCGATCGAAATAGGAATGCACAATTCTCGTTAAGGGAACTCACTATAGATTAGATAAATATAATCCTATATTGAAGGGGTAGTCGTCAGTAAAGTTCCACATAAAGAATATTGGATGTTATAGCACTGGGTTGACAATTATCATTAATCTCCCTTTCTAGACAGGCCATATTTAAGTATCTATAAACAATTAATATATTTGACGATATTTCATACAGTACATCAGAGTTTCTACTGAACTTCCGCATTTGAACATTGGAAGAAGTTTTTGTAAGGTGTCTATTGTGTTTTCTGTTGTTGTCAGATGAACAAGCGTTTCAGTTGGTATAATAAGTGCATTATAGCGAGGGTTTATTGAACGCGGCGGTTGAGGTCAGCCCGGGGCGAACGGCTCTTTGTTCAATGCAGATGGCCATTTAAATGCGACACGACCATTCCCCCGAATTATTCCTTTGTCACAGCTCAATCCCTGAGAAACCGCCGCTAAATTAAAAAAAAGGAAAAAGCTCAATCGTCCGACTGAAGTAAGCCGGCCCGTAGGAAGATCCGTGGGGGGATAAAGCTGGAGGCGGGCAGCGTTTAATCAGATAATGTAAATCCAAGCACGCATCTCGGGCTAAACTTCCGCAAATGTACAGGCGGAATAATATTATTGCCGCAAAAGGTTTTTTCTCGGAAACTCCAGGAAAGTTCAGGATAGAGCGTTCATATCGGTTTGAGCAGTGGGCCAAAGTTGCCAAGATTGCCAGGCAATTGAAATTCAGATTAACTAGACGATAACTGTAGAAAAAATATTCTATTTACAAAACCGTACTAAGAATACTGATTCCGGGGTTAAAACTGTGGTTTTCAGTAACTAGTACTCTAATATAAATGCGAAAGTTATTTATGACAATGTGATTGATTTATGCCCTATAGATCTTATGTCGCCCCCCACTCAGAGTCAGTGGGGTATTCTGTCTTCATTGTCACGACACTTTTACTGTGGTCCACACTAATAATTTTTTCCATTCTTATTTTCACTAAGAAAAAACGTCTTCAGAAAATTATTTAACACCAGGTTTTGTGTTAAGCTGAAGCCAGCTTGCGCAACCCATACAAAAATTATAGCAAGAATATGCGTAATGCTGTATGTAATTGTTTATTAAACGTATCTGAGGGTGAGCCTTCTTGCTGATAAATAGTTGTGTTTTTTTGTAATATTCGCCTTAAAATTTGTAACACAATGTATCCTCAGTCACAATATCCGACCTGTTTCGAGCATCTGATTACGTGCGAACGACTACTAAAACTGGATTCTGCGAGATAGAGAAAACCTATGAGTAATATTAGTTTCCCAAAGCTGATGAAATTTCATTCGGTTTATGGGTCAATCTGGAAATTCATTGAGTTGTTTCTGAGTTCTGAGTCACAACCCGGAACTTCGCAGGTCAATGATTCACGTATTAGTTCAATAGGTTAGTATTCCTCACCTTACTATTGCATTTAAATAAAATAGACGCTGATTATAACCTTTTCATATAAAAAAATTGGTGCTCCCAACGTTTATTGGCGTAGTTTAAATTGTGTCTTGTATTATTGAACTCCTGTTGAGAACCACTCGTATAGGGGGTTTAACGCGGTGTTGTCAACAGACTGTTGGAGGCAAGTCCCACGATCAAGTTCATTGTAAAATTTTTAAAACTGATTATTATAAGAGAAAAAATACATAATTTGAGTCTACAGTTTGCAGCCACCTGACGTTTTATAGAAATTAGTATAGACTTGATTTTTAATGTAAAATTAAAAGTAATGTTTTAAGGCAGACGATTCGATTTAAAAATGTCATTATAACCATATTACAATATTATTGTTATTACAATATTTTCTATTGCATAAATTTGCTTGCATCAAACCCATTTAAGAATTTAAATGCTATGTGAAGAGTTTTTGAATATTTATGTAAGGCTTTAAAAAAGGTGAGCGTTTGGTTATTGCTATAGTGATAGAAAGTTTTGAATTAATGATTACAATAAGTTTTAGTTAATGATTAAACTAAAAAACAACTATTAACATATGTAGTGTATACACTTCGCTTTTCATTATCACTGATAATTTCAAATTCAACCACTGAGAGCAGCACATACTGAAGCAAAAAAAGGTACCTGTGGCATTGCTTCAGAATAGTAAAGACAATTACTAAGATTTAGGAATTTATTATCAAATAATTTTATTAATGAATTATTTATTTTGTAACATACACTTCTCACAAATAAATATTGAGACAAAAGTTTTATGTTCTATAAGAGAACATAGATTATTTATCTTATTTGGTTAATGCAAAATGAGGCTTTTCTCCAAATTCAATTTTATTTAACATTTTCTTCCACTATTTATATAGAACAAGGGGCTTTAGACTATAATGCACTCTTAGTAATTGAAATCAGTACATTTCACAGTCTTACAATGACATTAGTTCCCATATTTTTGAATAAATTTAATAATATCCATAACGCTTGCAACTTAGACTCAACTAAAAATGCTTAATGACCACTTAAGTATAATATGTAACATAGCATAGGAATACTCCTATGTACATAGGGAGTGATATTTATTTTTTTATTTCTATTTTTTAAATTTGAATGCTTTGAAATATATTGTCATTGGAATTTTAAGATTGACTGATTTCTGTTTGTATTTGAACTATTTCAGCATTTCCTAAATAATTCCAAAATTTAATGTAATTATTAAGTTCTTATCTCATTCGGAATCATTTGTTTGCAATCATGACTTTTTTTTCACTAAATTTTCATCATCCTTAGTAACTACTTTGGGAATTCCACACAGTGATTCACCAATATAACTGCAGCAAACAGAATGATATCTCTATTGCTATTGCATCATGTGCTATTATGGTTTTAATCTAATGAAACAATATCATGATAAATATCAAGATATGCTGCTTTTCATATAATACTGCAGCTATCATGGAAGGTCAAATGTATTAGCATCTAATTGGTCAATTAGATAAATAAGTGATGTTTAGTCAGTCAATGGATTGAATTATAATTATTGGATTATACTTGGATATCTCAATGATTTGAGATTTTCAATTCAAGAAGAACAAAATGCAGCAGTTTCCAGACAGAACCACCTGAAATTCCAAATTATAGAATTTTCTAAGCTTAAAATATGATTTCCCATTTTATTTAGTTACTTGAAACAAAATGTAATAAAATGTCATGTAAGACCAAGGTTCCTTCACTCCACATCTTTTATGTTATACGTGAAAGTCTTTTAATTTACATTATCAATCAATACATTTGAACCATAATAAAAGTTATTAATATTGTAAAATACAGCATATCATTTGAACACTGAAGAAATGTTTCAGTTTAGATGTAATCAGTATGTGAAAAAAAGTTTTTTGTATTGAAGGCAACAGAAGAAACTTATCATTATTTATTAATGAGTACGTGCTATTAAGTACTATTAGGTATAATTAATACTGATTTTTGATAGTGTTAACAATGTATTCAAAAGGTTTCATGCAACAAACCACCTTTCATACCTAATCACTGCATCACTTTTTTAGAAAGCTGACCCATTCATGAGAGCCAGTGGAAAATTGGTGAAAACATTATTTATCAGTGCATGGACAAATGAAATGGCTCATTATACATCATATAAATCAGATAAACATGTCGTGTTAAAGTGTTAAATATGTTAAGATAAATAATAAGAACTCTTATAGATGGGAAAATACAAAGGATCTGCCTATTTACATTTAGTATACTGGAATTCAAATACTTTATTCATTTAGTAAATATATTAAAAATAATTTCAGTCACATATTACATTACACAGTGCAAGAAATTTTTTTTAACAATTAATACAATGTGATAATTGCTTCTAGAGAAAATGACTCTAACAAAGAATATTATCTAAAGAAATATAAATGACATACAGGAAAAGATGACTCACACTCTGTTCTTTGTATCCTTCCAACATTAAGACTAAAGATTTTATCACGAAAAACTAGGATCAAAACTGAGTTGTATTCACTGAGAAAATAAAATACCTAATTTCAATGAAGAATTAGCAATCAGATTATAGATGGTATGCATTTTACTGAGAGCCCCCCCTGGTATCAAATACACTGATGGGCATCATTTTTGCAATTCAATAACAGAAATCTAAACTGAGAAAATAAAAAATTAAACAAATAAAAAAGTATGGTGCTTCAGAAAATGTAATAAACATGTAACAGACATACATGTTTGGTATATAAATAAATACAGAAGATTAATACCAAACTCTGTTGTTAAATTTCAATATTAATGACTGAATTTCATTCAGCGATTCACTAAAAACCTTTTGATCCAATTTACAATGAATAAATGAAGAAGGTCACACAACAGGATAACAGCTCATGTAACTGCAATGGAATTAATAATATATTCCTCTATTGTAGATACACACGCACAATCCAACTAAAAGAATTATATACAATTTGTTACAAAGCTTAACAGAGGCTAAGACTTAAACGTAAGGAATGAGAAAACAGTGTAAATGTATTGGGTTAGTCTCTCTCGAAATAAAAAGGCGATTCCCCCCCCCCTGAATATTCTCTGATTCCTACAAAGAAGTCCATCACTTCTTGGCCAATTCGTTGGATAGCCAGTCTAAACCCTCGTAGAGACCGTCGCCCTGGGTGGCACAAGCCGACTGAATGTACCATTGGCGATTTCTGAGCTGATTAAGCCCGAGCTTATCAGTGAGCTCGGAAGCCCGCATCGCGTTCGGCAGGTCCTGTTTGTTGGCAAACACCAGGAGCAGAGCATCCTTCAGCTCCTCCTCATCGAGCATATTCTTCAACTCCTTTTCAGCCTCGGCAATCCTCTCCCTGTCGTTCGAATCTATGACAAATATTAGGCCCTGCGTGTTCTGGAAGTAGTGTCTCCACAGGGGTCTAATTTTGTCTTGGCCACCCACATCCCAGACCGTGAAACAGATGTTCTTGTATTCGACGGTCTCAACATTGAAACCGATTGTGGGTATGGTCGTTACTATTTCGCCCAGTTTCAGCTTATAAAGGATTGTAGTTTTCCCAGCGGCGTCCAGTCCTACCATAAGAATTCTCATCTGTTTCTTGCCATAGAGGCGGTTAAGAACACTTGATATTGTCAAACCCATTTTAAATAATTATATATTATATACGTCTGCCTATTCTTTATTTTGACCAATTAAATTTACTCGGCGAAATTTGTACACAAGTTAAAATAGTAATGTACCCGGTTATTAATCACTTATATTCTATATTTATCACTGATCTTATGTTTTCTCATATAAGGAAAACTAACAATACTTTTCACAAATCTTGAGCAAAGTCACTTTCGGAAGCTTCGAGAAACTGAAACAAATAGAAGAAAATCTGAAAAAATGACAGGATTTACTACCGCAAAGGAATAGCTCATCCACTAGCAGTTCTAATCCATTGTTATCATCCCGATGCGTGGGAGTATATAGTATTGCGAATAAAAATTGATTTAAAATTACCTAAATGGAAATCCTTCGCATAATATTATCTAAGGGTGGATAAAAAACGTTCACACTACTAGAATTACACCGGACACCCGGAGGATGAGGCAAATACTATTAACGTGTACACCAAGTTCACAATGTTGCATGAAGGCTTTGTCGTGTCAACAGCTGGTTTTCTCTGGCTGACGTCAACCAGGGTGGGGATACTTATAGTGGCTCCATTTTCAAAATGAAAAAGGTCATGAGAACTAGAAATTTAGATTTCCTACGAATAATGGGAAAACCTTGAATTAGGTACGATGTCAAGATCTGTAAATGCCTGAAAACAGCAATTAAAATTCGGGAACTGACGCGTATTCTTTTAATTCTTGTCCAAACTCTTTTAGTATTACATTACATTTGTCATCTATCAGAACTTAATTATACACTATTATACAGACAGAAACACGTATTACAAACACTGAATACTTTTTATATCATAATTGCGTACTTGTAACAGTTCTACCTGTGTTCCAGCTGTAATTTTGTATTTATAATAAAAATAAACTGATATTGATTCGTGAATGACTTTAAAAATTATTAATTAATAATCGATTAATCTTTATTAAATACTATTTCACAAAGAATTTATTAGGTTTAATGAAACATATCAGAAATGAATAATTTATAAACAAACTTTATATAGTTCTATAGGATATTTTATATGGTATAAATTGCCACCATTATATTTTTAAAACCATTATAACATTTATAGGGGGATAATAGTATAATGATGAAATAGAGTTAGAGTGTTTGACTGTAATAAATTACTGAAAACCTTATAGAATTATTCATGTTTTAATAAAGGAATATATTATTCACTGCAGTGAGCAATAGTTAATAAATTTGCACAAATTTAAAGAAGACCAATAATTCTTAGTCTATGAGCTATGAAACAAGTCACAAGTAGGTCATAACAAAATTCATGTCTGCTATTGATTTCAGGGAGTATTATAGTATTACATTACATTTCTAAGAGTTTCTTCTGAGTACTTTAAAGGTATTAGTAGGCAGAAACAAACATTTAAAAAATTGTAATTCTTAAATAGTGAAAATTTTAATAAAAGATTCCTTTAATTTAAATTTATATTGTATACTTAAACTACAGAAACTTAAAAATACTTTATTGTGTGCATTCCTTTAAGTGATAATTCAAAACATTCTTTGAGGATATTTAATAGTTAATCAACCTTTATCTAAAAATTTAGATGAGCTTCTGGTCTATTTATATGTCGATAATGCATCAACATTATGGATTACCACATCTTATTCCAGTTTGTTATTTTGTAAAGAAATGCACAAAAATTATAAAAACAAATTGATAAGGTATTTTATTATTTTTTTCAACAAATTACCAAAAAATAAGTTTTGAAGCAATTAACAGAAGCCTGTTTTGTGAATAATGAATTATTCTACTTTTTTATTGTTCTAATTTTTCATGGTTAATAAATTGTGAATTTTTTCTTATTAATGTTTTTTTATTGCTTGACAAGGGGTAATGTTTTTATGAGTCCCAATTCAACCATTTCACCGGGAACAATTGTGTAATAAAACTACACATTAGCCAAATAAGATAAGTCAAATTTTGTATGGGTTAATTATTGTTTTTCGTGGTAACAAAAGAATCTATGTACAGGGAAATGAAAATTAATATACATTTTTATGGTTGCTAAGAAAATACTGTAAAAAAAATGAAAGCCAGTCTAAAACTTTTATATCTGAAAAATGTGCATCCCAATTTACTTGAAAATAATTTTATAATACCAAGATAAATAATAAATTTAAGTTGGCAGATCTATAGATATTTCATTTATATCCTCAGACAAATGGGTGTTCATATTTTTCTGATTCCGAAAAATTGTTCACGAATAAAATATTATTAGAATACTCATTATAAATTCAATAATATTCAGACTTCCAGATCGGCTATGAACAGAAGCAGATGGTAACAATGTTCAAACGTGACTTCAAAATGTTTTGAGTGACGAAGTAATTTTCAAAATATATTTTTCTTTCAACGAGCGAAGGTTTCTGCAACCAGAATTCGGGCCCCGATGAACCATTAAGAGAAGAGAAACGTCGGAAGTTCCAGCGGAGAAGAGGAGAATAAGCTTTTCTACTGAATCACTCCAGTGTCCATCAAAACCAGGAAGCGGTTCGACACCTGCTTCCCGAGCTTCTCTCCGCAATATTACGTGATCTTACCGGAAGTTTAATGGTAGTATATAGATATTTTTTTAGTCCTTTCATTACCAATAATTATGCACGTTTAAGCTTTGAAATGAGGGTATGCGTTTTTCTTAGTAAACTTTTATTACGCAGACCCACGAGAATAAATGAATGTGGATTAATTAGTTACGGAAAATTTAATAGAATAAAATCACGTAGAATATCGAATAAACGGTTGAATATTTTTGCTATATCAGGTAAACTCATATTTTAAATTAAAACACATACCAAATTTAAATTTACTTTTTAAAGATACTTTTTATTGGGCCAATAAAATGTTCCTGACGACTGGCTAGAACCTGAAACCGGTCTAGGTTAAGGCAGGACTTACAATATTACTTTCATTCTTTTGTGAAGAGGGGGCCATTTAGTTACCGGAATACTGTATAAAGGTTTTTTGTCGTGTTCTTCCATCTTCAGATCATCGTTTTCATCGGAAAACTTTCTCAGGCTGTGGCCTTCTCAGGACCAGATGTATACAGCGTCTGTACAGATAAATTCGTTGCGGGATCCGTGCTACACCTTCGAGGGTGGTGGCCCTGAGATATTCTTTTAATTCCTCGGCAGTTGTGATGGCCACTTTTAAGCGTTACACGTTGGCCTTTAATTCTGTTGGGATAATTCTGCACTGGTGTCCCCTCGGAGGTTATATACCTTTACGCAGTTGCGCCATACCAACTGAACGCGAGTTCAGACGCTCCGTTTCCGGTACTCACACTTTGTACTTCGCGTATTGGGACTCGGTTGAAACGAGTCCGACGGCCGTAATTTTCATAGCATCAGTCTAATTGCGCGTTTACGCAATATTGATCTATGAGCGACGATTGAGCAATTGCCCCGTAAGCGGTATTGCCGTTTCACGGCCACTGCTCGTACTATGACTTTACCATTCGCCTCCCTGTTGCTCGGTTAATTCCCTTTAACCTTGTCGCATCGTCCCCCCCAGTGATCTGGGGCGACTGACCTAAGCCGACCAGCCGGCGGGAGCGAGTTGCGCAAGACGCGGGTTCGAAAGTTTTTTCTCTTTCCCCTCGTGTATAGGATAATTGAGATTTTTTTGCGTCCGCAATTTACATTCTTCTTTGCGCCATTGGCGGCTCCATGTTGCGTAACAGGAATTTAAGAAAAGCGATAGAGCGAACAAATGAGTCCTTTGGGGCCTTCGTTCACGCACACGAGTAATTCAATTAGTAAAGGTACGGCTGCTGTTTTAATATGGTTTAGTCAATGAATTTAATAATTTACCATATAATACATGGTATCAGTAAAATAGAATGATATTTATGCATGTCGGCTGTTTCTGTAGGTTAATTAATAAAATTATTTTTTTATATTTTACCATTATATTTTTTATCTCCGTATCAACGCTTGGTGGAGTCAAAAGATTCATCGTTTTCACCAATCTAAATTGATCGGTATAATTTAAAATAATAACCGGGACCGTCGAAATAATTAAATAAACTGAGGAACGGACTTTATCCGACTTAATTATTTCATACCGTCCTGCGCTGGAATAGTGTGAAGCCGAAGAGAACTCAACTCGCCAATGTCATAATTTGAATGCAGGCCTTGAACTAATAATGCAAAAGGTTTCATTAAATGGCAAATTAGATAACTGATCCAATATTCATTGGGTTCCATCAATCAATCTCAACCGCAGAATAGATCAGGAGGTAATCATTTATAAGCATTAGTTAATTTGCGCCAGTGATCATCTTAGATTTGTATGTAATGTAATTTCTATTATTGTTCATCACACAAACAGATATAGCAAAAAGTTGCAAAAAATAGGTAAACTAGCTGAATACCCGTGCTTTTTGCTACGGTGTTTGAGAGAATGGTACGGTTTGAGAGAACGGTTTTGAGAGGAAAATATAATGCTGTACGAAACGATTTTTGTTGTTTAAAACATAAAAACTTTCGCTTTTGGAACAAATATGATTGGCTCTAACCGGATTGGCAAATAACCGATGTGGTCGATATATTCTGTGTCTAATTTTTATTGTCGCTATAAAAATAATAAAATGCAAGTGTTTGAGGGCTTATGGGTGAGCTATATCTCCTATCATGAAATAAGAGGAATCACCATGCAAAATTTATTGCGAAATAGACTTGTTGTTCTTGAGATACAGTGAACAATCAGCGAGTGAGTCGGTGAGTAGGGTATTATATAAATAGATGAATGCATACTTCTGTTGCGGCAGATACTATTCGAACAGACAAAAGGTTGATATCGTTTCAGCAATGGGTTATGGGATCGATAGAGCGAGTCGAGAATTATAAATTCTCACAACGCCACGCGCTGAAAGTGAAACTCAGCGTCGATCTAGGCGTTTCCTTGTACACAACCTGGACAGATCAACGCGCGCGAAATTCCCAACGCCGTATCCCCCTCTTCAGCCGATTTTGTCCTTCGTGTTTTCATCTTTTTCAGGAAATATTTAGCAATTGGCGGCCGCTGGCTCCCAATCGTCTGAGAACATCGCCCCCTAATCCGCCCGTCCCATGTCTTTTTTTAAGGATTCGCAATTAAAACTGTTTGGAAAAATATAAACAACAGATAAAAAAATTTTTCTCGGCCATTTATAACTATTATTTGCACGGTACAGTGTTTGTTGAAAGATAATAACGGGTATAGAACTTGAAGGGAAACCGCGATAGAATTTCAATTTGAGAAAATCGACTCCGGTTCAAATTGTAAAGGAAGGAATTTATTCTATTTTTTTTTATACAAAAGTTCTGTATGTTATAAAATCGAACTTCGGTCTATCCGTATAGACCAAATTATTCAAATATTCTTGATAGAGTACAGAGTAGAACAACCCTATGAAGACATAAAAACAAACTGAAAATTTGGGGAGCAGATGATTCTCTGGAAGAATCTGGACTTGGCACACTTCCCTTGGCAAAACTCCTAACTAAAGACAAATTATTATCGTCGGTGTGTAATAGTCCTGTATGCAGTTGACGTGAACCGGGTCCTTGGAGTTGCTGGGGACACCCCCGGCTTCCCCTGCGGCTGGTATGGGAATAGAAAACGAGCTAATCTCTGGGTATGTTCCTAACGTTTGAAAACTCGTTTCGACTTAAGGGTTGGCGTTTAGCACTCTGTGTTACAGCACAGATTAGGGCGGCGGTGGTTTCGGAATGGAAATGTAGCCGATCACTTTTACCGGTCGGGGAGGGGGCGTGTCACAACTTCGGCCCCAGTCGAAAGGAGGTCGGGCATAAAGTAATTACGCTATATAAACCATATCTGAGGTAATAACCTTTTAAATGTCCCGAATGTTCGCAACTCAGCGCTCAAGGTCTAAAACGGAAAATCACCATTTGTTCTTCTTTGTAATTGTATTTCTGCACTCGGTATGGACAACATATCAATTCATCGACGAGAATTCGGCAGACATATGGCTTACTTTCATTTTCACCTTGTTTTTATTCTGGGCCTATTCTGGGCACTTTTTACCGGATTGCACAGGTTTCTGACCAAAGTTGCTGAATATTAAAAATATATATCGTAGATTTCGTGTGTTTCTGTCTCCTCTCGCTGGTTTGGTCTTTTGCTAGACCGGTTTCGGCTACTCGCCATCTTCTGTGGATGTTTTTCGGGCAAGCTCCTGCACTGTCACTGTCACTTGTACTGTCTGAGACAGAAGATCACTTGAACAATGCTATAATTTATCGTAATATCTTCCCGTATTGATAAACTAAATTCCTTTATGCACCTGTTTTATTTACATATTTTTCTTATTAACATTATTAATATTGTGTAACATTACAAGTTGTTGCACCTCGTATAGTTCCTGTCATATAATTTTCCTGCTTGAAAACTGCGTCAATATTTTATTAGCTCTTCGATTTATTTTGTTATTCTGCAAATATTTCAAGTATGATTGATCCAAAATTTTTGAATCCAGGATCATGCCCTGGATAGTCCTTTTTCATTCATCTTATTTTCGCTATTAGAATTTTAGTAGTTCAAGAGAGTTCTGAGCGCAAATTCTATCGCGGAACTGACTTCAATTAAATTTAACAAGAATGATTATGGAAATACAGGCAAAATTTATTTCCAGCCGTTTTGATCGCTCGACATCAGAATCATGCTTCGAACAGTTTTTATTCGACCAAAGCTGTCCACGCAGAGCACAATGACCCAGATTGGGGTCGGCCACGACTGGTCGGCCGTTCGAAAGGACTTGCCCATTAGCGAACTGAATATTCCAGTTATGTAAACACACCTTGCAGTTGTTATAGTAATCGAACCGCCCACGGCGGCGAAATGGAACCGAACGTGGGATACCGGGCCCTGAAGAAGCCTGAAGCCAGTCCGTGGTCTTGGACTTTGAAACGGTCTCAGATGGAAGCACGTAGATCTCAGTTTCTGATACTCGCCAATTTCAACGGCGTCAGTAGATCAATGAAGCGTTTAGGTGATTTATGCAAAATCCGCGGAATAAAAATATTTTCTAATAAAAAAATCCCTAAGTCTCACTCCTGATTCACTGGTTGCCCATCTCCTCTCTTACCTATCCATTATTCCCCCCGCGGCGTCTCTAACGCCACTAGCCTAGAGATCTATAATTCCACAATGCACATATAACGATAAAGATTGATTGTGCAATAAATAAAAAAATAAAGCGTCACTCCTATTTGTTTGAATTCCTTAGAGATTATTTAAAGTTTATTAACTTACTTAATACAAATTGTAATATATATCCGTATCGACTGTGCGGACAATTGTGTGATAAACGGGCCTGCCTCAATACCGTCGGAAAATATTACTATAATTTTTCCAGTATTTTGTTACCGGTGATAAAAAAATTAAGAAAATATCCAGTCGTTCCGAAATGCCCTGACCGAAGTTTATTGTACGGGGATGGAGGAGAAGGGATAAAAGAGTGGCCGGGAGGGGTGCGTATTGCGAGATAGCCCTGGTGGCCGAGGAGAAAGTGGAAGCTGCGAGGGCTTCGGGGCCTGCCGAGATGCTGCCGAGGCTGCTCAGTGCCCGCTCAGAGCTCTACCAGAGAGGCCCAAGGTAAGGTAAGCCAAGAGTCACCGCCGCCATGATCCAATCCCGCCGCGGGCTGACCCTCGCAGCATCGGCCCTCCTACTGCTGGCCACCGTCCACGCCATACTTATCGAGGTAACCGGCAGACCACTTCCAAAGAACAATCATATCCAAAAATATAACATCCGAGGAAGGCAGTAATATATGTCTGTCTTAGTCCCATAAGGTACGGAATCTTTCCGTTAATTCGTGTAGTTTCGAATCATTTTATTCTACCAATATCGCGACCGACAGACAACCACAAAACAAAATCTCCAGTGCTAAACTCGGTACTATTTAAATTGTATTTTTATATTTGACATATTTAGGACGAATATTGCTAAATAATTATGTTTCATTGGTAATTACTAAGGAATCAAATTTAACGTAACGCTTTCACTTTGACACCGCAAAAATATTTTTTAATATAAACTATCGCTATTGTAATCGTTGACCATAAGTGTGAAAATTCTATATTGGGGTTATCTAACATTTCCTGTCTGTTCGGGGAAGAGTGGAACCGAAAAAGGGACCAACCCCCTTCTCCCTTATAAAGGAGTTTGGTCATTTCCCGCCTGATAGTAATGTAGATCGTGCGAACGTTTCAATCCGTTTCCTGTCTTGTTAATTATTACCGTCCTCTAAATTTTAAATTTAAATTGCCGAATATACATAGACGGCATGTTAGCCCCCGGTGCAGGTTCGGCAAACCGACCGAGCGCTGACGAACTAAGATTAGGGCAACGTAATATATTTTAACGACGTGTTTTTTTTTTAATAGGATGTTGCGAAACTGGTTTAGACGATAATGTATTTTGTAGTATACAGCTGACAAATAAACAGGCCTTTCTATTAAGTTGTTAAGTATTTGTGCTAAGGTTCAAAGAGTCTAGAAATTAGGAACGCAATGACGTACAAACGAAGTGTGCCCCACTTCAATTATTTTCAATCTTACGTATCACTCCTCCGAATAAATAAGCAAACTGTACGGAAAAATATAAATTCTGGGGGATACATAAAATCGAGAAACTGCCGCCAATATGGTGCCATCACTGCGACACGAAAAGTTGTAATGGTATCCTGAAGTTTATACTAATTTAATTTTTCAATTTTAAGAAATAATAATAATAGTAGGGGGGAAAAACTGATATAATAATTGACCGCATTCCTGAAGCAAGTTCTTTGCCAGTGTTGCGACATCGCCTAGGCGTAGCCAATGACCGCATTGGACCGCAAACCGAACGTGAACAATGGAAGTCGTGTGTTAAGTCAGCTCTATAGAAGTTTGGTTTAGTTTGATCCTTCAGTCGATTTCAGATTACACTGTAGGTTATAGGCTGTGTTTCAAGAACTTATTCAAAACGGAGACCGAAAAAATGTTTACCGAGGCATTACCGAGTAAAGATTGGAAGTTAACTTAACTTTAGGCATTTTAAATCTGGTCCGTCAACAGAATTATATATTCTCTTTTATTTCTTTGTTCTCCGCAGTCCCACCTCCGTCCGGTCAAAGCCAAGGATGAACAGGACTTGAGCAAAGTTCCCGGAGTACCGGGCGTCGACTACCCGCTGTACCACAGCGTACCCCCCACCAACTTCCATTGCGGACACGTACCCTACGCGCCCGGCATTTACGCCAACGTCGAGACTGGATGCCAGGTAAATATAGAACATAATATTTCAGTCTCTAGAATAGTCACATAATTAATATAAATTTTCGTTGAATTTTAAATTTGGCCATTCTTATGCCAAGCGTGCTAAAAAAAAATTAAATTTGAATTCAAAATGTGTTTCAAAATGAATGTGAATTCAAAATTTTAGCTAAATTCGACAAATGAAGTGTTTTTTATCACGAAGAATGATACATTTCACAGGGAGAAATGGATAAGAAAATTCTATTTGAAGGATACTGGGGAATTCAATTTTACTTTTTGCGATCATCGCTTTGAATTGAACAAAATTTGAATCCATCTCACAATCTTAATGCTGTTTTTAATGTAATTTTATTACAGGCCTATCATATCTGTCACGACGGAAGGGAAGGCCATCAGGGCGCTTCCTTCCTTTGCGCGAACGGCACACTCTTCAATCAGCACGAATTCGCTTGCGATTGGTGGTACAACGTGAATTGTGCCGAAGCTCCCAGCCTATACGAGTAGGTTTACAAAGTTGTAAAATAATATCTAATTAACCGTAATAACTAATTCGACAGTAATTACGTCCAGTTATAACAGCACTGTTGCGAACCTCGCTCCTTTATCTTTCTCCTAGTTAATTTTATCACACCAAGTTGCGAAAATAAGTTTTTCTTTTTTAGCGAACTCAAACTTTTAATCTCGTTTCAGGTTGAACTTGGACCCCAACAAGAACCCCTACATCCCCAAGCCAAAAGTTGAGGAACACCAATATGTACATATTTAAATATCTGTATCATAATATCACAAAATAAAGGGATTAAAAATCATTATCCTTCACTACAAAATCAGTCTATTCCAGCATTAATTTTCGAGACTTCGAGATTAATTATCTATTATTATTATGTTACATACAACTGAAAGCATCATAAATATCAAGCGGTATTTCATTAAATTTTTGAAATGATGGAATTTGGTCAAAAATAATATACATACATACATAAAATAATATGCATAAATAAATATAATCAAAACATAATCAAAAGCTATCTGCCACATAATTACTATTGTAGGTACCTAAAAAACTATCGACAGAGGACTATTCTCCAGTATTTGTGAAATCCTCGTGCCTACCATTAGTAACAATCCATATGATCGGTGGTAGATCAATTTTATAGAGATCTGAATATCAATACAATCTGGTTGTTCTTGTAACGAAAATCAAAACCAATGATATGTATACGTAGTTATGGCCATGCATTAATATATAATCAGCAGCCACCATCACCAAAATATATAACAATATGAAAAGTCCTACCTTGATCTTGCACTGGCCCACCTGTAACAGAATATTTGAAATTTTTAGAATAAAAGTATTTATGAAACTAATAAATGATATAAAAGTAAATTATTACCCCATAAATTCACTATGAAATATATTTAAAATTTCTAATTTAATGTAATGAAATATTATATTATATACGTTTCATATATAATATACATATTATACATTCTTTGTAAATTTGAAGCAGTGCAATCAAAATCATTTAATCCTATACCAGGGATACGCATATTCATAAAGTGTTGCAGTAAAATAATGTTTCAGACAAGAAGATTGTATTTATCAATAGGCAAAATATATCACAAAATATTTCAGATTCTGAAAAAAACTTATTTTTGGTCATTCCAAAAGGATTAAACTATATATATTATTAGAATCCTTTTCAGCTTCTAGGTTTCATGCCAAGTGCAATACAATTAAAAATTATTAATAAATCAATGACATTAAGGATTCAAAAGAGGAATTTATTTTACAGTAAAAAAAACAATTAAAATAATAAGCTATGATCTTGCTTCTTCTAAGGATGAAAGAAGCAAATTGCATTTAAAAGCAACTATACAGTGAACAACTATAAACATTAGTTTTCTGTCAACTCCATGATGGGGAAGATTTCTGAAGGAATCCAAAGAGAAATGATGTTATTGCAAATAACATGTGGAATAATTGCTCTCAATTATGAGGTTTTAATATTAAATTCTTTTACCACAAATTAACTTCAAGAAAGTAAATTTTAACTAATTGTTAATGTTATATGTAAATGAATTTGAAATAAATGTTTGTCACCAAGTTTTAAATATTTTATTTCCTAATTATAATTATTGACATTCAATAACTGCTGTTATTGTTATGAATTGCATTAAAATGAGAAATTTCCAATCAATTTCATCATACTATTATTTTATTTATATAAAATATAATTAAGCGTTTTTTCTGGAGTTCATCACTTTAGTATTATAATGGATTATTAATAGTATTTCGACAAAAGTATTTTCTATTTAATTTAATATTGAATAATAATTAAGATATAGAATTGTAGGAGTATTTGGACACAAATCCTATTGCAGGAGTTTTAAAAATCTATACATTGTAAAAATACTATACATAATGAGTCATTATTAATAATATTTAGACAAAACGATTAGCTACTTAGTTTAATATTGAATACAAATAAAAATATAGAATTGTAGGAGTATTTGGACACTAAGTTCCCATAGTTAGAATTGTTAGTATCATGGTGTATGCAAAAGTGCTTTTAGAAGATAATTTTAAATTAAAACAATAGTTAAAATCAATTTAAATCCTATTAAATGAATTAAATGTAAGGAAAGTATTGAATGTATTAGCTTACCTTGTGTTACTGAAGGATGCTATGTCGACTGGTCAGAGGTGAAGCAGTTAGGCCTGAAACAAATTAAAATAAAATATTAGTCAACTAACATATATATATATATATATATATATATATATATATATATATATATAAACTTATAGCTAAGATATTATAACAAAGAAACTTAGAACAAAGCTATTATCTACTTATTTTAATAACTAAATAAGTTATAACTAATAAGTTAATAACTAATAATTAAACATTAATTTTCCATCAACTCCTTGATGGGGAAGATTTCTGAAGGAATCCAAAGAGAAATGAGAGGTGTGTTATTGCAAATGGGAATAATGCCTCTCAATTATGAGGTCTTAATATTAAATACTTTTACCATAAATTAACTTCAAGAAAATAAATTTTAACTAACTGTTAATGTTACATGTAAGAAATCAATTGAAATAATAAACTAAGATTTTGCTTATTCTATGAATGAAAGAAGCTTGAAGATTAAAGAATGATGAAACAAAGGGTCATTCCTCAAGTTTCTTAAAATGGCATTAATACACTTGTGGAACACTATTGCTAGTTATAGTGGTCGGGTATCATGAATTATAAAGTAAAATCTGATTACAGAATAAGAGGGAATTTAGTCTATTGATGAAATTGTGTAGTTAATTACTGTGCCATTTTCTCAGATCTCTACCCTCTGTAATTGTCTCGTCAACTATACAAAAACATAAATTGTAATTACCATAAGTCGCCCGATGAACATTTCTTCACGTTTTAAACTTTTTAACGCCAATACTCGAACTTACACATTTAAATTTTGAAAATAACGAAACCATCCGATTTGGTTTTTCCGAAGGGTGAATAGAAACTAACGCGGATGGATATTCTGGTCTTGTATTCAAACCTACAAAAATATATCTAGATATTTATATATAAATTGCGCTTATTTCGCTGTCAATCACATACGTCCCTTTAATGAACAACTTTTAAGCATTTATATCACTATAAAGATATTTACACCAAATATTAAATGTAATAAATTTGGAACTACTTTTTTTGGGCGTGACGTCACCACTCCGCCATATTACATCCTCCCCTCCCATCGAACACATTCAAATTTCACTAACAACCACCCAATATACAAACTCAAAACTGTAGCCTCACAGTCATGGAGCTTTTAACAAGGTTTTTATATATTACAATTATAAAGAAATTAACGAATAGAAGAAAATTAATTAAATAAATAAAAAAATCTTCCAGGCCGGTATGGGAGGACTGCAAAATTTATCACAAAATATTTCAACTTCTGAGAAGGACTTATTTTTGGTCATTCCAAAAGGATTAAACCATATATATATATATATATATATATATATATATATATATATATATAAAATTATTAATAAATCAATGACATTTACAATAGTAATTAAAATATAGAATTGAAGGAGTATTTGAACACTCAATGTCCATAGATGGAATTGTTAGGATAATGGTATATGCACAAAAGGTTTGTAGAAGAAAATATTAAATGAAAATAATAACTAAAATCATTAATATTAGCAGTTATTACTAAACATAGTTACTAGAAGGAAAACTGCATTCTAATGAGCTTGACTACAGCTTACTTCAGAACACAATGTACATAAGTTATTGTAAAATAAGAATATTGAAGAATATTTTCCTTTATATTCTCATCTGTTTAAACATTTAAAAGTTTTAAAAATGCTCCCATCATCTATGTTTTTTTAATAAAGAAAATATTTTCATAATGAAAATATAACCTATCAAGGGACATAATTGTTATTAATTTGATTTGTTCAAAAATCTAATCAACAAATTTAAAATATAATTCAACACATCTTAAAACATTTGATATCACAGTCGTATCATGAACAATTGACATGGTAACAATATTAAAAACATGTACATAAAGCACAAAAGAAAAGTTCCTTTTTTCAAATAGAGTAGGTAATTATATATATCTCTGTTGTTTTTTTTATTTGAATGAAATAACATTATGCTCAAGTGATGACACTAAATAAGGTAAATAATTAACTGTTAGGCAAAGAAGGAGTAATAAAATAACATCCATTATTTTGATGGAAAATAATTATAGATTACATTATAATAATTTTCATTATCAATAAAAATAAATAAAATTCATTAAAACCAATTTTTTACAGTCTGCAATAGTGCTGTGATAGCGCGCTCTCTCTATCACATTTTGTAAAAATATTTTACAAAATGAGTCAATATTAATAATATTTAGACAAAACTATTATCCAGTTAGTTTAATATTGAATACTAATTAAAATATACAGTTGTAGGAGTATTTAGACACTCAATTCCCATAGTTAGAATTGTTAGTATCATGGTGTATGCAAAAGTGCTTGTAGAAGATAATTTTAAATTAAAATAATAGTTAAAATCAATTTAAATCCTATTAAATGAATTAAATGTAAGTAAAGTATTGAATGTATTAGCTTACCTTGTGTTACTGCACGGAGCTATGTCGACTGGTCAGAGGTGAAGCAGTTAGGCCTGAAACAAATTAAAATAAAATATTAGTCAACTAGCATATATATAAACTTATAACTAAGATATAAATAATGATGTATATATATTGATAGAATTAATTTAATCTGTTTTTTTAAATATTTCATAATTTTGTTATTTTTAACAATAAATAGCGGGACAGTGTCACTTTGAAGAGGTACACTAACTGCAGACACAAAAAAAAGCTTATATTGTTTGGTATTAGAATATGATTATTCTGGTTGCATGCATAACCTGTTGGTAGATTTCAATTTTTTATTGTAAAAGTCTTATGAATTTCAAAATTGTTTAGATTCCTGATAGTTTTTATAAATAATAGGCGACTTTTACTTGATTAAATTATCATAATGTAATTATCCCTGAAACTGAAAAAACTGGTAGTTTCTAATTAAGATTACATTTAACTTATAACTTAAAGCATACCACGAAGAGATGTCTTCGGAAATGTTTCCACATCAGATTAAGCACTCGGTTATTTCACTTTCACAAACGTTAACACAGATTACACTTTTGAATATTAACATTTTCTAACGAACTATGCGATTTTCAAATTGCAAGAGGAAGCCTGCAGCCAGCGCCATCTTGGGAGACTCAAGCAAACGGCCCCAAGGGTTATTTGAATGTAGGAAAAACTCTGGGCGTGTATAATGATATAGGCCTTTACTTATTTCAAATGCACTAACTCAGAGATAGCTACAGAAGTTGTACTGCTGCGAATTTCAATTCGCTTAACTTAATATAACCGAGAACTTTCCCCCCCCCCACCCCGGGAACCGCCCCCAATGACCCGGTACTCTGGACTTCTCTTAAACTATACTTGCCGTAGTACTAAGGACTGTTACGATAAATTCTGTATTACAATTAAAAAAACACTACATTTAAGCACACACGAAACAATAACAAACCGAGAATTGTATAAACTATAATTAATTCAGACAAAATTGGACGGAAAACGTACGCCGGTTGAAGGTGCTCTCGCTCAACTAAGCCAGGTCGGCCAACAGTGGCCAGCCACTAAAACTATTACTAGAAATGTTAATATTTTACAATATTGTTTTATTATTATTAGTTAAAATATGTTTAATAGACTAGAACTAATTCAGAA